>BSBK01001606.1:262500-1462500 GCA_027943335.1 Chamaecyparis obtusa
ATTAAGTTTTTAAACTTTTTATTTTTGCTACCAAATTCAAAAGTTTCATTTTGCTAAGAACTTCAAAAGTTTTTGTTAAAAGGTTTTGTGATTTCTCAAAACCAAATAAAAAATCAACAGGATTCTCACAACCCATGGATTTTATAAAAGGAAATTTAAACAAAGTTTGGAAGTTAGTACCCCTAAATGGTGACAAAGGAAATAAAGTATTAAATGTCATTGATGTTTTCTAGAACTTGGATTGGTTATCCAAACTCCATTGACTTTCAAAAAAGTTCTCACAAACATGTTATCTTTCAATAGGTTTTTCACAACCATGTTAGTATCCAACAAGGTTGTTACAACCTTCATGTTTATTGGAATTGTTATGGTTGATATTATTTGTATTCCTACAACCATTCAACTTTCAACCATGGTTTAGTTATGATAACTATAAAACTTCCAAAGTATTTATATTGATACATGTTTAGATTTTGAGGGGTCAATAAAATTGGAGAAAAGAGAACATTTCCAGAAGACTATAAATATTATAATAAAAAATATGTACTCATATAATAAATTCTATAAAATAAAAAATAATTTAAAAATAATTAGGAATATCATTTTCAATTAATACTTGCATTGGTTGCATGGTTGGATTATCTAATAGGGTTCTCTAATCCACGACTACATAAAGTGGTATCGAAGAAGGTTTGTTGTGATCGTGTCAAGAGAATATTCTTAAGAATATTTTTGTGTGGTATTAAAAGAATGTAACCTTTCAAATATACAAGATTTGAGTGCAGATATGGATCATAGATGACATAGTGAATAAGGGGAGAACCATAGTATGGTGATATAGTGGTTATAGATATGTTGAGATAAATTATCATAATATTAGATGTGATGGAAGAAACACAAAAAAGATAAGTATTGTTGGACTACAACTAATTTGGAATCTGATTGAAGAATCTGTGATTAAAGATCACTGAGAAGTTGTTGATTAGATATGTAATATGATTAAATTAGTATTATGTTTTCATTGATGTCAACTAGTTTGATAGCACTTATCTTGTAAGTTACTATACCAAGACATCTGAAGAAAGGTGAAAGAGATGAAGAACAGAGAAATCTACGTGAGGAGAGATGTACATGATAGATGAGGATAAGGAACACATTGAGTAACTTGTTGATGATTCTATGACTTGTTGATATTGACTTTATTATGTTGCATTCATCTATGATGAAGTATAGAGCTGAAAGACACAAAGCAGTGTTGTCGGTAAATGAAGTATTTCTAGTATACACCGACGGAGTGTAGTGTATACCAATCATAGTATTAACCAAGTAGTGTTCACCGACACATTTCTTTGTTAACCGAGTGGAATAGACTGAACTAAATGATTAGTTTAGCTGATAAGATTTATGAGCTGGCAAGAGTATAACATTGAGGTAATGGATAATGTTTGTTACACAGATCAGTGGCTGATGAAATTTAGGAAAGATCTAAAGGATAAGAATCAAACGTGTTATTGAAACAAGTGCCAAGAAAGTTTGAAGCGGTAAAATCTATGACTGTGGTTAAGCAGCAAAATCTAATGGTGGAGAAGAAAATGATTTACTCGTCTATATAATAGAACAAAATTTCTTTATGAAAAATGTTGAAGAAGTAGAAACTGTAGGAGTATCGTGTGAACAACATTTTCATGCATTCTGATCATACTGGTTAAGTAAGAACTGAGTTGCAGAATAATTATTGAGCTACTAAGAGAAATTACCGACGGACAGTAAGTTGATATAGTATTGAATCTGAAGTGAAATATTGATCAAAAGGATTTGTATGGACTGAATATTGATCTGTAATCTACAATTGAAGTTGTATTAAGGCAGGTCATTTACTGTTACATATTTAACTATTATATACAGTCAAAATCTCTTAACTGAGTGGACTTTGATAGTCTTATGATGTATCATTCATAGAATGAACATTTTTATCCTGTCAACCCCATAGTGAATGCTAGTTGGATGATAACTTCTAGTCTAAAATCCTCTAACAAGGTCACACCTGACAGTGTGTTTGTAAACCTTTAATAGGGTTGGGTCTTAACCGACCTCACTTCAGAAGAGTGAACAATTTTGGGTTGCTGGTCCCAGGTGGTTTTTCCCTTTACAGAGTTTCCATGTTAAATCTCTTGTGTTATGTGTTGATTGTGATATCTATTTATTATCATTCTTTACATGTTACATGTTAGATTTGATTAGTAAGTGTTATAGTATTTGACTAGTAATCGGTAAAAGCACAGACAATGAAAGTAGTTATTGTTTACCAAGGAGTAGAAATTAGAGAAGTTGTTTTGAATTATACATTTTGTTTTGGGACACTGGATAATTGATAAACCCCCCCCCTCTCAGTTATTCTAACAATTGGTATCAAAGCTATGGTTGCTTGGAACATAGTTTTAAGGACTTAAGCATAAAGGTCTCAAGATGTATAAGAGGGAAGTATTGAAATTGAACAAAGAGACCTTCACAGTATCGAAAAGATGGATGAAGCTACACATATCTGGAATTGGGAACTTTGCACTAGATTTGATGGAGAATGGCTACATACCACCCACTGGTCCCTTAACTCTTGATCAACTGAGGGACAAGCATGAACACAATGTTACTATGATGGAAATTGTTGTTGCCTATATCGATGCTAAGTTTGAAGATATTAAGACATGCATGACTACCAAAGCAATGTGCTATAAATTAACACAAATATACAGCGGAGATCTGAATGTCAAAAGAGCTTGAGTTGAAAGTCTAAGAGGTAGATTTGATGATATGAGAATGAAAGAAGGTGAGAACATTGTACAATATTCAAATAGTCTCAAAGAGGTGGTACATGCTATTAGAGCATTTGATGGAGTAATTGATGATGAAATAATGATAAGCAAGATTCTCAAAACTTTGCGACTAGTTTATGCAATCAGGATTTTTGCAATTCATGAAATAAGAGCTACATCCAACCTTACTCTTGACACTCTGATTGGTAAACTTACAACCTTTGAATTAAAAAATTTTGATAATAGTGTTGTTCCTTCTATTGAATCTACTTTCATGTCTTCTTTGAAGATTGGAAAGTCTAGTAGGAATAGTAAGAATTGTGATAGTGATGACAATACTAATGATGAACTTGATGAGCTTCAAGCACTTATGGCTAGAAGATTTCCCAAAGGAAAAGGAAGGTATAGAGGTAAGTTACCTTTGGCATGCTTTAATTGTAAAGAAGTCCATCACATCATTGCTAGATGTCCTCAGAAGAAAGATGATGATAGATCCAAAGACCGATCTAAAGGAAGCTATGGGAGAAGAGTCAACAGAGGCTACCGACACAACAACAGAGACAATCAAGACAAAAAAGGAAAAAAGGTATGTTACATAGTTGAAGATATAGAAATTGAATCTGATTCTGAAGATGATATAAAAGTTATATTTGTTGCTATGAAAGATGACTCAGAGGAGGAAGAGAAACATGAAGAGATAACACTGATATCTAAAGTAAGCATAAATGATACCTAGATCATAGACAGTGGCTGTACACATCATATGACCGGTGATGTAGAGAAGTTTGATCATCTTGTTGAATATAATGGAGGATCTATGAGAATTGGAAATGATGCACCTTGTATGGTAAGAGGTAAAGGCTCACTGATGATCAATGACAGATTACAATGTGAAAATGCATACTGGGTAGATGGACTAAACTATAATCTGTTAAGTGTGGCTCAACTAAATAATTCAGGCCACCAACTGGCTTTTGAGAGCAAAAAGGTGAAGATCTATGATGATGGAGGAAGACTTTTTAGAACTAGTACACAATCCAGAGGTAATCTATTCTATCTTGATATGGATCAGTCTTCTTGTTTGTTAATAAAGGATGAAGATGCTTGGTTGTGGCACAAAAGGTTATGCCATGTGAACTTTGACAACATGATCAAGATTAGTAGAAAGAAAAGAGTTAGAGGATTGCCTAACTTGACAAAACCTGATCATGCCATATGCCATGAATGTCAGAAAGGTAAGATGACTAAGTCTAGTTTTAAAAGCAAAGACTATTCAACAAAGAAGATACTTGAGTTGGTTCATACCGATCTATGTGGTCCTATGAGAATTCAGAGCTATTTTGGTGATAGATATTTTATTCTTTTTGTTGATGACTATACTAGACTGATGACTGTTATGTTCCTGAAAGAGAAATCTAAAGCTTTCAAAATGTTTAAGTGGTATAAATCTAAGGTAGAGAAAGAAACCAAAAAGGAAATAAAATGCTTAAGATCTGATAGAGGAGGTGAATTTATCTATGATGAATTTACTAATTTTTGTAATGAGCATGGAATCAAAAGATAGATATTTGCACCGAGGACACCTTAGCAAAATGGCATTGCTGAAAGGAGGAACAGGTCTATAATTGACTATGCTAGAACATTGATGATACAGAAGAATGTTGCTCAGACATATTGGAGGGAAGCTATCAGTATAGCTGTGTATGTTCTTAACCGAGTACAACTGAAGAAGGACTCCAACTGAACACCTTATGAACTATGGTTTGGACACAAACCTACTGTAAGTTATTGTAGAATTTTTGGAAGTAAATGCTTTATTTTAAAAGATGAGAGAAATGGAAAATTTGATTCTAAACGAGATGAAGGGATATTTCTAGGATATTCCACTACAAGTAAAGCATATAAATGTTTAAATAAGGCTATGAATAGGATAGTTGAAAGTACTAATGTTCATGTTGATGAGTTTGATGACAAGTACACAGAGGAAAATACAAAGGAACTAGAAGACTACGGTAGATTCACTTACATTGAACATCTAGAGTATCTACCGACACCACAAACTGTAATAACCGGTCAGCAGGGAAACAATGTAGGACAATAGGCAACACAAACCAAGGAACAAGATGGAGCTACCGAGCAAGGAAATGACCCTGAGTAGGATGAGCAAGAAAGGAGAAATATAGTTTTGGCTAGTTTTGTTAGAAGACATCATTCTAAAACACAAATTATTGGAGACAGACATGCTGGAATGCAAACTAGAAGCAAAACAAGACAAGGTACATGTCTAATTTGTGAATTTGAACCTAAAACTGTAAAAGCTGCATTAGAGAATGAAGAATGGGTTAATGCAATGAAGGAAGAAATAAAGAAAATAGAGAAGAATAAAACCTGGTCCTTAGTACCCCGACCAAAAGATAAGAATGTTATCAATACTAAGTGGATATACAGGAATAAATTGAATGAAAATGGTGAAGTCACAAGAAATAAAGCTAGATTGGTATGCAAGGGATATGCACAGGAAGAAGGCATTGACTATGGTGAAACATTTGCACCTGTTACTAGATTAGGAGTTAGAATGCTACTTGCATATGTTGCACACAAGAAATTCAAAGTCTATCAAATGGATGTGAAGTCAACATTTTTAAATGGTATACTGAAGAAGAGGTCTACATTGAACAACCTGAAGGATTTGTTGATCCTGAAAACAAAGACATGGTATATAGATTACATAAAGCTTTATATGGTTTGAAGCAAGCACTGAGAGCATGGTATGAAAGATTGCATACTTACTTGTTAAGTATTGGATTTGTTAGAACAAGTGAAAACAATAATCTGTATGTGAAAGGTGATACTGATGATACTATTATCATTATTGAAATATTTGTTGATGATATTATTTTTGGAGGCTCAAATCTTGTCTGCAAGACATTTGCTAATGAAATGCAAAAGCAATTTGAAATGTCTATGTTTGGAGAGATTAAGTTCTTTCTTGGACTACAAGTGATTCAGCAGAGTGATGGAATATTCATCACACAATCTAAATACATAAAGGAAGTACTGAAGACATTTGGCATGGAAGATGCTAAACTTGTGGGAACACCAATGGCTATTGGATGCAAATTGACAAAGGAGGATGAAACTACAAAGGTAAATTAGACACTTTACCAATCCATGATTGGTAAATTAATATATGTAGTTCATAGTAGACCAGATATAGCACATGCTGTGGGAATTGTTGCAAGATTTTTTGCTAATCCTAGAGAATCACACATGATAGCTACTAAAAGGATCTTAAGATACCTAAAGAAAACAAAGAATTATGGATTATGGTATCCTAAGGAAGGGAAGTTTGAATTGAAAGTTTACACCGATGCTAATTGGGCTGGAAATATGGATGATAGGAAAAGCACCACCGGAGGAGCATTTTTCTTTGGTGAAAGACTCGTAACCTGGACAAGTAAAAAAGTAGGCTTTTATTTCTCAGTCTACAACTAAAGTAGAATATGTTGCTGCTGCTACTAACTATTCAAACATTGCATATATCAAACAAGTGTTGGAAGGAATGAATGAGGTAATCACTAACCCGGTGATTATATATTGTGACAACACTAGTGCTATTAATATTTCAAAGAATCTTGTGGTGCACTCTAAGACAAAGCATATATCTATTAAGTATCATTACTTAAGAGAAAAAGTGCAAAAGAAGCAAGTGAAGTTAGAATTTGTCACATCTAAAGAACAACTTGCAGATATTTTTACAAAGCCTCTACCGAAGGACACATTTGAATACTTGAGGACTAGACTTGGGGTCTGTCCCCTGTCTATCAGTCACTAAGGTGATCTGGTTGTTGCATCAGCCTACTTTTATCAGAAGATCATTGATGTCGATGCAACATAGTTCACACTTTGAATCATGTTCAAGGTTGTGATTAAGTTTGAGAACTTGAACTGATTGGAATATTAGTATTCAAAGATATAGAGGAAGACAAAATTGTTTGTTTATTTGTTTCTTTGGCATTGCTGTCAAAGGGAGACATAAATAATATGAAAAGGAACAAGAACCAATGAGAACTATCTAAGGGAGAGACAATCTAAATGAGACAGAGTATAGAAAATCAATTACAGAGAACAGAAGCAGGAACAAGAGAACTGAAAAGAAGATCACAACTACAGAATGGTAACACTATATTATTTAATACTGGTTTAGTAACATAGTGATTAAACATATTAAGTCTATTTGACTTACAAAATTTTGTTCACAAAGTTGTAGAATATATGTTTGGTATGTGTATGGTACATTTCATATTACTTGAGTTGCCATCAATGCCAAAGGGAGAGATTGTTGGACTACAACTGATTTGGAATCTGATTGAAGAATTTGTGATTAAAGATCACTGAGGAGTTGCTGATTAGATATGTAATATGATTAAATCAGTGTTATGTTTTCATTGATGTCAACTAGTTTGACAACACTTATCTTGTAAGTTACTATACCGAGACATCTGAAGAAAGGTGAAAGAGATGAAGAACAAAGAAATCTACATGAGGAGAGATGTACATGACAGATGAGAATAAGGAACACATTGAGTAACTTGTTGATGAGTCTATGACTTGTTGATATTGACTTTATTATGTTGCATTCATCTATGATGAAGTATAGAGCTGAAAGACATAAAGTAGTGTTGTCGGTAAATGAAGCATTTCCAGTATACATCGATAGAGTGTAGTGTATACCAATCATAGTATTAACTAAGTAGTGTTCACCGACACATTTCTTTGTTAACTGAGTAGAATAGAATGAAATAAATGATTAGTTTAGCCAATAAGATTGATGAGCTGGCAAGAGTATAACATCGAGGTAATGGATAATGTTTGTTACACAGATCGATGGCTGACAAAATTTAGGAAAGATCTAAAGGATGATAATCAAACATGTTATTGACACAAGTGCCGAGAAAGTTTGAAGTGGCAAAATCTATGACTATGGTTAAGCGGCAAAATCTGATGGTGGAGAAGAAAATGATTTACTCATCTATATAAGAGAACATAATTTCTTTATGAAAAATGCTGAAGAAGTAGAAACTGTAGGAGTATGGCGTGAACAAGGTTTTCATGCATTCTAATCATACTGGTTAAGTAAGAACCAAGCTATAGAACAATTACCAAGCTATAAAGAGAAATTACCGATGGACAATAAGTTGATACAGCATTGAATCTGAAGTGAAATATTGATCAGAAGGATTTGTATGGACTGAATATTGATATGTAATCTACAATTGAAGTTGTATTAAGGTAGGTCATTTACTGTTACATATTTAACCATTGTATACAGTCAAAATCTCTTAACCAAGTGGACTCTGAAAGTCTTATGATGTATCATTCATAGAATGAACATTGTTATCCTGTCAACCCCATAGTGAATGCTGGTTGGATGATAACTTCTAGTCTAAAATCCTCTAACAAGGTCACACTTGGCAGTGTGTTTGTAAACCTTTAACAAGTTTGGGTCTTAACCGACCTCACTTCAAAAGAGTGAACAATTTTGGGTTGCTGGTCCTAGGTGGTTTTTCCCTTTACAGGGTTTTTACATTAAATCTCTTGTGTTATGTGTTGATTGTGATATCTTTTTGTTATCATTCTTTACATGTTACATGTTAGATTTGATCGATAACTGTTATAGTATTTGATTGGTAATTGGTAAAAGCACAAACAGTGAAAGTAGTTATTGTTTACCAAGGAGAAAAAATTAGAAAAGTTGTTTTGAATTATACATTTTGTTTTGGGACACTAGATAACTGATTCAGCCCCCCCCCTCTCAGTTATTCTAACAAAGTATATGTTGAAAATATTAGAAAATATGAATAAAATGAAGTAACTAAAGATGATGTGGACCAAGAGAAAGAGTTATTTTTGCAAGAAATGTAGAAAATAAGTAGTGAACTAAGATTAGGTCCTCCTATTTATATTATTAGTTTGAATCTCATAGAGAATATAGGATAAATCTCATGAATTAAGAAATATTTTTGTTGGCAAAATGGTCAGCACTCCCTTTAGGATTTGTGAGATGGCTTAACCACCTCCTATGTCTTCTATCATGCCCCACTAGGGAACCTGAAAGGACATAACAAATAAACAAGAGAAAAGTGCAAAATTTTTCTTTTTTACTTACTAAGTTCATTTAGGTATAAATTCCTAATAGGTTCCACTAAAGGCTTAACCCCTTAAAATACATGTTTAACATTTCACTAAGTGTTAGGAATAGCCCCAAGAGATAACTGAGAGGGGGGTGAATCAGTTATCTACAAGATTTAATTCTTTATCCAATTGAGTACATAATTACATTGAGCACATACACAATAAGATAACACTTAACACAACACCACAATTTTGGTTATGGGGAAACCCAAATAGGTAAAAACCCTAGTGGGAATTAACACCCACTATAAACTACACTAGAGTATAATGATCCCTGTTAGAAGATCTTACAACCCTATTAGGAGTTGATCTTTACAATTGATGAAGTACAATGATGTGGTCAAAGGTCAGACCCTATTAGGAGTCTTTTATAATTAACCTTGGTAAAGGTGAGGACACACTGTCCAAAGCACACTGCTTAAATGGTGAAGGCTGCAACCTTCTGCATAACAGATACACACTATATCTAGATCTTAGTGAAATAGAAAGTAGACCTATTGTCTTGATTAGTTCCAATGAATAGCTTATACTCTCTTCTTCTTCACATAGGTCTTCAATTAATGATTGATTATCTTATTACATTCGCATCTTCTGCTCTACTTTTTCAATCAGACTTAGCAATCACAATTGACTCGGTATAAGTATCTTTCTCCAAATGATATACTAAAGTAGGCCTATTAGAACTTACTTGAAATCATAATAGAGAAACAATATAAATACTTAGTAACATCTCCAATGGCTAAACCAAGCACATAACACAAATAGGATCACACAACTCAATATAAGTAGATGCGTCACTTTACATAGTCAGCTCCACCAAATTAACTGAAAATTTATTCTTATGCTGAAATATGTTATGCACTCTTAACCAAACATTCTTAACTCATGACCAAACATGAAACCAAACATGCATATCAAAATGATAGGTGCAACTGCTAAAACAATATAAACACTGTCAGCTCCATCAGATAATCTCAGGAAACTGTAACTGACAAACAAAAACATCATTACTCAACTTTAACTACACAACTGAATCTAGGTCCATGAACATAGCATCATAAACATGTCTACAATAGAAATATAAATGTGCAAGGCTCCACCATAACCATACTAAAAACCACATACAAAAATTTTCCTATAACACTGTCAGGAACACTACTGATACAAACAACTACACAAATGTATGTACTCAGAATCAACCTCTACGTCTATGATATCATGATGATAACATATCTAAGAAAAATTTTCTCAAGGCAGTCTACATAAGACTTGATCGCACACTACTTACCATATGTTGTCATCAATGAAAAACATACAGTCAAAACTAGTTTGCTGGAAAATCTCCAACAATATCCCCCTTTGGCATTGATGGAAACATATGGAATGAAAAAAACCACCTATCCAAATGTACAATTATTTTATAACATTCTCCATTTCCTAAACAAAAATTCCCCCAAGGATGAATCCTCCATCTACTACTGAATTCTCTAAATATCAGCTGCTATATCTTCTTACTATATACTCCCCTTTACTATTTTGTTTCTTCTTAATAAATTATCCTCCTAACTATTTTGTTTTTCATGACTATATACTCACTCCCCCTTTGACATCAATGGAAAAGGGTGCCAAAAAAAATAAGAACAGGTACTACTACTGAAGTAGAATAGTCAACCATTCATCAGTAACTAAGGAGTGATGCACTACTGCAAACTCTAATCAGATCTAGGGAAGGGAATTACTCCCAGCTTCTCCCTGAGATACTCAAATGTATCCTTCAGTAAAGGCTTTGTGAATATGTTTTCTAGTTGTTCTTTTGTGCTCACATAATCTAATTTTACTTCTTTTTCTGCAACTTTCTCTCTTAGGAAGTGATATTTTATCTCAATGTGTTTTGTCTTTGCATGCATCATAGGGTTCTTTAACATATTGATAGTGCTAGTGTTGTCACAATGAATAACAATAGGGTAATCAATCTGAATTCCAAAATCCTTTATCATTTGCTTGATCCACACAATTATAGAACAATTTAATGTTGTTGCTACATACTCTGGTTCTACCATGGACTGAGAAATACAGTTCTGCTTCTTGCTTGTCCAAGTAAAAAGTCTATCTCCAAGAAATACTACTCCTCTTGAGGTACTCTTTCTATCATCCACACAACCTACCCAATCTGCATTTGTATACACATGAAGTTCTACATTTTCTTAATTAGGATACCATAAACCTAATGAACTACAACTAATTTAGAACTTGATTTAAGATCATCGAGTAGATTGATTAGATATGTAATATGATTGAAGTAGTATTATGTTGTCATTGATGTCAACTAGTTTGACAACACTTATCTTGTAAGTTACTATACTGAAACATCTGTAGAAAAGGAGTGAAAGAGATGAAGAACAAAAATATCTACATGAGGAAGATAAATATGACAGATGAGGATAAGGAATATATTGAGTAACTTGTTGATGAGTCTATGACCTTATGATATTGACTTGACTATGTTTCATTCATCTATGATGAGGAAAAGAGTTGAAAGACAAAGTAGTATTGTCGGTTGATGAAGCATTTCAGTATACACCGATGAAGTGTAGTGTATACCAAGCATAGTGTTAACTGAGCTTGTGTTCACTGATGCATTTCTTTGTTAACTGAGAAGAGAAGAATGAACTATATGATTAGTTTAGCCGATAAGATTGATGAGATAGAAAGTGTATGATTTCAAGGTAATAGATAATGTTTGTTACACAGATCAACGACTAGCAAAATTTAGGAAAGATCTAATGGATGAGAATGAAACATGCTATTGAAACAAGTGTCGAGGTATGTTTAAGAGGCAAAATCAATGGAGATGATTAAGTGGAAAAATTTGATGGAGCAGAAGAAAATGGTTTACATGTCTATATAAGAGATTGGAGATTTCATAATGAGTGTGATGCCGGAAGGGAAGGAAACTGTAGAATCATCGCGTGAACAAGTTTTCATGCATTCTGATCATACTAGTTAAGGAGAACCCTACTATAGAGCATTATCGAGTGATAGAGAGTGATTATCGACAGACAGTAAGTTGATATATTATTGAAACAAAAATGTTACATTGATCAGAAAGATTTGTATGAGCTGAACATTGATCTGTATATTTGCAAGTGAATTTGTATTAAGATAGATCACCTACTGTTACATATTTAACTATTGTACATAGTCAAATCTCTTAACCAAGTGGACTAAGAAAGTCTTATTATGTATCATTCAAAGAATGAACATTGTTATTCTGTCAACCCCAGAGTGACTGTTGGTTGGATGATAATGGTTGGTCTTAAATCCTCTAACAAGGTCACACCTAACAGTGTGTTTGTAACCCTTAACAGGGTTGGGTCTTCACTGACCTCACTTCATAAGAGTGAATATTTTTGGGTTGCCGGTCCCAAGTGGTTTTTCCCTTCATGAGGTTTCCACGTTAAATCTCTTATGTTATGTGTTGATTGTGATGTTTGTTTTGATGTCATATTTATAATGTTGCATATTTGATTTGATCGGTAACTGCTATAAGTTTTAGACTAATAATCGGTAAATGCACAGAGAGTAAAAGTATTTTAAGTTACCAAGCAACAAAAATTGAAGTATATTTTTTTGGATTATACATTTTGTATTGGGACAGTGATTAACTGATTCACCCCCCTCTCAGTTATTCTAACAATTGGTATCAAAGCGTTGGTTTCTTTGAATAGAGTTTTAAGGACTTCAGTACAAAGATCTCAAAATGTATAAGAGGGAAGTGCCAAGACTAAACAAAGAGAACTTCATAGTATAGAAAAGCTGGATGAAGTTGCACATATCTGGAATTGGGAATGCTACATTAGAATTGATGGAGAATGGCTATATAGAACCGACACTAGGTCCCCTGACACTTGATCAACTAAAAGACAGGCATGAACACAATGTTACTATGATGGAAATTGTTGTTTCCTGTACTAATGCCAAATTTGAAGATGTCAAAAGCTACACTACTGCAAAAGCCATGTGGGACAAACTTTCTCAAGTTTACATTGGAGATGCGATTGTTAAAAGAGCTAGAGCAGAAAGCTTAAGAGGCAGATTGGATGATATAAAGATGAAAGAAGGTGAGAATATTATGCAATACAAAAATAGACTGAAAGAGTTAGTACATGCTATTAGATCATTTGATGGAGTCTTAGTGAATAAACTATTGTAAGCAAAGTACTCAGAACTTTATTACCAGTTTACACAATCTAAATATCTGCTATCCATGAGACAAGGTCTGCATATGGTAATATACTTACACTTGACAATATGATTGGTAAACTTACAACCTTTGAGTTAAATAATTTTGATAATAGTGTTGTACCATCTGTTGAGTCCACTTTCATGTCTTCTCTGAAGATTAGTAAGTCTAGTAGGAATAATAAAAATGATAGTGACAGTAATATCGATGATGAGCTTGATGAACTTGAAGCTCTTATGGCCAGAAGATTACCCAAAGGTAAAGGAAGGTATAGAAGTAAGCTACCTTTGGCATGCTTTAATTGTAAAGAGGTTGGCCACATCACTGCTAGATGTCCATAGTAAAAAGATGATGATGGAACCAAAGACCGATCTGAAGGAAGCTATGGGAGAAGATTCAATAGAGGCTACCAACACAACAGAGATAACTGAGAGAGAAATGACAAAGGGAAAAAGGTATGTTTCATAGTCAAAGATAATGAATCTAAATCTGATTTTGATGATGATGTAGAAGTTGTATTTGTTGCTATGAAAGATGACTTAGAGGAAGAAGAAGAAAAAAATGAGGAAACAACACTGATCTCTAAAGTTAACAAAAATAATACATGGATCATAGACATTGGTTGTACACATCACATGACTGGTGATGATGAGAAATTTGACCAACTTGAAGAATACAATGGAGGATCAGTTAAGATGGGTAATGATTTCATGCCCCGCAAGGGAACCGGGGAAGAGAACAAAGATTCTCTTTATAAAAGAAAAACCCAAGTAATGATTTATGAAAATTTTTGAATTTTAAAACAATTATATGAACAAAACTTAAACTTAGTTTCCTCCCAAGGTTCCCTTCTATCTAATGCATGATTCATTTAATTCCATTAAGTAAACTAACAACAAGATATACTTCTCAAAGAAAATTACATCATATCACTATAAAATTCTTTATTAAGAACTACATAGTACTTTCATTTCAATTTTCCATTTAAAATCATCTATATTCCTAAGTATTCTTTATGAAAAATATAACCTTTAAATCAAATAGAACCATCTAAATCATTTGATACATTGCAAATAATACATTTTTTCTTCAATGGCCTTTCCTTGAATCATCACTAATTAAAATCATACTACTTAACTAAAAATCATTTTCTTTTCCAACATACATCTTACACATAAAGTTCACATCCCCTTTTTCCCTTTTTCCTAAGTCTACCCATTTCAAATACATCATTTTGAATTACATCAATGATTACATTACATTCATATCCACTCGGGAGGTAACAATAACTTTACATCATGAAAGATAATTACAAAGCCTTTATTCTTCAAAAATTGGTACATAAGCAAGCATGAATCTTCAACACTGCATCCACAAAAGATACCTCGATAAAATGTTTACCACCCAACCATGTGGACACCCAAAGGCCCACTCCCCCATGCTAGGAGATAAACACCAGGGTCCACAAAGAAGGAATAGCTAGGCCAAACCTAGGGTCGGGTTACCTTTCCCAAATAACAAATGAAAAGAAAGCCCAAGTATAAATCTTTCCCCAAACAGGTTCTAAGGCTTGGTATCAACAACCTAAGTGAGTGTCATCGCATAGCCCTCACCCCTTGGTTTGTCTTGGTACTAGCCACTCTGGGCTCCGGCCCCCAAGTAGGCACAAGTGGAATCGAATGCCTTTCATACAAAAAAGTGTCATTCGATCATACCTACGCATAGGAACCTTTTCCCACTCCCATCCATAGCCTTTACTAGCACTAATGGCATGGGCAAGGCACATTTAATCTTTTTACATGTTTGAACCCATTCCCATAAGTTTTAATTAAATTATCACTTGTTAAAATAACTCTTCAGTTGGTTATCTTGGTACTATCCACTTAGGTCCCCAGCCCCGCACTAAGAGCCACTCACTAGGTGTCGTTAGGTTTTCTACCCTTAACCCACATATCACAACCACATCATACACATAGTAAAAACATATCATAAACACTTTTGTAAGACTGCATTAAAGAGTAGAAAATAATAAGATAATTTATGGATGTTTTAGGGGAAATTAGGAACGTTTAAGGATGTTTAGAATGGTCCTGATCTTCTTAGACAACCCTAAACCCTAAACTACTTCCTACAAACATCCTAACCCTATTAAGGCATCCAAACACACTGAACATAACCCATACCAAACAAGGAATGAACACATTTATGATTTACTCAAAGTTCTATATACCAAAAGATAATGTTCCATGAACTTCATTCTAAGCTTGATATTTGACTAAGCCTGAAATTTGACTAAGTCTGATTTTATTAAAAATCTAAAAATTAAAGGTTACAACTTAACTCCTAGGAAGTTGAAACCTATCCCAATCAATTCAAAAGGTACCTAAACCCTTTATACAAGTATAACTTAAAGTATAAGAAATTAATGTTTTAATTGTATAAAGCCTGAATCCTATTTTCATCGGTTAACACTAATCTACTCGGTTCACACTAGTTGCTCGGTCACCACTAACTTACTCGGTCACCACTAACCTGCTCGGTCATCACTAACTTACTCGGTCATCACTGGCTTACTCGGTCATCACTGGCTTACTCAGTCATCACTCACTTACTCGGTCATCACTAACTTACTCGGTCATCACTAGCTTACTCGATCATCACTGACTTACTTGGTCATCACTGGCTTACTCGATCATCACTGACTAATTGCCAGAAACTACAAAATATGACTATCAACTTTGGCTTGTGGGTAAAACTGGGCATTATAGGAACTAGGGTTGCCTAATCTAAGCATGACCCATTTAAGATCTCCCAGTTTCCTTTCAGAAATGGCCCATCAATCCATCCTATCTATCCAACATATCTATTCTAGATCTGGGAAAAGAAAAGTGGTGCAAAGAAAAATATGAAATTGTAGATTTGAAACAAAAGTTCTAAAGCCTCGAAGAACTCATGGACATTCTGGATAAGAGAGGAAATACAAGGAGAATGCTAAGAACCCTACAACCTCCTATAATTGCATAAATATTTGTTTATACTCAATACAGGAAATAAATTCATTCAACATGTTCCTACTCTTCAAATCACTAATACAGGGACAATGATATATATGAAACACAACATTTTGTAATTTATATCAACAATGAACATACAGAGAAACATTTAACTAGATTTTCATCTTTTCATATCACAAAGGAGAGATAACTCTCAGGATGAATTCCAACCTAGAGTCCTACGGAGATTCGGTTGATGAAGACCAGTCCAATCCTCTCAACCCTTTCAACACTCCTTCAAATCCTCCTGGGTGCAATCTCTAGCCTCTTCCAAGAATAACCAAATGCCACTCTCAGAGAATGATGAATTTATCTCCTCACAAATACAATATTCCTACCAGCATAGTACTAATCTTGTTATCTTCTTCTCGAAACAACTCTCCTCCAACTCCCTCTCACACAGGAAGTCTTTCCTATATATAGATTGGGGAGTAGTTGCACAGGTACTCCAACCGATGCAACTATCCACCGGTTATCCGTTAACAATACAGTTTGTAAAACCATTCCCGTAAAGGGATAAACAATTTTTTTTTAATAAAACTATAATCTATTACCGTAATCAAATTTATGTTTCCTTTACTTTAGGGAAGTTAATAATAATAATTATTATTTACAACCATATCATTAACTAATCTAATTATTCATTAATAGAATGTAATAATTACTTACTCACCAATAATTATATAAATATATGTATGCATATGCATATGTGTGCACCCATATGCCTATGTGTAAATATATTATTATTATTATTATAAATATTATTGCAAACATAATATTATTATTATGAAGCATATTATTATTTACACACTTAATCCATATTCTTTAAAAAATGCAATAGTGATATATATACAAGGTGAAACATACCACTATTATTAAAAATATTTATTATATATATTTTTTTATTGCCATAGACATTTTGTTATTATGGATATTATAAAGATAATACCATAAAATTCTTTATTATTATTGATATTAAAATTACATATTTCAATCACATACTAACTCATTCCCAACAAGATCTGCTAGTACATAAGTAGCTAATAATAAAGATAAATTGCTAAATCATACCCTCAAATTCACATCAATAATCTACTGATAGAATTGAACATACCATAAAGACAACTAGAACCACTATACTCAAAACTTCATTCATAATGAATACAAAAGACAAGAAACTAACTACAAGACCCACAAAACTAGTAAACTGAGAGATCACATAATATATCCACACAAGGGACTGACTCGACACTTCCCACCTAAGGATAAAAGGATCAAAGGTGAAGTTTCTTCTTGTGGAACCTGGTGATATCTCCGTAACAACAACAACAATCGAGGATTTTGAGGGATCACTTAGACTTATGAAGCTAGGTGGAGATGATACCTGGTACCTGCAATCCTGCATCACCAAGAAGAGATACATATATATACATATGGATATACAAATCAGATATATGCAAGTAGATGACTAGGATCGATACATCGTGTGGACCTCAACTAAGTGAGTAACTACGATTTCATCCTGAGTCATGAAAACACATCCGATACATATCCATGAAACATAAAACATCATGATAATGGTTAGATTCAAATAATTGGGTTAGATCCATAAAACATATAAAAATAGATGGTTTTCTAATCTCATAAACATATAAATGATAACCATAAATGAGCATATCCATCATATCATCATTCACAAAACATAAATGTAAATGTATAGTCCTAACCATCATAATAAAAATGTCCAAATCAGAAAAGTCTAAGTATCACCAAAGAGAGGTATTACAAATGACACACCCTGTATGGTAAGAGGTAAAGGAACCTTAATGATAAATGATATGATAAAATGTGATCATTCTTATTGGGTAGATGGGCTGAACTATAATTTGTTAAGTGTGGCACAGCTGAATAATTTAGGTCACCAAGTTGCTTTTGAGAGCAAGAAAGTGAAAATCTTTGATGATGGAGGAAGAATAGTTGGAACTGGAGCACAATCAAGAAGTAATCTATTTTATCTTGATACTAACGAGTCTTCTTGCTTGATGATGAAAAATGAAGATGCTTGGTTGTGGCATAAAAGGTTATGCCATGTGAACTTTGATAACATGATTAAGATCAGTAAAAGGAAAAGAGTTAGAGGGATACCTAACTTGTCAAAACCTAATCATGTTATGTGTCATGAATGTTAAAAAGGGAAAATGACTAAATCTAGTTTCAAAACTAAGGATTACTCAAAAAATAAGATATTTGAGTTGGTTCATACCGACCTATGTGGTCCTATGAGAACTCAGAGTTATTATGGTGATAAATATTTTATTCTTTTTGTTGATGAATATACTAGATTGATGACTGTTATGTTCTTAAAAGAAAAATCTGAAGTATGTAAGATGTTTAAGTGGTATAAAGCCAAGGTAGAAAAAGAGATTGGTAAGGAATTGAAATGCCTAAGATTTGATAGAGAAGGTGAATTTATCTATGATGAATTTACTATTTTTTGTAATGAACATGGTATTAAAAGATAGGTCTCTGCACCGAGGACACCACAGCATAATGGGATTGCTGAAAGAAGGAATAGGTCAATAGTTGACTATTCTAGGACATTGATGCTACAAAATAATGTTGCTCAGACATACTAGAGGGAAGCTATCAGTACAACTATTTATGTAATTAACCAAGTTCAACTAAAGAAGGACACCAACAAGTCACACTATAAGTTGTGGTTTGGACACAAACCTACTATAAGTTATTTCAAAATTTTTGGAAGAAAATGTTTTATTTTGAAAGATGGGAGAAATGGAAAATTTGACTCAAAAGGTAATGAAGGGATATTTCTAGGATATTCCAATAAAAGCAAAGCATATAAATGCCTGAATAAAACTACTAATAAAATGATTGAAAGCAATAATGTCCATGTTGATGAGTTTGATGAAAAGAACATAGAGGAAAGTACAAAGGAACCAAAAGACTATGGTAGATTCATTTACATTGAACAACTAGAGTATCCACTGAAGCCACAGCCTGTGATAACCGGTCAACAGGAAAATAATACCGAACAACATGAAAGAGAAACCGATGAGCAGGATGGCCCTACCGAGCAAGAAAATGAACCTGCACAGGATGAACAAGAAAGAAGAAATAGGATACTGGTGAGTTTTGTCAAAAGACTTCATCTTGAAACACAAATTATTGGAGACAAACAAGTTGGCATGCTAACAAGGAGCAAAGCAAGACAAGGTACATTTCTAGTTTGTGGTTATGAGCCAAAAAATGTAAAAGTTGCATTAGAGAATGATGAATGGGTTGATGCAATGAAAGAGGAAATAGAATAGATAGAAAAGAACAAAACTTGGACCTTAGCACCTTGACCTAAAGATAATAATGTTATCGATACTAAGTGGATATTCAGGAACAAGCAGAATGAGAATGGAGAAGTAACCAGAAATAAAGCTAGATTGGTATGTAAAGGATATGCATAGGAGGAAGGCATAGATTATGGTGAAAAATTTGCACCTGTTGCTAGATTGGAAGGAGTCAAAATGCTACTTGCATATGCTGCATACAAGAAATTCAAGGTTTATCAAATGGATGTCAAGTCAGCATTTTTGAATGGAATACTTGAAGAAGAAGTCTACATAAAACAACCTAAAGGGTTTGTTGATCTAGAAAAGAAAGATATGGTATGTAGATTACATAAATCTTTATATAGTTTGAAGCAAGCATTGAGAGCCTGGTATGAGAGGCTGCATACTTATTTGTTAAGTATAGGATTTGTAAGAACAAGTGAGAACATCAATCTGTATATGAAAGGAGATACTGATGATACAATTCTTATTGCTAAAATTTTTGTGGATGACATTATGTTTGGAGGTCAAGATCAAATATGTAAAGCCTTTTCTGATGAAATGAGGAATGAATTTGAAATGTCTATGTTCGGAGAGATTAAGTTCTTTCTTGGACTACAAGTGATTCATCAGAGTGATGGGATATTCATCTCATAATCAAAATATATCAAGGAAGTATTGAAAACATTTGGCATTGAAGATGCTAAACCTGTGGGAAAACTGATGGCTACTGGATGTAAATTGACTAAGGAAGATGAAACTACATAGGTAAACTAGACACTGTACCAATCAATGATTGGTAAGTTAATGTATGTAGTTCATAGTAGACCAGACATAGCACATGCTATGGGAATAGTTGCTAGATTTTTTGCTAATCCTAGAGAATCACACATGATTGCTAGTAAAAGAATCTTAAGATACCTAAAGAAAATAGAAGACTATGGATTATGGTATCCTAAGGAAGGCAAGTTTGAACTCAAAGTCTATATCGACACTGATTGGGTTGGAAATGTGGATGACAGAAAAAGTACCACCAGAGGAGCATTTTTCTTTGGTGAAAGACTTGTTACCTGGACAAGTAAGAAACAAGCTTGCATTTCTCAGTCTATAGCCGAAGCAGAGTATGTTGCTCCTGCTACAAACTATTCAAACATTGCATATATTAAGAAATTTTTGGAAGGTATGGATGATAAAATCATTGAGCCAGTGATTATATACTGTGATAACACCAATGCAATAAAAATTTCAAAGAATCTAGTGATGCACTCTAAGAAAAAGCATATATCAATTAAGTATCACTACTTGAGAGAAAAAGTATAGGAGAAGCAAGTTAAGCTAGAGTTCTTTACATCAAAAGAACAACTTGCAGATATATTTACAAAAGCTCTACTGAAGGACACATTTGAGTGTTTGAGGACTAGACTAGGGGTCTGTCCCCTATCTACCAGTCACTAAGGTGATTCAGATGTTGCATCAGCCTAATCTTATCAGAAGATCATTCATGTTGATGTAGCATAGTTCACACTTTGGATCATGTCTAAGGTTGTGAAAGGTACTGGAATAGATTGGCATATCAGTATACAAAGATACATTTGTTGGAGTTGGGAGAGATAGGTACTAAGAGGGGAGGGGTGAATCAGTGCCTTCAAAACTTTAGTTGCAAAAACCTTTCTGATCTATAATTGAATACTATGATAACTAATCAAACTAACTTGAATCTAATTGCATAAATCAATCATCTAGTTAACTTAAGAAAGTAAACAATATGAAATCAATATGACAATCACATAACACAAGTATTTTGGTAATGTAGAAACCCTTGTTAGAAGGTAAAAACTGCGGTGGGGATGACACCCACAAATTCTTCACTACTACAGATAGAAAAGGTTTGCCTATTAAGGCTACAAGTTTTGATCACTTCTGGTGATCTTACCCTATTAGGAGTAACATATTAGATCAGCTAGATCTACCTAGTTATAGGATTTAACAACACTATATGAAGTGTGTACTCAGTTAAGAGATTTATACAAAGACTGTTAATTCTACTCTATTAAGAGATTTATCAAAACTCTATCAAAATTGTTAGAAAGTAATAGGTAAATTATCTACTAGTTGACAACTCAATTTTCTGAAATAGATCTATAAGTTCTCATCAAAATATCACCTTATCTGTGATGGTTCTCTACTCTGATCTGCTCGGTTGCCTTATCTGATTCTGCTCAATCTGAAAACCTCTGTACTCTATTCTGCTTGGTAAACTGATTGTCTTGAAGATAGGAAATTTCTTCAAGTGCTCCGTGATTCATATATATTAGTTCAAAAAACTTACAAAATGGTGTGAACATATACAATATATAGTGTTCTATTTTTTCCGCTTAAACAAAAATTAGGTTACAAAAGAAAATCATAACCCTAAGATCTACGGTGCAAAATAACCTAGATCAACTAATACAAATAAGATAATCATTGCATTTAATGAATATCTTTTACAATAAATGCTCCTTGATCTTGGTAAACCATTTTATGATCTATTATAATCATTTGCATAGAATAATGTGCCATTTCTGATTACTATGCCATTTACTGTGATCATTGGTAAACACTGTATAATCTGCTCAGTGTATACTATGATGCTTGGTGTTTACTGACCCTCAGTATTGCTATCGATGGTGCTCGGTTAACTATGTGATGCTCAGTATAAGGCTTTACCAACTGCTCTGTCTTACTTCTAGTTACCAACTATCTCAATGTAAATAACCAACCGACCTATTTACTATCCTTTGATACTAATGACAACCTAAAATGCTCAATAGAGATTAACAATGTCCTCCTTTGGCATTAGTATAAAAACTTCATAATGTATGTAGACAAAATGTTTCTATATATCCCTTATATCTCTGCTATATATATATCCATTACAAAAACTTCTAAGTACAAAAGTACTCCCCCTCGGTGCATGCTCCCGATATTATGTAATATTCATATCAAAAATATATTATTTGGCATATACATGTTTTCCCCCTTTTTGATAATAATGTCAAATACCCAAAAAATATGTAATGTATACTTACATCTTATCAAAAATGTGCTGATGGGTTTTCTTCACAGACTCCAAGAGGTTTTCCCATTCCTCTTTCAAGTTGGTAAGAGCAAGTTGCTCAAGACCTACTTGTGCATGCATGTCAAAGATATTTTCCAACACCGAAATCTTTGGTGTTGCCACAAGTTGCTCAGATTTGATAGTATGTGTTTCAAAAATCTTCAGGTAAGGAGTGAGTTCTTTCTGTAACTCTATGACCTGATCGGTGATGTGTTCTTCCAGTTTCCTTAAATCTGCTATCAGCCACCGGAGTTCCTGGACTCAGTTAATGTTCTTTAAGAAAGTAGTTGGCTCAGCAATAGCTACTTGTGTACTCAACTTGATTTCTTCTTCTAAACCTTTTATCTTTTCACTAATTTCTATAGTGAAGGTGTCTATAGTACAAAGCTTTATTAGTAATTGACAGATTACCTAGGTGATAGATTTTACCTCAGTAATGACCTCAGATAATTTCACCTTGTTTAGTGCCACTTCAGTGCTAATCCTTTCTACCAATTTGTGTTGAATCTTTGACTTTGCCCGTTCTTCTATTCTTTTGTCTATATCTGTATCAGGGGCATTGATTCTATCGGCGAGGTTGGCAAGTTGATCTAAAATGGGAGTATTCTCATCAATGTTTTTTTCTAGTACTATTTGTTGTAGAATATCCCTTACATCATTTAACACTTCTTTACATTTTTGTTCTTGCCTCAATTTTTCTTGTGCCACTTTCCTCGAACATAACTCCCCATACCGACTTAGTTCCTCAGGGCTTAGAGTTCTTGGGTCACATTTGGGTATAACAATAACTTCATCAATGGTGACTAGCCCTTTGGCTTTCTTCTTTTTCTTCTTTGGGGCTAGAGGTGACTTATTTTCACTTACAAAAATATCTTTTTCTTCACTCCTCGGAGTATCCTTACCAGTTGACACTATATCATCCTTCTTCTGCTCCTCAGTAGATTGAGTGGGAGTCTCGGTGGTAGTGTCAGGTTGGTTCACCTCAGTTGACTTGGTTTCTTTAGGTTCCTTCTATTCTGTAGACTGTGCCTCTAGTTTGATAGGCTCATTTGTATCTATGGGTTGCTCAGGTGCTTGAATCTCAGTTGTATCTTTGGTTGGCTCAGGATGAGAGGCATGAGGTTATACTTGTGAAATTATTTCAGCGGCCTCTACAAGTATAGGTAGTTCACCTGGTAGAGATGTACACACATTGTCAGTGTTTAATGCTTCATCTTTTTATTGTGTAATTATAACATCTTCATCATCCTTATCATCAGGATCACCGTTAGTGATGTCCTTAATGAGTGCATCATCATTGGTTTTCTTTTGCAAATGGATCTTAGCTTGATCCAGTGCATCTTATGAAACTTTGATTTCTTCTTTTTGCTCGGTGATATCAATTACCTCGGTAACTGATATACTAGTGTCTTCTATTTTCTTTCCTTTATTATCATCAATGAAAATACTTTTACCTTTTGAACTGTGTCTCTTTTTAGATAGTTTCAGGAATGGTTCCTATTCAGCTTTCTCTTCTGCTTTCAAAATTGATGTCCATAGGGAGTCACATATGACATCGATATCATCTACATTCTCATCCATAATCTGCATAGCTCTATTCTTGACTGAAAATATAGGCTGATACCTTGTCATGTATTCACTTACCTTAGCAAAGCTAAAGTGTGTGGCTACATGGCCTAGAGAGCGTTCTCTTTTTCTTTTCTCTGTGTCTAAGGCAATATCCCATCTTTCACTTATTTTATCATCAAGTTCCTTCAACAGTTGACATGCAAATTCCATTGGTACTCTTTTGAACTTGATCATCATTTGAACAATAGCATGTTCTATCTTTGTCTTGTCCTCAATTGACATGTTGTTGAATTTGCCTATGTTTGGATCATTAAGATTTCCATTCTCAATAATATCTTCAATTATTTCTTCTATGGTACTATCCCTATTACAAACTAGCTTAAATTGATCAGGATCATTTTCAGTGTTAGTCTCCTCTATGTCTTCCTTACTCCTTATGTATTTCCTCCTTTTCTTTGGTGGTTCAGCTGCCTTCTTATTCTTTCTCTTGATGTATTTCTTTTTCAGTGTAGCTGCTCTCCTTTTTGCAACTTTTTCTGCTTCTTCTTTCTACTCAGTTGATTGGGCTATAGTTGCTAAACATTTCCTCATTCCTTTAGGTTCTGGTAGCTGAGTATCTTGTTCATCAGTTGTGGGAAGTTGAGTTTCTTCTTCATCATTGGTGGGAGGAACTCGCGTGTTATCCTTTTCTTTGTCTGACTCGGTCTCCTCACTGTCATAGGGTTTATCAGCTAGCTATAATTGATCTTCAATTGCTTCATCAACCGGTGACTCCTTATGTGTGTCAGATGTAGTTCCATATCTAGCTGAGAGATCCTTTTTCATTTTCTTTTCTCTTCTTGACATTTTACCGATCTTAATGTTCGTTGTGATTCTAGACTTAGCTTCCTCATACACTCCAAACCTATTGGCAGTGATGTCAATCGGTAATGGTAGCAATGCATTGATAGATTTTAGAGTGAAATCATGATTCATTTTATAACCCATTGGTGCTAGCCATTTTGTTTTCGGTTCTATTGCCTTTATCATTGAGTGGTCTGTGCTTACCACAAAGCATATGTCATCTTCAAATTTGCTTACTAATTCTTTTGTAATTCTACTTCTTTGTTTCATTCTTGTTTGAAATTCCTTAAAATATGCATGGAACTCCTTGTTCACATTATCTCCTAGACTTCTCATCATATCACTGATTTGGGTAGTTATCAGTCTGTCCAATTGCCAGTTAACTTTTCCAATACTTGGTACATATTTTTGCAAATAGAGGAATGTACAGACAAGCAGTGATCCATACTTACATGTATTGGACTTCTTTGCTTTTATTGTCTTCATGTTGTCATGCAGTTGGTGTAGTAGTAGCTCGGCAAGATCAACCTGGTGATCTTTCTTCACAATTTTGTAAGCCATGTCCATGGTGCTGCAGGGTACACTATTCGGTTTACTTGATTGAAATATCTTGTACCTGATGACATGAGCTACAAATCTTACCGCTGGATCTTTGATAGTTGAAATCTTTAGTTCCCTATTGTCACATTGAGCTCCACTATTCTTTTCTATGTCAGGGTGAGATGAACTTCAAAATGCTTTGGCTTTGTTGGTTGCAGGGTACCTAGTAACCCTACTGATAATCTTCTTGGTGACCTAAATTGGTTTGTCTAGCCAAAATTTGCCATCATGGAATCTACTAAGCATGATTCATATCTAGTTGTTGTGAAATGATTACAGGAAGTATGTGAAACACCATAACCTTGATTCCTCAATCTTCTTATGCTTAGATTTGATCTTACCATCTGGTCCATAGACTTCTTGATAAGCTTCTATGGTCTCAAAGTCACATACTTCACAGATCTTGTAGTGAATGTAAGCCCTAACGTCTTCTGTTAACAAAACCTTATCAGGAATACTAGAGAATGTGCCCATATCATCCATTTGTGCTGCGACCTTAGGATGTGATTTGAATTTATCCTCAGCAAAGTGCACCCTAACAATTAGTTCCACTTCCTCCTCAATGTCTATGATTTGCTTGTAGTCGAAGATGATGCCATAAATTATTTCTAGGGTTTCGACAAGCAAATAGATAATCAATGTTTGGTAGGTGGATGAAATTACTAGTTTTCATTGAAGAATTGTCATTGGTTCGATCTAGTTGCTTTGAATTTGTTCTAAAAATTTTTAGCTCAAAATCTTCTTTGTAAAATCTCCTTTCTTCAAAATTGTGATGTAACAATGAACTCTGTTTCTGCGTAAATATAGGGTTTTCTGATATTCCCGCTCAAAATTTGATGCAATAAATGCATGACCTAACTTTCAGTATGAGATGGTTGTCATCTCGGTAAAGTCTTTTGCTTGGTTAACATAGAGTTTCTTCATCAGTTTGAACTATTGTTAGTTAACCTTGTATAGTGATTACTGACGGGTAACCAACTCATGTTTCCCTTTTTACCAACTAGATGTCATTTACAAACTTATAATATATAAACCATAGTGCATCTTCATTCATGCAGATTTTATGTTTGTACATCATATATAAGGAACTGTATGTAAAATGTGATCATTTGAAATGTCAATTCCATACATACCTTTGTCATCTTAAGTGGAGGTACCGATGTCACCCAATCTAGTGGATGAGGTTTCACTGACATTGTTACTTGACTCAGTATTCTCATTAGATGCCTTCTTCTACATTGTGTTCCTTAACTTTTTAATTTTTGCAATGTTATATCCACTCTCAAATATATGGTTTTCATTAGGTGCTCGGTCTCTGCAGTTCTTGCTTACATGACTGACCTTGTGATAGTGCATACATGCCATTCCTGTATTTGTCCAGTTACTTGATTGTCCAATCTGACTCTTTTTGTAATAGTTTTCTGCAATATGTCCATACCGACCACATGTAGTACAATTAGTCCATGTATTATAATCCCAAACATATGAATTACCTTGTCTCTTCCATTGATATGGCTTTCATTGTAGTTTCTCTTTAGGTGTCCAGACCTACTTCATTTTCACCTTACAGTCCCTTGCAGTGTGTCAATACTTATTACAAGTATAGCATATTTTCTCCTCAGTAGTGTTATTAGTAATGTCATTCTTCTTTGCTCGACATTCATAAGCTGGATGTCCAAACATACCATAGTAATAGCAATATCCATTGAACTTAGGAATGATAGGAGGTTTACCTTGTGCTTTGCTTCTGCACACATTAGATGTATGTCCTGGTTTTCCATAGTGGTAACATGTCAACACTTTAGATTTTTGACTTTGATTGTTGTTGACTTCTTTAGCTTGTTGTGATGATTCTCCTTCACCGGTGAAGCCTATACCGGCTTTGCTTTTGAATCTCCTTTGATTAGTCAGAAAATCATCAATCTTTTTAGAGTTGTCCTCAGCTATCTTCATCATCTCATTGTGTTTCTTTTGTGTTTTTATTTCATTTCTCAATTTTTCATTATCTTCTCTAAGTGTTGCTACATCTTCAAGTCTTCTTGATAATTCTCCATTTACTTGGTTCATTTCCTGATTAACTATCATCATCTGATTTGATACTTGGAAGTGATGATTAGTGAGTCTTTGGATTTCACTTTCTTTTGCTTGAAGTTTTTTAGTCATCAGTGTTTGATCTTCAATAGCCAGATTTTGATCTTGTTCAGATTGTCTACCATTGTTCATGATTTCCACCATTCTTACCATTTGAGATTCATGACCGATTTGCAGTGCTTTCACTTGCTCGGATAGATGCTGATTCTTTTCAAATAGCTCAGAGATTATGCTTTTAGATTTGTCAAAGATGCTTCCAGAGCTTCATCCAATATGATCAAATATGTCATCAATAGGTTCTTCATGATATCTTATTTCATTCTGCTGAATTGCAAGGTTATTTCTTTCAACCAGTAATTTCTTCAGTTCTACATTGGCTTGTTTATATTGTTCCACAAACATCTGCATTTGTATCTTCTGATTCTCAATATTCTTGTCAAGCTTGTATCTCTCCATGACTTAGATCTTTTCCCTTCAATGGTTAAACTATTCAACAAGAGAACTAAGCTTTGATACCAATTGTTGGAGTTAGGATAGATAGGTATTGAGAGGGGAGGGGTGAATCAGTACCTTCAAAACTTTAGTTGCAAAAACCTTTCTAATCTATAATTGAATACTGTGATAACCGATCAAAATAACTTGAATCTAATTGCATAAATCAATCATCTAGTTAACTTAAGAAAGAAAACAATATTAAAATCAATATAAAAATCACATAACACAAGTATTTTGGTAACGTAAAAACCCTTGTTAGAATGTAAAAACTACGGTGGGGATGACACCCACAAATTCTTTACTACTATAGATAGAAAAGGTTTGCCTATTAAGGCTACAAGTTTTGATCACTTCTGGTGATCTTACCCTGTTAGGAGTAACATATTAGATCAGCTAGATCTACCTAGTTATAGGATTTAACAACACTATATGAAGTGTGTACTCGATTAAGAGATTTATACAAAGACTGTTAAGTCTACTCTGTTAAGAGATTTATCAAAACTCTATCACAATTATTAGAATGTAATAGGTAAATTATCTGCTAGTTGACAAATCAATTGTCTAAAAAAAATCTATAAGTTCTTATCAAAATATCACCTTATCTATGATGGTTCTCTACTCTGATCTTCTTGATTGCCTCATCTGATTTTGCACAATCTGAAAACCTCTGTACTCTATTCTGCTTGGTAAACTAATTGTCTTGAAGATAGGAAATTTCTTCAAGTGCTTCGTGATTCATATATATCAGTTCAACAACCTTAAAAAATGGTGTGAACATATACAATATATAGTGTTCTATTTTTACCGCTTAAACAAAAATTAGGTTACAAAAGAAAATCATAACCCTAAGATCTACGGTGCAAAATAACCTAGATCAACTAATACAAATAAGATAATCATTGCATTTAATGAATATCTTTTACAATAAATGCTCCTCGATCTTGGTAAACCATTTTATGATTTGTTATAACCATTTGCATAGAATAATGTGCCATTTCTGATTACTATGCCATTTACTATGATCATCGGTAAACACTATATACTCTACTAGGTGTATATTGCGATTCTCAGTGTTTACTGACCATAAGTGTTGGTGTCACTAGTGCTCGGTTAACTATGTGATGCTCGGTATAAGGCTTTACCAACTACTTTGTCTTACTTCTAGTTACCGACTGTCTCAATGTAAATAATGGGCTGACCTATTTACTATCCTTTGATACTAATGACAACCTAAAATGCTCAATAGAGATTAACAACATTGAATGCATTGGACAACAGAGAGTTACTTGGCTGCTAAAGAGCTATTTGTTTATTTTGTTTCTTTGGCATTATTGTCAAAGGGAGAGATAAACAATATGAAACATATGAATCAATATGCACTGATGAGAAATATCCGAGGGAGAGACAAATTGAAGAAAGGGAGAGCATTGAAGATCAGTTACTGAGAATAGAAGAAGGAATTCGAGAGCTAAAAAGATCATATTTGAGTAATGATGTTGAGTCACATAGTGATTAAACATATTAAGCTAGGGAGAGTTTGTACAAAATTTGTTCACAGAGTTGTAGAATACATGTTTGGTATGTGTATGGTATATTTCATATTTTCTGAGTTGCCATCAATGCCAAAGGGAGAGATTGATGAACTACAATTGATTTAGAACCTGATTGAAGAATTTTTGATTTAACATCACTGAGAAGATTGATTAGATATGTAATATGATTGAATTAGTATTATGTTGTCATTGATGTCAACCAGTTTGATAGCACTTATCTTGTAAGTTACTATACCAAAACATCTGTAGAAAGGGAGTGAAAGAGATGAAGAACAAAAATATGTACACGAGGAAGATGGATACGATAGATGAGGATAAGGAATACATTGAGTAACTTTTTGATGATTCTATGACCTTATGATATTAACTTGATTATGTTTCATTCATCTATGATGAGGAAAAGAGCTGAAAGACACAAAGTAGTGTTGTCGATTGATGAAGCATTTTAGTATACACCGACGGAGTGTATTGTATACCAAGCACAGTGTTAACTAAGCTATTAGAAATAGGGAATACTGAGAGGGGGGGAGGGTGAATTAGTATTCTACAAAATTTATCTTTTTCCCAATTATGGATATAATAGATTATCTTTATACATGCATAACATAAGAAGCTAAACAACATGCATAACAATAAATAACTCATAACACATTATTTGTTCTTGAGGAAACCCTAGCCAAGGGAAAACCCTGGTGGGGATGGTACCCACAAAGATCCACTAATCAAAAGTATCATGTTAAGGATCTTGACCCTATTAGGAGTCTATTACAAGAATATAGTGTATCAGTCCCAATTAAGGGACTATAGGCCTTGTTAGAAGTCTCAACCCTATTAGGAGTTGTAGTACAAAATCTGATTACCAGATGAGCCCACTACCCAAACAAGTAATGTAAAATATACATTGATTACACAATAGGTTAAGGTACATAACCTTATACTACTTGCATCAATATCACTTCACTACTCTTTCACTATCACTATTACATATGCTTCATATATTTTGCATCATATCACTTGTCCACACTATTCAGTTCTTTCTCAATAATACTACAATTACAATTACAATTACATGTACATTTATACCAATAGCTTTATCCAATAGTTAAAATATAGGATTTCATCCCTTTATATTGTTAAGTCATTAATTTGATAAACAAAATAATCCATTAACTCTTTACTACTTCTATCTTCATATTCTGTCCTGTCAGCTTCACACTGTCTTTGGTAAAACTGTCATAACTTCTTTCGTACATGTCATACTAACTTGCACTTTGAGATGGGTGATTAATAGACATCATAGAGTCTATGTTCAAGTGTGCAAGCACTAAACTTACTCTAGTCAACATCACAAACAAAAATTGTGTCCATGTTCACTGGTAAAACACTGTCTCACACTTAGACAAATTTGCAATGCACTTTGTCATACTTGCTCTCTGACTTGTGTGATCTTCATGTGGATCATATGTTTCCATAATGAAAACATCTATGTAATCAACTCAGCCAAATTTCCAATAATCTCCCCCTTTGTTATTGGTGGCAACATATGAGAAAATTGGCTAAGTGTACAACTGAAAATCTCAAAATTTTTCAAAACTGTGGCCATAGTATAAAATACATACTATCCTTATAACTCCTAAAAAATTATTGCCTCTAATATAGTACTCCCCCTAAGAGTAACAACCCTTATCATATAGTATCAATTTTCTTCTATATATCTCTCCCCCTTTGATAACAATGACAAAATAAGGTAGGGAGGGTCACAAAATTGTATCACAAAAAGTTGTACCTTAATTCATTTATTGCAAAGCCGGTGGGCTTGCAACACAATCTAAAAAATCTATCTTCATGGATTCTATCTCCTTCTCCCATGATTTCTTAATGGAATCTACCACATTAAGTAGTGCACTCAGTCCATAAGAAGCAATTTCACATGCTTGGAGGTTTTCAAAGTTAGATTTTTGAAAAGATGTCTTAGCTGAAAGACATTCTTCCAACTGTTCTTCAATGATGCTGAACTTCATAGATGCATGCTCTCTAAAAAGAGTGTATCTTCTCAATTTCTTGTCTCTCTCATCTTGTACAACTCTAATTTCATCATAAAGTTTCCTAAGTTTCTTCTCAACATCACATACCTTCACATTGGGGCTAGACAGAAGGTTTTTTTCATTCAGAATTTCAGCTTCCTTTAACTTTATCTTCTGATCTTCCTCAGCTATCAAAGTCTTTGATTTTGTACACTATATGTACAAAGATTTACCTATTTCCAAATTCTTCCTCAAATCCTTGATATAGATATCAAGAGCATTGATATCATTTCTGATATTCTGACTGATGTTTAAAAGCATTCTAGCCTTATAGTCTACATGTGCTTTAACTTTTGCAATATCAGCTAGGTTTGTGAATTCATTATCAAAGGTGCTCATTACCTTCTTTGCTTTCTCCATAGGGTCTGCTTTTGAAATTTGTGAAGTCATAGTACTTTGTAACTTTGAAATTAGTTACTTCAGACACCCTTCAAGACTTTTCACTTTCTTATTCTTACCAATTATTTTGTTCAAGGATGTAATCAGTTCCAACTGATCATCATCATCTACTTCTTTTCCCAAATGCTCAATCATAGATCCAATTTGAGTCTTCTTTCCAGTCTCAGGAGTAAGACTGATATCTTCTTTGTTGGGAATGAGAATTTTTTCTTCTGTAATTGGTGATTCCACAACTGTGGTCTCTATCATCTCTTCTTCTTTTGTAGCTTCCTATTCTTCAAAGGATGAATTGTCAACAATGTTCTCCAAATTCTTGAATACATTTTCATCATTATCCAAGGTGATTTTTGTACCTTCTACATTCATTGTTTCATCTTCAATATTAATAGCTGGAGAAGAGGGAATGTCCTCTTGTACTTTCTCACCTGCTTGGTCTGCTGCAACTAATGATTCTCCAACATATTCTGCCATAACCTTGATAATTGCCTATTCAGTCTCAAAAGTTACTTCTTCATACCTACCTTCCATAATCTAAATTTTTCTCCTTTTGGTTCTCAGATGGGTGCTTAGGGATTTCATGATTTGATTGAAATGAGCTTCATCTCTTATTTCAAAAAGCTTCCTCACAAGCTTTTCTTTGATAGTTATCTCTTCCTTTGATGCTCTCTTCTTCCTATTTAGAAGTTTTTTATATAGATCATCATGTATCTGTCCTTGAATAGTATCAAACTTCTTGCCAGTCAAGATCATATGCTTCACAACTGCATTCTCTAGATTAAGTGTATTAGTATAATCATAAAGATCATAATATTTGTTCATTCTTGCAAAGTCACCATTCTCAATAATCTACTCATTAAGCTTTTCAACTTTTGGTTTCCAAGCTTTCTTCTTAGTAGTGACATCATCTTTAACTTCTGCAATCTTTCTTGGAACTAGTTGCACTAGAGTTTTATGTCTCTTTCTTGGTCCAATGGCACTCTCCTTAACTCTTTTTCTAGGTGTGGAGGAAGTGGATCTAGTAGACATCTTTGTTTCTATGTCCTTCTAAGGTACTTCCACTTTCACCTTTACTTGGGGTTCTTCCTATGGCACTGCAATTGATGATAAAGGAGGGATAGACAAAACTTCATTTTGTCCACTCTCTCTGATTGTTTCTTCTATCTTCTTTGCTACCAAAAAATCTCTCTCTATCATTCCTGTATCTTTTAGGATTTTCTTAATAGTGCTCTCAACTCTCTTCTTAGACTACTTCTCTTCAATTAGAATCTTTGTGGAGTTGAAGTTATCCTCAAAGGTTCCAACCCTGTTACACTGAGTGTCCAACTTACACTTCAGTAGTCTGCTAACATACTCTTCAGTCTCAACCTTAGATATTTCATAGCCAAGAGGGTCTATGAACTCTATTGTAGGCTCTACTACTTCAATACAGGTAAGGTCAGTATCCACCGTAAAACATATATCATCTTTATATTTTTCAACAAGAGACTAGGGATCCTTGATCTGCTAGACACAATATTCTAAAATGTCTTAATAATAAGTACTACACTCTCATTAACACTATCAATAACATGCCTTCTTTATACTACATTAATCCTTTCCATTGTAGTTTTTCCATCATTCAAGTCATTTCCTATGGTGTAAGGAAATCTCCTCAAAAGATGAAAGAACATATATGTGATTAGGGATGAGAACCTAAACTGTGTATACTTAGTTTTCTTGATCTTCTCCAAGTTCTCAAACAATTGAATTATAATAATTTCACACATATCAATTGGTACCTTATCAACACACATAAGATAAGCTATATGTACCATTCTAGCTGCCATGTCATCCTCTCTTGAATTTGCACAAAACTTAGTAGTTAGGATCTTGCATAGGGACCTTACATCATCTTGTTTGATATTACTAATCAAAATTCCTCTACCATTATAGGATGAGTTTGTGTTGTCAATGACTGTTTTCCTCATGTTTTTCTCATTAAAAGGAATAGCTCTAGTTTTAGATAATCCAATGACTCCATGAATCAAATCAGCTTTAATATCTATCACTCTATCTTCTAACCAAAAATTTCCATTATGAATTCTGCTCAAGATAATCTTAGTGCATTCTTCATTATCAAATTCATATTGTAATCCATATTTGAGAATTTCATTATGTTCCAAATATTCAAAACCTTGTTTTAGTGTCATATCCTAATTGTAAATCTTCTGATATTCATCTTTGAAATAACTATCATTTACTGTCTCTAGTTTGCATCCAAGATAACTTCTAACATTTTCCAAATGTAATACTCTATCTGCTACAGATGATAATGCAAACCTAGGGTCTTCTTCCAAGGGTTCTACTAGTTCCCTTTTCAATTTAGGTCTATTCTTATCTCTGACATTGTGTATTAAGGAAACATCCATGATTTCTTCAAATTCCTTTATTGATTCAAAGATTTGTCAAGTAAAATATCAATTACTAAGAATAGAAGAAGGAATCTGAGAGCTGAAAAGATCATATTTGAGTAATGATTTTGAGTAATGTAGTGATTAAACATATTAAGCTAGGGAGAGCTTGTACAACATTTGTTCACAAAGTTATAGAATACATGTTTGGTATGTGTATGGTATATTTCATATTTTTTGAGTTGCCATCAATGCCAAAGGGAGAGATTGATGAACTACAATTGATTTAGAACCTGATTGAAGAATCTGTGATTTAAGATCACTGAGAAGATTGATTAGATATGTAATATGATTGAATCAGTATTATGTTGTCATTGATGTCAACCAGTTTGATAGCACTTATCTTGTAAGTTACTATACCAAAACATCTGTAGAAAGGGAGTGAAAGAGATGAAGAACAAAAATATGTACACGAGGAAGATGGATATGATAGATGAGGATAAGGAATACATTGAGTAACTTGTTGATGATTCTATGACCTTATGATATTAACTTGATTATGTTTCATTCATCTATGATGAGGAAAAGAGCTGAAAGACACAAAGTAGTCTTGTCGATTGATGAAGCATTTTATTATACACTGATGGAGTGTATTGTATACTGAGCATAGTGTTAACTAAGCTATTAGAAATAGGGAATACTGAGAGGGGGGGGGGTGTGAATCATTATTCTACAAACTTTATCTTTTTCCCAATTATGGATATAATAGATTATCTTTATACATGCATAACATAAGAAGCTAAAAAACATGCATAACAATAAATAACTCATAACAAATTATTTGTTCTTGAGGAAACCCTAGCCAAGGGAAAACCCTAGTGGGGATGGTACCCACAAAGATCCACTAATCAAAAGTATCTTGTTAAGGATGTTGACCTTGTTAGGAGTCTATTACAAGCATATAGTGTATCAGTCCTGATTAAGGGACTATAGGCCTTGTCAAGTAAAATACCTTAATTTTATGATTTTAGGGCTTGCGTAGATTCGTCACAAAATTCTTCTCCAAATCCTTGCAAAATGGTTTCAATCACTACTCTTCGATCTCCTCGACACTTGAATTCACTTTGATGATCAAATAATACTGATCATAACCTTTTATTAATTCAATCTAACTTAGATCTGACATCGCATTCAATTCTTTTGCTGCTTCTTTCCTAAAAGTTGTCTCTGCTAACCTGTGAAACTTAAAACTTCTTGTGATCTTGCAAAACATAATATTTTTCTTTTCTCTCTTAACCATAGCATTAGAACATCATAAACTACCTTGCATTAACTATGCAAGACTTAGTTCATCATATATCTACTTCTATACTAAATCTAAGTTCCTATTCTACTGTAATTTACATAAATTAAGTACTTTGAGATAGGTTAGGTAAAGATTCATTCTTACCTTTCAATAATTCACCTTCCTGATTACCTTCAATGTTGAATATGTCTCCTTGATCTATGCTTTTGATAAACTTCACTTCATCTAAATTACTACAGCATCCTTTCTAACTGTTACTAGCATCTTCATTTCTTCTTGCATAATTTATGGGGTTAGGATTAGGATGAAAAACTCTATTGTTCATTCTGAAAAACCTTGATGTATGTCCAATCTTGTTTCATATCTGACAAACAATTACATTATTCCCATATCTTGGTCCAGGTTGATTGATTTGTGATCTATAGATTCTAGCAATGTGTCCAACCTTGTTGCATCTATAACATACTACTCCACTTCTTCTATTCATATCTTCAGTAGGTTTCTTATATGCATTGTTAGTATTCCTAAAAATTTTACTACCATCATTATTCTCTATAAATTTAGGTCTCCTACAATCAATAGTTCTATGTCCAAAACCATGACAATTGTAACAATAACCATTAAGAGGTTTAAATTGTTTACCTATGTAATCTCTCTTCATATGACCAATAGTATTACAAGCAAAACATCTACCTTTGAATTCTCTTTTCATAGCTTTGGGTGATTCTTCTTCTTTAGCTGTATTTTCAGATTTGTTGATCTCATTAGGCTTCTTCTCATCTATGCTTTCAGATATCTTTAGATTTGGTTCCTTTCCTTCATCATTTGCTTTGAAAGTGTTGAATCCAAGACCAGTCTTATCATAGAATGGTTTTTGATAAGATATTTGTTCATCAATCTTCTCACTAGTTGAATATAGCCTTTCAAGTTGTTGTTTGGATTGAGTCAATTCACCTTTCACAATCTTATTGTATTTCTCAAGTTCATCATACTACAAATTGACTTTCTCAAGTTCAGATGTTACTCTAGAAAGTTTAGATTTTAGTCCTTCAGTTTTAGTCTTTAGACTTTCATTTTGAGATTTTAGATTTGCTTCATTCTTGCCATTTCCATCTTTCAAACTAAGCTTCATATTTTCTATCTTTAGTTCATGCTTAAGGATCTCATTTTCTTTTTCCATATTGTCATCACAATCTTCAATAAAAACTTTGGATTCCTTTTCAGATCTCAGATCTTCCAATTTGTTTTTCAGTTTCTCAATCAGGTTCTTTGCATCATCATACTTTCTTTTCAAAGTATCCTTTTCAATAGTAAGCAAGTCAATCTATTCCAGAGCTTCTTCAAGATTCTTCTATAGTTGATCCATATCCATAGAGATCTTACTCAAGCTACTAGGCTTTCCTTGAATGATTATTTTCTGAGTAACTAGGCTCTGATACTAATGGTTGGAAATAGGGAATACTGAGAGGGGGTGGTGAATCAGTATTCTACAAACTTTATCTTTTGCCTAATTATGGATATAATAGATTATCTTTATACATGCATAACATAAGAAGCTAAACAACATGCATAATAATAAAGAACTCATAACACATTATTTGTTCTCAGGGAAACCCTGGCCAAGGGAAAACCCTAGTGGGGATGGTACCCACAAAGATCCACTAATTAAAAGTATCCTATTAAGGATGTTGACTCTGTTAGGAGTCTATTACAAGCATATAGTGTATCAGTCCTGATTAAGGGACTATAGGCCTTGTTAGAAGCCTCAACCCTGTTAGGATTTATAGTACAAAATGTGATTACCAGATGAGCCTACTGCCCAAACAAGTAGTGTACAATATACATTGATTACAAAATAGGTTAAGGTACATAACCTTATACTACTTGAATCAATATCACTTCACTACTCTTTCACTATTGCTATTACATATGCTTCATATATTTCACATCATATCACTTGTCCACACTATTCTATTCTTTCTCAATAATACTACAATTGCAATTAAAATTACATTTACATTTATACCAATAGCTTTATCCAAGAGTTAAAATCTAGGATGTCATCCCTTTATATTGTTAAGTCATCATTTTCATAAAAAAAATAATCCCTTAACTCTTTGTTAATATGATTTAGAACAACAAAGAGGGGGGGTGAATCAGTTTTTCTTAGTTCATGATGTATAAAACAATCTTAAAAACTTATCCTTAAATTAGATCCAAAACCAAAACAAACTCAGTCATCACTGATTCAATAATAGAAACATCTAACAATGCAGTCCACTACCCAACTGTAACTTAACTTGCAAAACATAGTAATGTTCAAATCTAAACATTCACACAAGTATAAAAACCAAGATTTATAGTGGAAACCCAATTTGGGAAAAACCACTTTGTAACATGCTACTATTATTTTCACTCTTCTGAAGTGAGCTCAGTAAAAAGTCAACCCTATCAAAGGTTACAATACACACTGTCAGGTGTGACCCGGTTAAAGGATTTCAATCACCCTGTTAGAAGTGAGCCTATTTATAGGACTTATATACACTCCATTAGAATGCAACCTTGTTCAAAGGATTTAACATATGACTATTAGGTCAACCTCTGTTAAAAGGATTTTGACTGTTACAATGGTTAGAAAGTAGCAGTAGTATTATCTGAAAAATATACAACTCACTTTGCAAATATTAGATCTGGTTCCATACACTAATGCTGGTTTACTGACTTTGAAACTTTTCCATTTCCATCTTTGATCTGCTCGAAACTTTCCTTCAAGCAATCACCACACTTCTCCTTCATCCTTTTCTGCTTATTTAGTCAATAAAAATTTCTTCTTCTAGCATTCTCTGTTCTCCATGTTCATACATATCAAAATGTTCAGGTTCCCTTATATTTTCCTTAATTAGGTTAACTCATCTTTTGCCACTCAATCTCAATCATAGATCTTAGGGTTAGGTTAGATTCATTGAATCTACCCGCTTCATGTTCTTTGGCTCCTTTTCTAGAATCATCTCAAATCCCTTAAAGATTTATAATAAAATGTTTTACAATGCATTTAATGCTTCCAAACAATCAATAAATAAAGTCAACACATTTTACATATTCCAAGAATTCAACAATGTCGGCTTCAAAATTAAATTCTCTTCAAATATAAAATTGTTGATGCTCGGTCAATACTGTGATTGTTCACTCGGTCTTCATGTAGAAAGCTTGATCATTACTAAAATTGTTTCCTCAGCTTACATTGTCTTCCTCGACAATTTACTAATGCTCAGTCAATACTAGAATTTTGCTCGGCATATACTAACTCGGTCGACACTAACATCACTCGGTTTAAACATAATTTTTCTATTCTTTGCTCAGTTAAGCCTACCAATTTAGTCTTCAATCTTACTAAGATAAATAATACATTATCTCATCATTGTGCAACATAGTCAAGTACACTTTGTAGTATCAAGATAACTCAAGCTTTCCCTAGGTGCTATTATTACCAACCTTGCTTAGCCCCTTAGCAACACTCAAATAGATATAGTACTTTCCTAAGTAGCAACAGTCTTACCAATTAAGGTTTTACATCAATGACAATACAAAAATTGTTTCAATTGTAGTTTCCATCAATCTCCCTCTTTGGCATTGATGGCAACACCATATGATATCACCTAAATAACACATGGATTACCAACCAATCCAAAAAATTATATGTCCATCAGAAACTTATTTGTAATATCCTTAGCTTCATTTTGATTCAGAATCCTATAAGCCTCAATTTTGTGACCGTCAGAAGTATATTCAGATCTCCCTCTATCCCGATTCTTCATTTCAGTTCATCAGCCTTATTTTCAGTTTCATTAGTTCATCTCCCATTAGTTCATCAGTTCATTTCCCTCTTACTTTTTAGTATCATGTGTTATCATATCTCATGTGTTATCATATTAGTTCATCTCCCACTTTGACAAAAATGCCAAAGTAGCAACTAAAACATACATCCACCAAATGTAGATAATATCTGTGCAGCTCAGTGTTTATCCCTCTATCATCTTGCTAATGACTGATTCCTTGTCTTTGCTTCTCTTCACAACTCTAGGCCAGCCCTAAAGTGTGACAATCCTCTGCATCAATTTGTCAAATTTTTTGTTGTAGCACATTTGATGCAGTGCTCCTAGCTTGTCTAGGAAGCCTCAATTGGGGGAAGAACTCCTAATTGACTTCTCAAATGCTCATGAGCTTCTTTGGGTAAAGCTTTAGTGAATATGTCTGCTAATTGTTCTTTTGTATTCACATATTCCATTTGGAATTCTTTATCTTATACTAATTCTCTCAAGTAGTGATACTTGATTGCAATGTGCTTGGTCTTAGTGTGCATCACTGGATTCTTAGAAATATTGATAGCACTTGTGTTGTCATAGAAAATAACAATAGGTTCAGTGATTTCTTCTTTCATGCCTATCAATAATTGTTTTATCCATACCAAGTTTGAATAGTTTACTACAGCAACAACATACTCAGCCTTGACATTAGATTGGGAAATGCAATTTTGTTTCTTTCTTGTCCAAGAGACTAATCTCTATTTAAGAAAGAAAGCTCCACTACTTGTACTCTTTCTGTCATCTACATTTCCTACCCAATCAACATCTGTATAAACTTGGAGTTCAAATTTGTCATCCTTCTTATAATATAGACCATAGTCAGTAGTTCCTTTCAAGTATCTCATAATTCTTTTCACGGCCATCATATTTGTTTCCTTAGGATTGGTAGAGAATCTTGCCACAATCCCAATAGCTAATGTAATATCTAGTCTTCTATGTACATCATACTACAATTTTTCAATCATGGATCTGTACAAAGTCTAATTTACTTCTGCAACATCATCATTCTTAGATAACTTTTGTCTAGTAACCATGGGAGTTCCCACAAGTTTAGCATCTTCCATTCCAAAAGTTTTTAGAATTTCATTAACATACTTAGATTGTGTAATAAAAATTTCATTCTTCCTCTGATATACTTGTAAACCAACAAAAAATTTGATCTCACCAAACATACTCATTTCAAATTCAGTTTGCATTTCATTTGAGAAACTTTTACATAATGCATCTTGTCCACCAAAAATAATGTCATCCACAAAGATTTTTGCCAACAGGATACCTTTACCTTCTTCATCCTTCATGTACAGATTGCTTGTGTCATTTGTTCTTGAAAATCCAATCTGTATTAGGTAGTTGTGCAACCTCTCATACCATGCTCTGGGAGCTTGCTTCAATCCATATAATGCTTTGTTCAATTTGCACACAATGTGTCTTTTGTTTGGATCAATAAAACCTTTTGGTTGTTCTATGTAAACTTCTTCTTCTAGTATAGCATTCAAAAATTAAGACTTAACATCCATTTGATATACCTTGAAATATTTATAAGCAGCATATGCAAGCAGAGTTCTTACTCCTTCCAATCTAGCTACAGGGGAAAATGTCTCCCCATAATCTATTCCTTCTTATTGTGTGTAGCCTTTGAATACCAGCCTAGCTTTGTTTCTAGTAATTTCACCATTTGCATTCATCTTATTCTGAAACACCCACTTTGTTCCTATAACATTCTTGTTTTCAAGTCTCGGCACTAGAGTCCAAGTATCATTCTTCTCAATCTGGTCAATTTCTTCATTCATTGCTTATATCCAATCTTCATTCTCCAATGCTTCTTTAGTTGTCTTCAGTTCAAATTCACATAGTAGACATGTTGGATCTTTAGTCTTACTTCTGGTCTGGATTCCAATATCTTTGTCTCCAATTATCTGTTCAAGCTTATGATGTCTTCTAACATATTTTGCCAAAATAGGTTCAACTATTCTCTCCTCTATTTCATCATATTCCTCAACAAGATTGTCAGATTCAACTTTAGAATGCTCGGCAACCTCTTCCTGATACTCAACAGTATTTTCTTGTAGCTCAACATGTTCTTGTTCTTTCTCGGCACTATTTTCCTAATGCTTAGTAGCTTCTGTCTATCGCTTGGCATTGCTTACCTGCAACTTGGCATCAGGTGCAAGTTTGTTACTTGCCTCTTCTTCTTTAATGTACACAAAAGATCTATAATCTTCTAGTTCTCTTTTACTATCAGCTTCATTTCTTTCTGCATACTCATCAATTTTGACATTCACACTTGCCACAATTTTTTTAGTATTAGAGTTCAAACACTTATAAGATTTACTTTTTATAGAGTAACCTAGGAATATGCCTTCATCACTCTTAGCATCAAAATTTCCATTCCTAGTGTCTTTTAAAATATAACACTTACTTCCAAAGATTCTAAATTATTTAACACTCGGTGCATGCCCATGCCATAGTTCATAGGGTGTCAAATTTGTACCTTTCTTGATCTATACCTAGTTAAGAGAGTAGATAGTAGTGCTTATAGCTTCTTTCAAATATTTTTGTGCCACATTATTTTTAGTCATCAATCTCCTTGTACAATCCAAGATAGATATGTTTCTCCTTTCTGCTATACCATTATGTGGAGGTGTTCTAGGTGCAGACATCTATCTTTTAATTCCTCTATCATTGAAAAATAGATTAAATTCATTTGATGTAAATTATCCACCTCATTCAGATCTAAGACATTTCAGGTTCCTACTTGTCTCCTTTTCAACCTTAGCCAAATACCACTTAAAGAATTGAAAAACTTCAGATTTTTCTTTTAGAAACATCACATGCATCATCCTAGTATGATCATCAACAAATAAGACAAAGTATCTAGCACCACAGTAACTTTGTACACCCATAGGTCCACAAAGGTTAGTATGAACCAAATCTAAAATGTTTTTAGAAGTAAAGGATTTTCTCTTGAAACTTGACTTTATCATTTTTCCTAACTGGCATTCCTTGCACATCACATTCTCAGGTTTCTTCAATCTAGGTAGACCTCTTACCTTTTTCTTCTTACTTATCTCTACCAGATTGTGAAAGTTAACATGACATAACCTTTTATGCCATAACCAAATATCATCAAGTTGTGCAATCAAACATGTTTCTTCAGATAGGTCAAGATAGAACAAATTACCTCTAGTGTGATCACCACTTCCAATCAATTCTCCAGTAGCATCAAATATTTTAGCTTGCTTGTGATAAAATTCCACTTGGTAACCAATTTTGTTAAGCTGAGAAACACTTAAAAAATTATAATTAAGACCTTCAACCCAATATGTATTTTCAAAACATATCTTATCAGTCAGTTTAATCAAACCTTTTCCTCTAACAGGACATGGTGCATCATTACCAAATTTTACACTTTTACCTTTGTAATGATGTAAGGTCTCAAACTTATTTTTGTCACCAGTCATGTGATGTGAACAACCACTGTCAATAATCCATTTATCATTCTTGTTCACATAGGATATCAATGCAATTTTCTCATCCTCATCAGATTCATCTTTCATTACCACATAGACTACCTCAATTTCAAAATCATCACTATCAATGTCAGTCTTTTTTTCAACAATGTAACAAGATTTCTTACCTTTTCCCTTGTAGTCTCTATTCCATTGGTAGCTTCTGTCATCTTTTTTGTCTTTGTGTTTGCTTTTCCTTTCATCATCTTTATCCTTCTTGTCAGGACATCTAGCAGCTATATGACCAACTTTATTACATGAAAAACAAATAATAGGGAGTTTAACTTTATACTTTCCTTTTCTCCTTCTCATTCTTCTAGCCATAAGAGCTTCTAGATCTTCTAGGTATTCATCAGAAGTGTCACTGTCACTTTCACTTTCACTTTCACTAATGCATCTTTCTTTTTCTTTCTTTGGCTTGTTCAGAACTAGCTGTGACTTAAAAGAAAATTCAACATTTCCAATGCTTCCAATAGTGAAATTATCATAGTTAGAGAGTTCAAAAGTAGTAAGCTTACCAACCAAACTTTCCAAAGTAAACACATTAGCAGATTTACATCTAGATTCCTAAATAGCTAAGATCTTAATAACATATATAGGATGTAGGGTTCTTACTACTTTCCCAATTATAGTTTCATCATCAATGGCCCCATTTTCTCCTCTAATAGCATTCACAACTTCTTTTATTCTACCACAATATTATGCAATATTTTCACCTTCTTGCATTCTCATTTTATCAAACTTACCTCTAAGACTCTCGACCTTTACTTTCAGCACATTCAAGTCACCACCATAGATCCTTGTAAGAGTGTCCCACAAATCCTTAGTAGTTGTACAATCCTTAATGTCCTCAAATTCTAGATAGCTTAGGGCAGATGCAATTTCCAGCATTGCCTAATTATGTTGTTTCGTAGCTCTCATTTCTTCAGCAGTGAAAGGTGTGATAGGTGAGACATAACTGTTCTCAATGTAGTACTTTTTAGAGTCACCAATACCAGCCAGATGCAACTTCATCAAGCTTTTCCATGCAGGTAAATTTTCCTTGTTTAGCTTCGGTACCTCCTTCTTATACATCCTGATCATTTGCTTCAAGCCCCTTTAAACTTGATTTCTGTCAACACTAATAATAAGCAAGAAAGCTTTGATACCAATTATTAATATGATTTAAAATAATAGAGAGGGGGGTTGAATCAATTGTTCTCAGGTCCTAATGTATAAAACAATCTTAAAAACTTATCCTTAAATCAGATCCAAAACCAAAACAAACTCGGTCATCATTGATTCAATAATAGAAACTTCTAACAATGTAGTCCACTACCTAGCTGTAACTTAACTTGCAAAACATAGTAATGTTCAAATCTAAACATTCACACAAGTATAAACACTAGGATTTATAGTGGAAACCCAATTTGGGAAAAACCACTTTGTAACATGCTACTATTATTTTCACTCTTCTGAAGTGAGCTTGGTAAAAAGCCAACCCTGTCAAAGGTTACAATACACACTGTCAGGTGTGACCCAGTTAAAGGATTTCAATCACCCTATTAAAAGTGAGCTTAGTCATAGGACTTACATACACTCCATTAGAATGCAACCTTGTTCAAAGGATTTAACATATGACTATTAGGTCAACCTCTATTAAAAGGATTTTGACTATTACAATGGTTAGAAAGTAGCAATAGTATTATCTAAAAAATATACAACTCACTTTGCAAATATCAGATCTAGTTCCATACACTAATGCTAGTTTACTAACTTTGAAACTTTTCCATTTCCATCTCTGATCTACTCAGAAATTTCCTTCAAGCAATCACCACACTTCTCCTTCAGCCTTTTCTACTTATTTAGTCAATAAAACTTTCTTCTTCCAGCATTCTCTGTTCTCCATGTTCATACATATCAAAATGTTCAGGTTCCCTTATATTTTCCTCAATTAGGTTAACTCATCTTTTGCTTCTCAATCTCAATCATAGATATTAGGGTTAGGTCAAATTCCTTGAATCTACCCGCTTCATGTTCTTCAGCTCCTTTTCTAGAATCATCTCAAATCTCTTAAAGATTTACAATAAAATGTTTTACAATGCATTTAATGCTTCCAAACAATCAATAAGTAAAGTTGACATGTTTTACATAATCCAAGAATTCAACAATGTCGGCTCCAAAATTAAATTCTCTTCAAATATAAAATTGCTAATGCTTGGTCAATACTGTGATTGTTCACTTGGTCTTCATGTAGAAAGCTCGGTGATTACTAAAATTGTTTCCTCGGCTTACACTATCTTCCTTGGTAATTTACTGATGCTCGGTCGACACTAGAATTTTGCTTGGTATATACTAACTTGGCCAACATTAACATCACTTGGCTTAAACATGATTTTTTGATTCTTTTCTCGGTTAAGCCTACCAGTTTAGTCTTCAGTCTTACTAAGATAAACAATACATTATCTCATCATTGTGCAACATAGTCAAGTACAATTTGTAGTATCAAGATAACTCAAGCTTTCCCTAGGTGCTATTGTTACCAACCTTACTTAGCCCCTTAGCAATACTCAAATAGATATAGTACTTTCCTAAGTAGAAATAGTCTTACCAATTAAGGTTTGACATCAATGAAAATACAACAATTCTTTCAATTGCAGTTTCCAACATTCTTTACTAGTTCTGTCTTCATATTCTGTCATGTTGGCTTCACATTGTCTTTGGTAAAAATCTCATAACTTCTTCCATGCATGCCATACTGACTTGTGTTTTGAGATGGGTGATCAATAGACATCAAAGAGTCTATGTTCAAGTGTGAAAGCATTGAACTTACTCTAGTCAACATAGAAAACAAAAACTATGTCCAGGTTCACTGGTAAAACACTATCTCACACTTAGACAAATTTGCAATGCACTTTGTCATACTCGCTCTCTGACCTATGTGATCTTCATGTGGATCATATGTTGCTATAATGATAACATCTATGTAATAAAATCAGCCAAATTTCTAACATGAGCTTGTGTTCACCGATGCATTTCTTTGTTAACTGAGAAGAACAAAATGAACTAAATGATTAGTCTAGCTGATAAGATTGATGATCTGGAAAGTGTATGATTTTGAGGTAACAGATAATGTTTGTTACATAGATCGATGACTAGAAAAATTCAAGAAAGATCTAATGGATGAGAATCAAACATGTTATTGACACAAGTGCCGAGGTATGTTTAAGAGGCAAAATCAATGAAGATGATTAAGTGGAAAAATATAATGGAGAAAAAGAAAATGATTTACATGTCTATATAAGAGACTGGAGATTTCACAATGAATGTGATTCCAGAAGGGAATGAAACTGCAAAATCATCATGTGAAGAAGTTTTCATGCATTCTGATCATACTGGTTAAGGAGAACCCTAATGTAGAGCATTACCAAGGGACAAAGAGTGATTAGCAATGGACAGTAAGTTGATATATTGTTGAAATAGAAATGTTACATTGATCAAAAAGATTTTAATGAGCTAAACATTGATCTATATATTTGCAAGTGAATTTTTATTAAGATAGATCACCTATTGTTACATATTTAACCATTGTACATAATCAAATCTCTTAATCAAGTGGACTAAGAAAGTGTTATTATGTATCATTCATAGAATGAACATTGTTATCCTGTCAACCCCAGAGTGACTGCTAGTTGGACGATAACAGTTGGTCTTAAATCCTCTAACAAGGTCACACCTAACAGTGTGTTTGTAACCTTTAACAGGGTTGGGTCTTCACCAATCTCACTTCAAAAGAGTGAATATTTTTGGGTTGCCGGTCCCAAGTGGTTTTTCCCTTCACGGGGTTTCCACGTTAAATCTCTTGTGTTATGTGTTGATTGTGATGTTTGTTTTGATGTCATATTTACATGTTTCATATTTGATTTGATCGGTAACTGCTATAAGTTTTAGACTGATAATTGGTAAATGCATAGACAGTAAAAGTATTTTAAGTTACTGAGCAGCAGAAATTGAAGTATTTGTTTTTGGATTATACATTTTGTATTGGGATAGTGATTAATTGAGTCATCCCCCTCTCAGTTATTCTAACAAATCCATAGTCTATAGTTTCTTTTAGATATTTGAATATCCTCTTTACTGCCATAAGATGACTTTGTTTAGGTTTTGCTACAAATCTTCCAACAATACCAAATGCATTAGAAATATCTGGTTTAGATTGAGTAAGATATATGAGTTTACCAATCATAGACTTATATAGGGTGTTGTCTACTACTTTAGAATCATCTTCTTTTGAAAGATTTCTTCTTGTTATCATAGGGGTACTTACTAGCTTGAAATAATCCATCTTGAAGCTCTTCAATATTTCTTTCACATACTTAGACTGATTAATGAAAATACTTTTGTTTATCTGCTACACATTCAGTCCCAAAAACTACTTGATAGGTCCAATAATGCTTATTTCAAATTCGCTCTACATCTCTTTAGTAAATTCTGCACTAATCTTGTCATTACCACAAAAAATAATGTCATCAACAAAAATAGAAACTAGTAATAATCCTTCAGGTGTCTCTCTTATGAATAAGTTACAATCTGCTACTCCTTTCTTGAATCCAATCCTAGTCTAGTAACCATCTAGTCTTTCATACCATACTCTAGGGGATTTCTTAAGTCCATAAAGGGCTTTCTTTAGTCTTTATACCATATTTGGTTTGTCTAATAAACTAAATCCTTTAGGTTTCTCTATGTAGACTTCTTCCTTCAACTCTCCATTTAGGAATGCTGACTTGACATCCTTTTGATATACTTTAAAGTCTTTGAATGTTGCATAGGCTATAAATAACTTTATGGCTTCCAATCTGCTTACAGGGGAAAGTGTATCTGAATAATCAATTCCTTCTCTTTGTGCATATCCTTTACATACTAGTCTTTCTTTATTCCTTACTATTTTTCCATCTTCATTCATCTTGTTTCTAAATATCCACTTAATTCCAATCACATTCTTGTCACTAGGTCTAGGGACCAATTCTCATGTATCATTCTTAATTATTTGATCTAGCTCTTCTTTCATTGCTTCATGCCAATCTGAATCATTGCATACATCTTCAACACTTAAAGGTTCAATTTGTGAAAGTAAACATACTGTTTCATCAACTATTGAACTTTTTTCCTTTGATCTTGTCATGACTTTTCTATTCTGATCTCCAATGATATCTTCTTTTGAATGGTATCTAGATGTGAATTTTGGAACATTAGGTGTGACTCTCTCATCTATCTTCTATGATTCTTCTTCACTTGTTTTAGGATCATTGAATAATACATCAATGCTGTCAAACATTTCTTCAACAAATGTTTCTCTACTCATAGGACTAGGTTCTTTTTCAATCATAGGTGCATAATCATGATATCTCTCTTGAATCATACACTTTTGATCAATCTTGACATGAGCACTTTCAATGATCTTCTTCAATCTTAAGTTAAAATATCTATAAGCTTTTCTTTTATTAGAGTAACCAAGAAAAATACCTTATTGCTTCTTGCATCAAACTTGCCAATAGCTTCATCTCTCTTGATGTAACACATGCTTCCAAAGATTTTGAAGTATTTTATTGTATGTACATTCCCAAACCATAGCTCATAAGGTGTCTTGTTTGTGCCTGGCCTTAATTGAATTCTATTAATAGTATAGACTGTAGTATTGACCACATCTCTCCACTAGGTGTGTGCAATGTTTCTGTTGGTTGTGGATTATTCCCTTTGATCTTCAACTTGTAGATTTACACTTTGATGGATAATTTAAATAAAACTTTGACTCTATCACCACTCTAAAGTCCACAAGGAAGAGGGCCAACTGACAAGGATCAAAAGCTCCTTCTACACTTTGAGCTTCAGTGCTCAGGTAGGTGTACCCTTGACTCACTTCTCTAAAGGAGTCTAAAACAATATTCCACTATATCTCATATAAGATTGTTAAAGATTTATCAAATGATGTTTGTGTTTGTAGTTGTTAACCATGCATACCTCAAGAGGAAGGACCAGTGCCTTATCCCAAGGCTCAGAGTCACCTAACTGTATACCTTAACTGAATACCTCAAATCAAACATAATGGAATCTGAGGTAAGTGCTTTGCCTAGTACCCCTTTCCCTCAAGCACAAGGACATCAAATTCTACACCTAACTGCAAACTCACTGAATTCACCTAGAAGACTTTAATCCTAACTTTGTTAGGAACTCAAAGATACATTCAAAATACTCTTTGTTTATCATATGTTAGCACACTTTGTGAAACTAACATATATGAGCTCAGAGACAAGCAAGAAGACATACACAAGATACAAGATTGGGATTCAAAATGTTTTCATTAACACAATCAGAATCAACATACAATCAGAATGATACCAAAATAAGAAAAGTCACAAAATCATACTTCTATCAGTATATTACAATAAAAAACTAGGGACCAAAAGAAACAAGATTTTGGAACCCTTGCAAAATCCAAAATTCTCTAACTTATACCCCCTAGTCATCTTGAAAATCTGCAACAAGCTACGAATGACTAGGGTTAGGGTTTCAACCACCTAACCTGCTAAAAATGGTCTAAAAAGTTATTACAGGGGCAGGAAACACAGTCAATTAGGAAAGAGGAAATCTTGAACTGATCCTTAATCATGAAATATTCTCTACAAGTACAGGGGATCATAAAACCAAGCTCAAAAGGACACCCTACAATAAGCCTTGAGCACACAACCACCACGGGACAAGCTCTACAAACAATCCAACAGCACCCTCGACCACACCGCAAATGACAAACTAGTCATATCTCACTGAACAGGGTCATTTCTGCAATGATTTCCATAAATTTGGTACTTTTTGGTCGCTGGAAGTTCTCAAAAAAATTCAAATTTGAACCACAATGGCTAAATCCTTGGTGCTTGCAGAGAACGATGACCCACATTCAAACTTTATCATCCTGCCAGCTCAGACCAAGTGGAAACCACCACGACACCACCTGCCACTGAGCCCACCAAATAGCCACAAATGGGCCCCAGCACATGTGGCACCCTGTCACATGATCGCATAACCCAAAAATGGGCTATGTAAACATGTGACAACCCACGAACATAACTGCCAGTGCAATCGTAACCACAACCGCCACCACATGGAGTTGACAAAAAATGTTAGTCGCATGATCACATAGCCTTGCAAAAGGCTATGCGAACATGCAACTAACCGCCAGCAAACTACCACCACTACCTACCATTAAGTTGTGGTCCCACCAAGAAAATCCACCTTAGCAACCATCGACCAATAAGAAACCTCCAACTATAAGCACACGTGTCACACCAGACCCACTGAGTACAATAGGCAACCTGGAAAAATGGAATAAAATCTGATGGATGGTGCATGATCACAAAGGCTTGGAATATTCCTTGTGATCATACAATGAATGTTAGATTAAAAGCTTTCAACACGGGCCCTTTGACATAAACCAACTCATCAACACGCAGATGAATGAAAACCCACCAACTCATAACAGCGTGGCACATAAGAACTACCTGGCAAATAGGACCCACCGATGAACTACCGCCTGACAAAAAGTAACATCAATGGCTGGTGTAAGATCTCATGGCTCTCACAAATCCCATGCAAACTTACACCAACCATCAATCCTCTGACACTGTTAGGTCCCACTGACACATGCACAATCACAAATGCGTGGACCAATCACAAAATGCTGACAAGGCATATGGTAGGTGGACCCACTGATAACTCCACAAGATAAAGCTGAGAACCTTAGGAAAAATATTAAAATTGCAGGGCGTGATTGTGGACTTAGGAAAGATAAAGGGACCCACTGGAGAGAAAGACTAACTGCGAACTGGGGTGACATGGAAACTTAAAAGGCACATGTAGAAGAGGTGTTTAATTGACCCATGAAAAAGGTAACGTGTGAAAAGAATAAAGCTAGGGCACATTTGAATTTTAAAACATAACGGCTAGATTCTGAACGTTTTTCCTAAGGTTTAACGAGGGAGCAAAAAAATCATTGTAGAGAGCAGGGGAAAAGACCAGGAGTGATGAAATTCTTTGCACATGCTAATAGTGGCTCTATCTAGGGATGTATGCCTCCTGTAGGCATAGCAAGAACTTAGGATCACTGATTGAAGCAGACCATCCCACTGGACAAAAATTGCAGATAGCAAGGAACAAGCAGGGCAAGACAAGCAAAAAGACCGGAAACTTGATAGACTAGGGCAAAATAGGGCATGGGAAAGCAACCTATATACAAGAATTTACAAGATGTATAACCCTAACTACTATTCATGGAAAATAGAGTACTTCAAATGAAGTACTGCTTCAAGAATTGTCCATGAACTGGAAACTCCTGAATATCACCATTAAAATCCTTGATGATGTAAGAATCTTGGCCCCATTTCTCATGAATCAGATATGGCCCTAACCAGATGGGATCAAATTTACCATGCTTCCCCTTATCCTCCAATCTGGCATTCCAAACTAACACCAAATCACCAAGTTCAAACTTTCTATCAACAGTCTTTTTATCATATAAATTCTTAACCTGCAACTGCAATTTGGCATTCCTTGCAACTGATTCTCTTCTAGTTTCATCCAACCTAATGAAGTCCTTAATTCTCAACTGCATTTCATCATCAATGTCATCATCATATAACTACACAAACTTGTACATCTCCAATAAATTGTTCTAAGGCATCCTAGCATGAATTCCATACATAAGGTCAAATGGTGCACAACCAATTTCCCTCTTCATAGTTACCCTATTAGCCCATAAAGCTAATGACAGCTTTGAATTCCATGCCCTCTTATTCTTCTCCAGAATTCTCTTCAAGATTTTAATCAAGTTCTTATTAGTAGATTCTACCTGACTATTTCCTTGTGGATGATAAGGTGAGGAATTAGAAATTTGAATTCCTAAACCTTTGCAGAAGTCCTTATATTCAGCAGACCTGAAGCACATAGCATTGTCACTCACTATCCTCTCAGGGCACCCAAACCTTGTAACAATATTATTCATTAGGAAATCAATTACCACCTTGCTAGTTGGATTCCTTGTAGGTACAGCTTCTACCCACTTTGTAAAGTAATCAGTGGCAACTAAGATCCATGAATGTCCTCCACTTGACTTGCTTGGTATCTCCTCTATGAAATCAATTCCCCACTGCTGGAAAGGAGCCTAAACTTCTACTAGTTTTAATGGTACATTACCTGAAAACTTAAGCTTACCAGAGAACCTTTGAGAAGCATCACACCTCCTTACCAACTGTTCTACATCCCTGAAGATTGTGGGCCACCACAATCCTACTCTCAAGATCTTATGAGCAGTTGTTTTACCCATGTAATGTCCACCACAAACTCCCTCATGAATCTCCTTCAACAATAGATTAGCTTGATTCTCATCTACACATTTCAATAGTATGCAATCCAATTTTTTTCTATATAGCTTACATTTCACAATTACATACTTGATGGCCTATAACTTCAATGTCCTCTTTTGATTATCATTCATACTATTTGGACACCTCATGTTTCTCAAATAGTAAATAATATCCTGATACCAAATACAATCATCCATATCACATGTATAATCAATTTCAGAATGATTTACCTAGTTTGCATCTGTTAGATTAGGTGAAAAACTAATCTCCCAAGAACACCTGCATGCATAAACCTGTCACATGGAAGAAGCAAAGAACAGAAAGCAAGAAAGTCATGGAGGCCAAAAAGCCAGAGACATCTTATGGACATGCAAAGAGAAAATTGTATTCCCAGATCATCTAAAAAGAATGTACAAAGGGTTCAACCATATAGGTGAACAATAAAACCCTAAAGCTATAAAGCAAAAAATAAAGCTAGGTTGCACATTATAATTAATAAATATATTAATTATAATGCACCTAAAAGAAAGCTTAAGTAAATAGAGTAATAAATAACTTAATTAATTAAACCAAAGTGATTTAATTAATAAGCATAAAGTATGATTACTCTAACACCCCCCCTTAAGCGTAGCTCAAGAGGGAAGCTAACCTAGCATAGCTATGAAAGAAAAAAAGCAAGAAAGAGCAATGGGTCCCGGCAACAAGGCCTGATCAAGTACCCAAGTACAAGAAATAAACTAGATGAAGGAAACAAAGCCTCCAATCTAGGGAATGTCCCAAAGAAAGGAACAAGAAAGAGCATGAAGCATCTCCGAAGCATGAAACTGCAAACACTGTCAGAAGAATACTGCTGGAACCCCCACTGAAATAGTGCATGACCAGGTAGAGAAGACAAAGTCTGAAGAGCTGATCAATCAAAGAGGTGACCTCCAAAATAGGAATGAATGAGTGTCTATATAGTAGATGAACCATCTAACCAAAATGCATAGGTGCCTAGCCACTGCATCCGCCTAGTACATAGGAACAAAAACTGAATACGTAGATCACTCAATCGAACCAAGGAAGCAATAGAGCCAATAGGTGAACCCCCCCATAATGCTGAACAGAGAGAGGGGTGACAGGAACACTGAAATGCAATGCTAGAAACATTTGCAAGAAGAAGAATCAGGAACACCAACAGTGCAACAGAAGTACATGCACAGGATAAAGGGTGGTGTCGAAGAAGAAGAATAGATCTTCTGGACACATAGTATGGGCTAATGTCATGGAAGGTACACTCACTTGACAAAGGTGGATGAGCACAAAAGGCAAAACATCATAACCCCCCATGGCACTTTATAACTGAGTGCGAGTACAAACAAACACAAGGAGTACAAGATCCTAGATATACAAAAGTAGGCACTTTATCTTAGTGCATTTATAGAAAATAAATGCTACAGAAGAGAAGCATACAATGCTCAGAAGTCAGAAAGAAGAGTGAGCCAGAAGAACAGAAGAAGAGATCCCAGGACCTGTAGAACCCAAGTAATCCGCCAGAGTGCGAAAGTGCAAAACTCAGAGGAGAGAAAACCTGGAACAAAATCTGGATAAAAGACCCCTACAACTGAATAACTCATAGAACTAGCTTTCCAACGATATATGGTGAGCCCAAAAATGAGTCCGGATGAGCGAGATATGGCTCCCGAAAGGCAAAAAATAAACATCACCTTTGATAGAAAAAAACACTATCAAAACAGTAGATCCAAAAATTCTAACCTTCATAATCGGAAAGAGCTCGAAAAGAGCTTTCCGATGATATAAAGAAGTCCAAAAAAGACCTCCGTATGCTCCAGATAGAGCAAAAACAACGCAGGAGGGTTAGAAAGGCTCCACAAGAAGAGTTTAGAGCCCCTGGGGCTGAAAAAATTGAGCCCCTAGGCGCATGGCGCACGCAGGGGGCTGGAGCCGGAGCTCCCGGTCACCCATGTGACCACCGCTAGGGCTTGCAGGGCTTAAAAACCCACCGAGCGGCCGGTGGAGCGGTGGGCGGAGCGGGGCCGGCGGAGGAGGCCAGCGGGGCTGTGGAGGAGCCGGCGGCGGCTCTGCATCGAAGCGGGGACCGCGAACTACCGATGGCGGAGGAGCTGTGGAGGCCGCGGCTGGGCACGGGGTGGTCGCTCAGTGGTGCACTGGTGGCCGTTGGGTGGCACCTTTTAAAAACAAAGGCTACGTTATTTTTAACGCAAAAATCAATTAAAAATTGATTTTTTTTAAAAAAAAATTTTGATTTTCGAGTCGTACGGCCCTAGGAGGGAAAAAATTTTCTCCCAGAAGTCACAGTGGCCAAAAATTTCAAATTTTATATGATTTTTGACTCTCCCAGACCTTCTGAGCGCAATGGCGGCATCTGTTTTTGCTCAAAATACCCCCAAAATTTTTTTTTCCTTTTTTGCAAGCAAAAAAGAAATAAAAAATAACGTCCAGCAGAGAATACCAGAACTGAATTTTTTTTTGAAACCCTCCTACTTCTGAATCACTTCAACAAAACATGAACAAAGAGTAGCAAGATGGCTCTGATACCATGTTAGATTAGGTGAAAAACTAATCTCCCAAGAACACCTGCATGCATAAACCTGTCACATGGAAGAAGCAAAGAACAGAAAGCAAGAAAGTCATGGAGGCCAAAAAGCCAGAGACATCTTATGGACATGCAAAGAGAAAATTGTATTCCCAGATTATCTAAAAAGAATGTACAAAGGGTTCAACCATATAGGTGAACAATAAAACCCTAAAGCTATAAAGCAAAAAATAAAGCTAGGTTGCACATTATAATTAATAAATATATTAATTATAATGCACCTAAAAGAAAGCTTAAGTAAATAGAGTAATAAATAACTTAATTAATTAAACCAAAGTGATTTAATTAATAAGCATAAAGTATGATTACTCTAACAGCATCTAGATTGGATTGGGCCATCAGCTTTGCCAATCCCTGTCCTCTAACCAATTTAGTGATCTGGATCTCAACATTGAATTCCTGGATCCTATTGATCCATCTGCATCTTCTTCTAGACACCTCCTGCTATGAGAAAATATCCTTCACAGCTGCACTTGGCACAAAAGCAATCAGAACTACTCCCATCAAGTAACATCTAAAAGCCTTGATTTCCTTCACAAGTGCATAAGCTTGCTTCTCATTTATGTCATACTTTAATTTTGCAGCCTGTAAAGATTTACTGAAAAATGCAATAGGCTTCTCAAAACCATCCTTATTCTTTTGTAACAAAACTACAGCAATAGTGTGAAAGGATGCAAAAGAAAAGATATGCATTGGGACATTGTAATCAGGTGCCTTTAGCACTAGTGCATCTTTAATAGCCTACTTGATATTCTTGAAAGCCTCATCAAGCTCACCCCTCCAATTGACTATAGATCCCTTCTTTAACATCTTGGAAATAGGTCTAGTAACCTCTACAAAGTTTGTCACAAACCTCCTTAGAAAATTGACCTAACCAAAGAAGGACTGAATCCCTTTAACATTATTTGGCCTCTAAATTTTATCAATTGTTGCTACCCTCTCAAGGTCAATTCTCAGTCCTTACTTCCCAACTAAGTGGCCAAACAACTTACCTTCTGTGACACCAAAAGCACATTTCCTTGGGTTTAATGAAATGCTAAATTCCAAGGCCCTCATAAATATTTTCTCTAAATGAGCACAACGGTCCTCTTCCTTCTTGGAATAGGAAGTTAAATCATCCTGATACACAACAAGGAAATCATTAATGAAATCTAAAAAGGCAACATCCATTGCCCTCTGAAAAGTAGCACCAACATTTGTGAGACCAAAAGGCATTCTCACATAAACATATGTTCCCCAAGGTGTTGTAAAGGCTGTCTTGAATTGTTTTGATTCCTTAACAATGACCTGATTGTAGCCAGAGAAACCATCCATCATTGACATCAATTTTGACCCGGTTACTCTCTGCAACATAGCCTCCATATTGGGCAAACAATAATTATCTTTCAATGAGCTGATGTTCAAATTCTTGAAGTCCACACAAAGCCTGATGTCACCATTCTTTTTTCTTATAGGAACAAGGTTTGACACCCAAGAAGAATGCCTTATAGGCTTGATAATGCCAGCATCTCTCAACTTCATTGATTCTTCTTGCATCTTGGGTGCCAAAGTAGGATTAATAGGCCTTTGCTTTTGCTGGAAAGGTTTAGCATCTTCTCTCAATGGAATAACATGTTGAAATAAATCCTCTCTATAAACCTTTAGGTCATCATATGATCATGCAAAAACATGCCTAAATTTCCTCAATAATTTAACCAAATATCTCCTTACCTTTTGAGATATATCTCTGCCAATGTATACTTTCTTAGGTGCCTCATGTGATCCAAGATTTATCTCCTCAAGATCAGCATGATCTTCTCCTTTGATATTCTTTTGAACTCTATCTTGGTTGTCAAAGAAAGTCTCCAAAACAACAAGCCCCTTGGGCACCTTGTTAGTCCTAAGCTAAATGACCTCATTGTCTAAGACAACCTCCCTTCCTTCTACTGACTCAACCAAGGCTGAAAAATCAAGTTCCTAACCATGATACTGATCCTTACAATCCATAAACTTCAAAATATCATTATCATCATCAAAAACTTGCCAATTCTCAATATTATCTAGTATACTAGGCCTAGCTTGAATTTCAACTTTAGAGATACCAGAGAATGTGATATCATTGGGATTGATTGCAATATTGGCTAACAAGTCAACCATCTTGTTGTTACTCCTATCCCTCCACTCAATATTAAAGGCATCAAAATGCTCAGTCAAATCCCACACTGCATTCCTATATTGTTTCAACCTTCTATTCTTGGAAGCATACATTGACCTAACTTGGGACACCACCAACTCAGAATCACCAACAACACTTAGGCACTTAATACCATGCTTTTGTGCCAACCTCAATCCTAACAACAAAGCCTCATATTCTGCTATATTGTTGGTACAAAAGAAATTCAATGTGAAAGAAAATTTGTAAGTGTTTCCATCAGGAGAAATAAGTAAAATACCTTCTCCTACACCATCTTTGCAGTTTGCACCATCAAAGTACATGACCCACAAATCACCCTTCATAGAGCCAGCACCTACCTCAGTAGAAATAGGTGACAAAACAAGCTCATTTTCAAATACAGGGATCCCTAAAAGCATTTACATCAGTATCCACAAAACATGTAGTTTCATTATCTATGTTTCTCTCAATCATGTGGCATACTCTTGGCTCTCGTTTAATCTTGACAAACTGATCATCAATCTTGAAAGTTGCATAGGACAAATCACATAGTAAACTTCCACCCATGGCAGCACTCCATCTTCTAGATAGAAACATCCCATAATGAGGGGGGATATCCACCACTAAAACACTCATTGTTAGCTCTTTCTCTGGATATGCTGCCAACCTATATGGCATTGCATTGATAGTCCCAATAACTGGTACCTCCCTCTGATCCATTGCACAACACCTGCCCTGCACTATATCAACTTTAAGGCCCAACCTCTCCATGATTTTGAAAGGCATGATAGTATTAGAGGCACCACTATCAATCATACAATTTCTTAACTTCATCCCATTCACAAGAACACTTAAGAAGAATGGGTCAATATTTTCAAGGCTGGCATTGATAGAACTGTCCAAATATATTGGAGGAATTTGAGACACAATTCCCTGAGTAGCAACATCCTTCAAAGCTTTATCCTGAGATCCATTGCATGAAGTATCATTTTTGTGAGTATTACCAACCCATGCAATAGCTTTATCTTTATGTTCAGGGATCCTCAACAATTCTGACAATGGAACCTTAATTGTAATTTGTGACAATACAGATAACATGTCAACAGGGGTAAAAGTAGGAATCTCAATCTGCACTGCCTTAACATCCTTTTTCTTGTCTGACACATTAGGTGTATTGACCACCCTCATTTTTTCAACCTTATCCATTGTGTTAACTGTCTTCTCAATCTCACTAAATACCTTTTCAATTCCAACTCCCTTAGGCTTACAATGCTTACCTTTTACATTCTTGAATTTCACCATTTGATCAACCTTTGATTTGTTCTCATTAGGTTCTCCAGAGTTGGTACTTTTTATAAACATTCCTACAGCTTTCTCATTTGTATTCCTTGCCACCATGCCTCTAGTTTGCACCTGGGCAATCATTTCTATAGTAATCCTCTCCATCTCTTCTCTGGAAGGTCTTCTCAAATTTACTGGCTTGGGAGAAGAGTTCATGTTACATGTTTTTTGATCAACGCATTCACCATCAGAAAAAACCTCTTGATGAAAAAGGGCCTAATTATGTCTCTTCACATTCACATCTACCTCTTCATCAAAATCAGAATCATCGTCATATCCTAGACATGAAGAAGCCATGTTGCAACCAACATCATCTTGTTCTTCTTCTTGTTCTATCTCCTCATTGCCACAATCTTGATTTGTAGCCATAGATTGTGCAACCACACAATGCTCTGTAGAATGAGGGGACTAGCATGCAACACACCATGGTACATTTTCCATGACATTCATTGAAGATTTATGTAGAGGGTCAGGGACACCTTTGTCATTGTTTCCTCTTGCAGCAAGGACAATAGGCTTGCCATCCTTCCATTGGGTGTTGTAGGGGTAATTCTGTAGTCTATTCTACTTACTGAAATTGTTGTTGAACTGAGGCCTCTCATTGGTAGGAGCACTGATGTTCCTATTTACAGGTGCCTTCAAATCCTTCAATGCATTAAGCACCTTATCCAACTTATCTTCTTCCCGCCTCCTAGAACATTCTTATCATTTTCTTTCTTTTATTTCTTGTCCCCAAACAACTTTGGGTCATCTCTCTTTCCACCCAACTTTCCTGATATTTTCATGTTATTCTCAATATTGATAGCAATCCTAAAAGCATCCCTAAGAGTTTTTGGTTCTTTATCCCTCAATAAATATCCCATCTTCCCATCAAATCCATTGAAGTATGTAGTTAGACAGACATTGTCATCTAACCGCATAACTTGGAACAACTTATGCATACCTTTCTAAAATCTCATGTTGAATTCAGTTGTAGACTCATTTTGATTTTTCCTTATGGTGTTGAATTCATTTAACATGAAACTAGTATTAGGCCTATCACCATACTACTCTTTGAAACATTTCTCAAAAGAGTCCCAAGTATCAATACACTTATCAGGAAGCCTCTTAAACCAATCTCTAGCATCCTCCATTAGAGATTGAACAAATAGCTTCATGACCACATCCTCATGCTCTACCTCATGATCATTAAGCATATCAACAAATAACCTAAGATGCTCTTCACAACTAATAGCATTATTAAAAGCAAACTTAGGTATCTTATCTCTAATATCATTTGGAAAAGCATTTGGATAGCCAGGAATTCCATCAAAACTTATTTTCCTATTGCCTTCTAGTTGCATAGGTCTTCTTTGAAAGCTTGAACTAGTGTTAACCCTAAGATCAACATTAGCATCTACATTTATCTATGCATTTAACTGCTACCTAGGATCTGCACCTATCCTAGTAGATGAAGAAGGAAAAAAACTAGTAGCATTACTAAGTGGAAAAGTAGTAGTCATAGATGACATACCTAGTTTAGTAGAAGATGGGCCAAGAGCATTAGCTGAAGAAGCCCACAAAAATTGGATCTTCCTTTTCTTTTCTACAATGGCAGCGTCAACCTTAGCTCTCTCTAGTTCTCTTGCAAGGTCCTCATCTTCTTTTATCCTTCTTTCCATTTCAGTGTCCTTATTTGAATCAGGTGGCGGGATCCCTGGTATTGTCACTAGTTTGCTTGCTTGGTCACCCACCATCTTCTTCTTTCCTTTCTCATTTATGATAACAGTAGGTCTGGTAATCCTATGCCCATCTTTATCTTTGGGCAAAGGGACATAACTTTGCACTTGTCTAACCACAAGGCCCTCATTTTCAAATTCATGATCCTAAAGCAAGTGCTCTTACTCACTCCTCAAGGCATCAAGATCACCAAAAACATCATGCTACAACATTCTAGGAGCAGAACCAAGAATCTTGTTTCTCTCCTTCATTTCATTTATTTTTCTTAGAAAAGACTGCCTCTCTATCAAAGCATTTACCTTTTCAGCCTCTCTCTCCTCCTATAATCTTTTGTGTATGGCATCCTGCTCTCCCAACTACAACTTCAGTGCATTCACATCATCAGGATCTACCATAATGTCATCAAAATTAGATGACACATCCATATCAAGAAGATTTTGATATGGGAAATGGACCTGCCGATGTCTCATGGGTTCTCTTCTGAATTGATCTTCTTCAAGATCCAGGTCAACTTCTAAACCCACATCTCTATTTTGTTCATCATGACCTGCAAGAAATGGACCTTTGTCCTAAAATGTAGCCTTAGGGGTATCATAAAATCTCTCTTCAAAGTGACCACCTTCTGATCTAGAAACTCTATTTTGTGAACCATCCTCACTTGAGGCTACATGTGGTCTTCTGGCTCTAGAATTTCTCTATTCTCTCATGGGAGCACTGGTAGACTCACCATTCCTTCTAATCCAGCTCTTGTTTTCCTATCTAGGTAATTACTCCAGAGTGACCTCTAGATTCTTCTTGACAAATGACCTAGTATTTCTTCTTTTATCCATGCTTCTTCAATATGTTGCACTGGTTCAAAGCTTTGAGTCACTATCCACCTAGATGGGAAATCCTTGAAACACATAGGAAAAAAAGAACAGACTATAACCTTCTCTCTAGATTCTCCCCAATGGAGTCACCATTTTGTTGGTTGTGGATTATTCCCTTTGATCTTCAACTTGCAGATTTACACTTTGATAGATAATTTAAATAAAACTTTGACTCTATCACCACTCCAAAGTCCACAAGGAAGAGGGCCAATTGACAAGGATCAAAAGATCCTTCTACACTTTGAGCTTCAGTGCTCAAGTAGGTGTACCCTTGACTCACTTCTCTAAAGGAGTCTAAAACAATATTCCACTATATCTCATATAAGATTGTTAAAGATTTATCAAATGATGTTTGTGTTGTAGTTGTTAACCATGCATACCTCAAGAGGAAGGACTAGTGCCTTATCCCAGGGCTCAGAGTCACCTAACTGTATACCTCAAATGAATACCTCAAATCAAACACAATGGAATCTGAGATAAGTTCTTTTCCTATTACCCCTTTCCCTCAAGCACAAGGACATTAAATTCTACACTTGACTGCAAACTCACTAAATTCACCTAGAAGACTTTAATCCTAACTTTGTTAGGAACTCAAAGATAAATTCAAAATACTCTTTGTTTACCATATGTTAGCACACTTTGGAAACTAACATATATGAGCTCAGAGATAAGCAAGAAGACATACACAAGATACAAGATTGGGATTCAAAATGTTCTCATTAACACAATCAGAATCAACATACAATCAGAATGATACCAAGATAAGAAAAGTCACAAAATCAGACTTCTATCAGTATATTACAGTAAAAAACTAGGGACCAAAAACAACAAGATTTTGGAACCCTTGCAAAATCCAAAATTCTCTAACTTATACCCCCTAGTCATCTTGAAAATCTACAACAAGCTACAGATGACTAGGGTTAGGGTTTCAACCACCCAACCTATTGGAAATGGTCTAAAAAGTTATTACAGGGGTGGGAAACATAGTCAATTAGGAAAGAGGAAATCTTGAACTGATCCTTAATCATGAAATCTTCTCTACAAGTACAAGGGATCACAAAAATGGGCTCAAAAGGACACCCTGCAACAAGCCTTGAGCACACAACCACTGCGGTACAAGCTCTGCAAACAATCCAACAGCACCCTAGACCACACCGCAAATGGTAAACCAGTCATATCTCATTGAACAGGATCATTTCTACAATGAATTCCATAAATTTGGTACTTTCTGGTCGCTGGAAGTTCTCAGAAAAATTTGAATTTGAACCACAATGGCTAAATCCTTGGTGCCTACAGAGAATGACGACCCATGTTCAAACTTTATCATCCTGCTAGCTCGAACCAACTGAAAATTGCCATGACACCACCTGCCACCGAGCCCACCAAATAGCCACAAATGGGCCCTAGCACATGTGGTGCCTTGTCGCATGATCGCATAGCCCAAAAATGGGCTATGTGAACATGTGACAACCTATGAACATAACTACCAGCACAACCGTAACCACAACCGCCACCACATGGAGTTGACAGAAAATGTTAGTCACATGATTGCATAGCCTCGCAAAAGGCTATGTGAACATGTGACTAACCACCAGCAAACCACCACCACTACCTGCCATTAAGTTGTAGTCCCACCAAGAAAATCCACCTCAGCAACCATCGACCAATAAGAAACCTCCAACTACAAGCACGCATGTCAAACCAGACCCACTGAGTACAATAGGAAACCTGGCAAAATAGAATAAAATCTGATGGATGGTGAATGATCGCAAAGGCTTGGAATATTCCTTGCAATCATACGTCGACCGTTAGATTAAAAGCTTTCAACGTGGGCCATCAGACATAAACCAACTCATCAACACATGGATGAATGAAAACCCACCAACTCAGAATAGCATGGCACATAAGAACTACTTGGCAAATAGGACCCACCAACAAACTGCTACTTGACAAAAAGTAACATCAATGACTGGCATAAGATCTCATGGCTCTGACAAATCCCATGTGAACTTACGCCAACCATCAATCTTCTGACACTGTCAGGTCCCACTGACACATGCACAATCACTAACCCGTGGACCAATCACAAAATTCTAACAAGGCATATGGCAGGTGGACCCACTAATAACTTCTCAAGATAAAGCTGAGAACCTTAGGAAAAATATTAAAATTGTAGGGCGCGATTGCGGACTTAGGAAAGATAAAGGGACCCGTTGGAGAGAAAGACTAACTGCGAACTGGGGTGACATGGAAACTTAAAAGGCACATTTAGAAGAGGCATTTAAGTGACCCGTAAAAAAGGTAACATGCGAAAATAATAAAGCTAGGGCACATTTGAATTTTAAAACATAATGGCTAGATTCTGAATGTTTTGCCTAAGGTTTAACCAGGGAGCAGAAAAATCATTGTAGAGAGTAGGGGAAAAGACCAGGAGCCATGAAATTCTTTGCACATGCTAATAGTTTCCTTCAATAATGATAGTGCATGTTGTGTCAAGTATGAACCTACTTCTTCTTTCTACAATTCCATTCTACTGAGGGGTTCTAGGTGCAGTTAGCTATCTCTTTATCCCTTGTTCTTTGAAATACTCATAAAATCTACCAGAGGTGAATTCTCCTCCTCTATCTCATCTCAAACATTTTATCTTTAATCCAAACTCATTTTCAACTTTAGCTTTGAATATATTGAACTTATGAAATACTTCATATTTATCTTTTAAGAATGCAACTCACATCATTCTAGAATAATCATCAACAAACAAAATAAAGTACCTTTCACCATAGTATGATCTTGTTTGAGTTGGTCCACATAAGTCTATATGCACTAGATCCAATTTGTTTTTTGTCAAATTGTGCTTTCTTCTAAATGAATTCCTCACATGTTTTCCCATTACACATTCCCTGCATATTGTATCAATTGGTTTTACAATACTAGGAAGGTCTCTAACTACCTTTACATTGCTTATCTTTGCTATATTGTCAAAATTGATGTGACATAGTATTTTGTGCCATAACCAACTGTCATCTACTTTAGCAAAAAAAAAACTTGCTTCTAAATTGAGATGAAAAACATTACCTTTTGTTTTTGAACCTGATGCAATCATTGCTCCTTCTTTGTTATTAATGATGCACTTATTGTCCTTGAATTTCAACTGATATCCTTTGTCAAGAAGCTATCCAAAATTTAGTAAGCTATGCTGAAAACCATCAACATATAGAACATCATCAGTATTATTCTTTCTATCCAAGGTGATAGCTCCTCTACCTATGATAGGTTTAGGAGTGTTGTCTCCAAATCTAACCATGCTGCCTTTGTACTTATCTAGATGTACAAATCTATCTTTGTCTCTTGTCATATGATGTGAACAACCACTATCAATGATCCAGTCTATTTTGATGTCTTCTTGTGAAATTAATGCTAACTCTTGTGCTTTCTTTTCATCTTCAATATCCATTTCATCAAACATTTTATCCATATCTTCAATAGTAATGAATCCAATTTCATCTTCTACTAAATCTTAATCTCATACTCCATCTCCAACATAGTAACATTCTTTTGTATACTTAGGCTTGTAATTAGTTTTGAACTTCTTGACTCTTCTAGGAAACTTAGATGCAAAGTGACCAATCTTGTTGCATGAAAAATATTTGAATGGTAACTGACCTTCATATTTTCCTTTTCCTTTTCTTTCTTTCTTAGCAATCATAGCAATGAAATCATCTAGTTCTTTATCCTCATCATCATCATCAAAGTTAGTAGAAGTGTTCATGGATTTCTTACATTGGACTAAAGCTTTGAAGGCTGTCTCACTTTTAGGCTCTGTCTTCAAACTTGACATCTCAAATGTTGAAATCTTTCTGATTAAGGTCTCTCTTCTAAAGTCTTTTGAAAACTGCATAGTCTCATCTAGGATGTTTATCTTGCTCTCATATTCTCCTGTCAGAGTAGTCATCAACTTATCCATTATGTCTTCTTCTGAAATTTCTCCACCATTGTTTATGATTCTTGCAACTGCTTCATTAATTCTTTGATTGTAGGCTGTGATGTTCTATTCAGGTAGCATCTCCAATGTATTGTACTTTTCTTCCATGTCTTTCTATGTGTATTGTTGGCTTGGATGTCTCCGTCAAACATGTCTTCCAGATACTTCCATATCTTGTAGGCTTTATCTACTTTCTTGATCTCTAAAAACTCACTGTCAGAGAAGGTGCTAATAAGAGCTTCTTTGGCAATTGCATTTTGAGAGAAAAATTCCTTTTTCTTAATAAATGCATCTTCCTTTGGAAGATATGATAAAGAGGGAATTTTAACTTCTCTAGTAGCTACTTCAAAAATCTCAAAAACAATGAACTACAAATGTGTTGTCATTTTGTTCTTCTAGTCTAGATAATTTTCTCAATCAAACTTAGGACTTTCTTTTCTAAAGAATGTCATTTGATCAACTTTAAGTTGTTAAACTATCTCTTTGAGGCACTTGGCTCTGATACCAATTGTTAAGAATAGTCCCAAGAGATAACTGAGAGTGGGGGGGTGAATCAGTTATCTACAAGATTCAATTATTTATCCAATTGAGTATAGAGTAACATTGAGAACATACACAATAAGATACACTTAACACAACACCACAATTTTGGTTATGGGGAAACCCAAATAGGTAAAAATCTCAGTGGGAATTAGCACCCACTATAAAATATACTAGAGTATAATGATCCTTGTTAGAAGATCTTACAACTCTATTAGGAGTTGATCTTTACAATCCATGAAGTACAGTGACCTAGTCAAAGGCCAGACCCTGTTAGGATTCTTTTATAATCAACCTTGTTAAAGGTAAGGACACATTGTCTGGAGCACACTGCTCAAATGGTCAAGGCTACAACCTTCTACATAATAGATACACACTATATCTGGATCTTGGTGAACTAGAAAGTAGACCTGTTGTCTTGATCAGTGCCAATGAATATCTTATACTCTCTTCTTCTTCACATAGATCTTCAATTGATGATTGATTGTCTCATTACATTCACATATTCTACTCTTCTTTTTCAATCACACTTAGAAATCATAATTGACTAGCTATAAGTATCTTTCTCCAAATGATATACTCAATTTGGTCTATTAGAACTTCCTTGAAATCATAATAGAGAAACAATATAACTCCTTAGTAACATTTTCAACGGCTAAACCATGCATGCAACACAAATAGGACCGCACAACTCAATATGAGTAGACACGTCACTTCACATAGTCGGCCACCAAATTAACTAAAACTTTATTCTTATGCTAAAATATATTATGCACTCTTAACCAAACATTCTTAACTCATCACCAAACACAAAACCAAACACACATATCAAAATGATAGGTGCAACTGGTAAAAAAATATAAACATTGTCAACTCCATCAAATAAAGTCAAGAAATTGTAACTGACAAACAAAAACATCATTACTCAACTTCAACTAGACAACTGACTCTATGTCCATGAACATAGCATCATAAACATGTCTACAACAAAAATATTGTAAAGGGGATAGAATATTGGGGGATGATAAAAAAATGTAAGGATGTAAATTTGTGATGGAAAATGTTATGGACATACAAACTTAATAAAATAAGAATACTTATCTTGAAAGGAGGTAGATGTGGAAATCACTATTTTTTGATGTCTGTGTTCAGTATTGGGAGATTCTCCAACTTGCTCTAGCCTGGAAATGTAGAGATAGAGAAAACCTAAAAAACTTCTATCTTTTAGAGCCAGGTCGACCTTGACCTTAGAATCAGGGCACAATCTTACCCCGGGGCACAATCTTACCCCCCACTAAAGGTCAACCTTGACCTGAAACAACTTTGACAGAAATTCTATTCATGGATCTCAGAAGTTTTCTGAAAAGGGTATCCAGATCTAAACTACAATTCACTATCCTGTACCTGTACCTACAAGAAAAATGGTTTTTCTATTTGGATGAGGGGTTTTTCTTAGTCAAACCCTAGTTTAGAATCAACCTTAATAATGGAATTGAAATAAAGAATGCTAGAAAGTAGTAGAAGTAGATCTAACAATGAAGCTATGATATTCAATAAATATGCAATTGTATTTCAACTGTAAACAAGTATGTTGATATGAAAGCTTGAACACAACATTAACAAATGTAATTCAAAACCTCCATGATTGTATGCTTGGAATCCACCTTAAGGGAAAAATGAATGAATCTTGAAGATGAGAAAAGGATCTTGAAGGAAGATTACATCACCATGATGGATAGATCTAGGGTTTGAATGATGAATCTTGAATGCTTGAACCAAATCCCTTCAAAGGATTGAATGCTTGAATCCTTGATCTTCAATGGAGAACTTGAATGCTTGAATAGGATGATGGCTTGAATGTTTCCTTGATTGAGAATGCTTTCTTGATCTTTCTTGATGATTCTTAACAATTGATGGAGATATCAAAAAGTGGATGCACTTGATTGAGAGATGGAATAGCTTGATTGTGGATGTGAAAATGAGAGAGGAAGGCTTCCTTTAATAGTGATCTAGGGCACAAACTACTAGAGAGGCTAACATTGGAGAGTTAAACCCCAATTAATCTTAACCCCTATAAATGGACCTAGATTAAATGCAATTTAAGAGTTTACCATTCTGAAATCCAAAATAGCTGACCTGAAAGCAGGAAAATAAAACTTTCTGAAGCCTGATATCCTGAAACCTTCAGAACTTGAAAATTGGACCTAGGGTCAGGGTTGAGGTTGACTCTTCCCTAGGTCAAGGTCGATGTTGAATCTTCCCTAGATCAGGGTTGAGGTCAACCTTGACCCAAGAGGTCAACTTTGACCCTAAGGTCACAGATCTCAAATTCTCACGACTAGGTGATAGAAAAAGGCTAGAAATAGGTGGAGAGAGAAGCATAACAGGGGGAAAAAGATAGATATATGCAAATACCTATTCAAGGTTCTTGACATGACCCTAGATCACTTACTTGGAGGGCTAAACATTCTTAACATGGAAGTGCTTCTATTTTAAGATGATACATTAAGCCCCCACTTTAGCAAGAGTATGGATTCAATGCAAACTCTTGATAAAGGAGAAGAGAGCCAAGTGGATTCACAATGAGATAAAATAACACTTAGCTTAAGGACACAAGCCCCCAAGCTAAAAGATTCTAACTCAACACACATGCACGATGGTGTGAAAACATAAAAAGATGGGTTATTACTAAAACAAACCCAAATCAACTAGTAGAGGAAACCTTGCTAAGAAATATTTCCTATACTAATATCATATTTGGAAAGTTATCATAAAATCATAAATGATTACATAAGAAAGACAAGAGAAAAATTATAAATAACATAGCTTCATGATCTAGTCCTACTAGCATGAAAGTGAAAAGAGAGAAAAGAGAAAGTGATTACCTTGCCTAGTAAGATGCCCACCTTACTATGAATCACCAAGGAGGGAGAGCCAAATAGGTGGCCAAACCTAATAGTTCACCCATAAACTACAGTTTGTAATTTTAATGTGTCTTCTGATGGCTTCTAGATTACCCATAGACCCACCTTCTTGTATCACTATAAATATGAAATGCGTATCTCCTCAGGATTTAGCAACATATGTGTGTTACCCTCAAAAGATTTATCATATTGAAAATTGAAAAATGTGTGTCTCTTCAGGATTTAGCAACTTATGTATGTTACCTTCAAAGGATTTAGCATATTGAAAATTGAAAAATGTGTGTCTCTTCAGGATTTAGAAACTTATGTGCATTACCTTTAGAAGATTTAGCATATAAATGAAAAACTATAGTACAAGGAAGACCCTATATATGCCCCCTCCTTATCATGGTTGTCTACTAGACATGATAAGGAAGAGGAAGAGGATACCTACTTCACAATGTAAGGAGATATCCTGTTTACAAAAATGTATACTATATTCATAGCAAAGGGTATTGACCCCTACATCCAAGATAATAGATAATTGTGAAAAGGATATGTCACCTATGGAAAAGGATCCTCAAAGAAAGAGATCTTATCAACAAGACCCCCACCATAGAGGAGTTCTTTTAGATAAAATCTCATCTTTCAAAGATAAAGCAGGTGGGAACAAAGATTCAATCATCAAGCCCCCTACAATCAAGAGGAAGAGGAATCTTTGAAATGAGGGAAACAACTCTAATCACCAGAGCAAGGGCAAGAGTTTATACTAAACATAATTTGCAAAATAGAGAAGAGGTGATGACCTAGGACAAGAACCTCTCATATAAAAAGGATATCCATAGTCAAAACATCAGTCAGTATAATGAAATAATGTTTCCAAATAAACAAATGCCACTAAGCTAAGGGAAGTAGATCCCTAGGCAAAGAGAAAGAAAGAAGAATTGCTCCCCAGGGATGAAAGAAAGGGATACCTTTGCAAAAAAAATGTCTTAGGAAAGGATATCTTGAATAATAAAAGAGAATCTATGGATGATTATAAACATAATACAAAACCATAGAGAGAGAGATGATAGAAAGAATACCAATTAAGCTCAATGAAAAGCCTAATGGATCCTAGGAGACTAGATGGAAATACACCTCTTTCCCCCCAGTCCAAAGACAAGAGGTGAAGAAATCTATATTATATCATAATGAGGGGTATCCCCTGTATCAAAATTATGAAGAAATTGTAAAATTGCATGAGAGTGAGATATAATTCCTAAATCAACTCTTTCCCTAACATATAGCTTGAAATGCTTACAATCAGCAAGTAAATGTGTATTACTATAATGAAAAGGACATTTGTACTTGGATAAACCATCTTTCGGCATAGGTTTAAAGATTTATTTCTTGGAATTCATTAACTAAACATACACCTTCTTAGCTACATCTTGATGAGTATAAGGGTTATCTAAGGTAGGTGTAGTGGTGCAGGGGCACCTCCACCATCAATTTTCATATTATTTAAGTCATGTCAAGGAATGATTTATTTATTAAGTCATTTTCAATAGTTCATCAAACCATGTCAAAGAATGGTATATTCATTAATTTGCATTGTAATGTTTCAGAAATGAGATTGTTTGCTACTTGTCACCAAAAGGCTAAAAGAAAATCTAATCGGTCATGGTAGATGAATGGTTTGTAACCATCACAAATTGTCTTTAAAGAGACATAAATGTAATTGAACGGGATATAGAGAGGTTACGGTGAATAGACAAAAGATTAGAAGAAAGTCCAAATGGCTCTCTTGTTGCCGCCAGAGAGCCATCCTTTGTAATTGTAATCTTTTATTTTAATGGAGTTTGTGGTTAAAGAAGTTAATCATGTTCTTTATTGTCACTATCCATTCCCATTTATGCTAAATCTATATAAGTCCCATTTATATTAGTAGTCATTTGAGTAAAAAATATAATGCAATTTTATTTTAATGTATGGGATAGATTCAATGATACGGAGTTTTCAAATTTCTTAGAGTCATTTTATCTAAATGCTAATATTCTGATGTACATCAGGTTCAGCAACTCATGCAAATGTAGATTGATCTCGAACATTTTGTTTTGGTTGTTTGCTATTTGTTTCATGGTTTTTTTTAATGGAATGAATCTGGTTTTTGTGAGAGTCCTAATTTGGGATTTCAAGAAATGGTTTCCTTGGATAGAGAAGTGATTTAAAATCTTAGTGTTCCTTCTCGAATGTATGAGAGATGGTTTTAAAACCATTGCACTATTATTGTTCTAGTTTTTGAATCTTGGAAAGTTTATTAAAAAAAAATTGATAAGTTTTGTTTAGCCACATGAAGCCAAGTGATAACCAAAATGTTCTTGCTTTGATAAGCCCACAAGATGATAGAATGAAGCTCGGTCCATGGAAGCCATAAGGTATGATGGTAATTGAAATTAATGGTGAGTTTGGATTCAACATTTTACTGTGGAGTAGAATATCCAGTTGATGTTGTTATATTAAATTGATATTATTATTATCAGAGTATTTGAAAAGATGGTGAGTCTCCAAATCAACATTTATGAAGAAACAAATTGAAGCATAGGAATATTTGAGGAATACCATTGATGCCTCTACATCAAAGTGGTATCAGAGCTTAAAATATTCTAAGCATGTAGATAGAATCTACAACAGGAAATATTGTCATTATTTTGTTTTGGATTCTTGTTATGAAGTTTATGGCTGCAGATTGGTGCCGGTTCACTCAGCTACAAATGGGTGGAGAGGAAGGTCTACTAGAGGGACCATAGGAGATGGTCTTGTGTGTCGCTGATAGACTAGGGAGAGATGCATGAAGGGACTCCTAGGTGAGGGACAAAGGTTGTGATGCAGCATGAAGGAGTGAATTGAGAAATGGGAGAAGCACCTTGAAGGTGACCAATATAAGCTCCATTAATAGGAGTCAGAGTTGAAAGAGATTGTAATGTCCCTTGTTCTTCTACTGCGATAAGATCCTGCAAAACTGATGTTAGTACATGATATCATAAAAAATATACATAATTTCTACTTTACATTAGTAAGGGGAAGTTGGCCCTTAAGATTAGTTGCTTACCAACTAACCCTTCAGGTCCTCTTGGAAATAGCTAGTTGCTTACCAACTAGTTGCCTTCCAAGCCTACGCATATGCATATGACTGGGCTATCCAACAATTGTGGAGATGTGACATCCATCATCTCATGGCTTTCCCATTATGATGTCTCATATCACATATTGCACATCATTCCATAATGGCTTTCCCGTTATGGAGATATAACATCCATCCGTTAATGGCTTTCCCATTACGATGTTGCATATCAAGTATTAGATGTAATTTCATAATGGCTTTCCCATTATAAGTATTACACATAATTTTATAATGGCTTTCCCATTATAATTTTGTAATGGCTTTCCCATTACGATGTATTATATCATGACTTCCATCAAATGGCTTTCCCATTATGATGGCCTGTATCAGTAATTGCACATAATTTCCATAATTCAATTCATTAGTTATGATACAAATAATAATAAAATAATGTCAATATTACGAAACCATTTGCATAAGATTTATTCAAATATTTTATAATTACATTACAATTCTTGATGTATGTCTACAACAAGTACACTTTATATATATATATATATATATATATCCATATATAATTCGTAATTACACTATAAATCTATATTCATTTAATGCAATTACTAAATAATCTTTTTATATATATAATTATATATTTTTATATTTAAATTATATATATATATATAAATAATAATATTTTTTATATTAAACCATACACATATATGTTCAGCAATATATTTTATTAAAAAAGTTATATATATAAAATCTAAATATAAATAAGAACATTATACAAATAAAATTCCGTTTTATTAATACTATATATATATATATATATATTAATTATATAATGTAACATACCTTATTGTATAAATTATAATCATACCTTATCGAATTTCCTGTCGCAATGGCTTGTATTCCTTATTTTCTTTATCGGCTATGCCGACTGCAATCTACTCCCGTATATATATTTTTTATCCCCCATTTCCTATCATTTAAGGACTCTTAAGTATTAATAAGGAGAAATAGTGATCGATGTCCCCTAATTGAGAGAGACTGATCCATTTTTATACTTGCAAATAGATACGATGTCACCCAAGAGACATCTCTATTGATTCTTCAATCATATATGTTGCTAACTATGGATATCTAATCTTTTGTTATAGTAGCAATTTTATAATGTTTCAAAGTCGTACGTATAATCGAGATCTTATAGTTTGGTTTTATTAATTATTGTCATATTTATTATTTGTATATTATAATATTTTAATTATAATTTTGTACATCATATAATATAATAATGGTATTATATTATTATATATTATTATTTATATTATAATTCTATTAATTCAGATTATCTTGTATTTTATAATATTATAATTTTGTACATTATATTATGTAATGTCCCATATGTTATTATTAACTTTATTTAATATTCGTTGTTTTAACAATGTTATATGTTAATAACATAATATAGTATTATGAAATATATCAAATATATTTAATATTAAATATATTATTATATTAAATATATTATAATATTAAATATATTATAATATTAAAAAATATTAACAATATTGACTAATTAATAATTCTTCTATTAATAACATTCAATTATTATTAATTATTTTTATTATGATCATTATAATAATACATATTGAGACTATTTATTTTATTTATCCATTTATCTTTATTGCTATGATTAGGGGGTTATGACAGAGATAAAGAGAGCAGATGAGGCATCGATTTAGTGATTTAGCGAAGACAGAGAGGCAAATATTTTTGAAGTCTCACCAAAGCATTTCCATGAGGACATGGAAAATTTTCAAGCTCAGGAGCATGGTGAAGGGGCACCTCCACCATCGATTTTCATATTATTTAAGTCATGTCAAGGAATGATTTATTTATTAAGTCATTTTCAAAAGTTCATCAAACCATGTCAAAGAATGGTATATTTGTTAATTTGCATTGTAATGTTTTGGAAATGAAATTATTTGCTACTTGTCACCAAAAGGCCAAAATAAAATGTATTTGGTCATGGTAGATGAATGGTTTGTAACCATCACAAATTTTCTTTAAAGAGACATAAATGTAATCGAATAGGATATAGAGAGGTTACTATGAATAGAGAAAAGATTAGAAGAGAGTCTAAACGACTCTCTGGCTACTGATAGAGAGCCATGCTTTGTAATTGTAATCTTTTAGTTTAATGGAGTTTGTGGTTAAAGAAGTTAATCATGCTCTTTATTGTCACTGTCCATTCCCATTCATGCTAAATCTGTATAAGTCCCATTTATATTAGTAGCCATTTGAGTCAAAAATGTAATGGGATTTTATTTTAATGTATGGGATAGATTCAATGATAGAGAGTTTTCAAATTTCTCAAAGTCATTTTATCTAAATGCTAATGTTCTGATGTATGTCAAGTTCACCGACTCATGTAAATGTAGATTGACCCCGAATGTTTTGTTTTGGTTGTTTTCTATTTGTTTCGTGGTTTTGTTTTAATGGAATGAATCTAGTTTTTATGACCGTCCCAATTTGGGATTTCAAGAAGTGGCTTCCTTGGATAGAGAAGTGATTTAAAATCTTAGTGTTCCTTCTTGAATGTATTAGAGATGGTTTCAAAACCATTGCACTATTATTGTTCTGGTTTTTGAATCTTGGAACAGTTATTAAAAAAAATTAATAAATTTTGTTTAGTCACATGAAGCCGAGAGATAACTAGAATGTTCTTGCTTTGATAAGCTCGCAAGATGATAGAATGAATCTCAGTCGATGGAAGCCGTAAGGTATGATGGTAATTGAAATTAATGGTGAGTTTGGATTCAATGTTTTACTATGGAGTAGAATATCCAGTTGATGTTGTTATATTAAATTGATATTATTATCATCAGAGTATTTGAAAAGATGGTGAGTCTCCAAATCAACATATATGAAGAAAGAAATTTAAGCATAGGCAGATTTGAGGAATACCATTGATGCCTCTACATCATGTAGAAAGAATAATATGAAGAGGAGGATGATGATCAACATCACCCACCTTGAATTGAGATTACGAATAACCAACACAACGTATATCTTGTTTAGGGGGTATATGAACTGGATACTTGATACCATGCTCATTAACTCCAAGCCCTAAACATCTATAACCTTGTTTAGTCATCATATTGAATCCTTTAGTGTATATATCATGTAAAGCTTCTACAGGAGGTGATTGTTTATCATCCTCATGAGTAAAGGTTGTATAAGGTGGAATAATAGGTTCTGAAGAAGTTTCTTTACCTTTTCCTTTAATATCATCATGAATTGGAGGAGAAGGTAAATCAAAGAAGTCTTGCACATCTGCATCCTAAACTATAGCTTGAATCCCATCATATGTATGGGAATAACTAGGATTAACAGATGGAGAATTAGGCATCGGATTAGGAACAAGAAAGTTAGGAATCAAATTAGGAATGATAGGATTAGGATTAGGAAGATTAGGAATGATAGGATTAGGATTAGGAAGATTAGGTGATGGTGTATCATCTACCAAATTCTTCACATAATCCAAAAGAGTAATAAGTCTACCACATGAATCTTTAATGAAATTTTTGAAAGTAGGAAGACTAGCATCGATCAATTTCACAAAAGCATAGGTGAGTGCAAAATGAAGGCTCATCAACATAATGAAGTGAATGATACTCTAATAAACATCATAGGTATGGTAAAAAGATGCTAAAAGAAGGGTAATAAAGAACATAATTACTCACCAAAGCATCTCAACAATCTTCATAGTAAATGAAATGCAAGAAATATTTTTGGATTTTGTTGAGTATATAGATTCTTTTGCATTTTTGAATTAAAATGCAAGAGCATAAAAGAAATCTAATCCACAAAAGATAGGGGGTAAGTTTTTCTGTTTCACCAAAATGTAAAGGGGATATAATATTGGGGGATGATAACAAAGTGTAAGGATGTAAATCTGTGATGGAAAATGTTATGGACATACAAACTTAATAAAATATGAATACTTATCTTGAAAGGAGGCTGATGCGAAAATCACTATTTTCTAATGTCTGTGTTCAATTTCAGGAGATTCTACAACCTACTCTAGCCTGAAAATGCAGAGATAGAGAAAACCCAAAAAGCTTCTATCTTTCAAAGATAGGTCAACCTTGACCTCAGAATCGGGGCACAATCTTACCCCCCACTGAAGGTCGATCTTGACCTGAAACAACTCCAACAAAAATTATGTTTGTAGATCTTGAAAGTTCACCAAAAAGGGTATCCAAATCTGAACTACAATTCATTGTCCATTACCTATACCTGGAAGAAAAATGGTTTTATTGTTTGGATGAGGGGTTTGCCTTAGTCAAAACTTGGTTTGGAATCAACCTTAATAATGGAATTGAAATAAATAATGCTAGAAAGTAGTAGTAGATCTAACAATGAAGCTATGATATTCAATAGATATGCAATTATATTTCAAATGTAAACAAGTATGTTGATATAAAAGCTTGAACAAAATAGTAACAAATGTAATTCAAAACCTTCATGATTGTATGCTTGAAATCCACCTTGAGGGAAGAATGAATTAATCTTGAAGATGAACAAAGGATCTTGAAGGAAGATCACACCACCATGATGGATAGATCTAGGGTTTGAATGATGAATCTTGAATGCTTGAACCAAATCCCTTCAAAGGCTTGAATGCTTGAATCCTTGATCTTCAATGGAGAACTTGAATACTTGAATAGGATGATGGCTTGAATGTTTCCTTGATTGAGAATAATTGCTTGATCTTGCTTGATGATTCTTGACACTTGATGGAGATATCAAAAAGTGGATGCACTTGATTGAGAGATGGAATTACTTGGTTGTGGATGTGAAAATGAGAGAGGAAGGCTTCCTTTTATAGTGATCCAGGGTACAAACTTCTAGAGAGGTTGACATTGGAGAATTAAATCCCAATTAATCTTAACCCCTAGAAATGGACTTGGATTAAATTAAATTTAAGAGTATACCATTCTGAAATCTGAAACAGCTGACCCGGAAGCGTGAAAATAAAAATTTTTGAAGCCCGATATCTCGAAACCTTCAAAACTTGAAAATTGGACCGAGGGTCAGGGTTAAGGTCAACTTTGCCTAGGTCAGGGTCGAGGTTGACCTTGACCCCGAGGTCACAGATCTCAAATTCTCAGGACCAAGTTCCAGAAAAAGGCTAGAAATAGGTGGAGAGAGAAGAAGAATAGGGGCAAAAATCTAGATCCATGAAAAGACCTATTCAAGGTGCTTGACATGACCCCAAACCACTTACTTAGAGGGCTAAACATTCTTAACATGGAAGTGCTTCCATTTTAAGAAGATACAAATATAAACGCGCAATGCTCCATCATAACCATACTAAAAATCACATACAAAACTCTACCTATAACACTATCAAGAACACTAATGATACAAACAACTACACAATTGTCTATACTTAGAATCAACCTTCGTGTCTATGATATTATGCTGATAACATATCTAAGAAACATATGCTCAAGGCACTCTACATAAGACTTCAATGCACGCTACTTACCATATGTTTTCATCAATGACAAATATACAGTCAACATTGGCTTGCTGGAAAATCTCCAACATTAAGTTAAAATATGCATAAAAGTAATAATCATCGATTCATTTATTCTTATAAGAAAAAGTAAAGAGAGAGAATAAGTATGATTTAACATATTATTTGTTTCCTTTCTTCTTTCTTTTACAACATGAAATAACCATAACAAACCGAACTCAATATCCTTCAATAATTACATTTAACATACATAAGTAAAAAGTGACATCAACTAGAAATATTACAACTTGATTTCCTTTCCCATCATCTTCCTGAAGATACCCTTCCCAAATGCATGGATTCTTACAATATTTCTTTCATGATACAAGGCCTTACAGGCTTAAATAGTTTAAATAACATCTTATAATATCTTTACAATATCCTTCACATGATAAAATACAAAAAATAGAGAGAAAGATCTGCAACAACTTTAGATGCTCCATGGTTCACAACACACAAATGATACCTCAAAAAAGCATCACCACCCAACCACATGGATCCACAAAGTTCCACTCCCCCATGGTAGGAGATAGAACCATTATTCACAAAAGGGAACTAGGGTAGTCTAAGGTTGTGGAGCATCCAACCCGAATCAAAACCAACACTTAAGAAAATAACAATCCTACACAAAACCAAAAGAACAAGAGACGAGTTCCTTAGGATGCTGACCAACTAAGTGTCATCACATAGTCCTATGTGTTGGGATCCTCCCTAGTAGTCATGTACTCTGGCTCCCTCATGTGGCCTACCCTAGTAGCTATAATGACCCTGGTACTCCAAAAGGACCTATGGGACTCTTATCTTTTTTTTTTCTTTTTTTTTTAATCTTTTTAAAATTTTATTAAATCCCTTACCCATTCCAAACTAGTTTTGAATTATATTAGGTTTTCTTTTCCAAACTCACCCAAATGTTATCCTTTCGGCCTCCTCAGCTAGATCCTATGGTGAGCCACTCACCTAGGGCACCTAGGAACCTTACTCAACAAAATAGGCTATCTAGAGTTTATACCTTCTCATAGAAATCCCTTCCTTAGGGTTTCTTTTGTTGTTTTCTTAGGGCCCATACCACTAAGAAAAACCCTAAGCATCAATAAAAAAGATGACATACAACAAAAGTAGAGCTCTCACAATGATTCCAAATATAAAAGCAAAGGTAAGTGTAGAGGGAGGTACAACTCCTAGACACACCTATAGGATACAAGGTAACACTATAATCCTTACAAAAAAATCAATAAAGTTGGAATTAACAAACATCAAAATATACACATAGGACCTAACATCCATATCTATGAATTGTTTAATTATGATATCAAAAAATAGATTCCTAATTTAACATAAACTAATCTTTAGAAAATTTTAGGCGTATTACAAACTTAATACACTTAATTTATTGTTTATTATTAATTAAGTTAAAACTTTAATTACATTCATACTTAATATAAACTAAAGTTAACCTTTTATATTATAATTTTTAATTGGTTTCTATATCACTTAGAATAAAATATAATAATAATAATAAATAGGTTAAATTTATTATTTTCTAATTTAATTCAATTTTAAATTTTAAATAATTAAAATTTGAAATTATTTAAATAAACTTTAATGAAAAAAATACATCTCTCTTTTCTTTATTTAAACTACTTTTCTTTCTTCTATTTTTTTTATACCTTATGTTATAAAGTAATTTCCACTTTTAACTTATTTCTTTCGATCTTTTTTTTTATTATTTATTTTTCTCCTATCTTTCTTCCTTAAAATAACATTCAATTTATTATGTTTATTAATTTCAGCATTACTATTATAGTTTTAATTATTTTTAAATTTACTTATGCATGTGCATAAATTTTTAGTCCTAAAATACAAAAATACCAAACAGAGCCTCGTTCCATAATTTTTAATACTAAAACCTTTCTCTCCTGGATTAAGAATAAATATAGTATTAAAAACCCATCACCTAACTATAGGTTTTCTAGTTCATTTTATGTAGATTATTGCTAAGGCTATTATAGTTTTATTTTAAGAATTTGAATTCTAACCTTTCAGAGATAATTAAACACGTGGGAAAAGAACCATGAGCAATCAAAGAGAGAAGGGCGAGAGAGAGAGAGAGACACAAAGGAGGGATTTTCTAGATTCAAAAGCCTACCTGGATCATTTGATGGAGGTCCTTGACACAAAACTTTCCCCAAGCCTATCCTTCTCCCAATTCTTATGCAACTTCTTGAGAAATCCTTCTCTCCAGCCTCAAAAATCCCCTTCCCTTATGCTCAAGAATTTCTCCCTATAAGTAAACCTTTGGGTCGTTCTAGAGGTTGAGGGTGTTGCTTCCTGTAAAGAAACATCCTCACCTACTTTATTAAATAAATCTAATAATAATAAAAATAACTTAACCAATAGGTAGTTGTAACCCTTAGGTAACTAACTTTTACCTATCTTTCCCATACTAATTTACCCTTTTCCAAACTAATTAAATAATTTAAATCCACTTATATAGTTTCATTATTATTATTAATAGCCACTAAATCTTATATAAATACAATATATTTGGGTATGCTTCTCAAGGAAGTCACTACCTGAATGGCAACTTGGTACCCCTTACAAACCAGAGGTCCTGAGTTCCACCCCCACTATCTACACTAACAAGACATACAAGAGAAAGAGAGAGAATCTATAAAGTAGGAGTAAATATAGGAGTAGGTAATTAGTTTTATTTAATTTTATATTATATTCTTTTCTTTTATTCACATTGCATTTATTATATTTATCTAAACCCACATTATACATAAAAATACATAGAATTGTGATAATAACTAATATACTCATTGGAACATAACTACAACACATCAATAACTGAATATATACATGTATGCATATATGTGTTCACCCATATATGCATACTTTGTATATATGATTAACACATAGAGAGAGAAAATAACATCATAATCCTACATATCTCATAACAATATAAATGAGACCGACATCAAAGGATATATAAAATAGGGAACTCAAATCCACCCAAAACCAAGCCAAGAGACTAGATAAAATAATCAAAACTATAGGGTTTTCCCATGTGTGAACTTTGGACCATCCCCGAACAAAAATAACTAGTTTGAGGATTTTAAGGCACTCTAAAACTTGTGTAACTAGGTGGAGTCGATGCCTAGTACCCGCACACACCTGCATCACCAAGAAACAAAAGCAACACAGATACATATCTATATACAAACAATGACAGACAAGGAAGGAGGAGTGTTCCATAGTGTAGATCTCCCTCAGGAGTGACTACAACTACCTTCCCTCATCTAGAAACCATGCCAAGAAGGATACATATAGATCATACCAATAACCATAATCATGAATATAAAAAAAAAACTATAAATCATTTCTTAGCAAGAGAACTCTTATAATAAACCACAAGGGATAAACCAAATCATATTTACATAAGCATAAAATATAATGGTCCTGAGCATATTATTCAAGGGAATAATCATAATTTGTAAGTCTGAAAATATATTATTATATAAATCTAGTAAGGTAAGGGAGAAACATAAAGTCCATAAATGCTAGAATGTCATAATGCTATCCAACTTCAATATAACAAGTAGAACTGCTAGAGAAGGTACTACAAGTACAAGGGTTAAGGGTTAGGTCATAACACATCACATAAGTATGGTTAGTCACATAGAGATAGTCATGGTCATTCATGTAATCATTGAATTATAGTCATGTCAATCATAATCATAATCAAATAATCAAACTGTTAAAGAGATCTGGAAACCATAGCATTTGTTTATCAATTAAAGTCTAAGTACCCATGTATCAATATAGATCCCAATTTATCCAAGAGATCATAACCATTGATAAATATTAGCTCATATAAATCTATTAGGTTCCTCCATATCATCAGGACCTCATGCAATCATAACAATAGATGAGTACACATGCAAGAATATACCAAAAACATTTATCACTACCTAAATGAAAGTAAAAGTATTATAGTTAAGAATGAATTTATTATTCATCCTTAAAGAAGAAACTTAATCTTATCCAAGAATATAAGTCTCTACAAAATTCCCGTGTCTTCCGAAGTGATATCAAACATGTTAGGGTTGGAGGGGTGTTACATCCTCCCCCCCTAAGATTTGACTTACTCCTGAAAGTCAAAAGGTACTAAACTTTCATTATTCATAAGCTATAAAAAAAGGTCATTTAGTTGAGTCAAATTTTTGGTTGCTCCTAGCTCACTAATATAGATTAGCTTAGATTATGACAAAGCTATAATTAAAAAATTGCACCTTTCTTTATCAATCTTCGAAATTCCTATCCATAGAAAATAATATGAAAGAAAATAATTCATGCTAACTTCTCGACTTTGGAGAAAAAGATAGAGAACAACTTGAATAATTATGACAATAAGTATTATGAATCGTGATGGTTTAACCTATGCAACAATATCGTAAGCCTACTCATACATGCAAAAATTTATTACCATAGGGTTACAAATTCATATTCTCTATTACTAAGATGCACGATCAACATTAAAGGGTATATAACATTGATATTTGTTTCCTTCAAAACAATTTACTATGGTACATTTACTTTACAATTATGGACTAAAACATTACGTGTATTCAAAACTTGTCATGATATGTTTATAATGATAATAGCATAGGGTACACCCACATTTTACAGAGATATATTCTAAGATATCTATTATAGTTTTCTAATATAATAGTTACAATGTTTGACTTACGAAACAATATTCATAGTCCTAGAGGAGATCTAATCACACCATTAATTTAGGATTCATCCTCACTATTTATATTTGTTCTTATGTTTTTCCAAAGTTTGCAAGTTAGGAAACCTTTTCATATTAGCATACCTAGATAATTTCAAATAGTAAAGTAAAGAGTTCATTTAATTTGTTTCATCATATGTCCATTGAGAGAAGCAGAAACACATGAGTCCTACTGCTACTCCTCTTTCAACTAATTATTTTATTAGTACATCTAAACCTATTATCCAATTCCTTTACTTTCTATCCTTAATAACTGTTCATTCAAAAGTAACCATTCATATGATTAACCTCATACACCTAAATTTTTAAGTTATATAGTGTGATAATAATATACTTCTCTAACATCAAACATTTCTATAGTCAATCAATCAATTAGGATTGTTATTAATATAGTACTAAAGTGTGGAACATAATGTATAGATAAAGTATCATTCTTATATTCATTTCCCTAATACTCATCTAGAATCTTGACTATTCACTAAGCATCTAGAAGGATGTAAATGAGACTTATTTATCATAATTTTTAGGACCAAAGGTCTCTTTTAGTCCTTTTATGCACATATTATCTTCCTAGACATACAATCAACATGGCATGTTAAATTCTTACCAAACATGAATAGAATGCATCTTCTTTTAGAAAAAATAAGAATTATAATCCTATTTATTATAAAACCTTGGGAACATAAATCCTCTTACCCAAGATCTCTTAGTTAGGCACATATGAATTTTAATAGACATTTTTTTTCCTAAGTAATTTTATTCCTTTGAATTTATCTTTTAGGAAAGGGTAGGGAGAGATAAATTATAGTGATTTGTACCATTTCTTTTAATTCCACAATCTTAAGGAGGTAGATGAGAGGGTAGAGAGAGATGAATTTTAATTACCATATCCCTTACAAAGATGGCCAAATCATTTGATAACAACATTATTCACTTAGGTAGGATCCTAGTTTCTCTTTCACACCATGATTTATGTAACCACTCCTTTCATATTTTATTAAAAGTAAGGGAGAATTATCTTCATATTTTAAACTGACACATAATACCAAAATTTTCACTTCTTACCTAGGTATAGGTTGTGTGAAACAGACTTATCAATTCAATAAAAAAAGAGAGTACTATCATTATCATGTCCTTATGTTACATTGGAGATGCCGCAAAGCTACAAATTTAACTTATAATGGAACATTGAGACATATAAAAAGTCAGGCAAAACCAATCACAGAGTCAACTTAGCATTTAGAGAACACACATAATTTCAACCTAATTAAAATTAAATGACAAGAAAATAGGATACACTATAGGTGGCATAAGGATATCAACTACCACAATTTCAATACAAAGAAATTTGTAACTTTTCTAGGACTATGAGTACTTTTGACAGCAAGGAAATTTCACACAAGTGTTAGGAACTCCTTAATATCCATTGTAATTTTAGAAGCACCCTCACTTGAACATATTATTAATAGTAGAAAACAAAACACAAGTAGTTGATATAGGATAACTAAATCAAAGAAAGACATGTGTAATCTTTGTTTCGAAGATTTGAGGTTACTAACATAAAGGTAACCACACAATGAAATATATTGAAGTTATGCAAAGAACAGAAAAATAATTTAAGCGCAATTAGACCCTAGAGCTCCTAGTGTAGCAACCTAGGGCTATGATACCAAATGTCATGCCCTACCAGGGAACCTAGTGTTAGTGCTTAAAATTGCAGATGATGAATACAAATAAGAAATTCTGATACATAACTCTTATGGACCCAATAGATGCATGTAAAAACATTAAACACTAAGGTGCTAAGGATTTAAATCCTTCCTCACTTCAAGGTTCAAGCTCAGGTAGGTGTACCTAATATATTCAATTCTTTAAAGAATCACAACAATTATCTCTATGATTGATACATACGTAAACATCTAATTCTTTCAACATAAACTTAAGATAAATTATTATTTGATTGTGTTGATGGTGAGAAATGTAAACTAAGCAAAGACCAGTGCCAAATCCTAGGGAAAAGAGTCAAAGAACATACATCCACAGAAATCCCCCAAATCTAATATACCCAAAATCCAGATGAGATGCCTTACAAATCACCCTCTCATTCACACATATTGTCATCAAATTCTTACATAAATCATGAATTCTCAGAGATCTCCCTTAAAATTTACTCTTCCCTTGAAAGAAACTTAAGATTAACCCCACTATTTACCTTGTAAATAATGTGTTAAAAATGCCTTATAGATTTAACACATGAAAAACTCAAGATCCACACAAAAAGACAACAAAACATGCAAAGGAGTTTCAATATATTTTCATTGATATTTTTCTGTATAAGTACATTTAAAGACAACAATTCTTAAAACCAAAACATAGATGCAAAAACTCTCCTTACTGAATGAATTTCACCACCACTTTACAAAAGTAAAACTTGCTATATATATCACTAGCCATCTTGGAATCCTTAGGAAAGGATGCAATAATCTTTAGATGGCTAGGACAATGATAGGCACAAATGACAAAACATAATTTACAAATTAACATAAAAGGAAAGGAAAGCCAAAAAATCAGTTTAAAATCATCGTGAATCCTCACAGGTGGCACCTTTGTCTGCAGATATTTTAAGGTAACTATTGAAAGTTTTTTACATGAATAATGACTGCCTACCGACTAACTTACATTATTCTCTATCTGATAATTACCTTCCATGCATTCTAGGATAAGGTGCCATGTGTGACTCAATCATATTTAATTGTCTCTAAATCAATAGCTTGCTGGCTTCTTCTTGTTGGGCCTCACACTCTTTCAAACTCTGTAACTATTTCATCTACCTACCCTACCTGGAGTCTGTTATGGCCTTATCATCATTAATAGCCTGGTATAATCACTATCCACTTGGAACATGATTTGAAACTATGCTCATCCAAAGTGGCATCATTATTTAGAAAGGCATCCTACCCAGTCAGCAACTGATCCATGGCTTTTCTTTCCACTCCTCAACACCTTTGATGTTTCCATCATCCTGGGGCATGTATTTGCTAAAATTTGGGATGAATATTTCCACTTTGGACCTAGTCTGGATTTCTCTCCCTCTGTCAAAACCCTTTGAAAACCTTTGAAAACCCTCAAATAGTTTAAAATAAACCAACCACAATGGTTAATCCATAAATTTAAAACATAGTCATCGATCCTTCTCTTTCCTGACACATCATGTAGTTCACAAAAATTAGTAGAATGGATAACTCAGCCTTTGAGAATTACTTTCCACATCACCCTTCAACAACCAATCAGAAGTGGGCATGTTGAATCTATCTGGCACAGAGGACCCACCACTTCACTTGACATTTCAATAGACAAGATTAGATGGTTGTCACAATCCCATCATCATTAAATTTTGTTCATCTTTTCAAAGAAGCAACACACCAACCCTTGGAACTTTTCACACTTTAAATATCCTCCAACCCTCGGCCCCACTGCAACTATTTCCTTGTCTCTACATCTGATCGGATGGTTGCAGTGATCACGCACTGGATAAAGGCCTAGCACTTTCTCATTTAGGCAACACGCCCACTATCTGATCAAATCTGATCAACATTGTCTTTACCCTTCCTTTTAACTATGTCAAGTCTTCTAACCCCATCATCTAGACATCACGTGACCAAAGGAAAATCTCACAATGTCTAAATACTTGTCTTGACCATGGTTAATTTATGAGATTGAGCGACCAAGGAAAAACTCTCGATCGCTAACCTTTTAACTTAACCCAAAAAAGATCATGAGATTTAGTGATAGCCCTTGATCTTGTCCTCATCTACAGTGATCTCATAATCACTGAATGTTTCCTACATTAGATGTGGAATCACAAGGCATGGAGATAACCATATTTCTTAACCATTTGCAAGATCACTGGATGCTAGATACTTAACCACCATCATGAGATCAGGAGATAAAACATGAGCTATTAAGTCTTACCTTTGTCATCAGGTCATCAAAGGTTAAGGCATCACCACCAAAAATTAGTAGATCTAGAGATAACCTTCTTCTCCAAGTCGCTGAATGAGAACAACCAACTACTTGGGACTTGGAGATTGAGAGATAGGCCAAAACAATTAAGCCCTTTACCTTTTCACTGAATCATCAGATGGACATTGGGTTTTGTAATACATACTGACAAGGTTTGAAAAACATAACACTTTGATTAGATTTCTCTTTGCTCACATCTTTCAGACTTAGCACTGCATATCGACTGAGGCCGAATCACTTTTAAAACATTGAGACCTAGGAAAAGTTAAAAGGCATCGTCGAGTTTTTTACTTCAGAAATATTAAAGGGTGCCACTATAAAAATTAACTTCAAAAGGAAAATGGTCATGCCCAACGATGAAATAAGACTCATGCTGCAAAGTGGAACTTAAGTGGTTGGAAAAAGAAACACAAAAATAGACTTAGGTAGGCTTTTTATCGACTTAGATAAATTTTTGAAACCCTAGAAACATGATTAAACTCTATTTTCTCATACACTTTGATAATTTCAATGTATTTTTTGTAGGATGAGACCATTTTCTTTAGATTTTTGCAATGAATGGAAAATGGGCTAACAGTGGCTCTATTTGGGGATGATGGCTAACTTGTGCCTATTAGGAATAGTCCCAAGAGATAGCTGAGAGTGGGGGGCGGGTGAATCAGTTATCTACAAGATTCAATTCTTTATCCAATTAAGTATACTTAAACATAAAGCATAAACACAATGAAAGAACACAAGAACACAACACCAATATTTTGGTTACGAGGAAACCCAAATAGGTAAAAATGCTAGTGGGAATTGACACCCACTAATATTCTGCACTAGAGTATTATGATCCTTTTTAGAAGATCCTTAACCCTTTTAGGATTTTCTTTACAATATATTTAGTATAGTAGACCTGGTCAAGGATCAGACCCAACTAGGAGTCTTTTACAATTTTCCATGTTAGGGGAGAGGACGCACTGTCCGAGAGCTCACTACTCAAAGGGGTGAAGACTACAACCTTCTGAATAACAGATACACACTATATCTAGATCTTGGTGAACTATGCTTTGACCTACTATCTAGATCAGTTCCAATGAATAGCACAAGTAATTTACTTAGTCACATAGACCTTCTTCTGATGGCTCAACACTTTGCACACTCTACTTTGCTCTGCTTAATCAACCATGAACCACACTTCAACAATCACAAATTACTGCCTATAAATATCTTTCCTCTAAATGATATAATCAAGTCAACCTATTAGAGCCACCTTGAAATCATATTAAAGAAACCATAACAAACTCTAATAAACATTCTGTCGGCTCTACTATGCACGCAACACATTTTGGGACCTGTTCAATAGGATAATTGTAGACGCACGCTACACACTATCGGCTCTACCAAAACAATTGGAACTTTCTTTGGTGAATTAAATCATGCACTCTTAAATAAACATCAATAACTCATCTCTAAGCTTAAATCCAAGGGTGCATACCCACAGGATAGGTGCAACTACATAACAAATAAAATCTCTATCGGCTCTTCTGAAAAAACATAGGAAACTACTGCTAGCGAATAGCGACTGCATAACTTCACTTCTACTCATCAATAGACTATGCATCCATAACTAAAACATCACTAACATGTCTTCAATATATATCCAAGTACGCAAGGCTCCATGATAAGTGTACGGACAACCATACACATAACACTACCTATTACTCTGTCATGAACACTGCTAACACCAACTGCAATATAACTATCTGTACTAAAAATTAACCTCTCCACCCATGATATCATGGTGATATCATGTCCATGCTTCATATAATGAAATCTTACTACATAAGACTTCTACGCATGCTACTTTACATATGTTGTCATCAATGACAAACATACAGTCAGTACTGGCCTACTGGAAAATCTCCAACAATCTCCCCCTTTATCATTGATGGAAACATGTGGAATGAAAAACCACCATCAACCCAAATGAACATTTATTTTATAACATTTTCCATTTCCTCAAAAAAACTCCCCCAAAGATTAATCCTCCATCTACTGCAATATTTTCTAATATTCTCCATTTCCTCAACTATACTACTGTCAAAACTGAATACTGCTCCCCCTTAGTATATTACTCCTCTTTTTACTTATGTTTTTCATGAATCTTTATATTACTCCCCCTTTGACATCAATGGAAAAGGGTGCCATTCATTTTATGCACTGGTACTATTCTTGAGGTAGAGTAGTCAAGCCTCCATCAGTCCCTAAGGACCGATGTCTTTCCGTCTTTCTTCTAAGCAGAATCAGGGAAGGGAATTACTCCCAACTTCTCCCTAAGATACTCAAAAGTATCTTTAGGTAAGGGCTTTGTGAATATGTCTGCCAATTGAACTTGAGTACTGACATATTCCAACTTGACTTCTTTCTCTGCCACTTTCTCTCTTAGGAAGTGATACTTGATCTCAATGTGTTTTGTCTTTGCATGCATCATAGGGTTTGACATATTGATAGTGCTAGTGTTATCACAATGAATAAAAATAGGATAATCAATCTGAATTCCAAAATCTTTTATCATCTGCTTGATCCAAACAATTTTAGAACAATTCAAGGCTGTTGCAACATACTCCACTCCTATTGTTGACTAAGAAATACAATTTTGTTTCTTGCTTGTCCAAGTGACAAGTCTATTACCAAGAAACACTGCTCCACTTGAAGCACTCTTTTTGTCATCAACACATCCTACCCAATTTGCATTAGTGTACACATAAAGCTCAACATTTTCTAAATTAGGATACCATAGACCATAATCTATAGTGCCTTGCAAGTATCTAAATATTCTCTTTACTGCCATGAGGTGACTTTGTTTAGGTTCTGCTACAAATCTTCCAACTATGCCAACTGCATTGGAAATATCAGATCTAGTATGAGTAAGATATATGAGTTTACCAATCATAGACTTATATAATGTTATATCTACTACTGGTGAGTGATCTTCTTTTGTAAGCTTGCATCTAGTTATCATAGGGGTTCCTCCTAGCTTGCAATCATCCATCTTGAATTTCTTCAGTATCTCTTTTACATATTTTGATTGATTGATAAAAATACCTTTTTTTGTCTGCTGCACATTTAGTCCCAAAAAGTATTTGATAGGACCAATCATACTCATCTCAAATTCATTTTGCATTTCTTTGGCAAATTCTATACTTAGTTTGTTGTTACCTCCAAAGATAATGTCATCAACAAATATAGCTACAAGTAGTAGACCTTCAGATGTCTCTCTAATGAATAGATTACAATCTGTTGCTCCTTTATTGAATCCAATCTTAGTTAGATATCCATCTAGTCTCTCATACAATGCTCTAAGGGATTTATTAAGTCCATAGAGGGCCTTCTTCAATCTGCATATCATATCAGGTTTGTCTGATAAGGTGAATCCTTCCGGCTGCTCGATGTACACTTCTTCTTTCAAATCTCCATTTAGAAATGCTGACTTGACATCCATCTGATAAACTTTGAAGTTTTTTATTGTAGCATAAGCTAGAAATAACTTAATAGCTTCTAATCTAATCACAGGTGCAAATGTGTCTGAATAATCAATGCCTTCTCTTTGCACATATCCTTTACATACTAACCTTTCTTTGTTTCTTACTACTGTACCATCTTCATTCATCTTGTTTTTGAATATCCACTTTGTTCCAATCACATTCTTATCACTAGGTCTTGGGACCAATTCCCAAGTGTCATTCTTAACAATCTGATCAAGTTCTTCTTTCATAGCATCATGCCAATCTGAATCATTACATGCATCTTCAACACTTAAAGGTTCAATCTAAGATAGTAAACATACCGCTTCACTACTAGCTAAGTTCTTTGCTTGAGACCTTGTTAAGATTTTGGCACTCTGATCTCCAATAATGTCTATCTTGAAATGATTTCTTGATGTAAACTTTGGAACTTTAGGTGATGCTGACTTATCAACCTTAGGAGTTTCTTCTTCACTTGTCTCAGGGTCATTGAATAACACATCAATACTGTCAAACATTTCTTCAATAAATGTCTCACTAGTGGAGGGTCTAGGTTCTTCTTCAATCATGGGTGAGTAATCATGATATCTTTCTTGAATCATAAACTTTTCATCAATCTTAACATGAGCACTTTCTATGATAGTTTTCAATCTTAAATTGAAACATCTATAAGCTTTAATTTTAGTAGAATAACCAAGAAAAATACCTTCATCACTTCTTGCATCAAACTTGCCTACTGCTTCATCCCTCTTGATGTAGCACTTTCTTCCAAATATTCTAAAGTATTTTACTATGGGATTATTACCAAACCATAGCTCATATGGTGTTTTGTCAGCACCTGGCCTTAATTGAATTCTATTGATGGTATAGACTATTGTATTGACCACATCTCTCCAATAGGTGTGTGCAACTTTTCCTTCTATCATATGTTGGAAACAATTGTCTGAAGAAAATTGCTACTCAAATTATGTATTGTCTTTGATGTCACACAATGTCATATTCTGCAACATTCAGTACCTACCGAGCTCAGTCGGTCTACCTGGCAGTAAAATTAGTGCTTACCGAGTTCACTCAATTATCAAAGAAAATCAACATTTACCAAGTTCACTCGGTTATCAAAGAAAAATTAGTGTTTACCGAGTTTAGTCGGTTGTCAAAGAAAAGTTAGCATCTACTGAGTTTAGTCGGTTATCGAAGAAAAAGGATTATCAGTGTTTACCGAGTTCCCTCAGTCTTTGAAAGATTGTAGAAAGTTATGGTCACCGAGCACTGTCAGCCCTTGAAGGATCTTTGCAAATAAAGTTTTCTTAATTCAGCCGACTGTTATACTAAGTAATGTCGATTTGACAAATCTAAACTCATATAAATAAAAGGTCAAATGTGAAAATAAAGTAACATAATTATGGAAGAAGATAAATAGAAGAAAGATAGGAAAGGTGTGTGTGAAATTGTGAAGGATGATCAGATATCCTTGAGGAGCAGCAGAGATATATTCGATCAGGAAGGATCACACTTATATAGAATAGAGATCTGTAATCAGCAAGGCAGTTGCATTTTTATACAGGTCATTTTCATTGTTACCTTTTTATCATTGTAACAGTGAATTCTAAATCTCTTAACCGAGTTGGTTTAACAACCATATTGTAAATCCTCTAACAAGGTGACAATTCGATTGAATTTTTCTCAAGACCTCTTACCAGGCCACTCCTAGCAAGGTGATTAAATCCTCTAACAAGGTCACACCTAACAGTGTGTTTTGTAACCTTTTACCGAGTTGGCTTCTAACCGGGCATCACTTCAGAAAAGTGAAAATCAGTATCTAGATACATTGGTGGTTTTTCCCATATTGGGTTTCCATGTTAAATTATGTGTCTCTTGTGTTCTTAATAGTTATCTTAATCATATACAAGTGGTGATGAATATCTAAAGATAATTTTGCTAATACTTTCTGCATCTACAAAGTTACTGCAATCTATTTACCGAGTGTTAAACAGATAATATTCATTAAGATATCCTAAGGGATCTGGAAATAAATAATTGTGAAATGTTTTATGGTTGATTGATTCACCCCCCCTCTTAGTCACTTCATCCATATTCCATCAATTGGTATCAGAGCTTTTGGTGCTTGCAGGAAGGGTTTCAAGGACCTAAGCTAAAGATCAGGATGTCTTACAAGAGAGAAATTCCAAAGCTCAACAAAGATAACTTTTCAGCATGGCAAGGTCTGATGAGACTTCATCTGGCTTCCATTGGTGATTCAGGATGCAAATACATTGATGAAGAATACATAGTTCCTACTGGCGCATTAACTGTTGAAGACATTGCAGAGAAAAAGAATCATAACACCATGATGATAGACATTGCATCAACTCTCAGGTGTGAAGAATTTGATGATATTAAAGAATGCACTATTGCATATGACATCTGGATCACACTGAAGAAAATATATGGTGGTGATGCAAATGTGAAAAGAGCCAAAGCAGAAAGCCTAAGAGGATAGTTTGACAAGATGAATATGAAAGAAGATGAAAACATTACAAAATATGTTGAAAGGATCAAAGCAAGTGTCAGTGCAATTAGAGCTTCTGGAGGAACAATCTCTGATGAAACTTTTATAAGCAAGGTACTCAGAACATTACTCCCTATCTATGCAATAAGAGTATCAGCTATTCAAGAAAGAAGATGTGAAACAAACCACAATATAACTTTGGATGCTTTAGTTGGAAGATTGACAGCATTTGAATTAGACAACTATGACAACTATGTTCCAAATTCCAAAAATATTGAGTCAGCATTTGAGGCCAAGGTTTCACTAAGGAAGAACAAGAAAATAGAAGAAGTTCAAACTGAGTCACAGGAAGAAGTTCAAACCAAGTCACAGGAAGAAATTCAGACCGAGTCTTAGCCTGAAGTTACTGAGCAAATATCTACCAAGCCAAAGCAACCTGAAGAAAAGATCCTAGAAGACAACAACATGACTCATTCAAAAAGCAAGGAACCTATACTAGCCAAATATGTCAGAAGGCATCATACACCAGATCAAATTATTGGAAACAAATCAGATGGTACTATGACAAGAAGCAAGCTAAAAGGTACATGTCTGCTTACTGATTTTGAACATAGAAATATCAAAGATGCATTGAAAAATGAAAGTTGGATTGAAGCAATGAATGAAGAATTAGAACAAATACAAAAGAACAAAACATGGACTCTTGTACCTAGACCTAAAGATAAGAATGTAATTGGAACAAAATGGGTATTCAGGAATAAGCTAAATGAAGATGGTCAAGTATCTAGAAACAAAGCTAGATTGGTATGTAAAGGTTATTCTCAAGAAGAAGGTATAGATTATGGTGAAATTTTTGCTCCTATTGCAAGATTAGAAGGTGTAAGAACTCTACTTGCCTATGTAGCACATAAAGGATTTAAGGTATATCAAATGGATATAAAATCTGCATTTCTCAATGGAATTCTTGATGAAGAAGTCTACATTGAACAACTTGAAGGTTTTGTTGATCCAGATAAAAAGGACATGGTCTGCAAGTTACACAAAGCATTGTATGGTTTGAAACAAGCTCCTAGAGCATGGTATGAAAGACTCCATAACTATCTGATTCAGATTAATTTCAAAAGAGCCAATGATAACAACAATCTGTATATTAAAGAAGGACCGGATGACAAAATTGTATTGGCAGAAATATTTGTAGATGATACTATATTTACAGGGAATGATGATCAGTGCAAAGAATTTTCAGAGTAGATGAACAAAGAATTTGAAATGTCTATGTTTGGTTTAATAAAATTCTTTGTTAGTCTTCAAATTCAGCAAAGCAAGGATGGTATATACATTACTCAATCTAAATACATTAAGGAAATACTTAAGAAGTTTGGTATGGAAGATTCAAAACTAGTTGGTACACCCATGTGTACTGGACTGAAACTTACCAAAAATGATGATTCAAAAGAAGTAGATCAGACCTTATACCGATCTATGATTGGAAAATTGTAGTATGTAGTACATACAAGACCTGATATTGCTTTAGCAGTCGGTATAGTAGCAAGATTCTCAGCAAAACCTAAGGAAAATCATATGATGGCAATCAAAAGAATCTTAAGGTACTTAAGAGGAACTGAAGAATATGGTTTGTGGTATAAATTTGGAGGCAATCTAGACTTAAAAGTGTTCACTGATGCTGATTGGGCAGGGAACATTGATGACAGAAAAAGTACTAGTGGTGGAGCATTTTTTCTTGGAAAAAGACTGGTATCTTGGACCAGTAAAAAGAAAAATTGCACATCTCAATCCACAGCTAAAGCAGAATATGTTGCTGCTGCAGTAAATTGTTCAAATATTGTTTGGTTTAAACAGTTATTACAAGGTATGAAGGTTGAGATCAAAGAACTAGTTGTTATATTTTGTGACAATACCAGTGCAATAAACATTTCGAAGAATCCAGTAATGCATTCCAAAACCAAGCACATTGCTATTAAATATCACTTTGTCAGAGAATTGGTGTAGAACAAGGAAATCAGATTAGAATATATTCATACAAAAGAGCAGATTGTAGACATTTTCACCAAACCATTACCCAAGGATGCATTTGTGTATCTAAGAGGTAAGTTAGGGGTCATTCCCCTATCTGAGGCTCACTAAATATAGTTTTAGTGATGCATCAACTAGAACATGATTGAAAATCAACCAGTTGATGTAGCATACTCAAGGAATCATTGCATATGAATCAGTACTTGAGGTACATTAGTTTACACCGGTAATATGTGAATTGTCTTTGGCATGTGTTGTCAAAGAGGGAGATGTTTGTTATGTCTTTTCTATTACTTCAAAAAAATTTCAATAGTCAGAAGGAAGAGTTTTTTAAGAAAAAGGAAGTTTGCTGACAGAGGGAGATTTGAATCTGAACCGAGCTAATCCTTTCAAAATTTCTTATGCTATGACATATTGTGTTGCCATCAATGCCAAAGAGGGAGATTGTTGGAAACAATTGTCTAAAGAAAATTGCTACTCAAATTATGTATTGTCTTTGATGTCACACAATGTCATATTCCACAACATTCAGTACCTACCGAGCTCAGTCGGTCTACCTGGTAGTAAAATTAGTGCTTACCGAGTTCACTCGGTTATCAAAGAAAATCATCATTTACCGAGTTCACTTTGTTATCAAAGAAAAATTAGTGTTTACTGAGTTCAGTCGGTTGTCAAAGAAAAGTTAGCATCTACCAAGTTCAGTCGGTTATCGAAGAAAAAGGATTATCAGTGTTTACTGAGTTCCCTCGGTCTCTGAAAGATTGTAGAAAGTTATGGTCACCGAGCACTATCGGCCCTTGAAGGATCTTTGCAAATAAAGTTTTCTTAATTCAGACAACTGTTATACTAAGTAATGTCAATTTGACAAATCTAAAATCATATAAATAAAAGGTCAAATGTGAAAATAAAGTAACAAAATTATGGAAGAAGATAAATAGAAGAAAGACAGGAAAGGTGTGTATGAAATTGTGAAGGATGATCAGATATCCTTGAGGAGTAGCAGAGATATATTTGATTAGGAAGGATCAAACTTATACAAAATAGAGATCTGTAATCAGCAAGGCAGTTGCATTATTATACAGGTCATTTTCATTGTTACCTTTTTATCATTGTAACAGTGAATTCTAAATCTCTTAACTGAGTTGGTTTAACAACCATATTGTAAATCCTCTAACAAGGTGACAATTCCATTGAATTGTTCTCAAGACCTCTTACCAGGCCACTCCTAGTAGGGTGATTAAATCCTCTAACAAGGTCACACCTAATAGTGTGTTTTGTAACCTTTTACCGGGTTGGCTTCTAACCGGGTATCACTTCAGAAAAGTGAAAATCAGTATCTAGATACATTGGTGGTTTTTCCCATATTGGGTTTCCACGTTAAATTCTATGTCTCTTGTGTTCTTAATAGTTATCTTAATCATATACAAGTGGTGATGAATATCTAAAGATAATTTTGCTAATACTGTCTGCATCTACAAAGTTACTGCAATCTATTTACCAAGTGTTAAATAGATAATATTCATTAAGATATCCTAAGGGATCTGGAAATAAATAATTGTGAAATGTTTTATGGTTGACTGATTCACCCCCCCTCTCAGTCACTTCATCCATATTCCATCATCATAATGGTGTGGGCTATATCAAGAATGATCCTATTCCTTCTCTCTACAATTCCATTCTACTGAGGGGTTCTAGGTGCACTTAACTATCTCTTTATGCCATGTTCTTCGTAGTACTCATAGAATTTGTTGATGAACTACAACTGATTTAGAACCTGAATGGAGAATCTGTAATTCAAGATTACTAAGGAGTTGTTGATTAGATATGCAAGATGATTATTTATCAGTATTATGTTGTCATTAATGTTAACTAGATTGACAATACTTATCTTGTAAGTTACTATACCGATACATCTGAAGAAAGGTGAAAGAGATGAAGAACAAAAATATCTACATGAGGAAGATGTATATGTCAGATGAGATTAAGGAATACACTGAGTAACTTGTTGATGAGTCTATGACTTAATGAAATTGACTTTATTATGTTGCATTCATCTATGATGAAGAATAGAGCTGAAAGACACAAAGTAGTGTTGTCAGTAAATAAAGCATTCTAGTATACACTGATGAAATGTAGTGTATACTGAGCGTAGTGTTAACTGAGCTTGTGTTCACCGACACATTTCTTTGTTAACCAAGAAAAATAAAAAGGAATTAAATGATCAATTTAGCTGATAAAGTGATGAGCTGTAAAGTGTATGAAATCAAGGTAATAGATAAGGTTTGTTATGAAGATCGACGGCTAGCATAAATCAAAAGGATCTAATGGAGCAGATTGAAATGTGTTATTGACACATTAGCCGAGGAAACTTAAAGAAAAAAATCTATGAATATGATTAAGCGGTAAAATTTGCTGGACGAAAAGAAAATGATTTACTCATCTCTATAAGAGACATTGGTTTCATTGTTGAAACATCACCGGAAGAAGAAGATACTGTAGAATTATCACGTGAACAATTATTCATGCATTCTGATCATACTAGTTAATAAGAACCAAGCTGCAAAACAATTACCGAGCTACATAGAGTAATTACCAATAGATAGTAAGTTGATATAGTATTGAATCTGAAGTGGTATATTGATCAGAAAGATTTGAATGAGTTGAACATCGATCTGTAAACTGCAATTGAAGTTGTTTCAAGGTAGATCATCTACTGTTACATATTTAACCATTGTACATAGTCAAATCTCTTAACCAAGTGGATTATGAAAGTCTTTTCATGTTTCATTTATAGAGTGAACATTGTTATCATGTCAACCCCAGAGTGACTTTTGGTTGGACGATAACTTCTGGTCTAAAATCCTCTAACAAGGTCACACCTAACAGTGTGTTTGTAACCTTTAACAGGGTTGGGTCTTCACTGACCTCACTTCAGAAGAGTGAATAATTTTGGGTTGCCGGTCCTAGGTAATTTTTCCCTTCACAGGGTTTCCACGTTAAATCTCTTATGTTATGTGTTGATTGTGATATTTATTTGTTATCATACTTTTCATATTACATGTTAGATTTGATTAGTAACTGTTATAAAGTTTAGATTGACAATCGGTAAAAACACAGACAGTGAAATTATTTTTTGTTTACCAAGTAGCAGAAGTAGTAGAATTGTTTTGGATTATAAATTTTGAATTGGGACTAATTCACCCCCCTCTCAGTTATTCTAACATCTGTCAGAGGTGAATTCTCCTCCTCTATCCGATCTCAAACATTTTAGCTTTAGTCCAAATTCATTCTCAACCTTAGCTTTGAATATTTTGAACTTCTCAAATGCTTCTAACTTATCTTTCAAGAATGCAACCCACATCATCCTAGTATAATCATCAACAAACAAAATAAAATACCTTTCACCATAGTATAATCTTGTTTGAGTTGGACCACATAGGTCTGTATGAATCAGATCCAACTTGTTCTCTGCTGAATTCTTCTTGCTCCTGAATGAATTTCTCACATGCTTTCCCATCACATATTCCCTGCATATAGCATCAACTAGCTTTGCTATGCTAGGTAGATCTCTTACTACCTTTACATTTCTTATCTTTACTATGTTATCAAAATTGATATGACATAGTCTTTTATGCCACAACCAGCTGTCATCAACTTTAGCAACAAAACAACTTGCTTTTGAATTGAGTTGAAAAACATTACCTCTTGTCTTTGAGCCTGATGCAATCATAACACCATCTTTTTTGTTAATAATGCATTTGTCATCTTTGAACTCCAACTAATAGCCTTTTCCAAGTAACTGTCCAACACTAAGAAGGTTATGTTTCAAACTATCAACATAAAGAACATCATCAGTACTATTCTTTCCATCCAAGGTGATGGCTCCTCTACCAACTATTGGTTTAGGAGTGTTGTCTCCAAATCTGACCATACCGCCATTATATTTTTCCAAATGAACAAACTTGCCTTTATCACCTGTCATGTCATGTGAACAACCAATGTTTATAATACAGTCTGTCCTTATGTCAGCTTGTGAAATCAGTGCTAGCTCTTGATTCTCTTTCTTATCTTCATGAACTATCTTATTATTCCTTTTTTCTATAATAGAAATGAATCCACTTTCTTCTTCACCATATTCTTCATCTAAAACTCCATCTCTAGCATAGTAGCATTCCTTAGAATACTTAGGCTTGGATTCCTTTTTGAACTTTCTAGCTCTAGTAGGACACTTAGATGCAAAGTGAGCAATCTTATTACATGAAAAGCACTTAAATGGTAATTGACCTTCATATTTTCCTTTTCCTTTCTTTTCTCTTTTGGCAATCATAGCAATGAAATCATCTAGTGTTTTCTCTTCATCATCATCATCAAAATTACTAGAAGTGTTTACAGATTTCCTACTATGAATTATTGCTTTGATGGTTGTTTCACTCTTTGGTTCTATCTTCAATCTTAAAATCTCAAAAGCTGAGATTTTTCTGATCAAAGTATCTCTCTTGAAATTAGATGTAAGCTATATGGTCTCACCAAGGATGTTGATCTTGCTTTCATATTTTGGAGTAAGAGTAGTCATCAACTTGTCCATAATATCTTCCTCTAAAATCTCTCCACCATTGTTTTTGATTCCAGCAACTGCTTCATTTATCCTTTGATTGTAAGCTCTGATGTTTTCTTCAAGAAGCACCTCTAATGCATTCTATCTTTTCTTCCATGTCTTTCTGTGCGCATCGTTTGCTTGTTTGTCTCCTTCAAATATGTCTTCTAGGTGCTTCCACATTTTGTAGGTTGTATCTACCTTTTTTATTTTTAAAAATTCACCATCAGATAGGGCTTTGATAAGGGATTCTTTAGAAATAACATTTTGATGAAAGAATTCCTTTTTCCTATCCGTAGCATCTTCTTGTGCAAGGTCTTCTAGGGTAGGTATCTTGGCTACTTTGATAGTTACATCGAAAACTTCAAAACCAATGCACTGCAAATGGGTCACCATCTTGTTCTTGTAATCAAGATAATTCTCTCCATCAAACTTAGGAATTTCTTTCCTAAAGTACACCTTTTGATCAACGTCAAACTATTAAAATTTCTCTCTGAGGCACTTGGCTCTGATACCAATTGTTAGGAATAGTCCCAAGAGATAACTAAGAGAGGGGCGGGGGGTTGAATCATTTATCTACAAGATTCAATTCTTTATCCAATTAAGTATACTTAAACATAAGGTGTAAACACAATGAAAGATCACAAGAACACAAAACCAATATTTTGGTTACGGGGAAACCCAAATAGGTAAAAACCCTAGTGGGAATTGACACCCACTAATATTCTGCACTAGAGTATTATGATCCTTGGTAGAAGATCCTTAACCCTGTTAGGATTTTCTTTACAATATATTTAGTACAATAGAACTGGTCAAGGGCCAGACCCTATTAGGAGTCTTTTACAATTTTCCTTGATAGGGGAGAGGATGCACTGTCTGAGAGCTCATTTCTCAAAGGGGCGAAGGCTACAACCTTTTGAATAACAGATACACACTATATCTAGATCTTGGTGAACTGTGCTTTGACCTAATGTTTGGATTAGTTCCAATGAATAGCACAAGTACTTTACTTGGTCACATAGACCTTCTTTTGATGGCTCAACACTTCACACACTCTGCTCTACTCTGCTTAATCAACCATGAACCACACTTCAACAATCACAAATGACTGCCTATAAATATCTTTCCTCTAAATGATATAATCAAGTTAGCCTGTTAGAGCCACCTTGAAATCATATTAGAGAAACCATAACAAACTCTAATAAACATTATGTTGGCTCTACTATGTACGTAACACATTCTGGGACCTATTCAATAAGATAATTGTAGACGCATGTTACACACTGTTGGTTCTACCAAAACAACTAGAAATTTATCTGTAAGCTGAATTAACTCATGTACTCTTAACTGGAAATCAATAACTCTCCTCTAAGCTTAAATCCAAGGGCGCATACCCATAGGATAGGTGCAACTACATAACCAATAAAATCTCTATCGGCTCTTTTGAATAAACACAAGAAACTACTGTTGTCAAATAGCGACTGCATAACTTCACTTCTACTCATCAACAAACTATGCGTCCATAACTAAAAAATCACTAAAATGTCTTCAACATTTATCCAAGCATGCAAGGCTCCATGATAACTGTATGAACAACCATACACAAAACACTGCCTGTTAGTTTGTCAGGAACACTACTAAAACTAACTACAATATAACTATCTGTACTAATAGTTAACCTCTACACCCATGATATCATGTTGATATCATGTCCATGCTTCATATACTAAAATATTACTACATAAGACTTCCACACATGCTACTTTCCATATGTTGTCATCAATGACAAACATACAGTCAGTACTGCCCTGCTAGAAAATCTCCAACAGTGTCCATGCAATAACTTTAGAATTTTTGGGAGAGAAGACCACCTGCTGGACAAAAAACTTATAGGGAAACTTCTCAAAAACTAGCAGACAAACCAATAAAATAGGAAGGGAAATGCACAACTGAAAAGGAATATTTACAAAATTACAAGATTTAAAACTTTATTTGGTGGCCTCGGGCCACCAAAGAAAGAATAACCAAAACTTTCCTTTATCAAAAATTTGGTTTTCATTCACATATGTCACTAGCCACCTAAAACTATCATGACAAACCTACTGCCAACATATATGAACATTCATGGGCTAAAGAATAAAACTATATTTATCACTACCCACATTCTTCCAGTCACAACCACCATCATACTCATAATCCAAAAAGTATGGAACATTTGTTATCTCTTCTTGTTGAGGACTAAAAGTACAAGGTCTATGTAGTAATGCATCAAAATATAAGTTGTAATGATCAATATGCATTACTACAAACTCACCTGGCTAGGAAGGAATTGGATCCTTAGATTTATCTTCATGGGATGCTTTAGCCACTGAGTAACTTGGTTCCTCAAGGATGTATTCACAAACTAGAACATGAACCAAGTAGAATTTTTCTTCACAAATATTATGACACAAGGGAAACTAATTTGCATCATCATTTTTATCAAAAAATTCATTATCCTTATCATTGAAAACATTGTCCTCAACATTGTCACAATCATCTTTATTAAAAGAATAAAAAGAACATGAACAAGAAACTTGTTCATCACTATAATCTTCATGGCAAGACAACACATTGTCATGGTCTTCATTTTCTTCTTCTAAGTCACAACATGAGGGGATTTCATGTAAACATGAATAATCATTAGCATCACTTTTAACACCCACCTCATTATTAGTGTAAAAGCATATATCAATAGGGTATCGTGAAGTAGAGTCCATATCAGGGGCATACCTCTAAAACTTAGCAACCAAGAGTGCTGAAATTTTCTCACTGCTTAATGGATTTTTGACTTCAAGTTCAATTTCTTTGGCCTCTTTCTTGATGCTGCAAATATATTCCCCATTTTGAATACAGACTGAAATCTCTTGCCTCACGTCCTATTGTGATAATGAATCACCATCAAAAATTTCATCTGTATCATAATCATGATCTTGTTGTTCACACAAAACTTCTTCAAACTAAAACAAGAAGTCATTATTGTTATGTTGAGAAAAATAACACTCTACAAACTCAAGGGGAGTACTTAAAATTACAAATTCATCTTCATCATATTGTTGTTCATAGATTTCATTATCAGCATCATAATAATCATCCTCAACACAATTATAAAAAACATCATCATTATTGGCCTCTTCATTATCCAAATGAAGAATAGCCATTGCATGTAAACTTTACTCTTCTTGCAACTACTAGCACACAACATCATTCTCTATAATTTTCCTTTTTAGAGTAGCAATTTTAATGAGTAAATCCTCATAATTAGTTTCATGGATGGTGTGATCAACAAAGACATCAATGTCTTGGTACTGATCTTCATTTTTTACTTCACACTCATCCTCAATAACTCTCTCATTAGCATATCCTATGAATGTTTCTCTCAACACATCCCTAGAAGAGACCGAACATGATAGTAAGGATAAAAATCGATCCCTTGCATTCTTAGTAAGAGACTGTACTAATATTTTCATTGCAACATCTTCATACTCAATCTCAAACTCAAATATTAAGTCATAAAGGTCATCTAAATGTTCACCTACTAAAAATGATCCATTACCACTAAATTTTGGCAAATATTACCTAACCTTAGGAGGAAACTTATTGGGGGCACCCGTAATGCCATCAAAACAAAAGGGCATGTACTCCTCAATAGAGAAACTACTACAAGAACTTGTCATGGATTATCATGTTCATCTTTATAACTTGTAGTAAGAGCACACCCTTTATCTTAGATACATGCATACTTCAAGACCTCAAAGCATGGGATTGAAAAGCATATCCCAGAAGTATGTAACAACCATTCCCTTTCTTTTTTGTTGAAAATCACTTAATGGGAACAAAATACTTTTATAACAGATTTTCATGAAAAGGTTTCACACATGGAAATTAAAATACTTGTAAGTGTTGTAGTTGGAACTCAACCTTTTGACTGGAAAGATTGATAGATTTGAAGATTTATTTAATGAAATCTTTGTAGATTCACCATCTCCTTGAAGAGGACAAATATTCTAACCACTGAAAAACTTTATGTATCCTTTTTTCCAAAAATATAATAAAACTTCAATAGGGCCTAAAAATTGTTTATTAGAACTACCCCAATACAACAAAGACTTTCAAAGTTGCCACTCACACTTGGTGAGATAATATAAATCTTTTCAAAACATGAATCTATGACCACTCCCCAGTAGAGTCACCAACTTTTTTAGTGCTTAAAATTGCAGACAATGAATACAAATCAAAAATTCAGATACATAACTCTTATGGGCCCAATAGATGCATCTAACAACATTAAAAACTAAGGTACTAAGGATTTAAATCCTTCTTCACTTGGAGATTCCTTAGTTTCTAATTCTTTCAACATAAACTTAAGATAAATTGTTATTTGATTGTGTTGATGGTGAGAAATCTAAATTGAGCAGAGACCAGTGCCAAATCTTAGGGAAAAGAGTCAAAGAACATACATCCATAGAAATCCCCCAAATCTAATATACATGAAACCTAGATGAGATGCCTTACAAATCACCCTCTCATTCACACATACTATCATCAAATTCTTACATAAATCATGAATTCTCAGAGATATCCCTTAAGACTTACTCTTCCCTTGAAAGAAACTTAAGATTAACCCCATTATTTACCTTGTAAATGATGTGTTAAAAATGCCTTAAAGATTTAACACATGAGAAACTCAAGATCCACACAAAAGACAACAAAAGATGCAAAGGAGTTTCAATATATTTTCATTGATATTTTTATGTATCAATACATTTAAACACAAAAATTCTTAGAACCAAAACATAGATGCAAAAACTCTCCTTACTAAATGAATTTCACCACCACTTTACAAAAGTAAAACTTTCTATATATATCACTAGCCATCTTGGAATCCTTAGGAAAGGATGAAATACGCTTCAAATGGATAGGATAGTGACATGAACAAAAGATAAAACATAAATTACACATTAACATAAAAGGAGAGGAAAGCCAAAAAATTAGTTTCAAATCATTGTGAATCCTCATAGGTGCCACCTTTGTTTGTAGATATTTCAAGGTAATTACTAAAATTTTGTTACATGAATAATGACCCCCTACTGGCTAACTTACATTATTCTCTATCTGATAATTACCCTCCCTATATTCTAGGATCAGGTGCCATGTGTGACTCAACCATCTTTCATTGCCTCTAAATTAATGGCTTGTTGGCTTCTTCTTCTTGGGCCTCGTACTCTTTCAAACTTTGTAACTATTTCATCTATCTATCCTACCTGGAGTCTGTTATGGGCTTATCATCATTAACAAACCGGTGCAATCATTTTCCACTTGGAGCATGATTTGAAACTATTTTCCTCCAAAGTGCCATCATTATTTTGAAAGGCATCCTGCCTAGTGAGAAACTGATCCATGTCTTTTCTTTCCACTCCTCAACACTTTTGATGTTTACATCATCCTGAGGCATATATTTTCTAAAATTTGGGCTGAATATTTCCACTTTAGACCTAGTCTGGATTGCTCCCCCTCTGTCAAAACCCTTTGAAAACCTTTTAAAACCCTCAAATAGTTTAAAAGAAACTAGCCACAATGATTAATCAACAAATTTAAAACATGGTCATTGATCCTTCTCTTTCCTGGCACATCGTGCTATTCAAAAAATTTAGAAGAACAGACAACCTAGCCTTTGAAAATTACTTTCCACATCACCCTTCAACAACCAATCAAAAGTTGGCACATTGGATGTATCTAGCACCAAGGATCCACTGCTTCATTTGACCTTTCAATATACAAGATCTGATGGTAGTCGCAATCCCATCATCATTAACTTTCCTTCATCTTTTTAAAGTGGCAACACACTAGCCCTTAGATCTTTCCACACTTTAAATCTCCTCCAACCCTCAGCCCCACTGTAACCGTTTCCTTGTCTCTACATCTGATTGGATGATTATTGTGATCATGCACTGGATAAAGGTCAGACCCTTTCTCATTTAGGCAACATGCCCACAGTCTGATCAAATCTGATCAACATTGTCTTTACCCTTCCTTTTAATCGTGACAAGTCTTCTAACCCCATCATCTAGAGATCATGCAACCAAAGGAAAATATTACAATCTCTGAATACTTTTCCTAACCATGGTTAATTCATGAGATTGAGCGACCAAGGAAAAACTCTCAATCGCTAAACTTTTAACTTAACCCAGACAAGATCATGAGATTCAATGACAACCCTTAATCTTGTCCTCATCTACAATGATCTCATAATTGCTGAATGTTTCTTGCATTATTCATGGAATCATGAGACTTGGAGATAACCGCATTTCTTAACCACTCACCAGATCCCTGGATGCTAGATACTTAACCGCGAACATCATGAGATCAGGAGATAAAACATTACCTATTAAGTCTTACCTTTATCACCAGGTCACTGAAGGTTAAGGCATCACTGCCAGACATTAGGAGATCTGGAGATAACCTTCTTCACCAAGTTTCTGAATGAGAACAAATAACTACTCGGGACTTGGCGATTAAGAGCTAGGCCAAAATAGTTAAGCCCTTTACCTTTTCACTGAATCATCAGATGGTCATCGGGTTTTTCACTACATACCAACTAGGTTCAAAAAACATAACACTTTGGTTAGATATCTCTTTTCTCACATCTTTTAGACTTAGCACTACATATCGACTGAGCTTGAATCACTTTTAAAACATTGAGACTTAGGAAAAGTTAAAAGGCATCATCGGGTTTTTTACTTGGGAAATATTAAAGGGGGTCACTAGAAAAATTAACTTGAAAGGAAAATGGCCCCGCCTGATGATGAAATAAAACACATGTTGCAAAGGGGAACTTAAGTGGTTAGAAAAAGCAATGCAAAAATAGACTTGGTTAGGGTTTTTATAGACTTAGACAAATTTTTGAAACCCTAGAAACATGAATAAACCCTATTTCCTCATACAATTTGACAATTTCAATGGATTTTTGTAGGATGAGACCATTTTCTTTAGATTTTGTGATGATTGGAAAATGGGCTAACACCTGAAAGGACATAACAAATAAATAAGAGAAAAGTGCAAAATTTTTCTTTTGTACTTACTAAGTTCAATTAGGTATAAATTCCTAATAGGTTCCTCTAATGGTTTAACCCCTTAAAATACATTTTTAACATTTCACAAATGTATTAAGTTAAAACATGCATAAAAGTAAAAATCATCGATTCATTTATTCTTATAAGAAAAAGTAAAGAGAGAGACTTAGTATGATTTAACATATTATTTGTTTTTTTCTTCTTTCTTTTACAACATGAAATAACCATAACAAACTGAATTCAATATCCTTCAATAATTACATTTAACATACATAACTGAAAAGTGACATCAACCAAAAATATTACAACTTGATTTCCTTTCCCATCATTTTCCTGAAGATACCATTCCCAAATGCATGGATTCTTACAATATTTCTTTCACAATACAAGTCCCTATAGGCTTACATAGTTTAAATAACATATTACAATATGTTTACAATATCCTTCACATGACACAATAAGAAAAATAGAGAGAAAGATTTGCAAAAACTTCAGATACTCCATGGTCCAAAACACACAAATGATACCTCGAAAAAGTATCACCAACCAACCACGTAGATCCACAAAGGTCCACTCCCCCTTGCTAGGAGATAGAACCATTATTCACACAAGGGAACTAGGGTAGTCTAAGGTTGTGGAGCATCTAACCCGAATTAAAACCATCACTTAAGAAAATAACAATCCTACACAAAACCAAAAGAATAAGAGACGAGTTCCCTAGGATGTTGACCAGTGAGTGTCATCGCCTAGTCCTATGTGTTGGGATCCTCCCTAGAAATCATGTACTCTAGCACCCTCATGCAACCTGCCCCAGTAGCTACAATGACCCCGGTACTCCAACAGGACCCATGCGGCCCTTATCTTCTTTTTATTTTTTATGTTTTTAAAATTTTATTAAATCCCTTACCCATTCCCAACCAGTTTTGAATTATATTAGGTTTTATTTTCCAAACTCACCCAAAGGTTATCCTTTCAGCCTCTTCAGCTAGATCATATGGTGAGTCACTCACCTAGGGCACCTAGGAACCTTACTCAACAAAATAGGCTATCTAGAGTTTGTACCTTCTCATAGAAATCCCTTCCTTAGGGTTTCTTTTGGTGTTTTCCTAGGGCCCATACCACCAAGGCAAACCCTAACCATCAAGACAAAAGATGACATACAACAAAAGTAGAGCTCTCACAATGATTCCCAATATAAAAGCATAAAGGTAAGTGTAGAGGGAGGTAGAACTCCTAGACACACCTACAAGATACAAGGTAACACTATAATCCTTACAAAAAAAATTAAAAAAGTTGGAATAAGCAAACATTAAAATATACACATAGGACCTAGAATCCATATCTATGAATTGTTTAATTATGATATCCAAAAATAGATTCCTAATTTAACATAAACTAATCTTTATAAAATTTTAGGCTTATTACAAACTTAATACACTTAATTTATTATTTATTATTAATTAAGTTAAAACTTTAATTACAGTCATACTTAATATAAACTAAAGTTAACCTCTTATATTATAATTTTTAATTAATTTCCACATCACTTAGAATAAAATATAATAATAATAATAATAATAAATAGATTAAATTTATTATATTCTAATTTAATTAAATTTAAAATTTTAAACAATTAAAATTTGAAATAATTTAAATTAACTTCAATGAAAAAAATACATTTCTCTTTTATTTATTTAAACTCCTTTTCTTTCTTCTAATTTTTTTATACCTTATGTTATAAAGTAATTTCCACTTTTAAATTATTTCTTTTGATTTTTTTTATTATTATTTATTTTTCTCCTATAATCTCTCTTTTTTTTCCCAATCTTTCTTCCTTAATATTTTCCTATAATTTCTCCTATGTTTTTACTAAAAGTTTATAAGATTTTTGCTAAATGATTTATCATATATATATAACATTGCTAAATATAAAATCTAATAATCTCCCCTATTTAATTTAATAATGAACTTATTAAATAAATCTATCAAAATAAAATATTATAAAGGTAAAGATGATAATCTTTAAATATTAACATAATTCAAAACCTTAAAATAACATCCAATTTTATATGTTTATTAATTTCTGCATTATTATTATTTTAATTATTTTTAAATTTACTTATGTCTATGCAAAAAAATTTAGTCCTAAAATACAAAAAAAACAAATAGAGCTAGGTTCCATAATTTTTAATACTAAAACCTTTCTCTTCGAGATTAAGAATAAATATAGTATTAAAAACCCATCACATAACTATAGGTTTTATAGTTCATTTTTTGTAGATTATGTTGGAAACTGTAATTGAAACAATTGTTATATTCTCATTGATGTCAAACATCATCTGGTAAGAAAGTTTCTATCTAGGAGAGTACCATATCTTTTGATGAAGAGGATGAGGAGATAATAAGAGAACCTAAGGAAAGGTTGAGTTATGTGATACTTCAATGGGTACTTGATTAGCTGGCACATTGACAAGGTAATGTGTTGTTTACATAGTGAAGAAGAAAGACTGGAAACATAGGCTTAATCAAGCAAAAGTGAAGAAATCTAGTTTAAGCCGAGTGATGTTAGTGTCAACCGAGTGCCAATATATGCCGAGAAAATCTAGTGTTTGACCCAACATCAGTAATTGTTGAGTGATAGATAATTGCCAAGAAGAAAAATGTTAGCGATGACCGAGATACATAGTAATGACCAAGGAGATGAAAACAGTATTGACCGAGTGTTAGTAATTTACATTTTGAGAAATAATTGAGAATCCCCGCCAACATAGTTGAATTCTTAAGATATGTAAAATGTTTTTACATTATTAATGAATGGTATAAAACATTTAATGCATGGTAAATTATTTTCTTATGATTTTAAAGAGAAGTTTGGAGATGTATCTAGAAGGAAAAGAAGGAGAACATAATGATGGAAGGATTCGATGAATCTAACCTAAACCTAAGATCTACAGAAGAGATTAAGTGGCAAAAGATTAATATACCTGATCAAGGAGGTATACGATTAACTTAATTGTGAGGTTACATACAATAGAGAAGAGGTTGATATTTGACTAATGAGTCTAATGTTATAATAACTGAGAGGGGGTTGAATTGGTTATCCAGTGTCCCAATACAAAATGTATAATCCAAAAACAAATACTTAAAACTTCTGATACTTGGTAACTCAAAATACTATACTGTCTATGCTTTTACTGATTACCAGTCTAAAACATATAGTAATTACTAATCAAATCAAATATGCAACATGAAAATATGACATCAAACAAACATCACAATCAACACATAACACAAGAGATTTAATGTGGAAATGCTATGAATGGAAAAACCACCTAGGACAGGAAACCCAAAAATATTCACTCTTCTGAAGTGAGGTCGGTGAAGAACCAACCCTGTTAAAGGTTACAAACACACTATTAGGTGTGACCTTGTTAGAGGATTTTAGACCAATCATTATCATCCAACCAACAGTCACTCTGGGGTTGACAGGATAATAATGTTCATTCAAAGAATGATACATAAAAGACTTTCTTATTCCACTCAGTTAAGAGATTTGACTGTGTACAATTGTTAAAATGTAACAGTAGGTGATCTACCTTAATACAACTTCAATTGCACATGTACAGATCAATGTTAAGCTCATTCAATCCTCTGATCAATAAATCAATTCTGTTCCAATCAATGTTTAGTAACTTACTATTGCTTGGTAATAGCTTCCCGTCGCTCGGTAAAAACTTTGCAGTTTGGTTCTCACTAACCAGTTTGATCAGGTATGTATGAAAACTTGTTCACATGATAATTCTATAATCTCCTCCTTCTGACATTCTCTTCAGTATGAAATCTTCAATCTCTTAAATAGACAAGTAAACCATTTTCTTCTACTCCATTAGATTTTTTTTCTTAATCATCTTCGTTGATTTTTCAGCTTAAACATACCTTGGCTGATGTGTTAATAAAATGTTTGATTCTCATCCTTTAGATCTTCCATGAATATTTTTAGTCATTGATCTATGTAACAAACATTATCTGTTACCTCGAAATCATACACTTTCCAGCTCATCAATCTTATTGGCTAAGCTAGTCATTTAGTTCCTCTATTATGCTTGGTTAACAAAGAAATGCATCGGTGAACACAAGCTTGGTTTATACTATGCTCGGTATACACTACACTTCGTTGGTGTACACTAAAATGCTTCATCAACTGACAACGTTGCTTTGTGTATTTCAACTCTTTTCCTCATCATAGATGAATGAAACATAATCAAGTCAATATCATAAGGTCATAGACTCATCAACAAGTTACTCAATGTATTCTTTATCCTCATCTATCATATCGATCTTCCTCATGTAGATATTTATGTACTTCATCTCTTTCACTCCTTTACTATAGATGTTTCGGTATAGTAACTTACAAGATAAGTATTGTCAAACTAGTTGACATCAATGACAAGATAATATTGATTTAATCATATTACATATCTAATCAATCAACTCAATGATCTTAAATCACAAATTCTTCAATCAGGTTCTAAATCAGTTGTAGTTCATCAATCTCTCCCTTTGGCATTGATGGCAACTCAAGTAACATGAAATATACAATACACATACCAAACATGTATTCTAAAAATCTATGAACAAATATTGTACAATCTCTCCCTAGCTTAATATGTTTAATCACTATGTTACTCAACAACATTACAAATGTAGCTTTGACATTCTGCAAATATGATCTTTTCAGCTTTTAGATTCCTTCTTCTGTTCTCAGTAACTGATCTTCAGTGCTCTCCCTTTCTTCAATTTTTCTCTCCCTCAGATAGTTCTCATTAGTGCATATTGTTTCATATTGTTTATCTCTCCCTTTAACAACAATTCCAAAGAAACAAATAAACATACAGCTATGTAGTAGCCAAGTAACTCTTTGTTGTCAAATGCATTCTCTGTATCTTTGTACACTAATATGCCAATCTGTTCCAGTTCTCCAACTTTTCACAACCATAGACATGATCCAAAGTGTGAACTATGTTGCATCAACATGAATGATCTTTTGATAAGATTAGGCTGATGCAACATCCAGATCACATTAGTGACTAGTAGATAGGAGACAAACCCCTAGTCTAGTCCTTAAGTACTCAAATGTATCCTTCAGTAGAGGCATTGTAAATATGTTTGCAAGTTGTTCTTTTGATGTAACAAACTCTAGCTTAACTTGCTTCTCTTGTACTTATTCTCTTAAGTAGTGATACTTAATTGATATATGCTTTAGTTTAGAGTGCATTACTGGATTCTTTGAAATGTTTATTGCACTAGTGTTATCACAATATATAATCACTGGCTCAATGATTATCTCATTCATACCTTCTAGAAATTTCTTAATATATGCAATATTTGAACAGTTTGTAGTAGCAACAACATATTCTACTTCAGCTGTAGACTGAGAAATGCAAGCCTACTTCTTAGTTGTCCATGTAACAAGTCTTTCACCAAAGCAAAATGCTCCTCTGGTTGTACTTTTTCTATCATCCACATTTCTAGCCCAATCAATGTCGGTATAGACTCTAAGTTTAAACTTTCCTTCCTTAGGATACCATAATCCATAATCTTCTATTTTCTTCAGGTATCTTAAGATTCTCTTTGTAGCAATCATGTGTGACTCTCTAGGGTTTGTGGAAAATCTTGCAACAATTCCCACAACATGTGCTATGTCTGGTCTACTATGCACTACATACATTAACTTACCAATCATTGATCGGTACAGTGTCTAATTCACTTCTATAGTTTCATCTTCCTTAGTTAGTTTACATCAAGTAGCCATTAGTGTTCCCATAGGTTTAGCATCTTCCATGCCAAATGTCTTCAATACTTCCTTGATATATTTGGATTGTGTGATGAATATACCATCATTTTATTGAATCACTTGTAGTACAAGAAAGAACTTAATCTCTCTGAACATAGACATCTCAAATTCACTTCTCATTTCATCAGAAAATGACTTATAGATTTGATCTTGAGCTCCAAAAATAATGTCATCCACAAATATTTCAGCAATAAGAATAGTATCATATGTATCTCCTTTCATGTACAAATTGTTGTTCTCACTTGTTCTTACAAATCCTATACTTAACAAATAAGTATGTAGCCTCTCATACCAAGCTCTTAGTGCTTGCTTCAAACCATATAAAGCTTTATATAATCTACATACCATATCTTTCTTTTCTAGATCAATGAACCCTTCAAGTTGTTCTATGTAGACTTCTTCTTCAAGTATTCCATTCAGAAATGTTGACTTAACATCCATTTGATAAAATTTGAATTTCTTGTGTGCAGCATATACAAGTAGCATTCTAACTCCTTCCAATCTAGCAATAGGTGCAAATGTTTCACCATAATCAATTCCTTCCTCCTATGGATATCCTTTGCATACCAATCTAGCTTTATTTCTTGTTACTTCTCCATTCTCATTCTGCTTATTCCTAAATATCCACTTAGTACCGATAATATTCTTATCTTTAGGTTAGGGTACTAAGGTCTAGGTTTTGTTCTTCTCTATCTGTTCTATTTCCTATTTCATTGCATTAACCCATTCATAATTTTCTAATGCAACTTTTACATTTTTGAGTTCATAATCATAAACTAGACATGTACCTTGTCTTGCTTTACTCCTTGTTTGCATGCCAACTTGTCTGTCTCCAATGATTTTTGTCTCAGGATGGTGTCTTTTGATAAAACTTTCCAGTATCCTATTTCTTCTTTCTTGTTAACCCTGTGTAGGTTCATTTTATTGCTCGGTAGGTCCATCCTGCTCGTTGGTTTCTCTTTCCTATTCTTCTATGGTGTTTTCCTAATGACCAGTTATCACAAGCTACGGCTTTGGTAGATACTCTGGGTGTTCAATGTAAGTGAATCTACCATAGTATTTTGGTTCCTTTGTACTTTCCTTTGCATTCTTTTCATAAAACTCATCAACTCAGACATTAGTACTTTCAATCATTTTATTAGTAGTTTTATTCAGACACATATGCTTTTTTTTAATTGGAATATCCTAGAAATATCCCTTCATCACCTTTTGAGTCAAGCTTCCCATTCCTCTCATCTTTTAGAATAAAACATTTGCTTCCAAAAATCTTGAAATAACTTACAATAGGTTTGTGTCCAAACCACAACTCATAGGGTGTCTTGTTAGTGTCCTTCAATTTTACTCAGTTCAAAACATAAATAGTTGTACTGACAAATTTCCTCTAGTATGTGTGAGCAACATTATTTTGAAACATTAGTGTTCTTGCATAGTCAACTATTGACCTATTCCTTCTTTTACTAATCCCATTCTGCTAAGGTGTCCTCAGTGTAGAGACCTATCTTTTAATACCATGCTCATTACAGAAATTAGTAAATTCTGTTGGCACCTGCAAAAATTTCATGGCTTTACCAGTTTTCTTCCGATCTCTGCAATCATTTTCCTAGTTTCTAGCTAAACCCTAGGTGAAAACTTTGAAAAATCTAGTCATTTGCAAGGAAAACCCTAAGTGTACCCTAGCCTTGTTCTAATTTCATGTTACTTTTTCGGGCCACTTAAAATTTCTTTAAGGCATGTGCGTTAAATTTTATTACCCTGGTGGCCTTTATTCTCCTAAGTTTCCAAGCACCTAGCTTTAATTTTTCCTAAGTCTGTCAGTGTAATTTTTCCTAAGTCTAGTGCTTAAATATTTCCTAAAGTCTTCAGCTCTATATTTTCCTAGGCCTGGCTCTAACACCAGCTTGATCCAACGATTGTCGCAAAAGCACAAAGGTTTTGTTAGAGGCTTGCACTTTTGTGATGACCGTTGATTCTCTTTTATGACATTGCCTTTCTTTGCAGATGGGTCCACATGCCAGGTTTGCTTAGTCAACATTTTCTCATTGGTCCATGTATTAATGACTCAGAATATTGTCAATGGGGCCAATGATTTTGGAGGTTTAGTGGTTCTGACAGTGGTAGTGCATCGATGGCCAGCATATGATCTTAAGGGTTATTTCTAACACATGAGGCTATAAGACCAGCCATTGATTCTTTTGTGTCAGAGGTCTGTCAGAGCAGTATAAAAGGGTTAATCTAATAGTTGTCATAAGATTTGATAGAATTTGTCAGAGGCTTGCAATTTTATGATAACCATTGATTCTGCATCATGATGTAATCTTTTCTTTTGGTGGGTCCACTACTACGTGTGCGTGATATGGAAAGTTGTGATTGGTCCACAGGTGAATGACAGAGCATCGACGAAGGGCATAAGTTCTTAAGGAATATGTTAGATGCATGAGATTATCAGATGACTATTGATTTCCTCTCCTATCAGAGGGTTGTCAGAGCAGGGAGAGATTCTCCATCTAACAGTTGTCTTATAATCTGATGGAATCTTTTGGGTCTATGCAAAGATGAGACAACCGTCGATCTTCTTGATGTGGGCCCAGTAAGTTTCTTAGTATTTTTGGTAGTTCTGACAAATGCTTTCTTGGTTCACTGGTTCACATGATGTTTTTGTGAAGGGTCTAAAGACTTCGTGATTTGGTGAATAGTGTTCATGTAGTAGCCAAATGATTTAGCGGTGCTCTCAAAGTTCTCACAAATTGGCTAGGGTTCATTCAGTCGCCAGTTCGCCAATTATGAACTGAGGTCAAGTGTTTTCCTTTGTTCACTGATTCATTGAAGTTAAACATGAGTTAGAGGTTTTATATCATGAATAAGAAAAAGATTTGTTGCATGTTCGGTAAAGGTAAACCCAGGGTAGAAATTGAGTTAGGACTTAAAGCCCGCGAAACATGAAGATCGAATGATCATGATATAAAGTTGATTCAAGTTTGAATATTGATCACCAATTTGTTGCTAGAGCCATAAAATAGCCATTGAAATTAAAATTCAAATTTGTAGAGGGTTTCCAGTGATAGAAAGGACCAAAATTTATGGTTTTAGCTGCAGGATTTGATGAAGTTGTTGTGCCGACTGCTGTAGGGTGGTCTAGAGCGTTTGATGATTGATTGCAGGCACTTATACCATCTTGAAATGAACATAAGTAAAGCTCAAGGTGTGTTGTAGGGGTACAAATTAGACTGATAAGCATGGTGTTTGTGTGATCTTTAGTATAAATTAGGAGATTTTCATTAATGAAGATTAGTTCTCAGATCTGTTTGTTCAAGGTTGCTTGGTTTTCCCTCCAGCGTATTAATTTTTTATCTGTTTGAATTGTTTGGTGGGTGGAAACCCTAACCCTTACCCTGGTTATCCATATCTTTTTGCATCCTAACTTATGTATGATTTCAAGGTAACCAAGGGTATATAGTGTTGAATTTTTTTATTTTGTAATGGTTCTGAAAACTTTTTGGGTCTCCTAGCTTTCTAGTTTTCCAATCTTTTTGGTTCTTGGTTCCATTCTTTGGAAATTCAAGGGATTATATTCTCTGGTTCCATATTCTTGATGGTTGAATGCTGATAATAAAAACTTTGCAGAGTAGATTATTGATCCTATGATTTTGAGTAAAGAGTTTACTTGCATGTATTGATATACTTCCATGAAATACAATACAATTTCTACCTTGGTTCTATTATTGTCTCTTTGCTTTATGTTTATTCTTGTATGTCTCTATTTGTAAGGCACCTAGAACATACTAGTTGTAAGGTAGCTATCTAATTATTGCATGAGTTTCTTTCAAGGAAAGAATTAAAACCTTATGTGCAATTTTAGAGAATGAATACATCTGTGGAAGATCTTGATGGTAGCAAACCTAGATTGAGAAGATAGTTTGTAAGGCATTCTATCCAAATTATATGTGGTTTGTAAGGCACATCACTATATTTCCTAGAGCTTCCTCTATTGATTTATGTTAGACTCTTTACCCAAAAGATTAGGCACTGATTTGATCTCTATCATTCAAACATCTTTCAGTCATCAAACACAAATCCATCATTACCAATACCATTTCATTTCATGTTCATGTACCTAAAAAATAGGATTGTCCCTGATGTTTTACAGTCCATAGTTTCTGATTCCTTGAAGAGAAAATAAAAGGTTAGCCTTCCTTGAGTTTTACTCATAAAAAGGATTCATCACCCTTATGCCATTGTTCATGTTATCATATCAGGAGTTTCATTAGTCACATTATGCAATAGGTTGTTCTCAACTGTCTTCAGAATTACCTTCCATAAAAGTATATCTAATAAACTCAATAGCATGACAATGAAAACCTAATCCACTAATCCATAGTTTACTTGAAAGATAGTAACCTATTTGTAGGAAATACCCCCCTAAGTCCTATGGAGCTCAAAGTAGAAGGAGGATCCTATCCAATCCTCATCAATTAGGCTTTTCTTGCAAACTTGGAAACCTTTTACTGAGAATCAAGCCAATATCCTTGCCAAGTTTGACCCACAAGAAAAATCCCTAACAAATTCATCAAAGATAAATTCACCTCCTCTATCAGATCTTAGGCATTTCAATTCTTTACTAGTCTCTTTTTCTACCTTTTCTTTATACCACTTGAACATCTTAAATGCTTCATATTTTTCTTTCAAGAACATAACAATCATCAGTCTAGTATAGTCATCAACAAAAAGAATAAAGTATCTATCACCATAATAACTCTAAATTCTCATAGGACCACATAGGTCGATATAAACCAACTCAAGTATCTTCTTTGTTGAATAATCCTTTCTTTTGAAACTAGATTTAGTCATCTTACCTTTTTGACATTCATGACACATAACATGATCAGGTTTTGACAAGTTAGGAAGACCTCTAACTCTTTTCCTTTTATTGATCTTAATCATGTTATCAAAATTCACATGGCATAACCTTTTATGCCACAACCAAGCATCTTCATTTTTCATCATCAAGTAAGAAGATTCATCAATATCAAAATAAAATAGATTACCTCTTGATTGTACACCAATTCCAACTAATCTTCCACCATCATCAAAGATTTTCACTTTCTTGCTCTCAAAAGCAACTCGGTGACCTGAATTGTTCAGTTGTGCCACACTTAACAAGTTATAGTTCAATCCATCTACCCAATAAGAATTTTCACATTTTATCCTATCATTTATCATCAGGGATCCTTTACCTCTTACCATATAGGGTGTGTCATTACCCATCTTAATAGCTAGTCATGTGATGTGTATAGCCACTGTCCATGATCCATGTATTTTTTTTAAAACTTTAGAGATCAGCACTATTTCTACATGTTTTTCTTCTTCCTCCGAGTCATCTTTCATAGAAACAAATAAAACTTCTACATCATCATTAGAATCAGATTTAGATTCATTATCATCAGCTATGTAACATACCTTTTTACTTTTATCATTACTATCTCGGTTATCTCTATTGTGTCAGTAGCCTCTGTTGACTCTTCTCCCATAGCTTCCTTCAGACTAGTCTTTGGTTCTTTCATCATCTTTCTTATGTGGACATCTAGAAATGATGTGGCCAAACTCTTTATAGTTAAAGCATGCCAAAGGTAGGTTACCTCTATACCTTCCTTTACCATTGCATAATCTTCTGGCCATAAGAGCTTCAAGTTCATCAAGCTCATCATCTGTATTGCTATCACTATTGTAATTCTTATTATTCTTGCTAGACTTGCTAATCTTTAGAGAAAACATGAAAGTGGATTCCATAGATGGAACAAAACTATTGTCAAAGTTATTCAATTCAAAGGATGTAATTTTACCAATCAAATTGTCAAGTGTAAGGACATTACTAGCTGCAGACCTTGTTTCATGAATAACAGATATTCTGATTGTGTAAACTGGAAATAAGGTTCTAAGGACTTTTCTTACAACTATCTCTTCACTAATAACTCCATCAGATGGTCTAATAGCATGTACTACCTCTTTTAGTCTATTTGTGTATTGCACAATATTCTCACCTTCCTTCATCTTCATATCATTGAATCTACCTCTTAAGCTTTCTACTCTGGCTCTTTTGACATTCACATCTCCACTGTAAACTTGAGAGAGTTTATCCCACATGGCTTTTACAGTAGTGCAACTTTTAATGTCTTCAAATTCAGCATCAATATAGAAAGCATCAATCTCCACCATAGTAACATTGTGTTCATGTCTGTCTCTTAGTTGATCAAGTGTCAGCGGACTAGCAGTCAGTTCTATATAGCCATTCTCCATCAATTCTAATGAAGAATTCCCAATTCTAGATATGTGCAACTTCATCCAGTTTTACCATACTATGAAGTTCTCTTTGTTCATCTTTGGCACTTCCCTCTTATACATTTTGAGATCTTTGTACTAAAGTCCTTAAAAATCTATTCTAAGTAACCAACACTCTGATACTAATTTTTAGAATAACTGAGAGGGGGGTAAATCAATTATCTAGTGTCTCAATACAAAATGTATAATCCAAAAACAAATACTTAAAACTTTTGATACTCAGTAACTCAAAATACTATACTGTCTATGCTTTTACCGATTACCAGTCTAAAACATATAGTAGTTATCGATCAAATCAAATATGCAACATGCAAATATGACATCAAACAAACATCACAATCAACACATAACACAAGAGATTTAATGTGGAAACCTTGTGAAGGGAAAAACCACCTAGGACCAGCAACCCAAAAATATTCACTCTTCTGAAGTGGGGTCGGTGAAGACCCAACCCTATTAAACATTACAAACACACTATTAGGTGTGACCTTGTTAGAGAATTTTAGACCAATCGTTATCATCCAACCAGCAGTCACTCTGGGGTTGACAGGATAACAATGTTCATTCTATGAATGATACATAAAAGACTTTCTTATTCGACTCGGTTAAGAAATTTGACTATGTACAATGGTTAAAAAGTAACCATAGGTGATCTTCCTTAATAAAACTTCAATTGCAGATGTACAAATCAATGTTAAGCTCATTCAATCCTCTGATCAATAAATCAATTCTATTCCAATCAATGTTTAGTAACTTACTGTCACTCAGTAATAGCTTCCTATTGCTGGGTAAAAACTCTATAGTTATGTTCTCACTAACTAGTTTGATCAGGTATGCATGAAAACTTGTTCACGCGATAATTCTGCAATCTCCTCCTTTTGGCATTCTCTTCACTATGAAATCTCCACTCTCTTATATAGACAAGTAAACCATTTTATTTTTCTCCATTAGATTTGTTAGGAATGAATGCTACAGTGTTTGGCAGCCATTATGTAGTAGTTGTTGTTGCATTCATGACTATGATTGTCATTGATGTCAACATAGTGATTTACCGAAGACTTGTAGAGAAGCAGACAAAGTTTGGATTAGCGCACGTGTGTTATTACAGTTGGAGCTATGTGAAATTGAGGATATATTCTTTGATATGTCATATGTCTATGGTTAAGAGTGCAGATAGTAATTCATTGATTCATGGAAGTTATGATCATTTTGGTGGAAGCAGTATTCAGGCAGTGTTCCTGAGTAGTAGTTTGTGGAAATCGGATGATATCTCCTAATCAGGATGGAATTTGGTTTTGCACAGTTAAAGGGAAGTTGGAGACACATTGGTAGTGATGTGGATGATAGCACAAACTTCCTAGTCACATGAGTTAAGATTTATTGTATTTGGAAGCCGACAGTTTTATGTAATTTTGGTGTAGTGTGTGAAAAATTTTATTTTGTAATTGTATGCTGACTCATTTGTAATTATTTGAGTGTGGTATAAAAGGAATGTATTTCCTTTTTATATAGTAGTAGCATGTGGTGGTAATGTGAAAGTGTGGAATTATGATATGGTAGCAGCGATTGTGATGCTGTATGCATGAAGTGAAGAAAAGAGCCAAGTATGAAAGTGAATTTGTGAAGGAAGACATGTGAAGTACAGAGATCTAAAATTGAGATATGATATAACAGTGAGTGTGTTTTGGCATAGTAAAAGAAGAGGTAACATATTATCTATTGAGTAATGCAAAGATTATTTGGACAGTGTGTTCAGTGATCTTACCCTGAAGCTGTTTGGCCAGTGGGTCCTTCTGTCTTCCATAACTCTTAACAGGGTTAGAATCTTTTAACAGGGATTCAAAATCTCCTAACAGGGATTCATATGTACTGAATGTATTTCATAAGACTCCTAACAAAATCCATCCTCTCAAAAGGAATATTCATATTAGTGCATCTTTTGTGGGCATCATTCCCACTGGGGTTTACTCTTTGATCAAGAGGTTCCCTAGTCAACATATCTTGTGTCATTATGTTATTGATGCAGAAGCATCCTGGGTGTAAGAGAAATCTTTCATCACCCAAAATTATTTCTATTTTCTTTTCAATAAGGGCTATCTTGTGCAGAGTTGCTATTTATGGAAACTTACTATTTTTAGTAAGTTGGTCTGATCATCTCAGAATGTTTTGATTTCATAGTTGGAGGTTCATCCTAGTCATTTCAGCCTACCAGTTGAGTTTCATTGCCACATCATCTATATTGGTGAAGTTATTGATATTTTTGGGTACAAAATCTTTCAGATCAATTTTGAAGGCCTTATAGGCTCCGGATCACGATCGACCCCTAACTAACTAGCACTAGCGCATGTCAGGCACTGTAGATCTCATCATGACATTTTTGAAAAGTGGTTACAATAGAAAAATAGAGCTATGGTTAAAAAGTTATGGCCTCTGAAAGTTGGGCTACCTAAAAGCATATTTTGTATTTCTTTTGAGCTGACCCTATTGTAAAAATTGTGAAAATAAAATAATTCTATGTATAGTCGGCCTTAGGGGCTAAATTCTAGAACCTTCTCAGGTGGTGGAAATTGCCTATATAAAGAGGGCTCATAGTGTTGTCTAGGCAGTTCTAGGTAGTAAATCTGGGTATTGATTTGAGGCTTTGTCCTATAGAATATTGTAAGGGAATGCCCATGTGGCTTTGCATATTGTAATTCTAAAAGTTTGTAATTCCACATTTGTGGAGATAATAAGAAGCCAATTTTCCATTCTTGTATATTGTTGTTATTTCTCTATTTCTATTATGTGTTTGTGGTATTAAGCGGAGCACCCTTCATCAAGTGGTATCAGAGCTAGGTTGTTTCTGAGTGTGTAAATAGATCACTGATTATGAGGTAGTTTGCACCAGGACTGTGGTTAGAGTTTCAGTGTGCATCACAAAAATGCCTCCACGAATGGAACGTGGTGAAAAAGCTGGTGTTGTAACACCTAAGGTTAGAGCACTCCAGAGACAAGTGCAAGCATTGCAAGAAGAGATTTGCAGAGGAATGAATCTTAATGTTATAGATGAAAGTGAGGATGAAGCCGAAGAAGAAAATGATGATCAAGAAGAAGAAAGGCTTTTTTGGGCCATTTCCAAGATCAGGAAAAGACCTAAGATTGAGGTTCCTGTATTTTCAAGAAATCTTAACCTAGAAGAATTGATCAACTGGATCAATGAATGTGGAGAATATTTTGAGTATGAAGATATTGAGGATCTTGATAGGGTCAAATTTGTGAAGGCCAGACTAAAAGGTCATGCGAAGATCTGGTGGCAAGAGATTTAATTGGAGTGAAATAGAAGAGGGAAAGATAAAATCACAAGATGGGATTGGATGGTGGATAAATTGAAGCGACAGTTCATCCCTATTGATTATGAGCTTGACCTACTAAAGAAAATGCAAAGTTTGAAGCAAGCATGATGATTTGTTTAGGAGTATACAAAGGAGTTCTATCGAATCCTCATCAGAATAGGCCATGCAAAAGTTGATAAGGAGAAATTTTCTCATTACCTTAATGGGTTGAGGCCAAGCATTTAGGAGCTGAATCTAGTTCGAATGAGCAGTATTAAAGAGGCATACTAGTTTGCCCTAAAATAAGAGGAAAAGTTAAACAAAAAGTTTGAGAGTAGACAAAATGGAAGAGGTCATAGTGGATGATTTGGTGGAAGGTCATATGGAGGCCGAAATGAAGATCCAAAAAAGAAAGATGAGGCTAGTAGTAGTCAAAATTAGAGAGGAAACAATTCTAATCATTTCCAAGATCAAAAGAATAGAGATCAGAGAGGAAGAGGAAGAGGACAAGGTTCAGGAAGAGAAGGCTTCCGTGGAACATATTTTCACTATGGAGAAGAAGGTCATAGGGAATTTGAATGTCCTCAATACCAAGGATGGATAGGAGGAATGAAGTCCAAGCTAGAGTTGCACATGTGGATTAAGATGCCAGATCATCAAATTCTAAAGATGTTGAAAGAGTAGAAATGCTAATTAATAGAAGAGTCCTACTGAGTGGTGAGAACGAACCTGAACAAAGGAGGAACCTATTTCACACTAGATACAAGTGTGAGGGTAAATTTTGTGATGTGATTATTGATAGTGGAAGCACTGACAATTTGTTGTTAGAAGAGATGGTGACAAAGTTGAAGCTCAAGAGACAAAAACACCCACATCCATATCGGATTGTCTAGGTGCAGGATGACCATAAGGTCATGGTTAGTGAATAGTACCTAGTAAAGTTCAAGATTGGTGGGTACCATGATGAGGTACTATGTGATATCATACCTATGGATGCATGTCACATGTTGTTGGGTAGGTCATGGAAGTTTGACAGATGTGTTGTACATGATGGTCATGCGAATACCTATTCCCTGAAAAAGGATGGAGTGTGACATAAGCTAAAGCCATTGAAGGAGACTGAAAAAAAGGTATGTGGTAATGCAAGAATAACTTTTGTTGATGGAAGAAAATTCTTAGATGGTATGAGGCATGCACATGTGTGTTTTTCTTTAATTCCAAAAGTTGGTAAAGAGGAAGTAGAGGATGTACCTATAGAGGTTGCAAATTTGTTGAATGAGTTTTAGGATATTGTATCTGATAATGTACCTGATGGATTACCACTAGTAAGGAAGATCAGTCATCAAATGGATTTGATTTCAGGAGCCAATTTTCCAAACAAGGCAACACATAGAATGACACCAATAGAAAGTGAAGAGTTAAATAGACAAGTACATGAGTTGTTACAAAAGGGATTGATTCAAGAGAGCCTGAGTCCATGTGTTGTACTGGTAGTATTAGCACCAAAGAAGAATGGAGAATGGAGGATGTGTATAGATTCCAGAGCAATAAATAAGATTACAATCAAGTGTAGGTTTCCATTTCCATGAATGGATGATATTATGGATTGTTTGATTGGAGCTGTGTATTTCTTAAAGATAGATCTAAAGAGTGGATATCACCAGATTTGGATCAGAGAAGGAGATGAATGGAATACTGCCTTCAAGACAAAGGAAGGACTGCATGAGTGGTTAGTCATGCCTTTTGGGCTAACCAATGCACCAAGCACTTTCATGTGGCTCATGAATGAGGTTCTGAAAGTTTATCAAAAATTTTAATAGTATTTGTGGACCCTTGACTGAAACAATGAGAGGGGATAGAAAATAGTTCAAGTGGACTAATGATGAAGATAAGAGTTTTAAACTGTTGAAACAAAAGGTTACAAAACAACCTATTTTAGCACTTCCTGATTTTAATAAGGTGTTTCAAGTAGATTGTGATGCTAGTGGTACTACAATAGGAGCTGTTATGAGCCAAGAAGGTAAACCTATTGCTTATTTCAGTGAGAAGTTAAATGATGCTAAGAGAAAATATTATGTTTATGATTAGGAATTTTATGCTATAGTTCAGGCATTGAAGAAGTGGAGACACTATCTACTTCCTAAGGAGTTTGTTTTGTATACTAATCATCAAGCTTTGCAATATTTGAATAGTCAAGAAAAGTTGAATCAAAGGCATTTGAAATGGGTTGAGTTTTTGCAGAGTTATACATTTGTTTTGAAACACAGAAGTGAAAAGTCTAACAGGATTCCAGATGCGCTTAGCAGAAGGAAACTATTACTGACTGAGATATAGATTAAGGTGGTTGGGTTCAAGTAACTCAAGAATTTGTATCCAGAGGACACTGATTTTGGTGAAGCTTGGAAAGCTTGTAAAGAACCTGTTACTCTAGATATAATGAAGTGGCTGGATTTCATCATTCAGGATGATATGCTATTTAGAGGGAGTCAATTGTGCATTCCAAGAAGTTCTATGAGGGAGAATCTCATCAAGGAGAAGCATAGCAGAGGATTGGCTGGATATTTTGGTCGTGATAAAACCCTTACTTTGGTTAGTGAGAATTATTATTAGCCACAGTTGCAGCAAGATGTCAAGAAGTTTGTACAAAGTTGCAGAGTATGTCAGATGGCGAAAGGAGTGAAGCAGAATACAGGGTTGTATCAGCCATTACCTGTACTAGAGAAGTCTTGGGAGGATATCAATATGGACTTTGTTCTTGGTTTACCAAGGACACAATGGGGACATGATTCAATTTTTGTGGTAGTTGATAGATTTTCAAAAATGGAACATTTTATTCCCTATAAGAAGACTACTGATGTTGTTCATGTAGCGAAATTATTTTTCAGAGAAGTGGTGAGACTACATGGTTTGCCAAAGAGTATAGTTTCAAATAGGGACTCTAAGTTCGTTGGATATTTCTGGCATACATTATGGAAGAAGTTGAAGACAAATTTGAAGTTTAGTTCATCACATCATCCTTAGATTGATGGATAGACAGAGGTGGTGAATAGGAGTTTGAGAAATTTACTGAGTTGTTTGGTTAGAGATAAGCTAACAGGACGGGATTTTATTTTACCACAGGAAGAATTTGCATGCAATAATTCTATCAAGAGGAGCACTAGTAAATCACCATTCTAGATTGTACATGGGAGTAGTCCAAGAAATGCATCTGAGTTGAGAAAGATAGATAAAGGAGAAATAAGTAGTGTCGAAGCTGAGGATTTTGTAGAACATTCATGAGGAGGTGAGGAAGCACATTACCAAGATGAATGCACAGTATAAGGCTAAGGCAAATAAGAAAAGGAGGCATAAGGAATTTTAGGTTGGAGATGAAGTCATGGTTCATTTGCAGAAGGAAAGATTTTCAGTTGGTACATATAATAAGTTGAAAATGAAGAATTTTGGGCCATGTAAGATACTGAAGAAGCATGATTCAAGAAATGCATATGAGGTCGAGTTTCCTACCGAGCTAAATATTTCACCAGTATTTAATGTTTTAGATCTGACAGAGTATCATTAAGAGGTATTGAAGATGAGGTTACAGCAGCAGAGTGGAGTATTCTAGCAACTAGTTCAGATATCAAGGATATTGAAGGCATACTGGATAGTCATGTTGGCAGAAGCACAAGGAACATGACATATGAAGAGTATTTGGTCAAATGGAAAGGATGACCTGCTAAAAATTCATTGTGGCTAGCAAAGGATGAGGTTAACCGTCTTGGTTTTCCTCTACACACCTGAGTCATGATAGGGTCACTTCTCAAATTACCCTGGGTGTCTGTTGCAGGAGCATCCTGGGTGTAAGAGCAATCTTGCATCACCCAAAAATATTTTTGTTTGCTTTCAATAAGGGCTATCTTGTGTAGAGCTGCTATTTATGGAAACTTACTATTTTTAGTAAGTTGGTCATATGATCTCAGAATATTTTGATTTCACAGTTGGAGGTTCATCCTAGTCATTTCAGCCTACCAGTTGATTTTCATTGTCACATCATCAATATTGGTGAAGTTATTGATATTTTTGGGTATGAAATCTTTTAGGTCAATTTTGAAGGCCTTAGAGGCTTTGGATCATGATTGACCCCTGGCTGACTGGTGCTAGCGCATGTCAAGCACTGTAGATCTCATCATGGTATTTTCAAAAAGTGGTTACAATAGAAAAATAGAGCTTTGGTTAAAATGTTATGGCCTCCAGAAGTTGGGCTACCTAAAAGCATATTTTGTATTTCTTTTGACCCAACCCTATTGTAAAAATTGTGAAAATAAAATAATTCTATGTATAGTCGGCCTTAGGGGCTAAATTTCTGGAACCTTCTCGGGCGGTGGAAATTGCCTATATAAAGAGGGCCCATAGTGTTGTCTAGGCAGTTCTGGGTAGTAAATCTAGGTCTTGATTCGAGGCTTTGTCCTATAGAATATTTTAAGGGAATGCCCATGTGGCTTTGCATATTGTAATTTTGAAATTTTGTAATTCCAAATTTGTGGAGATAATAAGAAGCCAATTTTCTGTTCTTGCATATTGTTGTTGTTTCTCTATTTCTATTATGTGTTTGTGGTATTAAGGGGAGCACCCTTCATCAGTTTTTGTGTATGAATATCTTTCTATGGTTGCTAATTATATTGCTTATATGGTTTAATGTTGTTGAAGATGATAAAAGTTATAATTATATGATAACTGATTCACCCCCCCTCTCAGTTATCTTGGTGGACTTTACTTTCTAACAATTGGTATTAGAGCAGCAGGTCCTTGAAAAAGAAGTTTAACAACTTAAGGAAATCCATGGCAAATTTCAAGAAAGAAAGCCCTAAGTTTAATGGAGTAAACTTTGACAGCTAGAAAGAAAAGATGAAGACACACCTATTATGTTTAGGACTAGGTTATTGGTTGATTACAAAGAATAATAAGACTATCATTGAAGAGGAAAATCTTGAAACATGTACTGCAGAAGAGAGAGATCTATTCATGTGTAACATACTTGCAAGAGAAGCACTTTTCATAGCACTTCCAGAGAATGAGTACAGTCAGGTAAAATATTCAAAAAAATATCATGAAATTTGGAATGCTTTACACTCTACTTTTGAAGGTGATGAACATGCAAAAAGAGTTAGATTACAGAATTGGATATGTGCATTTGAAGATATAAGAATGTTGGAAGATGAATATGTTAGAAGTTATATTGGTAGAGTGTCAAAGATCATTATAGGTATAAAATCTTGTGGAGGAACAAAGTCAAAGAATCAAGTGATATGGAAAATTTTGAGGACATTAACTCATGTATTTAAGTAGACAACATAGATGATTGAACAAGTGATATCTTGTACAACAAACCTTACAAGAGAGACTCTTCTTGGAAGATTGGAAGCAATAGAAATGAACATGAGATTATCAAGAGACTTACCTAGAATGGAGATAGCATTGAGTGCTCTTAGTGTTTTCCCTACTTTGTCAAGAAGCATCAGTGTGAGCGGAGATTATGCTAGTAGCAACAGATCTAGAAATGAAGAAGACAAGAAGATTGAAGAAGGTATTGCCTTTCTTGTGAAAAAAGAACCAGACGGTAAGAAAATATTTAAATGTTGGACTTGTCAAGAATATGGTCATTTTGCATCTAAATGTCCTAAGAGAGTTAAAAAGTACAGAAGCAATTTCAAACCTAGAAGATCTAAGGAATGTTATTATGCTAATGATGGAGATCTTGAAGCTAGTATAGAAATAACTTAAAGTGAAAGTGATACTAAAAATAATGATGACATAGGATTTGTAGCAATTAAAGAAGAAAATCTTGAAACTGATGTTAAGGAAGAAAAATCCTTAGTTTCTCAAGTTGAAAAGAAAGCTAATTGGATTATAGATAGTGGTTGTTCACATCATATGACTGGAGACATGAAAAAGTTCATAAAGTTGAATGAATATGATGGAGGAGTTGTTAGAGTTGGAAACAATGGACCTTGTTTGATTAAAGGTATAGGATCTATTACTCTTGATGGAAAGACTAATATAGATGATGTTTATTTTGTGGATGGATTGAAACATAATGTTTTGAGTGTTGGATAGTTAGTTGATAAGGGATATCAAGTTTGGTTTACTGAGAAAACTTGTGTGATAAAGGATAAAGATGGAAATCTGATTGGAACTGGATCTAGAACCAGAGGTAATGTATTTCAGTTGAATCCTACTGAGATGACATGTTTGATTACAAATATTGATGATAGTTGGTTATGGAATAGAAGGTTTTGTCATATAAACTTTGATAACATTGTGAAAGTAAGTACTACACTTGCAGTAAGAGATTTACCTAAAATTATGAAGCCTACTAACATGATTTGCAAAGAATGTGTAATGGCTAAACATAAGAGAAGTTCTTTTCCTAGTAAGAAGTTTACATCTATAGAGAAGCCAGAGATTGTTCATACAGATTTGAGTGGTCCTACTAGGACTAGAGGATTCTATGGAGAAAGGTATTTTATGATTCTTGTTGATGATTTTACAAGAATGATGTGGATTGCATTTCTTAATAAAAAATCTGAAGCATTTGATAAGTTTAAGATTGTTAAGAATAAAGTTGAGAATGAATTTGGAATGAAGATTAAATGTTTAAGATCTGATAGAGGTGGAGAATTTACTTCTAGAGAGTTTAACAACTTTTGTGAAGAAAATGGCATTAAAAGACAATATTCAGCCCCTAGAACACCTGAACAAAATGGCATTGTAGAAAGAATGAACATATCAGTGACTGAAGCAGCAAGAGTTATGTTGTTTGAAAATAATTTGGCAAAGATATTCTGGAGAGAAGCAGTGAACATAGCAGTATATATAATGAACAAAGTACAAATCAGAGCAGACACAAATAAGACACCTTATGAATTATGGTTTGGACATGCATCCTCAGTTAAGTATTTTAGATTTTTTGGAAGCAAATGTTATATAAAGAGACATGATGATATAGGAAAGTTTGATCCTAGAAGTGATGAAGGTATATTTCTTGGATATTCTTTGAAAAAAAAAGCATATAGATGTTTCAATAAAAGAACTAAGACTATTGTTGAAAGTGCAAATGTTAAAGTTGATGAAAAGTTCAAAATTCAGGAAAGAATGCTTGATTATGAATATGATGAAGAAGCTGCTCCTAAGCCTAATACTGGAACTACTGAATTGTTTTATGAAATTGATAGTGATTTGTTAAATGAAATCCACAGTGAAGTTATTGAAGAACCTACATCTGAAGAGAGATCTGAGACAGTGACACCTAGCAAGAGTTTGTTAAGGAATCATCCTTTTGAAGAAATTATTGGGAGCATCAAAAGATGAGTTCCTACTCGAAATAAGGCACAAGAACAGTTATGTTTGATTTCTAAAATTGAAGCTTAGACTACTAATGAAGCTTGTGAAGATAAAAGTTGGACTAATTCTATAAAAGAAGAACTAGATCAGATTGAAAAGAACAAGAAATGGGAATGGTCCCTAGACCTAAAGACAAGAATGTTATTGGAACTAAATGGATATTCAGAAACAAGATGAATGAACAAGGAGTAGTAAGAAACAAAGCAAGATTGGTATGTAAGGGTTACTCACAACAAGAAGGAATTGACTATGAAGAAACTTTTACACCTATTGCTAGAATTGACGTAGTAAGAATGTTTTTGGCATATGCAGCTTACAAGAAATTCAAAGTGTATCAGATGGATGTGAAGTCAGCATTTCTGAGTGGAGAATTGGAAGAAGAAGTCTACATTGAGTAGCCTGAAGGTTTTCCTTTAACTCAAAATGGAGACATGGTATGTAAATTGAAGAAAGCTTTATATGGACTTAAACAAGCACCTAGAACTTGGTATGCAAGACTAGATAAGTATTTGTTAAAATTGAGATTTATAAAAGGTACAATTGATAGAAATCTATACACAAAAGAAATTGAAAATGGTTTGTTAGTTATAGTTATTTTTGTTGACGGCATTATCTTTGGAGGATAAGATGAAGCTAGTGACAAATTTGCTGATGAAATGAAGACTGAATTTGAAATGAGTATGATTAGTGAGATGAAATACTTTTTGGGATTACAGATAACACAAAAAAATGATGGTATATTTGTAAGTCAGACAAAGTACTTGAATGACTTGTTGAAAAGATTTGGAATGGAGGACTGTAAACTAGTTGGAACACCTATGGTGACCAGATATAAGTTATCTAGCATAGATGAGACTCCTGCAGTAGAATAGAAGAAATACAGATCTATGATTGGAGGATTGTAGTATTTGACTCATACAAGACCTGATATAGCACATTCAGTTGGAATTGTAGCAAGATTTCAAGCTGAACCTAGAGAATCACATTATGCAACAATAAAGAGGATACTGAGATATTTAAGAGGCACAATGGACTATGGACTATGGTATGAAAAATATAATGATTTTACCCTATGTGCATATACAGATGCTGATTGGGGAGGCAGTGTTGATGATAAGAAAATCACCAATGGTGGAGCATTTTTCCTTGGAGGAAGATTAGTTTCTTGGCTAAGCAAGAAGTAGAATTGTATCTCACAAAGCATAGTAGAAGCAAAATATGTAGCAGTAGAAAACAATTGTAACCAAATAATTTAGAAGAAGCAGATGCTGAAGGATATTGGAATAAAATTTGTTGAACCTGTTGTTATACATTGTGATAACACTAGTACAATTAGTATGTCTAAGAATCTTGTATTACATTCTAAGACAAAGCATATAGAGATTAAGTATCATGTTGTAAGAGAGAAAGTTGCCGAGAAAGAAGTTAGACTTGAGTACATAAGTACAAAGGAGTAGATAGCAGATATATTCACAAAGCCTTTGCTTAAGGATACATTTGAGTATTTGAGAGGTATTCTTGGGGTTATGCCCTAGCCTACTTTTGAGAAGTGATGTAGCTGGTTGCATCCATCCAGTGGTATATGATCCTTATCTTTCTTTTGGACTAGATGTTGGTACTTCCTCTATGGGGGAGTATGTGTATCTGAGTTGAGTCATGAGGACTCTAGTAAATGTATTTTCTGAAAAATGTCTTTTGACATTGAGTTTTTGTTGACTTAGTGATAGAATTTATGTCATTGATGTCAATGGGGGAGAAGTATGCATGAAAAATAATATGAGACATCTGTTGGAGAGAAATGAACAGGATAATGAAGCAAGATTTGATTGATGAAGAGGATTTGAAGAAGCAGTGTTGTAGTATTGGATTTTTAGAACATTGGATGTTTTTCATCTATGTTTCCATCAATTCCAATGGGGGAGAATGTTAGGAATGAATTATAAAGTGTTTGGCAGCCATTATGTTGTAGTTTTTGTTGCATTCATGACTATGATTGTCATTGAGGTCAACACAGTGATTTACCGAAGACTTGCAGAGAAGTAGACAAAGTTTGGATTAATGCACATGGGTTATTGTAGTTGGAGCTATGCGACATTAAGGATATATTATTTGATATTTCATATGTCTATGGTTAAGAGTGCAGATAGTAATTCATTGATTCATGGAAGTTATGATCATTTTGGTGGAAGCAGTATTCAGGCAGTGTTCCTGAGTAGCAGTTTGTGGAAATCGGATGATATCTCCTAATTAGGATGGAATCTAGTTTTGTGTAGTTAAAGGGAAGTTGGAGACACATTGATAGTGATGTGGATGATAGCACAAACTTTGAGGTCACACAAGTGAAGATTTATTGTATTTGGAAGCTGACAATTTTGTGTAATTTTGGTGTAGCATGTGGAAAATTTTATTTTGTAATTGTATGCCGACTCATTAGTAATTATTTGAGTGTGGTATAAAGGAAGGAATGTATTTCCTTTTTAGGTAGTATTAGCATGTGGTGGTAATGTGAAAGTGTGTAATTATGATATGGTAGCAGCAGTTGTGATGTTGTATGCATGAAGTGAAGAAAAGAGCTAAGTATGAAAGCGAATTTGTGAAGGAAGACATGCGAAGTACAGAGATCTAAAATTGACATCTGATGTAATAGTGAGTGTAGTTTGGCATAGTTAGAGAAGAGGTAACATATTATTCTATTGAGTAATGCAAAGATTATTTGGATAGTGTGTTCAGTGATCTTACCCTGAAGCTGTTTGGGCAGTGGGTCCTTTTGTCTTCAATAACTCTTAACAGTGTTAAAATATTTTAACATGGATTCAAAATCTCCTAATAGGGATTCATATGTACTGAATATATTTCATAAAAATCCTAACAAATTCCATCCTCTCACAAGGAATATTCATATTAGTGCATCTTTTGTGGGCATCATTCCCACCGAGGTTTACTCTTTGATCAAGAGGTTCCCTAGTCAACATATCTTGTGTCATTGTGTTATTATGTATGAATATCTTTCTATGGTTTGTAATTATATTGCTTATATGGTTTAATGATGTTGAAGATGATAAAATTTTTAATTATCTGATAACTGCTTCACCCCCCCCCTCTCAGCTATCTTGGTGGACTTTACTTTCTAACAAGATTTTGCTACTTAATCATCTTCATTGATTTTTCCACTTAAACATACCTCAGCTGATGTGTCAATAACACATTTGATTCTCATCCTTTAGATCTTCCATGAATTTTGTTAGCCATCAATCTGTGTAACAAACATATCTATTACCTCAAAATCATACACTTTCCAGCTCATCAATTTTATCGGCTAAGCTAGTCATTTAGTTCCTTTGTTCTACTCGGTTAATAAAGAAATATATGAGTGAACACAAGCTTGGTTTATACTGTACTTAGTATACATTACACTTCATCGGTGTACACTAAAATGCTTCATCAACGAACAACACTACTTTGTTTCTTTCAGCTCTTTTCCTCATCATAGATGAATGAAACATAATCAAGTCAATATCATAAGGTCATAGACTCATCAAAAAGTTACTCAATGTATTCTTTATCCTCATCTATCATATCCATCTTCTTCATGTAGATATTTTTGTACTTCATCTCTTTCACTCCTTTACTACAAATGTTTCGGTATAGTAACTTACAAGATAAGTGTTGTCACACTAGTTGACATCAATGACAACATAATACTGATTTAATCATATTACATATCTAATCAATCAGCTCAATGATCTTAAATCATAGATTATTCAATCAGGTTCTAAATTAGTTGGAGTTCATCATCTAAGCAGAAGGGTGAATGTGAAGCTATGAAGGAGATGAACAAAGTTATGATTTCTTGAAGAGAATTCTGAGTAGATTGGAGATGGAGATGGAAATGAAGGTCAGTCAGTAAATCAACATATGTGTGAAGTGGATCTATATTTGCAAGGTTAGTTGTATATTTTTTAGATCATAACCTATGGTTACTTTCTAACTATTGTAGCAGTCTAAATCCTTTAATCAAGGTTGACCTAATAGTCATTTTGTATAAATCCTTTAATCAAGACCTGACATTTTGATGGAATGTTCTTAAGCCCTCTAACAAGGCCACTCTTAAAAGGGTAATTAAATCCTTTAACTAGGTCACATTTAATAATGTGTATTGTAAACCTTTAACTGGGTTGGCTTTTCACAGAGCTCAATTTAGAAGAGTGAAAATCAGTAGCATGTTACAAGTGGTTTTTCCCAAATTGGGTTTTCACTATAAATCCTAGTGTTATACTTGTGTGAATATTATTTTAATGTGGATGATGTTGAAAGTTTTATATTTTGCAAGTTATTTACTTTAGGACAATGGACTACAAGTTTTATGTTATTGGTATATGCTATAGAGATCAAGTTGAAAGCTGATTAGATCTATGATTGTTGAAGAGCTAGAAAGTTGAATTGGTACATATGGACCTTAGAATAACTGATTAACCCCCCCCCCCCCTCAATTGTTCTAAAATCATTCTAACAATTGGTATAAGAGATGTTGGTGCTTGTAGAGAAAAAATTTGAAGGTACTTGAAGCTAATAATCAAGATGTACAAAAAGGAGTTACCGAAGTTGAACAAGGAGAACTTCTTTGCATGGTAGAGTTTGATGAAATTGCATCTAGCTGGTATTGGTGATTTGGTGAAATACTATGTAGAAAATAAGTATGTAATACCTGTTGCACCTTTGACTACTGAGGAGATGAAATAAAAACAAGAACACAATTAGGCAATGTTGGAGATTGCATCTTCCCTAAGCTATCCTAAATTTGAAGACATCAAGGACTCTACTAATGTAAAGAAAATGTAGGGCACTCTAGTAGCTATCTATGGTGGGGATACAAATGTACTAAGAGCCAAATATGAAAGCCTAAGAGGTAAGTTTGATGAAATGAAAATGCAAGATGGTGAAAATATTGCTCAGTATTGTGGTAGAATTAAGGAAGTAGTGAATTATATTAGAGGAGCTAATGGAAATATTGATGATGAGACTATTATCAGTAAACTATTGAGAACCTTGCTTCCTATCTATGTCATTAGAATTTCTACAATATAAGAATCAAGATGTAACCATGGTAATGTTCTCACTCTAGAAAATCTTGGTGGAAAGCTTATTGCTTTTGAGCTATCTAATTATGATAACTTCACTGTTCATAATGTTGAATCTTCATTTAAGTCTCAAATGGTTCTTCATAAGCCTAATAAGGGAAAAGAAATATGTGAGAGAAGTGACAAGAAAAACAACAACAATGATAGTGACACTTTTGATGATGATCTAGATGATCTTGAGGCACTTATGGCTAGAAGGCTAAAGAGAGGAAAAGGGAAATATAAATGGAAAATTCCTATTATCTGATTTTCATGTAATAAAGTTGGCCATATTGTAGCAAGATGCCCTAACAAGATTGAAAAATATGAGAAAAGGGAAAAAAAGTACAAAGACAAGAGAAATGACACAGATCACTGAAGGTATAGAGACTACAAAGAAAAAGGTAAGAAATCTTGCTATATTACTAAAGAGGAAACTGACAATGAAACTAGTGAATCTGATGAATGTGAAATAGAAGTTGTTTATGTTTCTATGAAAGATGATTCTGACAAAGATGAGAAAATTGCACTTATTTCATATGTTAGTAAAGGTGATAAATGGATTATTGATAGTGGTTGTTCACATCACATGACTAGTGATAAAAATAAGTTTGAAATCCTTAATCATTACAAAGGTAGAAGTGTTAAGTTTGGTAATGATGCACCATGTCCTATGAAAGGAAAAGGATCAATAAGATTGAGTGATGATATCGGATGTGATAATTTTTATTGGGTTGAAGGTCTTAACTATAATTTTCTGAGTGTGGCATAGTTGAACAGTACTAGTTACCAAGTTGAATTTCAGCACAGAAAGGCTAAAATATTTGATGCCATTGGTGAACTAATTATAATTGCAGAATAGATCAGAGGTAACTTGTTCTATCTAGACCTATATGAAGAAACATCTTTTTTTGCACAATATGATGATTTATGATTATGGAATAAGAGGCCGTGTCATGTAATTTTTGACAATTTGGTAAATATCAGTAAGTTAAAGAAATTTAGAGGTTCACCAAGATTGAAGAAACCTGATAATTTGATGTGTAAACAATGTCAATTGGGAAAAATGACAAAGTATAGTTTTAAGAGCAAGACATATACTTGTGAAAATATTCTTTAATTGGTTCATATTGATCTTTGTGGACCTATGGGTGTATAAAGTTATTATGGTGATAAGTATTTCATTTTGTTTATTAATGACTATTCTAAAATGATGACTACAATGTTTTTGAAAGAGAAATCTAATGCATTTCAATTGTTTAAGTGGTATTTGGAAAAATTTGAAAAATAAATTGGTATAATCTTGAAATGTTTAAGATCTAACAAAGGAGGAGAGTTTATTTCAAATGAGTTCAAATTGTTCTATAATGATAGAGGAATAAAGAGACAGATGTCTGAACCTAGGACACCACCACAAAATGGTATAGTAGAAATAAAAAACATATAAATTATGGATTGTGCTACAACACTGATGATTGAGAAGAATTTTGCACAAAAATTCTAGAGAGAAGCTGTAAGTAGAGTTGTTTATACCTTGAACCAAGTACAAATAAAGAAAGGTACAAATGCTACACCTTTGAGTTATGGCATGGTTATCCACCTAATCTGAAATATTTTAGAGTCTTTGGGAGTAAATGATATATATTGAAAGACAATAGAAATGGAAAATTTGATGCTAAAAGTGATAAAGGCATATTCCTAGGATATTTTGCTAAGAGAAAAGCTTACAAGTGTTTGAATTCTAACACTAGAAAAATTGTGGAAAGTGCAAATGTTAGATTTGTTGAATATTCATAAAAGAATGAATTGGTTTGCAAGAAAGAGCCTGAAGATTACAGATCTTCATATACATAGAAGAAGGAGAGACTAGCAATTCACCTAAACCATAGACCAAGGAACTACATGAGTCTACCAAGCCGCAACCAGATATTGTCAAGCATCGGGAGGATGCTACTGAGCAATTAGAAGAAGAGGCAAAGAATTTACAAGATGAACTTGAAGATCAAGACCAAGGAGAAAGGAAATTTAAACCTACTTTGGCACAGTATGTGAGAAGACATTATAAGCCTGAACAAATCATCAGAGATAAAGAATCTGGATTCATGACAAGAAGTAAGTTGAAAGATCATACATGCTTACTATGTGATTTTGAGCCTAAAATAATGAAAGACTCTTTAGAGAATGAAGACTGGATACAAGCCATGAATGAAGAAATAGATAAGATAGAAAATAAAAAAACCTAGACTCTAGTGCTGAGACCAAAAGACAAGAATGTTATTAGAAAAAAATGGGTATTCATAAATAAGCTCAATGAACATGGAGAAGTTACTAGAAACAAGCCAAATTGGTATGTAAGGAGTATTCACAAGAAGAAGGAATTGACTATGGGGAGATGTTTTCCCCTATTGCAAGATTAGGAGTGATGACTCTTATTGCTTATGTAGCTTATAAAGGATTCCAAGTATATCAAATGAATGTAAAGTTTGCATTTCTGAATGGGATATTAGAAGAAGAAGTATACATTAATCATCCAGAAGGATTTTTTGATCCAAGAAAGAAGAATATGGTTTGCAAGCTACACAAGGTAGTGTATGGATTGAAACAAGCCCTAGAGCATGGTATGAGAGATTGTACAACTATTTGATAAAGATTGGATTTGTAAGGACAAATGAAATTTTTTTTTTGTATATGAAGATTGAAAAAGGTAAAGGGATTTTGTTAGCTGAAATATTTGTTGATGATATCATATTTGGAGGACAAGATTCCCTATGTCAAAACCTTTCAAATGAGATGCAAACTAAATTTGAAATGTCTATGTTTGGTAAGATCAAATTCTTTGGTGGTTTGAAAGTCTATCAAATGAAGAAAGGTATATACATTATTCAATCTAAATATGTTAAGGAGATACTGAAACTTTTTGGTATGGAAGATTCTAGACCAGTAAGTACACCTATGGCTACTTGACAAAAGTTATCTTAAAATGATGATACAGCTGAAATAAATCAAACCTTGTATAGATCCATGATTGGAAAGCTACAATATGTCATCTATAGTAGACAAGATATTGCCCTAGTAGTTGGGATTGTTGCCAAATTTTTTTCCAATCCTAAAGAGAGTCACATGATGGAAGTGAAAAGGATATTGAGATATCTATAAGGAATAGAGGACTATGAATGCTATTACAAGAAGAATGAAAAGTTTGAACTGAAAGTTTACACTGATGCAGATTGGGCTGGAAATGTTGATGATAGAAAGAGTACAAGTGGTGGTGCATTATTTCTAGGAAAGAGATTAGTCTTTTGGAAAAGTAAGAAACAAAAATGCATTTCCCAATCTTCAACAAAAGCTGAATATGTAGCAGGAATAGTGAATTGTTCAAATTTAGTGTGGATAAAGCAATTGTTAAAAGGAATGAAGGAGGAAATCACTAAGCCGGTTGTTATTTTTGTGATAAAACAAGTTCTATTAACATATCAAATAATCTTGTTATGCACACTAAGATTAAGCATATTGCTATCAAGTATCATTACTTGAGAGAGCTGGTTCAAGACAAAGAGGTGAGATTGGAATATGTGAATACAAAGGAACAATTAGCAGATATATTCACAAAAGAATTACCTAAAGATTCTCATGAATACCTTAGAGGTAAATTAGGGTTCATTCCCATAACTCAGGCTACCTAGAAGCATATAGGAGAACTACATAAAATGTGCAAATTAGACTATCTGAAAAATTGATGTAGAAGAGGTCACACTTTAGGAATTTCCTAGAGTTGTGAGAAGTAAAGAAAATATGTTGATTAGTCATAAGAAAAGATGATAGAGGGAGTATACACCATAAAAAATAGACATGAAGACATCTACATGGCATATATGTAAGAGACAAAAGTTTCTTTGGCATTGTTGTCAAAGAGGGAGAGATTCAGGAAGAGAGATACAACATGAAATATTTTTTAATAAACCCAAGGGAGAGATTCCGAGGAAGAAATACATAAAAGTAAATGACCCTATGCAGAGGGAGAGATTCAGTGAACATGCAAAGATAAATATATCCAAGAGGGATTTGGTACTTACATGTGTTGGATGAGAATCAGAATGAAGCTCAGGATATTATAAATATCTGTTGCATAGAGATTTTTGGATTGTTTGGTGAATCATATGATGTTCATGTGGTGTTTCCATCAATGCTAAAGAGGGAGATTGTTGGAAACTACAATTAAAACAATTTTATATTGTAATTGATGTTAAACCTTAACTGGTAAGATAGTTTCTATCTAGGAGAGTACCATATCTTTTGATGAAGAGGATGAGGAGAGAACAAGAGAACCTAAGGAAAGGTTGAGTTATGTGATACTTCAATGGGTACTTGATTAGTTGGCATAATGACAAGTTAATGTGTCATTTACATAGTGAAGAAGAAAGAGTGGAAATGTAGGCTTAATTGAGAAAAAGTGAAGAAATCTAGTTTAAGCCAAGTGATGTTAGTTTCGACTAAGCACGAGTATATGCTGAGAAAATCTAGTGTTGATGGAACATTAGTAATTACCAAGTGACAGATAATTGCCAAGAAGAAAAATGTTAGCGATGACCGAGATACATATTAATGATCGAGGATATGAACACAGTATTGACCAAGTGTCAATAATTTACATTTTGAGAAAGAATTGAGAATCCCAACCAACATAGTTGAATTATTGGGATATGTAAAATTTTTTGACATTATTACTAAATGGTATAAAACATTTAATGTATGGTAAATTATTTTCTTATGATTTCAAGGAGAAGTTTGGAGATGTATCTAGAAGGAAAAGAAGGAGAACATAATGATAGAAGGATTCGATGAATCTGACCTAAACCTAAGATCTATGAAAGAGATTAAGAAGAAAAAGATTAATCTACCTAATCAAGGAGGTATAAGATTAACCTAATTATGAGGTTACAGACAATAGAGAAAAGTTTGATGTTATTGACTAATGATTCTAAGCAGAAGGCTGAAGGTGAATGAGCTGAATAGAGTTGTGATTTCTTGAAGAGAATTCCAAGAAGATCAGAGATGGAGATGGAAATGAAGGTAAATTAGTAAATCATCATATGTGTGAAGTCAATTTGTATTTTCAAAGTGAGTTGTATATTTTTTAGATCAGAACCTACTATTACTTTCTAACCATTGTATCAGTCTAAATCCTTTAATCAAGGTTGACCTAATAGTCATTTTGTGTAAATTCTTTAATCAAGGTGACATTCTGATGGAATGTTCTTAAGCCCGCTAACAAGGAAACTCTTAATAGGGTGATTAAATCCTTTAACTAGGTCACATTTAACAGTGTGTATTGTAAATCTTTAATCGGGTTGGCTTTTCACAGATCTCACTTCAGAAGAGTGAAAATCAGTAGCATGTTACAAGTGGTTTTTCCCAAATTGGGTTTCCACTATAAATCCTAGTGTTATACTTGTGTGAATGTTATTTTGATCTGAATGATGTTGAAAGTTTTATATTCTACAAGTTATTTACTTTAGGACAGTGGACTGCAAGTTTTATGTTATTGGTATATGCTATAGAGACCAAGTTGAAAGCTGATTAGATCTAAGATTGTTGAAGAGCTAGAAAGTTGAATTGGTATATCTAGACCTAAGAATAATTGATTCAACCCCCCTCTCAGTTGTTCTAAAATCATTCTAATAGATTATTGTTAAGACTATTATATTTTTATTTTAAGAATCTTAATTCTAACCTTCCAGAGATAATTAAACATATAGGAAGAGAACCATGAGCAATAAGAGAGAAAGGAGAGAGAAACACATAGAGGAGGATTTTTATGGATTCAAAATCTTACCTAGATCATTTGATGGAGGTCCCTGACACAAAACTTTCCCCAAGCCTATTCTTCTTGGAATCCTTATGCAACTTCCTGAGAAGTCCTTCTCTCCAACCTCCAAAATCCCCTTCCCTTATGCTCAATAATTTCTCCCTATAAGTAAACCTCCAAGTCATTCTAGAGGTTGAGGGTGTTGCTTCATGTAAAGTAATAGCCTCACCTACTTTATAAAATAAATCTAATAATAATAAAAATAAGTTAACCAATAGTTAGTTCTACCCCTTAGGTAACTAATTTTTACCTACCTTTCTTGTACTAACTTACCCCTTTCCAAACTAATTAAATAATTTAAATCCACTTATATAGTTTCATTATTATTATTATTATTAATAGAAACTAACTCTTATATAAATACAATATATTTGGCTATGATTCTCAAGGAAGTCACTACCACAATGGTAACTTGGGATCCCTTACAAACTAGAGGTCTTAAGTTCCACTCCCACCCTCTACACTAACAAGACATACAAGAGAAAGAGAGAGAGTCTATAAAGTAGGAATAAATATAGGAGTAGGTAATTAGTTTTATTTAATTTTATATTCTATTCTTTTCTTTTATTCACATTGCATTGATTATATTTATCTAAAGCCACATTATACATCAAAATACATAGAATCACAATAATAACTAAATACTCATAGGAACATAACTTCAACACATCAATAACTAAATATATACAGGTATGCATATACATGTGCACCCATATATGTATACTTTGTCTATACGATTAATGCATAGAGAGAGAAAATAACATCATAATCCTACATATCTCATAGCCATATAAATGAGACCAACATCAAAAGATATATAAAATAAGGAACTCAAATCCTCCCAAAACCAAGCCAAGAGACTAGATAAAATATTCAAAACCATAGGGTTTTTTGCATGTGTGAACTTTGGACCATCTCTGAACAACAACAACTAGCTCAAGGATTTTAAGGCACTCTCTGACCTATGTAACTAGGTGGAGTCGATTCTTAGTACATGCACACACTTGCATCACCAAGAAACAAAAGAAACACATATACATATTTATATACAAACAATTATAGAAAAGGAAGGAGGAGTGGGACATCATGTAGATCTCCCTCAAGAGTTACTATGACTACCTCCCCTCATCCAGAAACCATGCCAAATAGGGTACATATAAATCATAACATGTATTAGTAGGGTTATACCAATGATCATAATCATGAATATACACAAAAAGTATGAACCATTACTTAGAAAGAGAACTCTTATAATCAACCACAAGGGCTAAAACAAATCATATATACATAAGCATAAATGATAATGGTCCTGAGCATATTATTTGAGGGAAAAATCATAATCTATAACTCTAAAAATATATTATTATCTAAATCTAGTAAGGTAAGGGGGAAACATAAAGTCCATAAATTCTAGAATGTCATAATCCTATCCAACTTCAATATAACTTGTAGAACTACTAGATAGGGCACTAAAAGTACAAGGGTTAAGGGTTAGGTCATAACACATCACATAAGTATGGTTAGTCTCATAGAGATAGTCATGGTCATTCATGTAATCATCGAATGATAGTCATGTCAATTATAATCATAATCAAATAATCAAACCATTAAAGAGATCTAGAAACTATAGCATTTGTTTATCAATTAAATTTTAAGTACCCAAGTATCAATATAGACCCTAATTTATCCAAGAGATCATAACCATTGATAAATATTAGCTCATATAAATCTATTTGGTTCCTCCATATCATTATGACCCTATGAAATCATAACAAGAGATGAGTACACATGAAAGAATATACCAAAAACATTTATCACTACCTAAATGAAAGTAAAAGTATTATAGTTAAGAATGAATTTGTTATTCTTCCTTCAAGAAGAAACTTACTCTTTGTATCATCTTAAAATGGAAGCACTTCCATGTTAAGAGTGTTTAGCCCTCTTAGTAAGTGGTTTAGGGTCATGATTGGCATCTTTGCATTCTCCCTTGTCTTCCACTTCTTCTCTGCACTTGATTTCTACATTCTAGGTGAAATTAGGGTTAAGGTCTTAAGGAATTTCCTAATTTTCCTCTTTCCATGGCTCCATTTTCTAGGAAAGGTTAAAAAATGAGACCTCCTAGTCCTTCATCATATCATTTCAAGGATTTTTTGTCTATTCCAGAGACTGGGTCCTGATCTGACATCAATTTCCAAGTTTTTGGCACCCCTGGAACTCCTGTTGCAGAACCTGACAAAGTTAGGGTTTGAGGTCAAAGTTGACCTCGACCCTGACTAGGTCAAGGTTGACCTTGACCATGACTAGGTCAGGGTCAACCTTGACCTTTACCTCTTCCTACCAGAATTTCAAAGTTTCATTTGCCGGTAATTTATCTTTTGGGAAAGTTATTTCCCACTTCTGTGTCAGCTGTTTCGGGCTCTGAAATGGTAAATCCTTTAATTACATTTAATTTAGATCCATTCTCTAAAGGTTAGGACCTAATTGGGATTTAATTCTTCAAGGTGGCCCTTCTAGAGGAGTGTGACCTAATTCACTATAAAAGGAGGCTTTCCTCTCTCATTTTCACATCAAGTTTTCACATCTCATCCAAGAAATCAAGCTCTCAAGTTCTCAAGGTGATCAAGCAAGCATTCATTCAAGTATTCAAGTCTTCTTCTTTATCCAAGTTCTCCATTGAAGATCAAGGATTTAAGCATTCAAGCTATTGAAGGGATTTGGCTCAAACATTCAAGATCTATCATTCAAACCCTAGATCTAGCCACCATGGTGGTATGATCTTCCTTCAAGATCCTTTGTTCATCTTCAAGATCCCTATCATTGTTTCCTCAAGGTGGATTTCAAGCATACAATCATGGAGGTTTGATTATGTTATGTTCAAGCTTTCATATCAATATATTTGATTACATTCCAAATACATTAGCATATCCATTGAATTGCATAACTTCATTGTTAGATTCATTTCTACTACTTGCTAGCATTCTCCTATTTCAATTTCAATATTAAGGTTGATTCCAAACTGGGGTTTGACCAAGGCAAACCCCCCAAATAGAGAAAAAAAACCATTTTTCTTGTAGGTACAGGTGTGGAATCTTGGATCTGAGAGTGAATTTGGATACCCTTTTTAGAAATCTTTCAGGATCTGCGAACAGAATCAGAATCAGACTTCAAATAAATAATGTGGTCTTTGACCTTTTAAAAGGTCAAAGTCGACCTGTGTGAATTTGGAGAAAATATTTTTGGGTTTTTTCTGCCTTGACATTTCCAGTCCAAAACAGGTGACAAAATCTTTAGAAAGTTCATAGAGAAGATTGTATTCAGCATTTTCCAGATCTCCCCTAATTCAAGATTAGTATTTACACTTCAATTATTTCAGATTTCAAGCTTAATTCAACTATAGGGAAGTATAGGGTTTCTCTCTCTCTCTCTCTCTCTCTCTTTCATATTCTTCATAGATTGATTCGATTGTGTATTAACCTCTTGGTTGATCAAATTGGATCTCTCCTTTGGGAATTTGGATTTAGGAGTGAATCTTACATTTTCCCCACACACATACACAAATAGTGGTGATTCCAAATTACCACTATTCATTTTGGTGAACCCGACTAGCTTACTCTCTTTCTTTTTGGTGTTAGATTTACATTTTTCTCTTGCATCTATACTTCAAAAATTCAAAAAAAATCTATATATTGCATAAAATACAAAAACATATTTCTTGCATTTTTATCATGAAGATTGTTAAGATGTTTTGGTGCATAATAATGTTTGTTATTACTCTTCTTCTAGGATTTATTTATAATGCATATGATGTTTATGAGGGTATTATTCATTTCATAACATTGATGACCCTTCACTTTGCTCTTGCTTATGCTTTTGTGAAGTTGACTGATACTAGTCTACCTACATTTAAAACTTTTCTTAGGGATTTATGTAGTAGCCTTATTCATCTTTTAGATTATGTGAAGAATTTGGTAGATGACACACCATCTCCTAATCTTCCTACTTGTAATTCATCTCCTAATCTTCCAAATCTTCATCCTAATCTTCCTACTTTGATACCTAAATCTCCATCTGTTAATCCTTTCTCTTCCCGTACTTATGATGGGATTCAAGCTATAGGGTAGGATGCGGATGTGCAAGATTTCTTTTATTTACCTTCTCCTCCTAATCATGATGATCTTAAAGGAAAGGATAAAGAAACTTCTTCCAAACCTATTATCCCACCTTATACAACCTTTACTCATGAACATGATAAACAATCACCTCCTGTAGAAACTTTGCATGATATGTACACTACTGGATATAATATGGTGAATAAACAAGGCTATAACGGTTTAGGGTTAGGAGTTAATGAACATGGTATTAAATTTCCCATTAATATACCTCCTAAACCGGATATGTGTGGTGTTGGAACTTCTAAATCTCAAGTCAAGTTAAGTGGTGTGGATCTTCATCTTCCCCTTTACGTTCATCTCTCTACACCTCTAATGGATAATCCTAACACTTGTCAAGAAATTGCTAAGACAGTATATGTGGAGTTAATGAATTCTAAGAAGGAAAGATTTAGACCTATGCCTATTGATGCTTTGTACAAATTTAAATGTCCTTTCCACTATTGTAATACTCATTTTCTTTCTGATTGTAACTTCTTCAAATTATATGTTAGGGATAGGGTTGTGTGCGGTATTATACCTTTTTCTCATGCTGTCTTACAACTTCATAATTTTGATATAGGGGATTCCCCTCCATTAGACCTGGAGTAAATGTTCCTATCCTCTTGTCTCATGACTGGGGGGCAAGAAGCATCATTTTATCCAGTCTTTTAGGATCCATTAGGTCTTTTTATTAAGATTTAATTGGTATTCTTTATGTTTCCTTCTTCCATAGTCTTGCATGATGTTTTTATCCATTCCTAGGAATTATATTTTCTTCTTAGAAAATATTTTCTAGGATATGTGTTTTGTAAAAATATCCCTTGTCCTTCATTCCTTAGGGGGGAAAGGTTCTTCCTTCTTTCTCTTTTTCTAGGGGAACTTCTTTCCTTAGCTTAATGGTATTTGTTTATATTGCAATATTATTTCATCATATTGATAGATATTTTGACTATGGATAACCTTCTTACATGAGAAGCTGTTGTCCTAGGTTATCACTTCTTCTCTATGTTGCAAATTATGTTCTTTATAAATTCTCACCCTTGCTTTACAGTTAGAGTTGTTTCCCTCATTCCGAAGATTCCTCTTGCTCTTCTTCACAAGGAGCTTGATGATTGAATCTTTATTCCCACCTTTTGAAAGATGATATCTTATCTAAATGCACTTTTCTTTGGTGGAGATCTTGGTGATAAGATCTTTTTCATTGAGGGTCCTTGTCCATAAGTAACATATCCTTCTCACAATTATTTATACTCTTGGATGTAGGGGTCCATATCTCCCACTAAGGATATACTATACATTATTATAAACAGGATATCTCCTTGCTTTGTGAAGTAGGTATCCTCTTCCATCTTTGTTCCTACACTTGAGGGGCAAAGATGCCTTATCCTTCTTTTCTATCTTCAAACATTCACACATGGAGTCACAAATATGGGTTGTGAGTTTGGTAGAAGTACTCTAGCCTTGGAGGCTTGGTATGTTTTTCTATCTTATTCAAATCTATGCATTGTTATTTCATCCAGTATTCTCTTCTTTTCTAGGGATTCACCTCTTTCCTTGGTTAAGTAGTATCTATCTATTATGTGATATCCAATCATACATGAAAATTATGGTTTGCATTTGTGGACCTATGTCCCTTATGCAAACCTTATTTGTTGTTTGACATTGGGTTTCCATGGTTGATACATCTCTCACCTTGGAAATTGAATAGTGTGCTATCTCTCATTAAGGGTTACTTTATTTTCACTTCTTAAATGATATCTTTTACATTCGACCGTTCCATGGCCTCATAGGAGCTGTGACCTTCTTGGCTTGGACTGGGTGTTGTCTATGGATATTGTCTTAATGTTGAAGAAGGCTTTATCCTTGTTCTTTCTTTCCTTAACATGACAAAATAGTATGTTTTTTGTCATATTAAGGAGGGGAGTATATATAGGGCCTCCATTGTACTATAATTTTTTATTTTTACATGCTAAATCTTGGAAGGTAATGCACATAAGTTGCTAAATCTTGAGGAGACACGCATTCTCTTTTCAAATTTTTCAATATGCTAAATCCTCTGAAGGTAATGCACATAAGTTGCTAAATCCTAAAGGGACATGCATTTCCAATTTCAAATATGCTAAATCTTGGAAGGTAACGCACATAAGTTGCTAAATCCTAAAAAGACACACACCTATATGCTAAATCTTTCGAAGGTAACACACATAAGTTTCTAAATCCTGAGAAGACATGCATTTCATATTCATAGTGATACAATAAGGTGGATCTATGGATATTGCAGAAGCCATCAGAAGATGCATTACAATTGCAAGCATAGTTAATGGGTGAACCTGTTGGGCTTTCCCTCCAGGGTGATTCATGGTGAGGTGGGCATCTTACTGAGCAAGGTAATCACTTTCTCTTTTCTCTCTTTTCACTTTCATGCTAGTAGGACTAGATCATGAAGCTATTTTGTCTATAGTGTTGCTCTTGTCTTTCTTATGTAGTTATTTATGCTTTTATGATAGCTTTCCAAATATGATATTGGTATGAAATATTTCTTAGCAAGGTTTCTTATCCTAATTGATTTGGGTTGTTTAGTACTAACCCTTGTTCTTTTGTATACTCTCATGTATGTATGTTGAGTTAGAATCCTTGGTTTGGGGGCTTGTGTCTTCAACTAAGTGTTGTTTTATCTCATTTTGAATCCATTGGGATCTCTTCTCTCTTCTCCTTTACCAAGAGTTTGCATTGAATCCATACTCTTGCTAAAGTGGGGGCTTACTGTATCATCTTAAAATGGAAGCACTTCCATGTTAAGAGTGTTTATCCCTCTGAGTAAGTGGTTTAGGGTCATGATTGGCATCTTTACATTCTCCCTTGTCTTCCACTTCTTCTTTGCACTTGATTTCTATATTCTAGGTGAAATTAGGGTTAAGGTCTTAAGGACTTTCTTGATTCTCCTCTTTCCATGGCTCCATTTTCTAGGTAGGGTTCAAAAATGAGACCTCCTAGTCCTTCATCATATCATTTCAAGGATTTTTTATCTTTTCTAGACATTGGGTCCTGACCTGACATCAATTTCCAAGTTTCTGGCACCCCTGGACCTCTTGTTGCAGAACTTGACAAAGTTAGGGTTTGAGGTCAAAGTTGACCTCAACCCTAACTAGGTCAAGGTCAACCTCAACCCTGACCTCTTCCTACCAAAATTTAAAAGTTTCATTTTCTGGTAATTTATCTTTCCAGAAAGTTATTTCCTGCTTCCAGGTTGGCTGTTTCAGGCTCTAAAATGGTAAATCCTTTAATTACATTTAATTTAGATCCATTCTCTAAAGGTTAGGACCTAATTGGGATTTAATTCTTCAAGGTGGCCCTTCTAGAGGAGTGTGACCTAATTCAATATAAAAGGAGGCCTTCCTCTCTCATTTTCACATCAAGTTTTCACATCTCATCCAAGCAATCAAGCTCTCAAGTTCTCAAGGTGATCAAGCAAGCATTCATTCAAGTATTCAAGTCTTCTTCTTTATCAAAGTTCTCCATTGAAGATCAAGGATTTAAGCATTCAAGCTATTGAAGGGATTTGGCTCAAGCATTCAAGATCTATCATTCAAACCCTAGATCTAGCCACCATGGTGTTGTGATCTTCCTTCAAGATCCTTTGTTCATCTTCAAGATCCATATCATTGTTTCCTCAAGGTGGATTTCAAGCATACAATCATGGAAATTTGATTATGTTATGTTCAAGCTTTCATATCAATATATTTGATTACATTCCAAATACATTAGCATATCCATCGAATTGCATAGCTTCATTATTAGATTCATTTCTACTACTTGCTAGCATTCTCCTATTTTAATTTCAATATTAAGGTTGATTCCAAATTGGAGTTTGACCAAGGAAAACCCTCCCAAAAAACAATAAAACCATTTTTCTTGTAGGTATATGTGTGGAATCTTAGATCTGAGAGAGAATTCAGATACCCTTTTCGGAAATCTTTTAGGATCTGTGAATAGAATCAGAATCAGACTTCAAATAAATAATGTGGTCTTTGACCTTTTAAAAGGTCAAAGTTGACCTGTGTGAATTTGGAGAAAAGATTTCTAGGTTTTGTCCACCTCAAAATTTCTAGTCCAAAACAAGTGGAAGAATCTTCAGAAAGTTCATACAGAAGCCAGAATTCAACATTTTCTAGATTTGCCCTAATTCAAGGTTAGTATTTGCACTTCAATTATTTCAGATTTCAAGCTTAATTCAACTATCGGGAAGTATAGGGTTTCTCTCTCTCTTTCATATTCTTCATAGATTGATTCAATTGTGTATTAACCTCTTGGTTGATCAAATTGGATCTCTCCTTTGGGAATTTGGATTTAGGAGTGAATCTTACATTTTCCCCACACACATACACAAATAGTGGTGATTCAAAATTACCACTATTCACTCTTATCCAAGAATATAAATCTCTACAACATTCCCCTAACTTCCAAAGGGATATCAAACAATTTAGGGTTAGAGGGGTGTTACATCTTCTATAAGTGTAGTAGTTGGATTAGGCATTAACAAGTTGATATTTTGGTGCAATGACAACCACTACTTGTAACAAGTGGTATCAAAGCTTGGTCACAAGTTTGAATCCCCTCGGATAACGCTGAGGGGGAGATTGTTGGAAAAATAGTCAGTGCTCCCCTCAAGATTCATAATATGGATTAGCTACCTCTTGTGTCTTCTATAAGTCTAGTGGTTGTATCAAGGATTAACATGTCAATCTTTTGGTGCAATGACAACCATTACTTATAACAATTTTAACTTTGAATAAATTGAATATCCTAAGAAATTAAAAGTTTCTTTAATGAAGCTAAAAGGGTAGGCAATCCTATTCTCAGATGATTTGTAAATAGAGTAATAAAGAAGAGGTAAGAAAAATACAAAATCATGGGATAAAAGACTAAATTGAAGACCAAGTTCCTACAAGTGGATCACCAACTTAGTTTACTTTGGAAGTTGTAAAATTTGAAATAAAAGGAAACAAGTGTCAAAGAATACATGAAATAATGATATATATTGAGTATTTGAGTGGGATACATTGACGTTGATGACGAAGATGACGATGATGACAATGATGACGATGATGACGACGATGACGATGATGTTTATGATGATGATGATGATGATGATGATGATGATGATGAGAAGGTCTCAATATATATTATTGAACTATGTTAGGTCCCAAAGTATTTCTCCACTTCTTATATTAAACCCAAATCTCATCCACAAGGCCAATGTTGTAGTGCCTCTTGTGGTTGCATTCTATTCCATCATTATTTTGATCCAAGATATAATATCTTTTGTGTTATTCTAAGATTATCTTCATGATGAGATGCATTTTATTACAATATATTATTTTGGTTGCAAATACTTAGCCATAATAGATGGCTAGATTATGTCATCGTTTACATTTTTTATCATATTTGCATGATGAGGCTACCAATGTGACATGATGTTTTATGATGAAATTTGGTGTATTTTGTATTTGAGACTATTTATTATGTTATCAAGATGGTTTTATTTGATTTCTTTCTACATGGTGCCTTATATGCTATTGGATATTTCAATTATCAATGTTCACTGATTTATGCTCACATTGCCATAAATGAATAATTTAAATGATTTATATATATTTTCAATGTTTAAATTAAATACAAAGCTTATTTAAATTATATATACACCAAGAAGTACAAAATAGGACAACCAGTGATACGACATTCTTTATGTCTGATCATTAGTTAAGAAGTAGATTAAGAAGTTAGTATTCCAATAGGAATTTTATTACTATGATTCTATGTGATTTTCTTATTTATATTGTGATTAGATGCACTTGATGTTTTCATGTAGTAGTGGTACCTGACTTATTCTTCCTGAGCTATAGGATTTGAGTGTATATATCCATGATACTAGCATAGGAGATAGCTTCACTGACCTTTTAGATTTGAGCTAATATCATCCCTGTATGGACAATCTATCCATAATTGATGTTTTATTCCCTTAGGTACATGTTGTTTATGTTGGAAAGAGAAAATTCTATTGATAGATTGTACGTTTTCATTAATGAAAACCATACATGTTTTAGATGATCACTTGTCACATTTTTTTGTCACCATTTGATTGGATGTAAATTTGGCTAAGTATGAAAAATAGGGACAATGTATAGGGTACAAAAAAATCTTCACTAGGGACATATACTTTCAATTTTTAAGTAGAAAATCTAGAGGGAGCTTCAGTAAGGTATAATTTACCTTATTCCAGCTTTATAGTAGTTGGAGATCTTAGATGAGTGAGTTATAGTGTTTTGAGTATTAGAATTCAGTAAATAGTGAAGAACAATTAATAGATAGATAGAAGATTAGTTAACAATCCCATGAGGTCGATGGGAAAAATTATTTTTGAGATTGATATGGTAGATATGACATGGTAGAAAATATCTATGCCATTTTTCAAGGTTAGGAAAATATTTTGTATGAATATCTGGCTAGCACTTCACATGTTACCTATTTTATTCTTGAGGCTAATCAATGAGGATATTATTTTTATAAATGGATATATAAGATCAAGTTTTTGTGATGATCTATTATTGTGATGATTATATATATTATGATGATATGTTGTATGTGTGAATGACATGTAATCATTGGTTCAATTGATAGTTGAGTAGAGATTTTGTATTGCACTTATATGGAACTATATTGGTATATGTGATGCTATCTTTCAACTCATCATTTTGGATTGTAGTCTAATATACTTTGTGAAGTAGTGATCTTTCCTAAGGGTTGTATCCCTCTTTTGTAATTGAGCAGTGAGCTCTAGAAAGTGCGCTTGAATGCATGCATTTTCCTATTGTACTTAAACCTTTAACAAGGTTAATTAATTCTACAGAGTAATAATTTGTGGGTTACATTCCCATTGTGTTTTTACACTAATAGGGTTTCCACACAAAAATAATGGTGAACATTATGATATTGTGGATATTTTATTTATGTTTCAGTTGTTTACTTTACATTTCTTTTGGTTTATCATTGAAGAATCAATTTAATAAAGTTAAAAATGGTAGAACATTGATTCACTCCAATCTCAGTGTTCCTTAATACCAAAAATTAGTACCAGAGCCTTGTGCCTTAGACAAAGTATAACAACTTGAGGAAGATCTTGATGGGTGGTTCAATAGTTTCTAGTAGTATTCTAATAAATATCTTGGTTGCACTTGAAGAACTTGACAAGTCAAATGCTCATTTTTATTGTTTGATCAGATTTAGGGTATGCAATTCTTTAAAATTTTATGTATATATATTAGATAAAATCACAATATAATATTATCTAATCATAGATATATATAAGTATATCTTCATAATCTCTCCTTAGAATATTATATTTATATATATTTATCTCCAAATTGATATTATATCAAACCACTTATTTGATATATATCAATATCAATATAATATAAATAATCTTCTTATTAACTAATGTGTGTAGAGGACTTTATATAGATCTCAATATCAAAATAAGGAGCTAAATTGTATCGCTATTAATTATCAATTTCATCAAATGAATTTTATGTAATATATATATTCTTCAAGGATGTCACACAAAGGGACATACCTCTTCCTAATAACATGTATTTCACAAAGAGTGATGTCTCTGCTAGGAATGGGAACACTGAGTGGGGGGTGGTGAATCAGTGTTCACTGTATTTTATCTTTTTACTTGATCTTTAAACTAAACTTAAATGATTAAGTACTGAAATGAACATCCACATAAACATGAAACATGAAATTATCACATAACACCAATATGGTTATGGGGAAACCCAAATAGGTAAAAACCCCAGTGGGAATTGATACCCACTAATATTCTGTACTAGTGTTTTGTGATCCTTGTTAGAAGATCCTTAACCCTGTTAGGAATTTCTTTACAATTTATTAAGTATAGTAGACCTTGTCAAGGGTTAGACCCTATTAGGAGTCTTTTACAATAGTCCCTGGTAGGGGAGTAGACGCACTATCCTAGAGCTCACTACTCAAGTGGTGAAGGCTATAGCCTTCTGATCTCAGATACACACTATATCTGTTGGATGAACTATCATTGTGACACTGCTTGTCAAATCATTTCCTTTAATGTGTTGATGCTTTAACCTCTTGAAAATCTCTAATACATCTTATAGTCTCTTCACACACTTCTTCTCTACTTATCACAACTCTCTATCAACTTCTATGTCAATTACAATGGGCACATCTCATATTTATATTCGCATACAAAATAAACAACTAGGTCAGCCCTTAAACCTATTACATACAATGCGTCCTATTGAATCGGCTCAAGCATTTTTATAAATAAACATATATACATGTCAGAAACCTAATTACAATGGGTGCATAACCTTTACATCATTAGAATATAACCGCAACTCAAAATGCTAACAGTCGGTTGCTTACTCTGTTCTTCTCTAGCACACACTGGCTGTGTAACTTCAACTATCTGTATCTTTCTCATACTTCCATATCTGATCATGTGCTCATAGAATAAGAATGAATATAGTCTAACCAACTTATCTTCTAGGGTGCATACCATAACTCGGTCATATGAACATGCGCTAATGCTCTAAGCTTTAGGAACTTTGTACATTGTCCAGTCTTCAACACTTATCTAATTTTTGATCTTCCCATCAAGTGTGCTAACTCCAAACTACTGTATGGCTTTGTTTCCATAATGAAAACACTATACTAATTCATATACATTAGTATAGCCAACTTGCCAACAATCTCCCCCTTTTTCATTGATGGAAACAAAGGAATATGGCCAAGTTGCTAACTGTCCTTAATACAAAAAACTTTTGTCTTATATCTCCCTATACATATCTATAATCCATATTCTACACATACTCCCCCTTTCACATTAATGATAAAGGTGTGTCAAAACTAAATCTACAAAAACTTACTATGATAGAACATCCAGATATGCAATCTGTAGATTTTGGATCTCCTTTTTCCAAAATGTGATTAGCAAATTTACAATTTGTAGATGGGTGCATAAAGCATACTGTAGCTTCTCCATCTTCTCCATATTAGTGCTAGGAACTTTGTTGGAAAAATAGTCATCACTCCCCTCAAGATTTGTGACATGGCTTAACAGCCTCCTATGTCTTCTATAAGTCTAGTGGTTGTATCAGGCATTAATAGGTTGATCTTTTGGAACAATGAAAACCACTACTTGTAACAAGTGGTATTAGAGCTTTGTCATAGGTTCAAATCCCCTAGGGTAACATTGAGGGGGAGATTGTTGGAAAAATAGTCATCGCTCCCCTCAGGATTTGTGACATGTCTTAACCACCTCCTGTGTCTTCTATAAGTCTAGTGGTTGTATCAGGCATTAATAGGTTGATCTTTTGGTGCAACAACAACCACTACTTGTAACAACCTTGATCATATCTCACCATGGTGGCATTGATCTCCTTGATATTCTAATTTAGTATGTCTAATGACGGTGCAAGAGCATTCCTTAGCTGAGTCTACCTAGCCCTTATCTTGATCATTTCTTTTTCTTCCTTCTCAATATTGTCTAACTATCCTTGGTAGAAATTGTTGCAAATGTTCACATCAATAGATGGATCTTCTACTAAATTTATTATGCTATCTATCATGACTTCTACCTCTTGTACCTTTTGTACAGATCACTACTTAACTTGTCTTGGTTCATACATTCAGCAATGATCTTTCTTCCCTTTGCTACAAACTCCTTTAGGGATGCTTGACCAGCCTTTAGTAAGCTCAGGTCAAGTGTATAGTTGCTAACCAATTCACTTAATCTTTTCTTCAAGTATTTCTCTTCTACAACTAAGGATACAGATTCTTCTAGGCTTGAGAAATTGTTTTTGAATTGTGAAATGACTACACTTACATCATCAACAGAGTGTACCTTGGACACTTTCTTGTCTATGGGTAACAAACTGTTCAGTATGTTCACTGACTCAGGTTGTGTCACGTGTCAAACTTGACAACAATGCTACTGAGGGAGTGATGGGAGTGCTATCCATCACTTCTTGTTTTACCTTGATTTTTTCAACTGATTTTTCATCTTTTTGTTCACTTCCTTTTACCTCTTCTTCTTCTTCTTCTTCTTTTTGGCTTCTTTTTCTTTTTCTCCTTCTTTCTTATCTTCCATCTTTTCTTCTTCTTTCTCATTTGTTATACCCTTAATAAAAATTTCTTCTTGATGAGTAGGAGTGTTACTGCATAAGATTTCAGCTTCTTGTGTGCTCACAAAAGCTTCTTCAAACTTTTCCAACTCAGTGTCACTGGTTTCCATGGCGATCTCCACATTATCAATGATAATGGTGCTATCTTTTAGTGACTCTATTGTGGGCATAGACTTAACTATCTTTGTTTTTGTTTCAACTACATGTATTGAGTCCTAAGGTCCTGTCACTGATGCATTAGTGGGCTCTTCCACCTTAACTTCCTTTAAGGGTGCTTGTGCTATGGGCACAGTAGCTAGATACATGTGTCTATTCATAAAGACCTTCTCAAGGGCTTTTTCTATTTTCTTAGCCACAAGATCATAGTCTTTGTCCTTTATATGAAAAGTCCTTGACTTTGTTCTGAGATGTGGCTTCACTAGATCTAACAATAGAGATTTCTCTTCTTAGGAACATACTAGAAGAGTTTCAGCTAGAATCTTTTCCCTTATCCTTAAATCCTCTTCAATGGCTTGTTTCTTTTGGAATTCTAGGATGTTCCATATATTGTCAGGGATCATAGTATTAAGTTCCAAGACTATCTTCTTGAACTTCAACATGTATTTGACTAACATTACATGTATCTCAGATTTATCTATCTCACTATATTTTTCATAAAACTTTTATACTTGATCAATTCTACCCTCATCAGTTATTCTTGCACTTAGCACATTGAGACTAGGTTTGAAACTTACTTCAGGAGGTGCTTGTGAGTTCTTTTTGTTCCTTGTTACTCTTGAGGATATATGACCAATGCTAATCTCTTTCTTCCTCTTTGGCATTGCCTTATACTCAAGAGAAGCAGTAAGGTCAATGGTTTCTTTAGGCATAGAAGGAGTAACATCAGTATTACCCTTCTATTTATCAGATTTTTGAATCTTCACTTTCTTTAGCTTAGGATCATCTAATTCTACTTTTGCTACATCTGTGCTCTCTAATTCCAAAGTAATCTTTTGTTACCTTTCTTTGTCTAGGTCTTCTTGAGACACTCTATGTATTCGTAAGATCTCAGAGGTAACCTTGGCAACCTTCCTTTTGTTGTTGCATTGTTTAGTTTAGCATCTACCTCTCTTGTCTTCTCCTCATAGGTTCCCCATCTGGGCTCGTTGGGGTCTTTACATGCTACTAATAGAACTTGAGCATAAGCCTCTAGAATAGGCTCTTCCACTTCATATCCTAGTGGATGAATCCACTTTTCTCTTGGTTCAACTACCTCCATGCATGTTGTGTTTGTCTCAACCATAAAAGAAATAGTATCCTTTTATTTCTCAACAATGTTCTCTGGTATCCTGTACCTCATATGCATTTTGACCCTAAATATCTTCAACTCTAGTGTCATGTAGTCTCTTAGAGTGCTCTTTGTAGATGCCTTGAAAGATATTTGAGGCATGGTAGGAATAGTCTTGTCTAGGTATGAATCTAACACCTTTCCAATAATATGGAAGTACATATAGATAATTAGGGACCCAAACCTAAATATATTGGTTTTATCATGCTTGATTGTCCTGATGTTGTCAATTAGCTATGCGCACAAGATCTCACATAGGTTGAACTCTCCATTTTCATTAATAATTCTTATGGCTGCAAGAATTGTGGCTGAAAACACATTGTTTACCTTGCTGGTGTGTTGAAACATATATCCAAGTATCATAGACATCAATTTGATTTCATCTTGCTCAATAGGATCTATGGTCATTCTGAACCTATCACTCCTTGACTTGCAAGTCTATTCAATAATCTTCCTCACATATTTACCCATTGGAAGGAAAATGTCTATCCTTGATAGCCCTGTCATCTCATGAATTAGGTCATTGGTAATTCTGACTGACACTTCACCTATCCAAAATAGGCCATCATGAATCCTGCTCAAAAGAATCTTGATCCATTCTGATTCATAAAACTCATACACTGTAGCATACTCCACTATAGGGTGATTATCCCACCACGCATACTCAACCAAGAAGGTTTTGTCTAGTTTTAACATAGTTTCCATGTGCACCCTTAATCTGTCCAATCCTACTATTTCTTTCTTATAGTAGATGTATGCCGTAATGTCCTCGACATGGATAATGCCCATAGGTATGTGGGAAAATGCCCCTTCTAGGTCATCTAGTGTAGATTTAAATGGATGCCTCTTAAACACATATCTTTTCTTCTCTGCAATATCAAATACTATAGGAGTAGCCATCTCTTACTTGTGTATCACTTTCATGAACATTTCCAAGAGATTTTGAATCAGTGCGATGAACTAGGTTTTCCGTAACTGATCAAATGCATAGCAAATCACTTGAAGAATCAAAATGCAATCCTTCTCAATCAACTGCTAAGGCTCTTCTACTCTTCAATCACTCTTAATTTGAATGTAATGAGAGATCTTCTAAATTTTGTGTTCTTTAAAATAGAAATTCTTCCATTAATGCTTGTTGCATAAACCAAGCTGTCACTTGGAAATTTCTAACTTTCATTCTGAAAACAATTAGCTAGTGCGCTCATGCATGAAGGCTCCCTTAGTCTCCAAAGATTAAGTCCAAAGGTGCGTACTCTGAGAGTGAGTATACTAGCCACACAAGGGTCTAGAGCTAAATTAGCTCTCCCTATGACCCTGAGGGCCATTCATCTAGATGTAGAGGGTGCATCCACTATGGATGCATCCAATACATACTCATCAACCTTATCTTTCTTTTCTTCTAACCAAATCATGTTTGCATCCTCTAAGGCTTTCACAAACTTGACTTCTCCTTCAGGATCCAATACTGGTTCTTCAATCTTTTTAGGGCTTTCCTAACCTTGGGTCCTTGATCTACAATAATTTAAGATGTGTCCAACCTTGTTACAAGAGTGACAAATGACTGGAAGCCTTATATTCCTCGGTGCATTGACATGAGTCACCATATTACATTGTTTAGCTGAGTGACAATTATAGTTACATATCTGACATGTAACATTCTGAGAAATTCTTACATTTGACTGATTCTAATTTCTTTGATTATGAGTCCTATTCTTTTGGTTTGTCTTGCAATTCATAGTTCTATGACCAAATTTATTGTATGAATAACAATATCCATTGAAAGGTCTTACCTCTGTATAGTTCCTTGCTATGTGTCCATGATTGTTACATGCATAACAAGCTTTGTCTACTGGTTTGCATTCATTCTTAGGTGGTTCAATATGATCCTTAGTCTAACTTCCATTCTCCTTAGTATTTGAGGTGCCTTCTGGTGCTTTCATTCTTGCTCGCATGTTGTCAATCTGATTTTGTTCTTCATTGTATCCAATGCAGCTAGTATCTCCTTTAGCTCTTCTTGCATATAACTAAGATTCTATCATATCAAAACTGGTGTGTAATTTGTCAATGTGATTCTTTGCATCTTTTAATTCAGATTCTAAGCTTTGTTTGTTGTTTCTTAGCTCTAAGATTTCCATGTTTTCTTGCCTCAATTCTTCATTTAGTTGAAGGTTCTCTTTGACCTGTTCATCATAGACTTCCTGATTGTTAGTTAGCTTATCATCAATTTCTTTAAGTTGTTCTTTTAAGGATGTAATTTCTTCATTTAGCTTCTTGACCATTGTCCCTAGATCACTAGTAAAGCATTCTTTCAAATATTTTCTTATCCTTTTGATAACTAATTGAGCATCACTAAGTTTTTCCCTTGGTTCTTCAGTTTCTCTTTTAGATTTGTCGAGGTCTTCAAGAGAAGCTTCCAGATTTATTTTCAAATGTTTCATTATTGCTTTGTCCATGATCTCCCCAAATGGGTAAACTTCTTTATAAGGACCAGTGTTCACTGTATTTTATCTTTTTACTTAATCTTTAAATTGACCTTAAATGATTAAGTACTGAAATGAACATCCATATAAAAATGAAACATGAAATCAACACATACCACCAATATAGTTATGGGGAAACCCAAATAGGCAAAAACACTAGTGGGAATTGACACACACTAATATTATGTACTAGTGTTTTATGATCCTTGTTAGAAGATCCTTAACCTTGTTAGGAGTTTCTTTACAATGTATTAAGTATAGTAGACCTTGTCAAGGGTCGGACCCTGTTAGGAGTCTTTTATAATAGTCCTTATTAGGGGAGTGGATGCACTTTCCTAAATCTCACTACTCAAGTGGTGAAGGCTACAAACTTCTGATCTCAGATACACACTATATCTGTTGGATGAACTGTCACTATGACACTTCTTGTCAGATCAGTTCCTTTGATGTGGTGATGCTTTAACCTATTACAAAGATCTAATACATCTTATAGTCTCTTCTCACACTTCTTATCTGCTTGTCACACCTCTTTATCAACTTTTATGTCAATTACAATGGGTGCATCTCATATTTATCTGCTGATGCAGGAGCATCCTGGGTGTAAGAACAATCTTGCATCACCCAAAAATATTTCTAGTTTCTTTTCAATAAGGGCTCTCTTGTGCAGAGCTGCTATGTATGGAAACTTACTATTTTTAGTAAGTTGGTCATACAATCTCAAAATGTTCTAATTTCATAGATGGAGGTTCATTTTGGTCATACCAGCTTGTCAGTAAAGTTTCATTGCTAGATCAAGTGTAGTTTTGAAGATATTGAAAATTTTTGGTATTGGCAACAGGGTACAAAAAATTTGAACTCAGTTTTGAAGGCTTTAGAGGCCCTAGATGAGGTTGAAGTTTCAATTGAATGAAGCTTTCTTGATTTAGGTGTTGTAGAGCACTTCACGCCCTTTCTGAATTGGGGTTATAATAGTCAATTGGGTCAACGGGTGATGACTTATGGTCTCTGAAAGTTGGGCCACCTGAAATGGAAGAAAATAAATTTCCTTCAAAATTTTTGTTTGGGTTTAAAAATTTATTTTGAGCCGACTTTGATGTAATAAATTAAAAAATAAATAATTCTAAGTTTGGTTGGCCTTATTGGCTAAAATTCTAGAACCTTCCCAGGTGGTGGAAAACTACCTATATAAGGAAGGCTGTAGTATTGTCTTAGGCAGTTTGGGATAGTTCTGGGTAGTAGATCTGGGTAATAATTCAAGGCTTTGTCCTATAGAAGATTGTAAGGGGAATGCAAATGTGGCTTTGCATATTGTAATTCTAAAAATTTGTAATTCCACATTTGTGGAGATAATAAGAAGCCCATCTACTATTCTTGCAAATTGTTGTCATTTGTCTATTTGTGTTATGTGTTTGTGGTATTAAGAGGAGCACCATTCATCAATTGGTATCAAAGTAGGAGTTCCTAAGTGTGTAAATAGATCACTGATTGTGAGGCAGTTTTCACCAGAACCGTGGGTTAGGGTTTCTATGTAAATAGATCACCGACTGTGAGGTAGTTTGCACCAGAATCATGGTTAGGGTTTCAGTGATACATGTGAAAATGCCTCCACAAAGGGAATGTGGTGGAAGAGCTGGTGTTGTAACACCTGAGGTTAGGGCACTACAGAGATAAGTGTGAGCATTGCAAGAGGAAATTCACAAAGGAATGAATCTTAATGTTAGAGATGAAAGTGAGGATTAGGCCAAGGGAGAAAGAAATTATGATCAAGAAGTAGAAGGTAAAATTATGAACCAAGAGGAAGAAAGGATTTTTCGGGCCATTTCCAAGATCGGGAAAAGACCTAAGATAGAGGTTCCTACATTTTTAAGAAATCTTAACCCAGAGGAGTTGATCGACTGGATCAATGAATTAGAAGAATATTTTGAGTATGAAGATATTGAAGATCCTAATAGGGTCAAGTTTGTGAAGGCCAGACTGAAGGGTCATGTGAAGATCTAGTGCCAGGAGATCCAATTAGAGAAAAATTGAAGAGGAAAGGATAAAATCACAAGATGGGATAAGATGGTGGATAAATTGAAGTGACAGTTCATTCCTATTGATTATGAGCTTGACCTACTAAAGAAAATGCAAAGTTTGAACCAAGCGGGAAGATCTGTTCAGGAGTATATAGAGGAGTTCTATTGAATCCTCATCAGAACAAACCATGCAAAAGTTGATAAGGAGAAATTTTTCCATTACCTTAATGGATTGAGGCCAAGCATTCAGGAGGAACTGAATCTAGTTCAAATGAACAGTATTGAAGAGGCATACCAATTTTCCCTAAAAGTAGAGGAAAAGTTAAACAAGAAGTTCAAAAATAGACAAAATAGAAGGGGTCACGGAGGACAATTTGGTGGACAGTCATATGGAGATCAAAATGAAGATCTAAAAAAGCAAGATGAGGCTAGTAACAGTCAAAATCAGAGAGGAGAATTTCAATCATTTCCATAATCAAAATAATAGAGATCAAAGAGGAAGAGGAAGAGGAAGAGGAAGAGGAAGAGGACAAGGATCTGGAAGAGGAGGATTCCGTGGAACATGTCTTCACTATGGAGAAGAATTTCATAGGGCATTTAAATATCCTCAATGCTAAGGAAGGACAAATAGGAGAAATGAAGGCCAGGCCAGAGTTGTACATGTAGATGAAGATGCTAGATCATCACATTCTAAAGATGTTGAAAGAGGAAAAACACTAATTAATAGAAGAGTCCTACTAAGTGGAGAGAATGAACCTTAGCAAAGGAGGAGCTTGTTTCGCATGAGGTGCAAGTGTGAAGGTAAATGTTGTGATGTGATTATCGATAGCGGAATCACTAATAATTTGGTGTCAAAAGAGATGGTGAAAATTTTGAAGCTCAAGAGGTAGAAAAATCCATAGCCATATTCAGTTACCAGGGTGCAAGATAACCACAAGGTCATGGTTAGTGAATAGTGCCTAGTAAAGTTCAAGATTGGTGGGTACCAAGATGAGGTACTATGTGATATCATATTTATGGATGCATGTCATATGTTGTTGGGTAGATCTTGGTAGTTTGACATGCATGTTGTACATGATGGTCATGCAAATACCTATTCCATGATAAAGGATGGAGTGTGACATAAGCTAAAACCATTGAAGGAAACAAAAGAAAAGGTATGTGGTAATGCAAAAATAACTTTTGTTGATAAAAAAAATTTCTTAGATGGTATACGGCATGAGCATATGTGTTTTACCTTAATTCCAAAGGCTAGGAAAGAGGAAGTAGAAGATGTACCTATAGAAGTTGCAGAATTATTGAATGAGTTTCAGGATATTGTATCCAATAATGTGTCTGATGGATTACCACCAGTAAGAAAGATCAGTCATCAAATGGACTTGATTCCAGGAGCCAGTTTGCCAAATAAGGTAGCACACAAAATGACACTAGCAAAAAGTGAAGAGTTCAAGATAGATTTGAAGTTTGGCTCATCACATCATCCACAGATTGTAAATGGAAGTAGTCCCAGAAATGCATCTAAGTTGAGGAAGATAGATAAAGGAGAGATAAGTAGTGCTGAAGCTCAGGATTTTGTAAAACATTTGAAGAACATCCATGAGGAAGTAATGAAGAATATTACCAAGATGAATGCACAATATAAGGCTAAGGCAGATGAGAAAAGGAAGCATAGGGAATTTTAGGTTGGAGATGAAGTCATTATTCATTTGTAGAAGGAGAGATTTCTAGTTGGTACAAATAACAAGTTGAAAATGAAGAAGTTTGGGCCATGTAAGATACTAAAGAAGCATGATTTAGGAAATGCCTATGAGGTAGAATTGCCTACTAAGCTGAATATTTCATGAATGTTTAACATTTCAAATTTGACAGAGTATCATGAAGGAGGTGTTGAAGATGAGATCACGCTATCATAGTGGAGTATTCTAGCAACTAGTTTAGATACCAAGGAGATTGAGGTTATACTAGATAGTCATGTTGGCAAAAGCACAAGGAACATGACATATGAAGAATATCTAGTCAAATGGAAAGGAGGACCTGTTAGTGTTCAAAATGATGCTTATGCTCTTTAGGCTACCAATATACCCTCAGATGGATTTTAGGAATGGTTAACTCCAAAATGTTATGAGGTCTTAGAGTAACTGGACCAACTATAGGGACAAGCCTGCCTTCTTCTACTTCTGGCTTTGCAAAACCAAGGTGGGTACACCTAACCCAGTATAAATTATACTTCACACACCAAAGACTGGGTTTGAATAATAGATAAAAGGATAGTAGAAAAGTACTAAATGATAACCACACATTCATTGACTCTCCATTACTATGGGGTGGAACCTTACACAACCAAATACTAAAAACTTAAGGATGGTTCTTAATTTTATGTGTTTGAATCATAACAACCTCGATCAGCACATGTCAACAAGGAAATACTTATCTAGGCTAGTGCCTCATCCATTGGGCAAGGTTTCTTACACAGACTACACACACACACACCAGAATATATCTGAGATTCAAAGCCATAAACACATTTACAATCTCCTCTACTACTTATAGAATATCCTTACATAGACAAGAGATGAATCTATGTCCCATCTGGAGCATCATTTAATCTAATCCTAGATTAGAACTGAAGAAAGAAGACCTATACATAAATTGTTATGCAATGAACTAGAAAGTTCAAAATTTATCTACATTGACACAAAGGAGAGATAAGAATCATATGCCTCTATTAGGTATGAAGAATCCTCAAGTGTATACAATCAATCCAAAGGAACCATGCTTGCAAACTACAGCTTAGACCTATAATTTTCTTTCTATTGTCAAAGTATACCAAAACAGGTCATTACAATTCAGATTGGGTAGAAGACTCACAACCAAAAAAGTTTGAAAACCTAACTCCTAATAACTCAAAAATGATCACAAAAATCCCTTTATACTAGGGTTACAATCCAAGCATAATGATCATTTCCAACTCAAAATTCAAAACCACTTAACCCCACTGAGGAGTTAACACAAACAAGATAGGGATTAAGCCGCAACATGTTAGCCCAAAGAGTCTAATTTCAACAGCTAACTAGCCCTGTACTAGTCCAAGTACCAAATTATCATCAAACCCTAAGAAATCCAACCACATTTGACCTTTGCAACACATTTCAGGGTACTATTTCATTTACTCCCCTATGGCAAGACACTCCTCTGCAACTATCATGGCAACTTGGACCACTCTGTAGCATTTGACAATCCATTCTACCCACTCTGGCTACTCAAAAATTGAATTTTGGGTACTTCTGTCATTGCACACCCTCTACAGAATTTGAAATTAAATCCCAATGATCACCCCCAGAGTTTAAAACATGGTTGTAGATTCAATCCTTTCCCGGCAAATCGGGCGATTTGCATTTAATCTCACAATAGTCATGAGCCCCTTTGAAAAGTCATCGGTCTAGTCAGTAGTCAACAACCAAGCAATATCAAAAAACTTAGCAACACTGACACCATGGACCCACCCAAACTCTGCAATGGTGATATCCAAATATTTTTTGCATGATCGCATAGCTAGGAAAAGGGCCATGCGAACATGTGACACACTTCAACTCTTGACCACCGCATAACCACCGCTGCATAGGGTTGACACAAAATGTCAGTCACATGATCGCATAGCCTTGAAAAAGGCTATGCGAACATGTGACTTACCACTAGCATTCACCACCAAATGTCAAACACGCTTGGGCATTGCAAACATGGGCCCCGGTGACAAACTGCCAAGTCACCACACTAACCAATGAGAATTGAGCACATCATCACCACCAAGTAGAGAGGTCCCACCACAAACCCCTTTCCACCTTGGTACACTGGCAACCAACTAGAACTTAGCACGTCACCACCTGCCATCGGGCCCCAACACAATGTGGCACCCTTGTCTCATGATCGCATGGCCAAAAGATGGCCCTTGCGCTCATGCGACAAAGCAACAAGATTGCCACCTCAACCTCCAAGTCAGATAGTAGGACCACAACACTCCAACACCAAAGGGATAGGTGTCAATCAATCACATGATCACATGTCAAAAATCTCTGACATGTGATCATGTGACAGCCAACCACAAGATGCCACATAACCACCTCCGAGACCACAGTACTTCCATCAATGGGCCCCAGCAGAAAAAAGGTAATCGGTCGCATGGTCGCATGTTAGAAAACTCTGACATGTGATCATGCGACAATGAATCAAGATGAGCCTATAGACCTGGACCCACCATCCATCACACTTGCATAGTTAGGGAATGCCAACAAATAGGAAACTGTGAGGTCGAAAACACACAGGGTTTTTGACGGAAAAGATAAAAAACACACAAGGTTTCTGACACCAAAAGATAAGCGTACAAAATCTGGAAGGCACAAGGTTGAAAACAATGAGGGTTTTCACATAGACTTAAAACATCATGGATTTTCAAAAACACTATGGGTTTTCGACACTGTGGTAGATTCTAGAATTTGTTTCCTGTAGACGTTAGAACTTGAATAACTTTCTAGATTTGTGATTTAGCACGTGCAATTTGGACTGGAGCAAGGTGACACATTGAAGAGCATGGGGCTAAGAGAACAAACCATGAAATCAAGTGGATTTTCATCACACATTAAAACTATGACTTGCAGGCATGGCAGGACAACATGACAAAACATTTGTAGGGAACAGGCCATTTTCAAAAAAAATTGCACTTATAGGAAAATGGACTAACAATGGCTGTAGTTGGGGACATGTATCTCTTGCAAATAAAATGAAGACCTTAGATCTCTGGGAAGAAGCAGACCACCCACTGGAAAAAGCACAAAGACCTCAAAAAACACAGGGAACAGGAAAGAAAGACACACAATAGGAAAAGGGAAAACTATACAAAGTATACATTTTTTACAAAAACCTGCAGCAACAAACATGATTTAATTCCTGCCTCTATCAAAAATATGATTTTCATTTCTTCCTTCATGAGGCATACCAGACATTTTGTTTTCATTTGTCTCCATATGCTTGTCAACATGTTCAATCGGCAAATTAGGAAGAACAAAGTAACTGTCTTCATAGTGCATGTAAAAAAAATTTGCACTCTCTTCTCCTTGCTCACTATGAAGAAAAGATTCAGCATGCCAATAATCAACACCATTAGATAAGAACCTGTTCCTTTCCACTGACTCATGGATGCTATCAACTAGAAACACAAAAGCCACATATTCTGCCTACAGAAAGGCCTCATTCATACCTCGACTTTGTATTTCCATAGGTGTAACCGGCTGGACCTCAAATGAATAATTAGACTGATACCCACAGATGGAAAATGGGCATCCTAATTCAACTAAATCTAGGACCTCCACATTTTCTTCAAACAAAGGATTGATAACTCCATGCAATGCACCATGCTGAACATCATGACATAAAATGGGCTGATAATCATCATAGTCTTCATCATATAAAGTGTTAGTGAACACATTAAACTCACTACCCATTTTAGGATTATTTAATAACCCATCACTTAAACCTTCATGTTCAAACTCACTGACATCACATTGAATTATCACTTCCTTATCTTCATATTCCTCACTAAAGGAGTGCTCACTTCCATCATCACTTTCTTCCTCACATGATGCATCTGATTCATATGAGGATACATCAACATTACTGCCTTCATCATCCTCACCTGAATAACCACTGAAATCACATTTAGACATTTTTGAATGAATGAAGAATCCTGCACACTTTGACTCTAACTCCTGCTCACTACCACAATGTGAATACTCCTCTGACAAAGATTCATCAGAAGAAGTACCCTCAACACTAGAAATGGATTTCTTTGGAATACAACTTGTATTCCCCTTTTGCTGACGGTCCTTTTGCAACTCATTCCATTCATTATCATCAGAAAACTCCTCTAAGAACAACCACTTGAACTCAGTCAAAGAAGAGATGCATTTTGGGGGCAGATTTAGATACCAATTAGATGCAACCCCTTTGAGGGATCTCTCAAAAAACATCATGCTAACATCCTCATCAAAAATATGATATTCTATAATAAATCTATAGAATGCTAGGACATGCTTCACTGCTAAATCAAACTGACAATCAAAAATAGGAATCAAACCCAAAAGCTCACTAGGGAAAGAATGAGGGGATCCTGGAAGAACATAGTCCAAAGGTCTATCCAACTTGAGAAAACCTAGCAGCCTAGACTGACTTTTCCCTTGATTATTCATTTGATTTGAAACAAGATGAGAGCCACTCATCTTATTTTAGTCTTCCCTTTATACTAGCACTGAATACTTGATAGGGAAACATTGTAATCATAAATACCTAGAAGTTTTGTAGCAAAAAACTTTGTTGATTGGGAAGACATGGCAGATCTAGAGCTCACCATGCAGCTCCATCAGGTTCTTTGATATGTAGAGTAGCCACCTCCTTGAAGAGGAAAATATTGCACTGATTTTGTATCTTCTTCCAATCAATACACAAAACTTCATAGGGTTCACTGCTTATCAGAAACTGCACTGATCAAACAGAGAAAAATCAGAGCCGCCACTCACAACTAGGTGAGAAAATTTAGCAAATACTTGTTTGTTCATTTGACTCTTTCCAATGGCTCCCCAGCAGAGTCACCATCTTGTTGGTGTTCAAAATGATGCTTATGCTCTTTAGGCTGCCAATATACCCTCAGATGGATTTTAGGAATGGTTAACTCCAAAATGTTATGAGGTCTTAGGGTAACTGGACCAACTATAGGGACAAGACTGCCCTCTTCTACTTCTGGCTATGAAAAACCAAGGCGAGTGCACCTAACCCAGTATAAATTATACTTCACACACCAAAGACTGGGTTTGAATAATAGATAAAAGGATAGTAAGAAAGTACTAAATGATAACCACACATTCATTGACTCTCCATTACTATGGGGTGGAACCTTACACAACCAAATACTGAAAACTTAAGGATGGTTCTTAATTTCATGTGTTTGAATCATAACAACCTCAATCAAGACATGTCAATAAGGAAATACTTATCTAGGCCAGTGCCTCATCCATTGGGCAAGTTTTTTAAGACAGACTACACACACACACCAGAATATATCTAAGATTCAAAGCCATAAACACATTTACAATCTCCTCTACTACTTACAAAATATCCTTACATAGACAAGAGATGAATCTATGTCCCATCTGGAGCATCATTTAATCTAATCCTAGATTAGAACTGAAGAATGAAGACCTATACATAAATTGTTATGCAATGAACTAGAAAGTTCAAAATTCATCTATGTTGACACAAAGGAGAGATAAGAATCATGTGCCTGTATTAGGTATGAAGAATCCTCAAGTGTATACAATCAATCCAAAGGAACCATGCTTGAAAACTACAACTTAGACCTATAATTTTCTTTCTATTGTCAAAGTATACCAAAACAAGTCATTACAATTCAGACTGGGCAGAAGACTCACAACCAGAAAAGTTTGAAAACCTAACTCCCAATAAATAAAAAATGATCACAAAAATCCCTTTATACCAAGGTTACAATCCAAGCACAATGATCATTTCCAACTCAAAATTTAAAACCACCTAACTCCACCGAGGAGTTAACACAAACAAGATAGGGATTAAGCCACAGCATGCTAGCCCAAATAGTCTAATTTCAACAGCCAACTATCCCTATACTGGTCCAAGTACCAAATTATCATCAAACCCTAAGAAATCTAGCCACATTTGACCTCTACAACACATTTTAGGGTACTGTTTCATTTACTCCCCTATAACAAGACACACCTCTGCAACTATCATGGCAATGTGGACCACTCCGTAGCATTTGACAATCCATTCTACCCACTTTGGCCACTCAAAAATTGAATTTTGGGTACTTCTGTCATTGCACACCCTCTGCAGAATTTGAAATTAAATCCCAACGGTCAACCCAAGAGTTTAAAATGCGGTTGTAGATTCAATCCTTTCCCGGCAAATCGGGTGATCTGCATTTAATCTCACAATAGTCACGGGCCCCTTTAAAAAGTCATCAGTCCAGTCAGCAGTCAACAAACAAGCAAAATTGAACAACTCGGCAACACTAGCACCATGGACCTACCCTAACTCCACAATGATGATATCCAAATAGTTGTCGCATGATCACATAGCTAGGAAAAGGGCCATGCAAACATGCGACACACTTCAACTCTTGACCACCGCATAACTACCGCCACATAGGGTTGACACAAAATGTCAGTTACACGATTGCATAGCCTTGAAAAAGGCTATGCGAACATGTGATTAACCACCAGCATTCACCACCAAATGTCAAACACGCTCGAGCACTGTAAACATTGGCCCAACCAACAAACTGCCAAGTCACCACACTGTTTAATGAGAATTGAGTGCATCATCACCACCGAGCAGATAGTTCCCACTGCAAACCCCTTGCCACCTTGGTACACTGGCAACCAACTAGAACTCAGCATGTCACCACCTGCCATCGGGCCCCAACACAACGTGGCACCCTTCTCACATGATCGCATGGCCAAAAGATGGCCCTTACGATCACACGACAAGGCAAAAAGACTGTCACCTCAACCTCCAAGTCAGACAGTGGGACCACAACACTCCAACACCAAAGGGATAGGTGTCAACCGGTCACATGATCACATGTCAAAAATCTTTGACATGCGATCATGCGACAGCCAACCATAGGCCGCCACATAACCACCTCCAGGACCATAGTACTTCCATCAACGGGCCCTAGCACAAAAAAGGTAACCAGTCACATAGTCGCATGTCAAAAAATCCTAACATGCAATCATGTGACAACCAATCAAGGAGAGCCTATAGACCTAGACCCACCATCCATCGCACTTGCATAGTTAGGGAAAGCCAGCAAATAGGAAACTGTGAGGTCGAAAACACATAGGGTTTTTGATAGAAAAGATTGAAAACACACAAGGTTTCTGACACTAAAAAATAAGCACACAAAAGCTAGAAGGTAAAAGGTTGAAAACAATGAGGGTTTTCACACAAACTGAAAACATCATGGATTTTCAAAAACACTGTGGGTTTTCGACACTGTGGCAGATTCTAGAATTTGTTTCTTGCAAACGTTAGAACTTGAATAACTTTATGGATTTATGAGTCAGCACATGCAATTTGGACTGAAGCAAGCTAACACATTGAAGAGCATGGGGCTAAGAGAACAAACCATGAAATCAAGTGTATTTTCATCACACATTAAAACTATGACTTGCAGGCATGGCAGGACAACATGACAAAACATTTGTAGGGAACAGGCCATTTTCAAAGAATTTTGCACTGACAGGAAAATGGACTAACATGAACTATTGAAGATTCATCATGGTTGACAAGGGAGGAGGTTAACCATCTTGGTTTTCCTCTTCACACCTAAAATGTGACAGGGTCACTTCTCAAATTACGCTAGGTGTCTAATGTAGGAGCATCTTGGGTGTAAGAGTAATCTTGCATCACCCAAAAATATTTCTAGTTTCTTTCAATAAGGGCTATCTTGTGTAGAGCTGCTATGTATGGAAACTTACTAATTTTAGTAAGTTGGTCATATGATCTTGGAATGCTTTGATTTCATAGGTGGAGGTTCATTTTGGTCGTATCAGCCTACCAATAAAGTTTCATTACCAGAACAAGTGTAGTTTTGAAGATATTGAATTTTTTTGGTATTGGCAGTAGGGTACATAAACTTTGAACTCAATTTGAAAGGATTTAGAGTCCTCAGATGTGGTTGAATTTTTAGTCAAATGATTCTTTCTTGATTTAGGCATTGTAGAGCACTTCATGCCCTTCCCAAATTGGGGTTACAATAGTCAATCGGGTCAACAGGTGATGACTTATAGTCTCTGGAAGTTGGGCCACCTAAAATGGCAGAAAATAAATTTCCTTCAAAATTTATGTTTGTGTTTCAAAAGTTATTTTGAGCCGACTTTGATGTAATAAATTGAAAAATTAATAATTCTAAGTTTGGTTGGCCTTATTGGGTAAAATTTTGGAACCTTCCTAGGCGGTGGAAAATTCCCTATATAAAGAAGGTTGTAGTGTTGTCTTAGGTAGTTCGGGATAGTTCTGGGTAGTAGATATGGGTAATAATTCAAGGCTTTCTCCTATAGAATATTGTAAGGGGAATGCCCGTGTGGCTTTGCATATTGTAATTCTAAAAATTTGTAATTCCACATTTGTGGAGATAATAAGAAGCCCATTTGTTGTTTTTGCAAATTGTTGTTGTTTCTCTGTTTCTGTTATGTGTTTGTGGTATTAAGAGGAGCACCCTTTATCAAGTGGTATCAGAGTAGGAGCTCTTGAGTGTGTAAACAAATTGCTGATTGTGAGGGATTTTGCACCAGGACCGTGGATTAGAGTTTTTGTGTAAATAGATCACCGACTGTGAGGCAGTTTGCACCAGAACCATGGTTAGGGTTTCAGTGATATGCATGAAAATACCTACACAAAGGGAATGTGGTAGAAGAGCTAGTCTTGTAACACCTAAGGTTAGGGCACTATAGAGACAAGTGCGACCATTGCAAGAGGAGATTCACAGAGGAATGAATCTTAATGTTAGAGATGAAAGCAAGGATGAAGCTGAGGGAGAAGGAAATTCTAATTAAGAAGAAGAAGGTGAAATTATGAACCAAGAGGAAGAAAGGATTTTTCAAGCCATTTCCAAGATTGGGAAAAGATCTAAGATTGAGGTTCTTGTATTTTCAAGAAATCTTAACCCAGAGGAGTTGATCAACTGGATCAATGAATTAGAAGAATATTTTGAGTATGAAGATATTAAGGATCATGATAAGTTTAAGTTTGCAAAGGCCAGACTGAAAGGTCATGCAAAGATCTTATGGTAGGAGATCTAATTAAAGTGAAATAAAAAAGGAAAGTATAAAATCACAAGATGGGATTAGATGGTGGATAAATTGAAGTGACAGTTCATTCCTGTTGATTATGAGCTTGACCTACTGAAGAAAATGCAATGTTTGAAGCAAGCAGGAAGATCTATTCAGGAGTATACAAAGGAGTTCTATCAAATCCTCATCAGAACAGGCCATGGAGAAGATAATAAGGAGAAATTTTCCTGTTACCTTAATGGGTTGAGGCCAAGCATTTAAGAGGAGCTAAATCTAGTTCAGATGAACAATATTGAAGAGGTATACCAATTTGCCTAAAAGTAGAGGAAAATTTGAACAAAAATTTTGAGAGTAGAAAAAATAGAAGAGGTCACAGTGGACGATCTGGTGGATAGTCATATGGAGATCAAAATTAAGATATGAAAAAGTAGGATGAGGCTAATAATAGTTAGAATCAGAGAGGAGATAATTTAAATCATTTCCATGATTAGAATAATAGAGATCAGAGAGGAAGAGGAAGAGGAAGAGGACAAGGATCTGGAAGAGGAGGCTTTCATGGAACATGTTTTCACTATGGAGAAGAAGGTCATAGGGCATTTGAATGTCCTCAACACCAAGGAAGGATAGACAGGAGAAATGAAGGCCAGGCCATAGTTGCACATGTAGATGAAGATGCCAGATCATCACATTCTTAAGATGTTGAAAGAGGAGAAACATTGATTAACAGAAGAGTCCTACTAAGTGGACAAAATGAACCTGAGCAAAGGAGGAGCTTGTTTCGCATTAGGTGCAAGTGTGAAGGTAAATGTTGTGATGTGATTATTGATAGTAGAAGCACTAATAATTTGGTGTTAGAAGAGATGGTGACAAAGTTCAAGCTCAAGAGGTAGAAACATCCACATCCATATGGGGTTGCCTGGGTGCAAGATGACCACAAGGTCATGGTTAGTGAACAGTGCCTAATGAAGTTCAAGATCGGCAGGTACCAAGATGAGGTACTATGTGATATCATATCTATGGATGCATGTCATATGTTTTTGGCTAGACCTTGGCAGTTTGACATGTGTGTTGTACATGATGGTCATGCAAATACCTATTCCCTAATAAAGGATAGAGTGCGACATAAGCTAAAACCATTGAAAGAAATAGAAGAAAAGGTATGTGGTAATGCAAGAATAAATTTTGTTGATAGAGGAAATTTTTTAGATGGTATGCGACATGAGCATATGTATTTTACCTTAATTCCAAAGGCTGGGAAAGAGGAAGTAGAAGATGTACCTATAGAAGCTGCAAAATTATTGAATGAGTTTCAAGATATTGTATCCAATACTATGTCTGATGGATTACCACTAGTAAGAAAGATCAGTCATCAGATGGACTTGATTCCAGGAGCTAGTTTGCCAAATAAAGTAGCACATAGAATGACACTAGCAGAAAGTGAAGATTTGAAGATAGATTTGAAGTTTGGTTCATCACATCATCCATAGATTGTATATGGAAGTAGTCCCAGAAATGCATTTGAGGTGAGGAAGATAGATAAAGGAGAGATAAGTAGTACTAAAGCTTTGGATTTTACAGAACATCCATGAGGAGGTAAGGAAGCATATTACCAAGATGAATGCATAGTATAAGGCTAAGGAAGATAAGAAAAGGAGGCATAGGGAATTTCAGGTTGGAGATGAAGTCATGGTTCATTTACAGAAGGAGAGAATTCTAGTTGGTACATATAACAAGTTGAAAATTAAGAATTTTGGGCCATGTAAGATACTGAAGAAGCATGATTCAAGAAATGCCTATGAGGTAGAATTGCCTACTAAGCTGAATATTTCACTGGTGTTTAACATTTCAAATTTGACAGAGTATCATGAAGGAGGTGTTGAAGATGAGATCTATTAAAAATAGGAAATACTAAGAGGGGGGGTTGAATCAGTATTTCATAAACTTTTACTTTTTCCCACTTATGGATACAACAGAGTACTTTAAAGCATAAGAAACTAAATAGCATACATAATAGTAAATGTAAAGAACAAATAACACATGATATGTTCTCAAGGAAACCCTGGCCAAGGGAAAACCCTGGTGGGGATGGTACCCACAAAGATCCACTAATCAAAAGATATCATGTTAAGGATGTTGACCCTATTAGGAGCCTATTACAATCATATAGTGTATCAATCCTGGTTAAGGGACTATAGGCCTTGTTAGAATCCTCAACCCTATTAGGAGTTGTAGATACAAAATTTGATTACCAGATGAGCTCACTACCCAAACAAGTAATACAAATGTTTACTGATTACAATATGGTACTGCTTACAACTTCGCATCAACAACTTTCACTGCTATCACAATATACAACTATTACAAGTTACATGTTACATTTCAAGTATGTTTGGTACATCTTTATTTATAGAAGATACAAACATAATATCTTTCTCCTATTGGCTGCATATCTTTATCCAAGAGTAAACATCTAGGATGTCATCTCTTTATAATATTAAGTCATTATTTTGACAAGAAAAATAATCCCTTAATTCATTTACTAGTTCTACCTTCAAAACTGCTCTGTCGGCTATACTCTATCATTGGTAAAATAGTCATAACTATGTCCGTACTATCCATACTCTTTTGTGCACTAAGATGGGGTATCCTTAGACATCATAGATTCTATGTTCAATTGTGCAAACTCTGATCATGCTCTAGTGAACGTCACCAAAACAAACTATATCGGGTGCTCTATCAAAAACATTATTTCATACTTAGACAATTTTAGTCTTCGATCTTCCATACTTACTTTCCAGCTTATGCGATCTTCATAGGGAACATATGTTTCCATAATGACAACATTCATGTACATACCTTAGCCAAATCGCCAACAATCTCCCCCTTTGTCATTGGTGGCAACATATGAGAAAATTGGCTAAGTGTACAAGTCAAAATCTCAAAAATTTGTATCAAAATTGTGGCCATAGTATAAAATAAATATACTATCCTTATATCTCCTCAAAACATACACTTAATCTATAAAACTTCATAATACTCCATAGAACTCCCCCTATGAGTATCCTTCCTTATCATATATAGACAATTTTCTAAGTATCTCTCCCCCTTTGACAACAATGACAAAATAAAGGGTGGAAAGGGATATACAAAATTGTGTCAAAACTTTTACCTTACTATCTTATTGAAAAGCCAGTAGGCTTGAAACACAATCTGCAAAATCTATCTTCCAAGACTCAAAATCTTTCTCCCATGCCTTCTTTATTGATTCTGCTACATTGAGTAAAGTACTCAGTCCGTATGATGCAATCTGACAAGCTTGAAGGGATTCAAAATTGAACTTCTAAAATGTTGTCTTAGCAGTAAGACATTCTTCTAGCTTCTCTTCTATTATAGTCAACTTGATTGAGACATGCTCTCTCAAGATGTTTATCCTAATAATTTTCTTGTTCTTCTCATCATTCAAAGTCCTTATCTCATCACATAATTTTCTGATCTTTTTCTCAACTGCACTGATCTTTATGTTTAGGCTGGCCAATGAGTTTATCTCTACTCCAATTTCATCTTTCTTCTCTTTTAGTTTCTTCTCTTCTTCAATTAAAATAATTTCAGATTTTGTACACTGAATGTACAAACACTTTCCAGTCTCAAGATGTTTCCTTAAGTTCTTAATGTGTCTATCAAGGCTGTCAATGTCATTTTTGATATTCTAACTTATATTCTGCAACATCTCAGCTTCATAAGCTGCCTAAGCCTTAACCTTAGCAATATCAGTCAAATTAGTAAACTCAACATCAAAAGAATTTATTACCATCTTTTCTCTTTCAAGTGGGTCTGAATCAAAGACTTTTGTAGATATAACACCTTGTAGCTTCTCAGTCAAATCTTTCAGGCTACCTTCCAAAGTCTTAACTTTCTTGTTCTTTCCAATAATTTTGTTCAAAGAAGTGATGAACTCTAATTGATCATCGTCATCAACCTCCTTGCTCAAATCTTCAATCAATGTTCCTATTCCTTTCTCCTTTCTAGTCTTAGGAAAAGGACTGATGTCTTCTTGTGGTTCAATAGGTGTATGGGCCTTTGTTTCAATTTGCACTTCAGTTTGAGTAGACTCTATTTCAATACTCTTTTCTTGCTCTCCCAAAACCAAATTATCAACAATGTTATCCAAACTGTTGAGTACCACATCATCTAACTCTAAAGTAACTTTTGTTCCTTCAATGTCCATAGATTATGTGCCAATGTTTATAGAAGAAGAGGGAATATCTTCAACTTCAACTACCTCTGCTACTGCCTCTACCTATTTTGAACTTTGTTTCTCTACTAGTTCTGCATCTGATTGATCTTTGCTATCTTTTCCTGCTACCAAATTTCCTAGCACTTGCACAATTGCCTATTCAGTTTCATTTTTCACTTGTTCATACTGACCTCCCATTATTTGTATAGTTATTCTTTTGGTTCTTAATAGGGTTTCAAGTGGCTTGAGGATCTACTTAAGGTGGTCATCATCTTTTATGTCACAGAACTATCTTATCACATTCTCTCTCATTTTAGTATCTTCTTCTTATGGTCTCATCTTTCTTCTCACAAGTCTATTGTACAAATCTTCCGGTATCTTTCCATGAATAGTATCAAATTTCTTGTTTGCCAAAATCATATGTGTAACCATTGCATTCTCTATATTTAATCTATCAGAGGATCCATATAAATCATAGTATTTATTCATTTTGGTAAAGTCTCCATGCTACATTATATCTTCATTAACTCTTTCTATCCTTGGTTTCCATGATTTCTTCTTTAATTTTGCTTCATCATCTTTTATCTCTACAAATCTTCTAGGTACTGGTGGAACAATTATTTTTTGTCTTTTATCTGGTCCTAAAGCACTTGCCTTCATTCTTTTGCTTGGTGCTAAAAAAGAGGGTTTCTCTGTCTGACTAATTTCTTGCTCCTTCTTAGGTTCTTCAACCTTTACCTTAACTTGAATGGGTTTTGCACTTGATGCCAAAGGTGGGACTAATAGAATCTCACTCTACCTTATTGCTTCTGTAGTCTTTCTTGCAATATCAAATTCCTACTCACTCATACCTGATTCTTTTAGAATTTTCTTTATTGTAGATTCCACTCTCTTCTTTGATTGTTTCTCTTCCTTAAGTGTCTTTGCTGAATCAAAGTTTTCCTTATAAGTTCCAAATCTATTTCCATGAGCATCCACTTTACTTTTCAACAATCTACTAACATATCCTTCTATTTCAATTTTAGAGATTTCATAGCCAAGAGGGTCTATGAATTCATGTCTAGGTTCTACTGCCTCAATGTAAGTGAAATCAGTATCAACCATAAAACATATATCATCTTTGTATTTCTCAACTAGGGATGGAGGAACTCTTGATCTATTTACCACAATGTTCTGAAAAGTTTTCAACACTAAATTTACACTGTCATTAACCTTCTCAATAAGATGTTTCATGTAATCTTTATTGATTCTTACCATAGTATTCTCACCATCATTCCATTCAATAGTGTAAGGAAATATTATTAGCAAATGGAAGAACATGTAAGTAACCAATGAGGAAAATCTAAAGTGAGTTTTTTTATCTTTCTTTATCTTTTCCAAATTCTCAAACAACTGTATTCTCATAATTTCACACATATCCACAGGCTTCTTCTCCACACACATCAAATAAGCAATGTGTACCATACCTGCTGGCATATCATCTTCTCTAGAACTTCCATAGAACTTTGTTGTCAAAATCTTACACAAGTATTTTACATCATCTTGCTTAATCTTACTAATGACTATACCTCTGCCATTGTATATTGAACCGGTGTTTTCAATCACAATCTTTCTCATGTTTTTCTCATTCAGTGGAATTGCACCAACTTTTGATAATCCAGTCACATCCTGAATTAGGTCTGTAGTTATGTCTATAACTCTATCTTCTAACCAAAATTTACCATTATGTATCCTACTCAAAATGATCTTAGTACACTCGTCATCATCAAATTCATATTTCATAGAGTACTCAATGATTTCATTATTTTCTAGATGTTCATAACCTTGTTTCACTGACATATCTAAGTTGTACAATTTATTATATTCACCATTAAAATTACTTTCTGTTAGGCTTTCATACTTGCATCCAAGATAACTTTTAACATTCTCTAAATGAAGAACTTCATCTAGTACGGATGATAAAGCTAAACTAGCATCTCTTTCTGAGGGTTCAACTGGATCTTTATTAGTTCTAGGTCTATTCTTATCCTTAATGTTGTGAATCAATGACACATCCATGATTATATCTGGTTACTTAAGCTAATTCAAGATCTTAGTCAGATAAATACCTTAAATTCACAAAATTAGGGCTTTCACTAGATCAGCGCTTCAAACTTCTGCAAATCACTTCCAAACTTCTTTCTTCGCTTTCCAAATCACCTCTAATCACTTGATAATCACAATAACTTCAATTTCAATCTTTTAATACTTAGCATTTACTCAATCTGACATTGCATTCAATTCTTTTACTACTAAAATGCCAAAAAGCTGATTCTGTAAACCTGCAACCATAAATCTTCTCGCGACCTCGCAAAACACAATATTTATTTTTGCGCACTTAACCATAGCATTAGTATAATATAAAAAAACCTTCATCTAACTATGCAAAACTTAACTCATTCAAAATCTAATTCTACACTAATTCTAAGTTCCTAAACTACAAAAATTTACATAATTTAAGTGCTTAAAGAAGGGTTAGGTAAAGATTCATTCTTACCATTAGATACATTACCTTCCTAATTACCTTTAGTGTTGAATATACCTTCTTGATTTGTGCCTTCAACAAATTTTACTTCATCTTCATTGCTATAGCAACCTTTCTCTTTGTTTCTTGCATTTTCATTCCTTCTTGCATAGTTTCTAGGGTTAGGGTTATGATGATAACCTCCATTGTTCATTCTGCAAAATCTTGTTGTGTGTCCAATCTTGTTACATATCTGACAAATGATTCCATTGGTTCCATATCTATGCATTTGTTGATTGATTTGTGTCCTGCAATTTCTAGCAATATGTCCAATTTTGTTGCATTTGAAACATACTATTCCATTTCCTCTTTTCATGTCTTCAGTTGATCTCTGATCTACATTGTTAGTATTTCTCGACATTCTATTATTGTAATTATTCTCAATAACTTTAGATCTTCTACATTCAATAGCTCTATGTCCAAAACCATGACAATTATAACAATATCCATTAAGAGGTTTGAATCGTTTACCTGTACAATCTCTCTTCATATGACCAATAGTATTACAAGCAAAACATCTACCTTTGAATTCTCTTTGCATACCTTTGGATGATTCATCTTGCTTCGGTGGTTCTTCTTGCTTTGATGATTCTTCTTGCTTTGGTGATTCTTCTTGCTTAGGTGCATCTTCAGATTTGTTTTCATCCAACTTCTTTTCTTCACTACTTTCACATACATTCAGATCTGGTTTCTTGCTTTCACTAACTATCTTCAATATGTTAAATCCAAGACCAGTTTTGTCATAGAATGGTTTTCCATAAGATACTTGCTCATTAATCTTTTCACTATTTGACTATAGCCTCTCAAGTTGTTGTTTGGATTGAGTCAATTCACCTTTCACAATCTTGTTGTATTTCTCAAGTTCGTCATACTGTAATTTGACTTTATCAAATTTAGATGTTACCTTGCCAAGTTTAGATTTTATATCTTAATTCTCATTCTTTAAATTTTCATTCTCAGATCTCAGATTGTCATTTCCATCTTTCAAGCTAAGCTTTAGATTTGCTATCTTCAATTCATGTTTAAGGATCACATTTTCTTTTTCTAAATCATCACAATCTTCAACAAGAATTTTAGATTCCTTCTTAGATTTCAGATCTTCTATCTTATCTTTCAATTTGTCAATAAGATTCTTTGCATCATCAGACTTTCTTTTTAGAGTGTTTCGTTCATCAGTAAGCATATCAATTTGTTCAAGAGCTTCTTCAAGATTCTTCTGTAACTGATCCATATCCATAGAGATCTTACTCAAGTTGCTAGGCTTTCCTTGAATTTTTCTTCTCCAAGTAACTGTGCTTTGATACCAATTGTTAGAAATAAGAAATAATGAGAGGGGGGGAAAATCAGTATTTCACAAACTTTTACTTTTGCCCACTTATGGATATAATAGATTACTTTAAAGCATAAGAAACTAAATAGCATACATAATAGTAAATGTAAAGAACTCATAAGACATGATATGTTTTTGAGGAAACCCTATGCAAGGGAAAACCCTAGTGGGGATGGTACCCAAAAAGATCCACTAATCAAAAGATATCCTATTAAGGATGTTGACCCTATTAGGAGCCTATTACAATCATATAGTGTATCAGTCCTGGTTAAGGGACTATAGGCCTTGTTAGAAGCCTCAACCCTATTAGGAGTTGTAGATACAAAACTTGATTACCAGATGAGCTCACTACCCAAAAAAGTAATAAAAATGTTTACTAATTACAATATGGTACTGCTTACAACTTTGCATCAACAACTTTCACTGCTATCACAATATACAACTATCACAAGTTACATGTTACATTTCAAGTATGTTCGGTACATCTTTATTTATAGAAGATACAAACATAATATCTTTCTCCTGTCAGTTGCATATCTTTATCCAAGAGTAAACATCTAGGATGTCATCTCTTTATAATATTAAGTCATTATTTTGACAAGCAAAATAATCCCTTAATTCATTTACTAGTTCTGCCTTCAAAACTGCTCTGTCGGCTATACTCTGTCATCGGTAAAATAGTCATAACTTTGTCTGTACTATCCGTACTCTTTTGTGAATTGAGATGGGGTATCCATAGACATCATAGAGTTTATGTTCAACTACACAAACTTTGATCATGCTTCAGTGAACATCGCCAAAACAAATTATATCGGGTGCTCTGTCAAAAACACTATTTCATACTTAGACAATTTTAGTCTGCAATCTTCCATACTTACTTTCCAGTTTATGCAATCTTCATAGGGAACATATGTTTCCATAATGACAACATTCATGTACATACCTCATCCAAATTGCCAACAAGATCATGGCAGCACAGTGGAGTATTCCAGCAACTAGTTCAGATACTAAGGAGATTGAGGTTATACTAGATAGTCATGATGGAAAAAGCACAAGGAACAAGACATATGAAGAATATCTAGTCAAATGGAAAGGATGACCTATTGAAGATTCATCATGGTTGACAAGGGTGGAGGTTAACCATTTTGGTTTTCCTCTTCACACTTGAGACATGACGGGGTCACTTCTCAAATTACCCTAGGTGTCTGATGCAGGAGCATCTTTGGTGTAAGAGCAATCTTGCATCACCCAAAAATATTTATGGTTTCTTTTCAATAAGGGCTATCTTATGTAGAGCTGCTATGTATGGAAACTTACTATTTTCAGTATGTTGGTCATATGATCTTGGAATGTTATGATTTCATAGGTGGAGGTTTATTTTGGTCGTATCAGCCTACCAGTAAAGTTTCATTGCCAGATCAAGTGTAGTTTTGAAGATATTAAAAATGTTTGGTATTGGGAACAGGGTACAAAAACTTTGAACTCAGTTTTGAAGGCTTTAGAGGACCTAAGAGAGGTCAAATTTTCATCTGAATGAAGCTTTCTTGATTCAGGCATTGTAGAGCACTTCCCACCCTTTCTGAATTGGGGTTATAATAGTCAATCAGGTCAACGGGTGATGACTTATGGTCTACAGAAGTTGGGCCACCTGAAATGGTAGAAAATAAATTTCTTTCAAAATTTTTGTTTGGGTTTCAAAAGTTATTTTGAGATGACCTTGATGTAATAAATTGAAAAATAAATAATTCTAAGTTTGGTTGGCCTTATTGGCTAAAATTCTGGAACCTTACCAAGTGGTGGAAAATTGCCTATATAAGGAAGGCTGTAGTGTTGTCTTAGGCAGTTCAGAATAGTTCTAGGTAATATATCTAGGTAATAATTCAAGGATTTTTCCTACAGAATATTATAAGGGGAATGCCCATGTGGCTTTTCATATTGTAATTCTAAAAATTTGTAATTTCACATTTGTGGAGATAATAAGAAGCCTATTTGTTGTTCTTGCAAATTGTTATTATTTCTTTGTTTCTGTTATGTGTTTGTGGTATTAAGGGGAGCACCCTTCATCAAGTGGTATTAGAGCAGGAGTTCCTGAGTGTGTAAATATATCACCGATTATGAGGCAGTTTGCACTAGGACCGTGGGTTAGAGTTTTTGTGTAAACAGATCACTGACTATGAGGCAGTTTGCACCAAAACCATGGTTAGGGTTTCAATGATACGCATGAAAATACCTCCATGAAGGGAACATGGTGGAAGAGCTGGTGTTGTAACACCTGAGGTTAGGGCACTATAGAGACAAGTGCGAGCATTGCGAGAGGAGATTCATAGAGAAATGAATCTTAATGTTAGAGATGAAAGTGAGGATAAAGCAAAGGGAGAAGGAAATTCTGATCAAGAAGTAGAAGGTGAAATTATGAATGAAGAGGAAGAAAGACTTTTTCAGGCCATTTCCAAGATTGGGAAAAGACCTAAGATTGAGGTTACTACATTTTCAAGAAATCTTAACCCAGAGGAGTTGATCGACAGGATCAATGAATTAGAAGAATATTTTGAGTATGAAGATATTGAGGATCTTGATTGGGTCAAGTTTGCGAAGGCCAAACTAAAGGGTCACACAAAAATCTGGTGGCAGGAGATCTAATTAGAGAGAAATCGAAGAGGAAAGGATTAAATTACAAGATGGGATCAGATGGAGGATAAACTGAAGTGACAGTTCATTCCTGTTGATTATGATCTTGACCTACTGAAGAAAAAGCAAAGTTTGAAGAAAGCAGGAAGATCTGTTCAGGAGCATACAGAGGATTTCTATCGAATCCTCATCAGAATAGGCCATGCAAAAGTTGATAAGGAGAAAATTTCCCGTTACCTTAAAGGTTTGAGGCCGAGCATTCAAGGGGAGCTGCATCTGGTTTGAATGAACAATATTGAAGAGGCATACCAGTTTTCCCTAAAAGTAGAAGAAAAGTTGAACAAGAAGTTTGAGAGAAGACAAAATAGAAGAGGTCACGATGGATGATCTGGTGGATGGTCATATGGAGATCAAAATGAAAATCCAAAAAAGAAGGATGAGGCTAGTAACAGTTAGAATTAGAGAGGAGATAATTTCAATCATTTCCATGATCAGAATAATGTTAGAAATAGGGAATACTAAGAGGGGGGTGAATCAGTATTCTACAAACTTTATGTTTTGCCCAATTATGGATATAATAGATTATCTTTATATATGCATAACATAAGAAACTAAACAATATGCATAACAATAAAGAACTCATAACACATGATATGTTTTCAAGGAAACCCTGGCCAAGGGAAAACCCTTGTGGGGATGGTACCCACAAAGATCCACTAATAAAAAGTATCCTATTAAGGATGTTGACCCTGTTAGGAGTCTATTACATATGTATAGTGTATTAGTCCTGGTTAAGGGACTATAGGCCTTGTTAGAGGCCTCAACCATGTTAGGAGTTGTAGATACAAAAATCTAATTACAATATGAGCCCACTGCCCAAACAAGTAATATAAAATGTAGGTCAAGGTACATAACCTTATTCTACTTGTATCAATATTCCTTTACTACTCTTATCTTCACATCATCACTATTACATTCTCTTTACAATTACATTCATTACGTCACTTTTTCATCGCTTCTTTTCTTTACAATTACAATTGCATATATACAAGTTATTAAGGCTAATAACTTTACATGGTCAAATTCCATATATCTTTATCTAAGGGTTAACATCTAGGATGTCATCCCTTTATATTTTTAAGTCATTATTTTGATAAACAAAATAATCCCTTAACTCTTTACCAATTCTGCCTTCATATTCTGTCCTGTCGGCTTCACATTATCTTTGGTAAAACTGTCATAACTAATTTTGTACATGTTGTAATGACTTGTGCTTTGAGATGGGTCATCAATAGCCATCATAGAATCTATGTTCAAGTGTGGAAGCACTAAACTTGCTCCAGTTAATGTCACAAACCAAAACTATATCCTGGTACACTGTGAAAACACTGTTTCACACTTAGACAAATTTGCATTGCAATCTGCCTTACTTGCTCTCTAACCTATGTGCTCTTAATATGGATCATATGTTTCCATAATCTATGTACTCACTTCATCCAAATTGCCAACAATCTCCCCCTTTGTCATTGGTGGCAACATATGAGAAAATTGTCTAAGTGTACAAGTCAAAATCTCAAAAATTTATAAAATTTTTTTGGCCATAGTATAGAATTTGTATACTATCCTTATAACTCCTCAAAATATACTTTCTGATACAAAACTTCATACAATACTCCCCCTAAGAGTATTAATCCTCATATACATAACAATTTTCTACTTTACTACAATCACTCCCCCTTTGACAACAATGACAAAATAAAGTAGGGAGGATTACAAAATTGTAACCCAAAAAAGATTATACCTCCATTTACTTATTGCAAAGCCAGTAGGCTTGTAATACAATCTGCAAAATTTACTTTCATGGCTTCAAACTCTTTCTCCCGTGACTTTTTGATAGAATCTGCCACATTCAGAAGTGTGCTTAATCCATAAGTTGCTATCTAACAAGCTTGAAGGTTCTCAAAATTAAATTTCTATAATGATGTCTTAGTAGTAAGACATTCTTCTAACTGGTCCTCAATAATGCTCAACTTTATAGATGTATGCTCTCTTAGAAGTTCAAATCTTCTCAATTTCATGTTCTTTTCATCTTGCAATGATCTTATTTCATCATAACACTTCCCAACTTTCTTCTCAACATCACTTACTTTTACATTGGGTCCAGAAAGAAGATTAGATTCATTCTGAATCTTAGCTTCCTTCACCTTGATTTTCTACTCCTTTGCTACTGTCAAAATCTTAGGTTTTGTACAGTATATGTACAAAGATTTTCCTATCTCCAAATGTTTCCTCAAGTTCTTGATAAAAACATCAAGACTAATAATATCATTTATGATATTCTAACTTATGCTTAAAAGCATTTCAGCTTCATAAGCTGCTTGAGCTCTTACTTTAGCAATGTTTGATAAGTTGGTAAACTCATCACCAAAAGTACTTAGTACCTTTTTGGCTCTCTCCAAAGGATCTACTTCTGAAATATGTGTAGTTACAATACTTTGCAACTTCTCTGTTAGTTCCTTTAGACTTCCTTCTAGATGCTTTACTTTCTTATTCTTTCCAATAATCTTGTTCAAAGAACTAATTAGCTCTAGCTGATCATCATCATCAACTTCTTTACTTAAGTCTTCAAACAAAGTTCCAATTTCTTTCTTCTTTGCCTCAGGAGTGGGTGCATGAATTTCTATCTCTTTAGGTTCATCACTCACCAATTCAGTCTGCACTACTTCTTCAATCCTATCTGGTTCATCAAGAGCCAAATTATCAACAATGTTATCTAAATTCTTAAATACATTATCTTCCGTGTCCAAGGTCACCTTAGTCCCTTCAATGTCCATTGTATCATCTTCAATGTTAACAGCTGAAGGAGAGAGAATATCCTCTGGTTCAGCATCAACTGCATGTCCTGCTGCAATTGAAGTTTCTCCAACAATTTCTACCATTACTTTAATTATTGCTTTCACTATTTCTATTCTTAGTTGCTCATACTATCCTACCATGATCTAAATGGTTCTCTTCTTAGTCCTCAAAAGAGTGTCAAGGGGCTTCAAAATCTGCTTCAAATGATCATCATCTTTCACTTCACAAAGCTTTCTCACAAGATTCTCTCTTATAGTTTTGTCTTCCTTGGATGCTCTCTATTTTCTATTAATAAGTTTATTGTACAAATCATTAGGTATCTAACCTTGAATTGTATCAAACTTCTTGTTAGCCAGAATCATGTACTTAACAATATAATTTTCAAGATTCAATCTTTCAGAATAGTTATAAAGATCATAGTACTTATTCATCTTAGTAAAGTCTCCATCTTGTATGATTTCTTCATTCACTCTCTCAACTCTGGGTTTCCATGCTTTCTTCTTCATAGTAGAGTCATCATCTTTAACTTCTACAAAATTTCTTGGTACTAGTTGAACTATAGTCTTCTATCTCTTTCCTGGTCCAATAGCAATTTCTTCTTTCTCTTGCTCGGTGTTACTTGTTCCTTTTCTGGTTCTTCTACTTTCACTTTGACTAGTGTAGGCTCTTTCTATACTACACTAGATAAATGTGGTACACTCAAGACTTCTCCCTATCCAACATCACTCAATGCTACTATTGTCTATTTAGCTATCAAAAATTCTCTTTCTGTCATCCCTGTGTCTTTCAATATTCTCTTTATGGTACTATCAACTCTTTTCTTAGACTGTTTCTCTTCAATTTTAGCTTTAACAAAATTAAAGTTGTCTTCATAAGTTCCAAACCTACTGCATTGGGTGTCCAATTTACTTCTCAACAATCTTCCAACATACTCTTCTATTTAAATCTTAGAAATCTCATAGCCAAGAGGGCCTATGAATTCAATTCTAGGTTCTATTGCTTCAATGTAAGTAAAGTCAGTGTCAACCATGAAACAAATATCATTCTTATATTTCTTCACAAGTGATTGTGGAATCCTTGATCTACTAGATACCAATCTCTGAAATGTCTTTAAAACTAACACATCACTCTCATTAACTTGATCAATAACATGACTTCTATAAAATTTGTTTATTCTTTCCATCGTAGACTGTCCATCATTCCAATTATTTCCAATTGTGTAAGGAAATTTTCTCAAAAGGTGGAAAAACATATATGTAATCAAAGATGAGAATCTAAATTGTGCATATTTAGACTTCTTAATCTTCTCCAAATTCTCAAACAATTGAATTCTCAAAATCTCACACATATCAATAGAAACTTTGTCCACACACATCAAATAGGCAATGTGAACTATGCCAACTACCATGTCATCTTCTCTGGAATCAGCACCAAACTTTGTAGTCAAAATCTTACATAGATATCTTACACCATGTTGTCTAATCTTGTTGATAACAATACCTCTACCATTATAGGATGATCCAGTGTTGTCAATGACAATCTTCCTCATGTTTTTCTCATTTAAAGGGATAGCACCAAGTTTGGATAAACCGGTGACTTCATGAATTAGGTCAGCTGTGATGTCAATCACTCTATCTTCTAACCAAAATTTCCCATTGTGCATTCTACTTAAAATGATCTTTGTGCACTCTTCATTATCAAATTCATACTGTAAACCATATGTGATGATTTCATTGTTTTTCAAATGTTCATAACCTTGCTTCAATGACATGTCCTAGTTATATATATACTGATACTCACTTCAAAAATCATTGTCATTTAATATTTCCAGTTTACATCGAAGATAACTCTTTACATTTTCCAAATGCAAAACTCCATCTGGTACGGATGACAAAGAAAACTCAAGGTCTACTTCTAAAGCTTCTATTGGTTCTTTCTTCAATTTAGGTCTATTCTTGTCTCTAATGTTGTGAATCAAAGGTGTATCCATGTTCCCTTCCAATTATTTATATCGATTCAAAGATTTGTCAAGATAAATACCTCAAATTCATGATTCTAGGGTTTGCGAAGATTTGATGCTTCAATCCTTCACAAAATCTCCGCAAAACACTTCCAATTTCCGCTTTCTACTCTTCCAAACAGTTCAATTCTCTTTGATAGACAAATAAAATCGATATAACCTTTTATCACTTGAATCTCACTTAATTCTGACATCGCATTCAATTCTTTTGCCACTTCTTTCCAAAAAGTTATCTCTGTTATCCTGCAAAACTTAAAAGTTCTTGCGATCTCACAAAACATAACATTTTCTTTTGTGCTCTTAACCATAGCATTAGTACATCATAAACTACCTTACATTAACTGCACAATACTTAATGCATTATAAATCTACTTCTATGCTAATTCTAAGTTCCTAAACTATTGCAATTTACATAATTTAAGTGCTTAAAGATAGGTTAGGTAAGGATTCATTCTTACCACTTAATACTTCACCTATCTGATTACCTTCCATGTTGATTATGCCTTCTTGATCTATTCCTTTAACATACTTCACTTCATCTATATTGCTACAAAAATCTTTCTGTCTGTTACTTGTATCTTCATTCCTTCTTGCATTGTTTCTAGGGTTAGGGTTTGGATGATAAGTTCCATTGTTCATTCTACAAAACCTTGGTGTATGTCCAATCCTATTGCATATCTGACAAACAATTCCATTATTCCCATATCTCTGTCCTTGCTAATTAATCTGCGATCTGCAATTTCTAGCAATGTGTCCAACTTTGTTGCATCTATAACACACTACTTCATTTCTTTTGTTCATGTCTTCAGTAGGTCTCTTATCTGCATTGTTAGTATTCCTAAACATTCTATTACCATAATTATTCTCAATAACTTTAGGTCTTCTACATTCAATAGCTCTATGTCCACAACCATGACAATTATAACAATAACCATTTAAAGGTTTAAACTATTTACCTGTGCAATCTCTTTTCATATGACCAATATCATTACAAGAAAAACATCTACCTTTGAATTCTCTTTGCATACCTTTGGGTGATTCCTCTTGCTTCGGTGATTCTTCTTCTTTAGGTGCATCTTTAGATTTGTTGATCTCATCAGGCTTCTTCTCATCTATGCTTTCAAATGTCTTCAGATCTAGTTTCTTGCTTTCATCATTTGTTCTGAATATATTAAATCCAAGTCCAGTCTTATCATAGGATGGTTTCCCAAAAGAAACTTGTTCATCGATCTTCTCACTATTTGAATATAGCCTTTCAAGCTATTTTTTGGATTGAGTTAGTTCACCTTTCACAATCTTATTGTACTTCTCAAGTTCTATATACTGCACATTTACTTTCTCAAATTTGGATGTCACTTTTTCAAGTTTAGATTTCAATTCTTCAATTTTAGTCTTTAGACTTTCATTCTTAGATTTTAGATTTACTTCATTTTTGCTATTTGAATCTTTCAAACTAAGCTTCAAATTCACTATCTTCAATTCATGCTTAAGGATCTCATTTTCTTTTTCCAAGTTGTTATCACAATCTTCAATAAGAATTTTGGATTCCTTTTCAGATCTCAAATCTTCTAACTTGCTTTTCAATTTCTCAATAAGGTTCTTTGCATCATCATATTTCCTTTTCAGAGTCTTTCTTTCATTAGTAAGCATATCAATCTTCTCAATAGCTTCATCAAGATTCTTCTATAGTTGATCCATATCCATAGAGATCTTACTCAAGCTGCTAGGCTTTCCTTGAATGATTCTTCTTTGAGTAACTATGCTCTGATACCAATTGTTAGAAATAGAGAATATTGAGAGGGGGGGTGAATCAGTATTCTACAAACTTTATATTTTTCCCAATTATGGATATAATAGATTATCTTTATACGTGCATAACATAAGAGACTAAACAATATGCATAATAATAAAGAACTCATAACGCATGATATGTTTTCGAAGAAACCCTGGACAAGGGAAAACCCCGGTGGGGATGGCACCCACAAAGATCCACTAATCAAAAATATCATGTTAAGGATGTTGACCCTGTTAGGAGTCTACTACATATGTATAGTGTATCAGTCCTAGTTAAGGGACTATAGGCCTTGTTAGAAGCCTCAACCATGTTAGGAGTTGTAGATACAAAAATTTGATTACAAGATGAGCCCACTACCCAAACAAGTAATATACAATGTAGGTCAAGGTACATAACCTTATTCTTCTTGTATCGATATTCCTTTGCTTCTCTTATCTTCACATCATCAGTATTACATTCACTTTACAATTACATTCATTACATCACTTTTTCATCACTTCTTTTCTTTACAATTACAATTGCATATATACAAGTTATTAAGGCTAATAACTTTACATGGTTAGCTTCCATATATCTTTATCTAAGGGTTAACATCTAGGATGCCATCCCTTTATATTTTTAAGTCATTATTTTGATAAACAAAATAATCCCTTAACTCTTTACCAATTTTGCCTTCATATTTTGTCATGTCGGCTTCACACTGTCTTCGGTAAAACTGTCATAACTAATTCTGTACATGCCATACTGACTTGCACTTTGAGATGGGTCATCATTAGCCATAATAGAATCTATGTTCAATTGAACAAGAATTGAAGTTTTCTCTAGTCAATGTCACAAACCAAAATTGTACCCTGGTGCATTGTGAAAACATTGTCTCACACTTAGACAAATTTGCATTGTGATCTGCCATACTTGCTCTCTAACCTGTGCACTTTTAATGTGGATCATCTATTTCCATAATGACAACATCTATGTACTCACTTCAACCAAATTGCAAACAAATAATAGATATCAAAGATGAAGAGGAAGAGGACAAGGATTTGGAAGAGGAGGCTTCCGTGGAACATGTTTTCATTATGGAGAAGAAGGTCATAGGGTATTTGAATGTCCTCAATGCCAAGGAAGGATAGACAGGAGAAATGAAGGCTAGGCCCTAGTTGCACATGTAGATGAAGATGCTAGATCATCACATTCTAAAGATGTTGAAAGAGGAGGAACACTGATTAATAGAAGAGTCCTACTAAGTGGAGAGAATGAACCTGAGCAAAGGAGGAGCTTGTTTCGCACCAAGTGCAAGTGTGAAGGTAAATGTTGTGATGTTATTATCGATAGCAGAAGCACTGATAATTTGGTGTTAGAAGAGATGGTGACAAAGTTGAAGCTCACGAGGTAGAAACATCCACAGCCATATTGGGTTGCCTGGGTGCAAGATGACCACAAGGTCATGGTTAGTGAATAGTGCCTAATGAAGTTCAAGATCGGTGGGTACGAAGATGAGGTACTAGGTGATATCATATCTATGGATGCATATTATATGTTATTGGATAGACCTTGGTATTTTGACATGCATGTTTTACATGATGGTCATGCAAATACCTATTCCCTGTTAAAGGATGGAGTTCAAGATAAGCTAAAACCATTGAAGGAAATAGAAGAAAAGGTATGTGGTAATGCAAAAATAACTTGTGTTGATAGAGAAAATTTCTTAGATGGTATGTGGCATGAACATATGTGTTTTACCTTAATTCCAAAGGCTGGGAAAGAGGAAGTAGAAGATGTACTTATAGTAGTTGTAGAATTATTGAATGAGTTTCAGGATATTGTATCCAATAATGTGTCTGATGGATTACCATCAATAAGAAAGATCAGTCATCAGATGGACTTGATTCTAGGAGCCAGTTTGCCAATTAAGGCAGCACATAGAATGGCACTAGTAGAAAGTGAAGTGTTGAAGAAAGATTTGAAGTTTGGTTCATCACATCATCCATATATTGTATATAGAAGTAGTCCTAGAAATGCATCTGAGTTGAGGAAGATAGATAAATGAGAGATAAGTAGTGTTGAAGCTCAGGATTTTATAGAACATTTGAAGAACATCCATGAGGAAGTAAGGAAACATATTACCAAGATGAATGCACAGTATATGGCTAAGGCAGATGAGAAAAGGAGGCATAGGGAATTTTAGGTTGGAGATGAAGTCATGGTTTGTTTGTGGAAGGAGAGATTTCCAGTTGGTACATATAACAAGTTGAAAATGAAGAAGTTTTGGCCATGTAAGATACTAAAGAAGCATGATTCAAGAAATGCTTATGAGGTAGAATTGCCTACTGAGCTTAATATTTCACCAGTGTTTAACATTTTAGATTTGACAGAGTATCATGAAGAAAGTGTTGAAGATGAGATCACAATAGCATAGTGGAGTATTCCAGCAACTAGTTTAGATACCAAGGAGATTGAGGTTATACTGGATAGTCATGTTGGTAGAAGCACAAGGAATAGGACATATGAAGAATATCTGGTCAAATGTAAATGATGACCTATTGAAGATTCATCATGGTTGACAAGGGAGGAGGTTAACCATCTTGGTTTTCCTCTTCACACCTGAGATGTGATGGGGTCACTTCTCAAATTACCCTGGGTGTCTGATGCAGGAGCATCGTGGGTGTAAGAGCAATCTTGCATCACCCAAAAATATTTTTGGTTTCTTTTCAATAAAGGTTATCTTGTGCAAAGCTGCTATGTATGGAAAATTATTATTTTCAGTAAGTTTCTCATACAATCTCATAATGTTTTGATTTCATAGGTGGAGGTTCATTTTGGTTGTATCAGCCTACTAGTAAAGTTTCATTGCTAGATCAAGTGTAGTTTTGAAGATACTAAATTTTTTTAGTATTGGTAGCAAGGTACATAAACTTTGAACTCAATTTTGAAGGCTTTAGAGGCCCCAGATGAGGTTGAATTTTTAGTTGAATGAAGCTTTCTTGATTTAGGCATTGTAGAGCACTTCGTGCCTGTTGGTGTTCAAAATGGATGCTTATGCTCTTAGGCTGCCAATATACCCTCGGGTTGATTTTAGGATTGGTTAGTTCCAAAATGTATATGAATCTTAGGGTAATTGGACCAACTATAGGGACAAGACTACCCTCTTCACTTCTCGCTCTGCAAAACCAAGGTAGGTGCACCTAACCCAGTGAAAACTATACTTCACATACCAAAGACTGGGTCTAAACAACATATTGATAGTAAGAAAGTGATAAATGCTAACCTCACATTCATTGACTCTCCATTACTATTGGGTAACACAACCATACAACCAAAGACCTAAAGCTTAGAAAGGTTATTGATTTCAATTTTTTGAAATGCAATAACTTCAACCTGTGTATATTAACAAGAGGAATACTCACTGAGGCTAGTGCCTCATCCATTGGGCAAGAGTTCTTAGACACAAAGACACACAAACTTGAGAATTCATATCCATAAACACATTTATCTTAATCTTTACTACTTACAAAATATCCTTACATAGACAAGGGTAAACTTATATCTCTTTTAGAGCATTGTTTAATCCAATCCTAGATCAAAACTCAAGAATGAAGATATATACATAAAAAAATTATGTAATGAGCTAGAAAAATCAAAGCTTACTTGACTTGACACAAAGGAGAGATAAGAGTCAAATATTTGTATTAAGTATGATGAATTCCTTCTATTTACACAATGAATCACAAGATACCCTGCTTGCAAATTACAGCTTAGACCTGCAACTTTCTTCCTTCATTAACAAACCCTGAGTCAAAAAACTATTAAAAAACCTTGGGACCAGAAACTAGGGACTGATTTTGAACTTCAAAACTGGAACCCCTATAAAATAAAAAATTCAACACTATATACCCCTCGTTACCTTGGAATCCTACACAAGTTAGGATGCAACAAGCTATGGATAACTAGGGTAAGGTTTAGGGTTTCCACCCACCAAAAAATTCAAATAGATCAATAATTAAAACATTAGATGGAAAACCAAGCAATCCTGAGCAATCAGATCCAAAAATTCAATCTTCACTTATGGTAAATCTTCTAGAAATGTACTAAAGATTATGAAATTCCTACAAATTCATCTGATTTGACCCCTGCAACATCCTTCAAGAAAGTACACCCATCCCCCATGATACAAAACTCTCTGCAAATAATCATCAAACTCACTGGACCACACCACAACAACTGCAAATCATTTCTATTAAGCTCAACCGTCGAAACATTCAATTTTGGTCCTTTCTGTCGCTGGAAAACATTCAAATTTTCAAATCTGTAGAGAATGGCTACTTTATGGTGCTTACCATTGTATCAACAACCCATATTCAAATCTGATCTTGGTTTATATCATGACTGTTAGATGCCTTTCCTTTTCTTGGGTTATGTTCTTTACTATATAATAATCTGGCAAATACACGACTAAAAAACCCTCACCCATTTGTGAGAACTTTGAGAGCACCGCTAAATCATTTGGCTATTATGCACACACTCTTCACCAAATCATTAAGTCTTTAGATCTTAGCCAAAACATCACGCGAACCAACGAACAAAGCAAGCATTTGTCAGAATCGCCAAAAAGACCGAGAAACTTTACTAGGCCCACAAAGAACATTGACGATTGTCTCAAAAGTGTATAGACCTCCAATATTCCTCTAGATCATAAGACAACCATTAGATGAAGAATCTTTCCCTACTCTGACAACCCTCTAACACTGAAAGAGATCAACAGTTGTCTTAAGTTCACATGTGTCAGAAAAAACCCCTCAGATTACATGCCGACCATCGATGCTCTGTAAGTGTCAGAACCCACTAGACCTCAAAAAACCTGTCCCCACTGACATAATCCAATTCATCACCACATGGATGAATGAAAAGCAGACAACTCAACACACCATGGCACATAAAAACCATCTGGCAATTAGACCTAGCTTTATACTGTCGCCTAAGAATAAAGTCACATTGACAGTTGATGTAAGATCTCAAAGCTCTGACACATCCCATAAGATCATACACCCCTCATTGATTGATTGACAATGTCAAGACCCTTTGACAAACTCATAAACTAGGTCCCACTGACAACTACCACCACATTAATACATGGACCAATCATAGACCGCCAACTACGTTGACCTGGCACTGGACCCACTGACAACCTTTACGTTAGATTCTGAATCAACAGCTATCACATGATCATGAAGGGGAAGAATATTCCTTGTGATCATGTGACAAACACAATATTTTCAAGTGTCTAAAAACTTGACCCCACCCTACCATATCATCATTTCTCTCAGCCAATAAGGAACTACCATTTGTACCTACGTGTCAGTGGACCCGCCTGTAAAGAAAGGCTTTAACGACCACCATCGGATTGAGATGGTGTCAGAGAGATAGGCCATAGAAAGACTAAGCCAGAACATTAGAAAGAATTAAAGCATAGGACTTAGGAAAATATTTTGCTACCTAACATGGGAAAAATTAAAACACTACTGGGCTCCAAACTTAGGAAAAAATAACCTGGGAGACTTAGGCCATTCGGAAAATATTAAAAGGGGCCGAAAACCTTTAGTCACAAGATCGCATGACATGAAAAAGGTTCATGCAATCATGTAACAAAGGGTAAACAATTTAGCATGTGCATTTTAGAATTTTAAGTGGCCTGAATAAAGTAACACAAAATTAGAACAAGGCCAGGGTATTTTAGGGATTTTTCACTACAATGGCTAGTTTTCAAAACTTTCACCTAGGGTTTGAGCCAGAGACCTAAAAAAAACTATAGAAACTGATAGAAAAATGCTAGAGCCATGAAAAATTTATAGATGCTAACAGTGCCCTTTACGAATTGGGGTTATAATAGTCAATCAGGTCAACGAGTGATGACTTATGGTCTTCAGGCATTGGGCTACCTGAAATGGCAGAAAATAAATTTCTTTCAAAATTTTTGTTTGGGTTTCAAAAGTTATTTTGAGCTGACTTTGATGTAATAAATTGAAAAATAAATAATTCTAAGTTTGGTCGGCCTTATTGGCTAAAATTTTGGAACCTTCCCAGGTGGTGGAAAATTGCCTATATAAGGAAGGCTATGATGTTGTCTTAGGCAGTTCGGGATAGTTTTGGGCAGTAGATCTGGATAATAATTCAAGGCTTTGTCCTATAGAATATTGTAAGGGGAATGCCCATGTGGCTTTGGATATTTTAATTTTGAAAATTTGTAATTCCACATTTGTGGAGATGATAAGAAGCGAATTTGATGTTCTTGCAAATTGTTGTTATTTCTTTGTTTTTGTTATGTGTTTGTGGTATTAAGGGGAGCACCCTTCATCAAGTGGTATCAGAGCAAGAGTTCCTAAGTGTGTAAACAGATCATTGATTGTGAGGTAGTTCACACAAGGACCATGGGTTAGAGTTTCTATGTAAATGGATCATCGACTGTGAGGCAGTTTGCACCAGAACCATGGTTAGGGTTTTAGTGATACACATGAAAATGCCTCCACAAAGGGAACGTGATGGAAGAGCTAGTGTTGTAACAATTGAGGTTTGGGCACTGCAGAGACAAGTTAAAGCATTGCAAGAGGAGATTCATAGAGGAATGAATCTTAATGTTAGAGATCAAAGCGAGGATGAAGCCGAGGGAGAAGGAAATTTTGATCAAGAAGCAGAAGGCAAAATTATGAACCAAGATGAAGAAAGGATTTTTCGGGCCATTTCCAAGATCAGGAAAAGACCTAAGATTGAGGTTCCTACATTTTCAATAAATTGTAACCTTGAGGAGTTGATCGACTGGATCAATGAATTAGAAGAATATTTTGAGTACAAAGATATTGAGGATCTTGATAGGGTCAAGTTTGTGAAGGCCAGACTGAAGCATCATAAGAAGATCTGGTGGTAGGAGATCTAATTAGAGAGAAATTGAAGAGGAAAGGATAAAAGCACAAGATGGGATTAGATGGTGGATAAATTGAAGTGATAGTTCATTCATGTTGATTATGAGATTGACCTACTGAAGAAAATGCAAAGTTTGAAGCAAGTGGGAAGATCTGTTCAGTTGTATATAGAGGAGTTCTATCAAATCCTCATCAGATTAGGCCATGTGGAAGCTGATAAGGAGAAAGTTTCCCATTACCTTAATGGGTTGAGGTGGAGCATTTAGGAGGAGCTGAATCTAGTTCAAATGAATAGTATTGAAGAAGCATACCAGTTTTCTCTAAAAGTAGAGGAAAAGTTGAACAAGAAGTTTGAGAGCAGAAAAAATGGAAGAGGTCACGGTGGATGATCTGGTGGACAGTCATGTGGAGATCAAAATGAAGATCCAAAAAACTAGGATGAGGCCAGTAATAGTTAGAATCAGAGAGGAGATAATTTTAATTGTTTCCATGATCATAATAATAGAGATCAAAGAGGAAGAGGAAGAGGACAAGGATCTAGAAGAGGAGGCTTCTATGGAACATGTTTTCACTGTGGAAAAGAAGGTCATAGGGCATTTGAATGTACTCAACACCAAGGAAGGAAAAATAGGAGAAAAAAATGCTAGGTAAGAGTTGCACATGTACATGAAGATGCTAGATCATCACATTCTAAAGATGTTGAAAGAGGAGAAACACTGATTAACAGAAGAATCCTACTAAGTGGAGAGAATGAACTTGAGCAAAGGAGGAGCTTGTTTGACACCAGGTGCAAGTGTGAAGGTAAATGCTATGATGTGATTATCGATAGTGGAAGCACTAATAATTTGGTGTCAAAAGAGATGGTGACAAAGTTGAAGCTCAAGAGGTAGAAACATCCACATCCATATTGGGTTGCTTGGGTGCAAGATGACCACAAGGTCATGGTCAGTGAACAGTGCCTAGTGAAGTTCAAGATCGATGGGTACCAAGATGAGGTACTATGTGATATCATATCTATGGATGCATGTCATATGTTGTTGGGTAGACCTTGGAAGTTTGAAATGTGTGTTGTACATGATGGTTGTGCGAATACCTATTCCATGATAAATGATGGAGTGCGACATAAGCTAAAACCATTGAAGGAAACATAAGATAAGGTATTTGGTAATGCAAGAATAAATTTTTTTGATAGAGGAAATTTATAAGATGGTATGTGGCATGAGCATATGCATTTTACCTTAATTATAAAGGATGGGAAAGAGGAAGTAGAAGATGTACCTTGAGAAGTTGTAGAATTATTGAATGAGTTTCAGGATATTGTATCCAATAATGTGTCTGATGAATTACCACCAATAAGAAAGATCAGTCATTGGATGGACTTGATTCCAAGAGCCAATTTTCTAAATAAGGAAGCACATAGAATTTTGTAATGTGTTTGTGGTATTAAGGGGAGCACCCTTCATCAAGTGGTATCAGAGCAAGAGTTCTTGAGTGTGTAAACAGATTGCTTATTGTGAGATAGTTTTCACCAGGACCGTTGGTTAGGGTTTCCATGTAAATAGATCACTGACTGTGAGGTAGTTTGCACTAGAACCATGGTTAGGGTTTCAGTGATACATGTGAAAATGGCTCCATGAAGGGAACATGGTGAAAGAGCTAGTGTTCTAAACCTGAGGTTAGGGCACTGAAGAGACAAGTGGGAGCATTGCAAGAGGAGATTCATAAAGGAATGAATCTTAATGTTAGAGATAAAAGCGAGGATGAAGCTAAGGGAGAAGGAAATTCTGATCAAGAAGAAGGCAAAATTATGAACCAAGAGGAAGAAAAACTTTTTTGGGCCATTTCCAAGATTGGGAAAAGACCTAAGATTGAGGTTCTTGCATTTTTAGGAAATATTAACCCAAAGGAGTTGATCGACTAGATCAATGAATTAGAAGAATATTTTGAGTACAAAGATATTGAGGATCCTAATAGGATCAAGTTTGCGAAGGCCAGACTGAAGGGTCATGTAAAGATCTAGTGGCAAGAGATCCAATTAGAACGAAATCAAAGAGGAAAGGATAAAATCATAAGATGAGATCAAATGGTGGATAAATTGAAGTGACAATTCATTCCTGTTAATTATGAGCTTGACCTACTAAAGAAAATACAAAGTTTAAAGCAAGCAGAAAGATCTGTTCAATAGTATACAAAGGAGTTCTATCGAATCCTCATCAAAATAGGCCATGTAGAAGCTGATAAGGAGAAATTTTCCTATTACCTTAATGGGTTGAGGCCGAGCATTTGGGAGGAGTTGAATTTGGTTCAAATGAACAATATTGAAGAGGCATACTAGTTTTCCCTAAAAGTAGAGAAAAAGTTGAACAAGAAGTTTGAGAGCATACAAAATGGAAGAGGTCATGGTGGAGGATCTGGTGGATGGTCATATGGAGATCAAAATGAAGATACAAAAAAGTAGGATGGGGTCAGTAATAGTCAGAATCAGAAAGGAGATAATTTTAATCATTTCCATGATCAAAATAATAGAGATAAGAGAGGAAGAGGAAGAGGACAAGGATCTGGAAGAGGAGGCTTCCGTGGAACATGTTTTCACTATGGAGAAGAAGGTCATAGGGAATTTGAATGTCCTCAATGCCAAGGATAGACAGGAGAAATGAAGGCTGGGCTAGAGTTGCACATGTAGATGAAGATGCTAGATCATCACATTCTAAAGATGCTAAAAGAGGAGAAACACTGATTAACAGAAGAGTCCTACTGAGTGGAGAGAATGAACCTGAACAAAGGAGGAGTTTATTTCACACTAGGAGCAAGTGTGAAGGTAAATGTTGTGATGTGATTATTGATAGAGGAAGTACATATAATTTGGTGTAAGAAGAGATGGTGACAAAGTTGAAGCTAAAGAGGCAGAAACATCCACATCCATATCGGGTTGCCTAGAAGCAAGATGACCACAAGGTCATGGTTAGTGAACAGTGCCTAGTGAATTTCAAGATTGGTAGGTACCAAGATGAGGTATTATGTGATATCATATCTATAGATGCATGTCATATGTTGTTGGGTAGACCTCGGCAGTTTGACAGGCATGTTGTACATGATGGTCATGTGAATACCTAATCCCTGATACGGGATGGAGTGTGACATAAGCTAAAACCATTGAAGAAAAAAGAAGAAAAGGTATGTGGTAATGCAACAATAACTTTTGTTGATAGAGAAAAATTTTTAGATGGTATGTGGCATGAGCATATGTGTTTTACCTTAATTACAAAGGTTGGGAAAGAGGAAGTAGAAGATGTACTTGTAGAAGTTGCAGAATTATTAAATGAGTTTTAGGATATTGTATCCAATAATGTGTTTGATGGATTCCCACTAGTAAGAAAGATCAGTCATTAGATGAACTTGATTCCAGGAGCCAATTTGCCAAATAAGGCAGCACATAGAATGACACTAGAAGAAAGTGAAGAGTTTAAGATAGATTTGAAGTTTGGTTCATCACATCATCCACAAATTGTATATGAAAGTAGTCCCAAAAATGCATCTGAGTTGAAGAATATACATAAAGGAGAGATAAGTAGTGTTGAAGTTGAGGATTTTGTAGAACATTTGAAGAACATCCATGAGGAGATAAGGAAGCATATTACCAAGATGAATGTGCAGTATAAGGCTAAGGTAGATTAGAAAAGGAGGCATAGGGAATTTCAGGTTGGAGATGAATTTATGGTTCATTTGCAAAAGGAGAGATATCTAGTTAGTACATATAACAAGTTGAAAATGAAGAAGTTTGGGCCATGTAAGATACCGAAGAAGCATGATTTATGAAATGCCTATGAGGTAGAATTGCCTACTGAGCTAAGTAATTCACCGATGTTTAACATTTTACATTTGACAGAGTATCATGAAGGAGGTGTTGAAGATGAGATCATGACAGCACAATGGAGTATTCCAACAACCAGTTTAGATACCAAGGAGATTAAGGTTATACTGGATAGTTGTGTTGGTAGAAGCACAAAGAATAGGATATATGAAGAATATCTGGTCAAATGGAAAGGATGACTTATTCAAGATTCATCATGGTTGATAAGGGAGGAGGTTAACCATCTTGGTTTTCCTCTTCACACCTAAGACATGACAGGGTCACTTATCAAATTACCCCGGGTGTCTGATGCAAGAACATCCTGGGTGTAAGAGCAATCTTGCATCACCAAAAAATATTTTGGGTTTATTTTCAATAAGGGCTATCTTGTGCAGAGCTGCTATATATGAAAACTTACTATTTTTAGTAAGTTGGTCATACAATCTTGGAATGTTCTAATTTCATAGGTGGAGATTCATTTTGGTCGTACCAACCTATTAGTAAAGTTTCATTGCTAGATCAAGTGTAGTTTTGAAGATATTGAAAACTTTTGGTATTGGCAGTAGGGTATAGAAACTTTGAACTTAGTTTTGAAGGCTTTAGAGGCCCCAAATGAGGTCAAATTTTTAGCTGAATGAAGCTTGTTTGATTCAAATGTTGTAGAGCACTTTGTGCCCTTTCTGAATTAGGGTTATAATAGTTAATTGGGTCAATGGGTGATGACTTATGGTCTCCAGAAGTTGGGCCACCTGAAATGGTGGAAAATAAATTTCCTTCAAAATTTTTGTTTGGGTTTCAAAAGTTATTTGAGCCAACTTTGATGTAATAAATTGAAAAATAAATAATTCTAAGTTTGGTCAGCCTTATTGGCTAAAATTCTAGAACCTTCCTAGGCAGTGGAAAATTTCCTATATAAGGAAGGTTGTAGTGTTGTCTTAGGCAGTTTGGGATAGTTCTAGGTAGTAGATCTGGGTAATAATTTGAGGCTTTGTCCTACAAAATATTGTAAGGGGAATGCCCATGTGGCTTTGTATATTTTAATTCTAAAAAATTGTAATTCTACATGTGTAGAGATAATAAGAAGCCCATTTATTGTTCTTGCAAATTGTTGTTGTTTCTTTGTTTTTGTTATGTGTTTGTGGTATTAAGGGGAGCACCCTTCATCAAGTGGTATAGAAGTAGGAGTTCTTAAGTTTGTAAATAGATCACTGATTGTGAGGCAGTTTCAACCAGGACCGTGGGTTAAGGTTTCTATGTAAACAAATCACTGACTATGAGGTAGTTTGCACCAGAACCATAGTTAGGGTTTCAGTGATACATGTGAAAATGCCTCCATGAAGGGAATGTGGAAGAAGAGCTGGTGTTGCAACATCTGAGGTTAGGGCACTACAAAGATAAGTGCAAGCATTGCAATAGGAGATTCATAGAGGAATGAATCTTAATGTTAGAGATGAAAGCAAGGATGAAGTCGAGGGAGAAGGAAATTTTGATCAACAAATAGAAGGTGAAATTATGAACCAAGAGGAACAAAGGTTTTTTGGGGCCATTTCCAAGATTGGGAAAATACCTAAGATTGAGGTTCCTCCATTTTTAGGAAATCTTAACCTAGAGGAGTTGATCAACTGGATCAATGAATTAGAAGAATATTTTGAGTATGAAGATATTGAGGATCCTGATAGGGTCATGCGAAGATCTAGTGGTAGGAGATCCAATTAGAGTGAAATCAAAGAGGAAAGGATAAAATCACAAGATGGGATCAGGTGGTGGATAAATTGAAGTGATAGTTCATTCCTGTTGATTATGAGCTTGACCTACTGAATAAAATGAAAAGTTTGAAGCAAGCGGGAAGATTTGTTTGGGAGTATATAAAGGAGTTCTATCGAATCCTCATCAAAACAGGCCATGCAGAAGCTAATAAGGAGAAAGTTTCCCATTACCTTAATGGGTTGAGGTCGAGCATTCGGGAGGAGTTGAATCTGGTTTGAATGAATGGTATTGAAGAGGCATACCAATTTAACCTAAAATTAAAGGAAAATTTGAACAAGAAGTTTGAGAGCAGACAAAATGAAAGAGGTCACAGTGGACAATCTAGTGGATGGTCATATGGAGATCAAAATGAAGATATGAAAAAGTGGGATGAGGCTAGTAACAGTCAGAATCAAAGTGGAGATAATTTCAATCATTTCCATGATCAAAATAATAGAGATTAGAGAGGAAGAGGATCTGGAAGATGAGGCTTCCATGGAACATTTTTTCACTGTGGAGAAGAAGGTCATAGGGCATTTGAATGTCCTCAACACCAAGGAAAGATAGATAGTAGAAATGAAGGCCAAGCTAGAGTTGCACATGTAGATGAAGATGCCAGATCATCACATTCTAAAGATGCTGAAAGAGGAGAAACACTGATTAACAGAAGAGTCCTACTAAGTGGAGAGAATGAACCTGAGCAAAGGAGGATCTTATTTTGCACTAGGTGCAAGTGATAATTTGGTGTCAGAAGAGATGGTGACAAAGTTGAAACTTAAGAGGCAGAAACATCCACATCCATATCGGGTTGCCTAGGTTTAAGATGACTACAAGGTCATGGTAAGTGAATAGTGCCTAGTGAAATTCAAGATCGATGGGTACCAAGATGAGGTACTATGTGATATCACATCTATGGATGCATGTCATATGTTGTTGGGTAGACCTTGGTAGTTTGACATGCATGTTGTACATGATGGTCATGCATATACCTATTCCCTGATAAAGGATGGTGTGCGACATAAGCTAAAACCATTAAAGGAAACAGAAGAAAAGGTATGTGGTAATGCAAGAATAACTTTTGTTGATAGAAAAAATTTCTTAGATGGTATGGGGCATGATTATATTTGTTTTACCTTAATTCCAAAGGCTAGGAAAGAGGAAGTAGAAGATGTACCTATAGAAGTTGCATAATTATTGAATGAGTTTCAGGATATTGTATCCAATAATGTGTTTGACGGATTACCACTAGTAAGAAAGATTAGTCATCAAATGGACTTGATTCCAGGAGCTAGTATTCCAAATAAGGTAGCACACTGAATGACACTAGCAGAAAGTGAAGAGTTGAAGATAGATTTGAAGTTTGGTTCATCACATCATCCATAGATTGCATATGGAAGTAGTCCCAAAAATGTGTTTGAGTTGAGGAAGATAGATAAAGGAGAGATAAGTAGTGTTGAAGCTGAAGATTTTGTAAAACATTTGAAAAACATCCATGAGGAGGTAAGGAAGCATATTACCAAGATGAATGTGCAGTATAAGGCTAAGGCAGATGAGAAAAGGAGGCATAGGGAATTTTAGGTTGGAGATTAAGTCATGGTTCATTTGCAGAAGGAGAGATTTCTAGTTGGTACATATAACAAGTTGAAAATGAAGAAGTTTGGGCCATGTAAGATACTGAAGAAGCATGATTCAGGAAATGCCTATGAGGTAGACTTGCCTACTGAGCTGAATATTTCACCTATGTTTAACATTTTAGATTTGATAGAGTATCATGAAGGAGGTGTTGAAGATGAGGTCACGACAGCACAGTGGAGTATTCCAATAACTACTTCAGATACCAAGGAGATTGAGGCTATAATGGATAGTCATGTTGGTAGAAGCACAAGTAACATGACATATGAAGAATATCTAGTCAAATGGAAAGGGTGACCTGTTGAAGATTCATCATGGTTGACAAGGGAGGAGGTTAACTATCTTGGTTTTCCTCTTCACACCTATGATGTGATGGGGTTATTTATCAAATTACCCCAAGTGTTTGATGCAGGAGCATCCTGGGTGTAAGAGAAATCTTGCATCACCCAAAAATATTTTTGGTTTCTTTTCAATAAGGGCTATCTTGTGTAGAGCTGCTATGTATGGAAACTTACTATTTTTAGTAAGTTGGTCATACGATCTTAGAATGTTCTGATTGTTAGAAATAGGGAATACTTAGAGGGGGGGTGAATTAGTATTCTACAAACTTTATCTTTTTCCCAATTATGGATATAACAAATTATATTTATACATGCATAACATGAGAAGCTAAACAACATGCATAAAAATAAAGAACTCATAAGACATTATTTGTTATCGAGGAAACCCTGGCCAAGGGAAAACCCCGGTGGGGATGGTACCCAAAAATATCCACTAATCAAAATTATCTTGTTAAGGATGTTGACCCTATTAGGATTCTATTACAAGCATATATTGTATCAGTCCTGATTAAGGGACTATAGGCCTTGTTAGAAGCCTCAATCCTATTAGGAGTTGTAGTACAAAATGTGATTATCAGATGAACCCACTGCCCAAACAAGTAATGTACAATATACACTAATTAAAAAATAGGTTAAGGTACATAACCTTATACTTCTTGCATCAATATCAATTCGCTGCTCTTTCACTATCACTATTACATATGCTTCATATATTTCGCATCATATCACTTGTCCACACTATTCTGTTCTTTCTCAATAATACTACAATTACAATTACAATTACATTTACATTTATACCAATAGCTTTATCCAAGAGTTAACATCTAGGATGGCATCCCTTTATATTGTTAAGTCATTATTTTGATAAACAAAATAATCCCTTAACTCTTTACTAGTTTTGTCTTCATATTCTATCTTGTCAGCTTCACACTGTCTTCAGTAAAACTGTCATAACTTCTTCCGTACATGTCGTACTAACTTGTTCTATGAGATGGGTGATCAATAGACATCATAGATTCTATGTTCAAGTGTGTAAGCACTAAAATTACTCTAGTCAATGTCGCAAACAAAAACTATGTCCAGGTTCACTAGTAAAACACTGTCTCACACTTAGACAAATTTGCAATGCGTTCTGTCATACTTTCTCTCTGACCTATGTGATCTTTATGTAGATCATATGTTTCCATAGTGACAACATCTACGTAATCAACTCAGCTAAATTTCCAACAATTTCCCCCTTTTTCATTGGTGGCAACATATGAGAAAATTGGCTAAGTGTACAACTCAAAATCTCAAAATTGTTCAAAACTTTGGCCATAGTATAAAATACATACTATCCTTATAACTCCTCAAAAATTATTTCCTCTAATATAGTACTCCCCCTAAGAGTAACAACCCTTATCATATACTATCAATTTTCTTCTATATATCTCTCCTCCTTTGACAACAATGACAAAATAAGGTAGGGAGGGTCACAAAATTGTATCACAAAAATTTATACCTTAATTCATTTATTGCAAAGCTGGTAGGCTTGCAACACAATCTAAAAAATCTATCTTCATGGCTTCTATCTCCTTCTCCCATGATTTCTTAATGGAATCTACCACATTAAGTCGTGCACTCAGTCCATAAGAAGAAATTTCACATGCTTAGAGGTTTTCAAAGTTAAATTTCTAAAAAGATGTCTTAGCTGAAAGACATTCTTCCAACTGTTCTTCAATTATGCTCAACTTCATAGATGCATGCTCTCTCAAAAGAGTGTATCTTCTCAATTTCCTATCTTTCTCATCTTGTACAACTCTGATTTCATCATAAATTTTCCTAACTTTCTTCTCAACATCACATACCTTCACATTGGGGCTAGACAGAAGGTTTGTTTCATTTAGAATTTCTACTTCCTTTAACTTTATCTTCTGATCTTCCTCAGCTATCAAAGTCTCTTATTTTGTACACTGTATGTACAAAGATTTACCCATTTCCAAATGCTTCCTCAAATCCTTGATACAGATATCAAGAGTATTGATATCATTTCTGATATTTTGACTGATGTTTAAAAGCATTCTAGCCTCATAGTCTGCTTGTGCTTTAACTTTTGCAATATCAGCTAGGTTTTTGAATTCATTATCAAAGGTGCTCATTACCTTCTTTGCCTTCTCCAAAGGGTCTACTTCTGAAATTTGTGTAGTCACAGTACTTTGTAACTTCTCAATTAGTTCCTTCAGACACCCTTCAAGACTTTTCACTTTCTTATTCTTACCAATTATTTTTTTCAAGGATGTAATCAGTTCCAACTGATCATCATCATCTACTTCTTTTCCCAAATGCTCAATCATAGATCTAATTTGAGTCTTCTTTCTAGTCTCAAGAGTAAGACTGATATCTTCTTTGGTGGGAATGGGAATTTGTTCTTCTATAATTGGTGGTTCCACAACTGTGGTCTCTGTCATCTCTTCTTCTTTTGTAGCTTCCTATTCTTCAAAGGCTAAATTTTCAACAATGTTCTCCAAATTCTTGAATACATTTTCATCAGTATCCAAGGTGATTTTTGTACCTTCTACATTCATTGTTTCATCTTCAATAGTAATAGCTAGAGAAGAGGGAATGTCCTCTTGTACTTTCTCACCTGCTTGCTCTATTGCAATTGATGATTCTCCAACATATTCTACCATAACCTTGATAATTGCCTATACAGTCTGAGAATTTACTTCTTCATACTTGCCTCCCATAATCTGAATTGTTCTCCTTTTGGTTCTTAGATGGGTGCTTAGGGCTTTCATGATCTGATTGAAATGAGCTTCATCTCTTATTTCACAAAGCTTCCTCATAATCTTTTTTCTGATAGCTATCTCTTCCTTTGATGCTCTCTTCTTCCTATTTCAAAGTTTTTTATATAGATCATCAGGTATTTGTGCTTGAATAGTATCAAACTTCTTGCCAATCAAGATCATATGCTTCACAACTACATTCTCCAGATTAAATCTATCATTACAATTATAAAGATCATAATATTTGTTCATTCTTGCCAAGTCACCATTCTCAATAATCTGCTCATTAAGCTTGTCAACTTTTGGTTTCCAAGCTTTCTTCTTAGTAGTGACATCATCTTTAACTTCTGTAATCTTTCTTGGAACTAGTTGCACTAGAGTTTTATGTCTCTTTCCTGGTCTAGTGGCACTCTCCTTAACTCTTTTGCTAGGTGTGGAGGAAGTGGATCTAGTAGACATCTTTTTTTCTGTCCTTCTTAGGTACTTCCAATTTCACCTTTACTTATGGTTCTTCCTGTGGTACTGCAATTGATGATAAAGGAGGGATAGACAAAACTTCATTTTATCCACTCTCTAATTGCTGCTGCTATTTTCTTTGCTACCAAAAACTCTCTCTGTGTCATTCCTATATCTTTTAGGATTTTCTTAATAGTGTTCTCAACTCTCTTCTTAGACTATTTCTCTTCAATTAGAATATTTGCAAAGTTGAAGTTCTCCTCAAAGGTTCCAAACCTGTTACATTGAGTGTCTAACTTACACTTCAGAATTTTGCTAACATACTCTTCAGTCTCAACCTTAGATATTTCATAGCCAAGAGGGTCTATGAACTCTATTCTAGGCTCTACTACTTCAATATAGGTAAGGTCAGTATCCACCATAAAACACATATCATCTTTATATTTTTCAACAAGAGACTTAGGGATCCTTGATTTGCTAGACACAATATTCTAAAATTTCTTAATAACAAGTACTGCACTCTCATTAACACTATCAATAACATGCCTTTTGTATACTACATTAATCCTTTCCATTGTAGTTTGTCCATCACTCTAGTCATTTCCTATGGTGTAAGGAAATCTCCTCAAAAGATGAAAGAACATATATGTGATTAGGGATGAGAACCTAAACTGTGTATACTTAGTTTTCTTGATCTTCTCCAAGTTCTCAAACAATTGAATTCTAAGAATTTCAAACATATCAACTAGTACCCTATCAACGCACATAAGATAAGCTACATGTGCTATTCCATCTACCATGTCATCCTCTCTTGAATTTGCACAAAACTTAGTAGTTAGGATCTTGCATAGGAACCTTACATCATCTTGTTTGATCTTACTAATTACAATTCCTCTACCATTATAGGATGAGTTTGTGTTGTCAATGACTATTTTCCTCATATTTTTCTCATTAAAAGGAATAGCTCCAGTTTTAGATAATCCAGTGACTTCATGAATCAAATCAGCTGTAATATCTATCACTCTGTCTTCTAGCCAAAACTTTCCATTATTAATTCTACTCAAGATAATCTTAGTGCATTCTTCATTATCAAATTCATACTGTAATCCATATTTGACAATTTCATTATGGTCCAAATATTCAAAACCTTATTTTAGTGTCATATCCTAATTGTAAATCTTATGATATTCATCTATGAAATCACTATCATTTACTATCTCTAGTTTGCATCCAAGATAACTTCTAACATTTTCCAAATGTAATACTCTATTTGGTACGGATGATAATGCAAACCTAGCGTCTTCTTCCAAGGGTTCTATTGGTTCCCTTTTCAATTTAGGTCTATTCTTATCTCTGACATTGTGTATTAAGGAAAAATCCATGATTTCTTCAAATTCCTTTACTGATTCAAAGATTTGTCAAGTAAAATACCTTAATTTCATGATTTTAGGGCTTGCATAGATTTGACACAAAATTCTTCTCCAAATCCTTGCAAAATGCTTTCAATCACTGCTCTTTGATCTCCTTGACACTTGAATTTTCTTTGATGATCAAATAATATCGATCATAACCTTTTATTAATTCAATCTCACTTAGATCTGACATAACATTCAATTCTTTTGCCGCTTCTTTCCAAAAAGTTGTCTTTGCTAACCTATGAAACTTAAAACTTCTTGCAATCTTGCAAAACATAATATTTTTCTTTGTGCTCTTAAGCATAGCATTAGAACATCATAAACTACCTTGCATTAACTGCACAAGAATCAGTTCATCATATATCTACTTCTATACTAAATCTAAGTTCCTATTCTACTGTAATTTACATAAATTAAGTACTTTGAGATAGGTCAGGTAAAGATTCATTCTTACCTTTCAATACTTCACCTTCTTTATTACCTTCAATGTTGAATATGTCTCTTTGATCTGTGCTTTTGATAAACTTCACTTCATCTGAATTACTACAACATCCTTTTTGACTATTACTAGCATCTTCATTTCTTCTTGCATGATTTTTGGGGTTAGGATTAGGATGAAAAACTCTATTGTTCATTCTACAAAACCTTGTTGTATGTCCAATCTTGTTGCATATCTAACAAAAAATTCCATTTTTCCCATATCTTGGTCCAAGTTGATTGATTTGTGATCTGCAGTTTCTAGCAATGTGTCCAACCTTGTTGCATCTTTAACATACTACTCCACTTCTTCTGTTCATATCTTCAGTAGGTTTCTTATCTGCATTGTAAGTATTCCTAAAGATTCTACTACCATAATTATTCTCAATAAATTTAGGTTTCCTACAATCAATAGCTCTATGTCCAAAACCATGACAATTGTAACAATAACCATTAAGAGGTTTAAATTGTTTACCTATGCAATCTCTCTTCATATGACCAATAGTATTACAAGAAAAACATCTACCTTTGAATTCTCTTTGCATACCTTTGGGTGATTCCTCTTTCTTAGGTGATTCTATTTCTTTAGGTGTATCTTTAGATTTGTTGATCTCATTAGGCTTCTTCTCATCCATGCTTTCAAATATCTTCAGATCTGGTTCCTTGCCTTCATCATTTTCTTTGAAAGTGTTGAATCCAAGACCAGTCTTATCATAGAATGGTTTCTGATAAGATATTTGTTCATCAATCTTCTCACTAGTTGAATATAGCCTTTCAAGTTGTTGTTTGGATTGAGTCAGCTCACCTTTCACAATCTTATTGTATTTCTCAAGTTCATCATATTGCAAATTGACTTTCTCAAGTTTAGATGTTACTTTAGAAAGTTTAGATTTTAGTCCTTCATTTTTAGTCTTTAGACTTTCATTTTCAGATTTTAGATTTTCTTCATTCTTTCCATTTCCATCTTTCAAACTAAGCTTCAAATTTGCTATCTTCAGTTCATGCTTAAGGATCTCATTTTCTTTTTCCATATTGTCATCACAATCTTCAATAAAAACTTCAGTTCCTTTTTAGATCTCAGATCTTCCAATTTGTTTTTAAGTTTCTCAATGAGGTTCTTTGCATCATCATACTTTCTTTTCAAAGTATCATTTTCAATAGTAAGCAATTCAATCTGTACAAGAGCTTCATCAAGATTCTTTTGTAGTTGATCCATATCCATAGAGATCTTACTCAAGCTACTAGGCTTTCCTTGAATGGTTCTTTTCTGAGTAACTAGGCTCTGATACCAATTGTTAGAAATAAGGAATACTGAGAGGGGGGGTGAATTAGTATTCTACAAACTTTATCTTTTTCCCAATTATGGATATAACAGATTATCTTTATACATGCATAACAATAAATAACTCATAACACATTATTTGTTCTCGAGGAAACCCTGGCCAAGAGAAAACCCTAGAGGGGATGGTACCCACAAAGATCCACTAATCAAAAGTATCTCATTAAGGATGTTGACCCTTTTAGGAGTCTATTACAAGCATATAGTGTATCAGTCCCGATTAAGGGACTATAGGCCTTGTTAGAAGCCTCAACCCTGTTAGGAGTTGTATTACAAAATGTGATTAGCAGATGAGCCCACTACCCAAACAAGTAATGTAAAATATACACTAATTAAAAAATAGGTTAAGGTACATAACCTTATATTTCTTGCATCCATATCACTTTGCTACTCTTTCACTATCGTTATTACATATGCTTCATATATTTTGCATCATATCACTTGTCCACACTATTATGTTCTTTCTCAATATTACTACAATTACAATTATAATTACATTTACATTTATACCAATAGCTTTATCCAAGATTTAACATCTAGGTTGTCATCCCTTTATATTGTTAAGTCATTATTTTGATAAACAAAATAATCCCTTAACTCTTTACTAGTTCTGTCTTCATATTCTTTCTTGTTGGCTTCACACTGTCTTCAATAAAATTATCATAACTTCTTCTGTACATGTTGTACTAATTTATGCTCTAAGATGGGTGATCAATAGACATCATAGAGTCTATGTTCAAGTGTGAAAGCACCAAACTTACTTTAGTCAATTTTGCAAACAAAAACTATGTACAGGTTCACTGGTAAAACACTGTCTCACACTTTGACAAATTTGCAATGCGCTCTTTCATACTTGCTCTTTGACCTGTGTAATTTTTATGTGGATCATATGTTTCCATAATGACAACATCTATGTAATCAACTCAGCCAAATTGCCAACACTGATTTCACAGGTGGAGGTTCATTTTGGTCGTATCAGCCTGCTAGTAAAGTTTCATTGACAGATCAAGTGTAGTTTTGAAGATATTGAAATATTTTGGTATTGGCAGTAGGGTATAGAAACTTTGAACTCATTTTTGAAGGCTTTAGAGGCCCTAGATGAGGTTTAATTTTCAGCTGAAGGAAGCTTTCTTGATTCAAGTGTTGTAGAGCACTTCGCACCCTTTCCAAATTGGGGTTATAATAGTCAATTGGGTCAAAGGGTGATGACTTATCATCTCCAGAAGTTTGGCCACCTGAAATGGCATAAAATAAATTTCCTTGAAAATTTTTGTTTGGGTTTCAAAAGTTATTTTGAGCTGAATTTGATGTAATAAATTGAAAAATAAATAATTCTAAGTTTGGTTGGCCTTATTGGCTAAAATTCTGGAACCTTCCCAAGCGGTGGAAAATTGCCTATATAAGGAAGGTTGTAGTGTTGTCTTAGGCAGTTCGGGATAGTTCTAGGTAGTAGATCTGGGTAATAATTCAAGGCTTTTTTCTAAAAAATATTGTAAGAAGAATGCCCATGTGGCTTTGCATATTGTAATTCTAAAAATTTTTAATTCCACATTTGTGGAGATAATAAGAAGCCCATTTTTTGTTCTTGCAATTTTTTGTGGTTTCTCTATTTCTATTTTGTGTTTGTGGTATTAAGGGGAGCACCCTTCATCATATGCACATACAAAATAAACAACTAGGTTGGCCCTTAAACCTATTACATACAACACTTCCAATTGAATTTGATCAAGCATGTTTACAAACAAACATATATACATGTCAAAAACCTAATTACAATGGGTGCATAGCCTTTACATCATTAGAATATAACCGCAACTCAAAATGCTAATAGTCAGCTGTTTACTCTATTCTTCTCTGGCACACACTGGCTATGTAAGTTCAACTGTCTATATCTTTCTCATACTTGCATATCTGATCATCTGCTCATAGACTAAGCATGAATATATTCTAACCAACTTATCTTCTAGGGAGCATACCATAACTCAGTCATACACATTTGCACTGATGCTCTAAGCTTTAGGAACTCTATACACTATCTAGTCTTCAACACTTAGCTAATTTCTGATCTTCCCATCAAGTGCATTGACACCAAACTACTATATGACTTTGTTGTCGTAATGACAACACTATACTAAGTCATATACATCAGTATAGCCAACTTACCAATATTCTCTTCATGGGACATCATTATCAACTTGTTAATGTTGATATTCATATTAACATTGAACATTATACTAGTTGATACATATCGACCTTCATTCTATTTGTTTTCCAAACTTATGTTTAACAAAATCATTATTAAAAATGATATTGTCGACATATGTCGACAATATCCTTATTAACAATGATAAGTTTGTTACATTGATAAGAATGAAGTTGATATAAGTATTTTGATGATTATATAAATATGATTATCATTATTGATAATGATAATCACAGTGATATCATTATCAATAATGATTAATTAATATTATAATTTAGATTCATAGTTGATACCATAATTGAATTTTGATGATCAAATCAATAATGTCAATTTGGTATTGTTATCAACTTTATTAACAATTAAAGTCAATAACAATATCAACTATAAAATTGATATTACTTTTACTCATATTAGTTAGCAATAATTATAACTATGATTGTTATCAATTATAAATATCATGGTTATCGAATAATAATAATTATAGAATGAATCTTAATGAATTATCAAGTTGATAAGATCATCAAATGTATAATGGTAATGTATATAACATATAATTTTCATTTTATCTAAAGGAGATATATAATTCTTAAGGTTAGAATAATCTAACCAAAGCTAAAAATATTAACACTCCCTCTTAGCTAGGGGAGAATAATTCCATCCTTCAATAGATCTACAAGAGATATATCAACTCATTTCGATATTAGGAGAGATGGTAGATTCTCTAATATCAAGTCACATGATGTTCATCAAAACTCTCATATGGAAATATATATGATATTTGCATAGGCATAATTTCACATGATGCCTATCATAAAGATATCAAGTCATGGTATAAGGATATTGTTCACATATATTACCCATCATGAGAGTTTTAAACATTATGGCTTATCCATAGATATGAATTCTCATGATATATATCATAATGTTTTATTCATCATGTTAGGACTGTTCAAAATTTTGGCCCCTGGTGTGAAAAGTCCTAGAAATTCCATGCATATGCCTAAACCCTAGGCCTTCCCTTACCAAAAACCCTAAATCCATGTTCCTTTTCAAGTTAATTTTTCTAGTGCACCCCTTCAATATTTCCTAAGTCTAAAACCCGATGATGCTTTGAAACTTTTCCTAAGTCACAATGTTTTAAAAGTGTTGTCTTTCAGGCTCAATTGGTATGCAGTGTTAAGTTTGACATATGTAAGAAAATAAAAATCCAACAATAGTGTTAGGTCTCTCAGGCTTAGTCGGTAAGCAGTGAAAAACCCGACGACTGTTAGATGCTTTAGCAAAAATGGGGTAAAGGGCTTAACTATTTTGGCTTGTCTCCCAATCTCACAATATTGGCAATTAAGTGTCTACAATGTGGCAATTTAGCGAAGAAGGCTTTCTCCAAGTCTCTTAATATTTGGCAGTGATGCCTTAACCTTCAGCGATCTGGCGTGATGGGTTTCTCATTATCTCACATGGTAGAAGTTAAGTCAGGAATCATTCAGAGATCTCATGAAAAAATGAATGACTTAACAGTTCATGGTTATCTCTTGATCTCCAAGTGCTGATGGTTAATGACCAAATGTTCAGCAATTAGGAGATTTTCCTTTGTCACTAGTTCACCAGAACTAACTAGGGTCAAGCCAAAAAATCCAGTGATCACAAGATATGTGTTGGTCACTCATTCTCATGATCAAACCCTCATTAAAGGAAAGGTTCAGAGATCATGAGAAGGTATGTTGTCACATGATCTCCGAATGATAGGCTTAATGACTTGTCATGGTTAAAGATAAAGGTAATGAAGATTTGATTTGATCAAATGGTGGGCGTGTTGCCCAAATGAGAAAGTGTCTAAATTTTATCTAGCGTGAGATTGTGACAACCATCAAATTAGATGTAGAGATAAGGAAATAGTTGCAGTGGGGCCAGAGGTTGGAGTAAGAGTAAAGAGTAGTCAGATATGATAGTGGTCGTGTTACTTCTATGAAAAGATGAATGAAAGTTAATGGTCATAGGTTCGCAACAACCATCTGATCTTGTCTAAATACAAAATTGGTAAGAAGTTGGGTCCTATGTGCTAGGTATTGCAAAGGTGTGTTATTTTATGATTGGTTTTTGAGGAGGTGATGTGGCCAGTTATTTTTAAAGCTCGATTGACTTTTCTACTGATTTATGAGAACCGCATGATATACCAAGAAAGAAAAGGATCAATGACTATGTTTTAAATTTTGTCAATTAACTGTTGTGGCCATTTTATTTGAATTGTTTAATGGATTTTTCTAGAAGGGTTGAAATCAATCAACTAGAAGCAATAAGTCAAATCAATTTTATTTGTTTAAAAGGATAGTTGCAGGTGAAAATTGATGAGAAAGATGTTAAGGTAGTCGTCATGATCTGATTTGTTTCCTGTGTCCCATGCCAGTTTAATGTAAATAGTTGTACTTTAAGAAGGGTGGCTAGGGTTTGATGGCTATTACTTTTTCCATGCCTTGATACACGCAAGATTACTAGGGTGGTTCTGGCATTAAAGTTTTGTCTATAACAAGAGACTTATTTAATTTGTAATAATAGTTGGCTTGTGATCATGAAACCCAAATATTGTAAATCAGATTTGATCTGATCCTTCCTGGGTTTTCAGGCTTTCTTGTCTATTTTAATTTCTTTTTCTGTGTTGGTGTTTCAAAATGGCTTATGCTCTTAGGCTTCCAATATACCTTTAGATGGATTTTAGGAGTGTTTAGTTCCAAAATGTATAAGGAGCTTAAAGTAATTGGACCAACTATAGGGACAAGATTTCCCTCTGCACTTCTGGCTCTACAAAACCAAGGTGGGTGTACCAAATCTAGTGAAAGCAATACTCTTACAATGCCAAGACTAGATTTGAATAATAGATGATAGCAAGAAAGTACTAAATATCAACCAAAAATTCACTGACTCTCTATTTCTATGGACAAGCTAACAACTCCTCAGCCAAAGTTTAAAAGCTTAAAATTGGTTCTTGATTCAATTTTGGTGATAGTAACAACCTTGATCAGTGTGTGCTAACAGGATATCTACTCATTTAGACCAGTGCATTATCCATTGGGAAAGAACTCCAAGACACATAAAATGCAAAGACTAGAAAATATCCAAGATTCATAGCCATAAATACATCTACCACAATCCTTACTACTTACAGAGAATCCTTGTGCAAATTAGGATGAATTCATATCCCACCCAGAACAATATTTAATCTAATCCTAGATCAGAACTCAAGAATGAAGATACACACATAACAGTTATGTAATGAATTAGAAATTTCAAAATTTATAACACTTGGCATAGAGGAGAGAAAAGAACCAGATATTTGTATTAAGTATGATGAATCTTGCCTGTGCATACAGTTTGTCTCAAAATACAAGCTTGTAAATAATAGCTTAGACCTACAACTTTCTATCTTCCATTAACAAGCACTGAAGAAAACATTCTTACAATCCTGACTAAGACTAGGGTTCACAAAGTATGCCTTTCAAAACACCTAATTCCCAATACCTCTAAATGATCATGAAAAATCTTTTTATCAGAAGGATTGCAACAAGCATCTGATCATTTAGGGAAACATTAAAACTTCAACAACCCTCAAGCAATTGAACTACTACAGACAAGACATTCCACCTAGCATAAGACCATCGAGATCAAACTGATCATCAACTTGAGAAACACTCTAGCCAGGCAACTCACAAGGATAGAGAAACTATCATTAAAACCTCATTGATTCAGGATGCATCAGAGATGGTGTGACTTTTATATCAACTTTTCCTCGATAGAAGCACCTCGGGACACAAAAATAAGCATGCAACAACCACCATGATCCTACTCATAAATTTTCACCTACAACCGAGATGAAACATGACCAAATATGATCTGGCTTTATGACTTTCTAGCTCATTATTTCAAACCCTATAGAAAACCCTAAATAGAAATTTAAATTTTGAAAAACAATGGTTAGCATCCAGTTTAAAACATGACTGTCGATCAAATCTCTTCTTGACACATTGAACAGTTCACGTAATTTGGCAATAGTCAACTAAGCCCTTTAAAATATCTGGCAACATCATAATTTTTCTCAGCCAATAAAATAAGAACACATTAGCTACACCTGGTAGATGGACCCATCATCTTCATCAGTGTTTAAAATAGGATCATTGATTTTCATTGAAGAGAGAATCAATGACTGTCACAATGCTATAACAGTTTAAACCTCATGCATCTTTCCTTTTCAGTAATGTGACAACTATTAGATTAACTTAAATCTTCCATCCCTTTAACACACTGAAACCCTCAGCCCCACTGACAACCTCCACATCACCACCCTTCATGACCAATGAAAATCAAACATATTTGCAACACCTAGCATTAGACCCACCACACCCTCTATCCTTACCTGTTGGAAGATTAGATAGTTGTCGTAATGCCGTAAGCACAAATGTTTGATCATCTTTGGTCTGTGGAAATATGATAGCTGTTAGATCTTGAGAAAGATGTCAGTTCTTTACAATCTTTATTAACCATGCCTAGTGAATGTATGCTGATAGATCTTCACAATCAGATAGTTGTGATAAAGCCAAGGTGATCAATCCCACCTAATAGAGATGCTTAGTTATTTGACCAAATCAATGATTGTCACAATGTCACATTGGTTAATCTCCCTGCATCTTTCCTTTGCGGCTATATGACCATCTTTAGATTAAAATGTGAGATAAGCATTTCAATAAAGTGTTGAAACCTTAGGAAAATTAATCACTGGGACTTAGGGAAAAATTAAAGGTCATCAGGGCTTTAGACTTAGGAAAAATTAAAGTGTTAGGTTAGGTAGATAAAAACTGAGGAAAAAAGGACCCCACCAAGAGGAAAATATAACACATGCGTTATTTGGACTTTAGTGATTTCCAAAAAGTAACGACCAAATAGAACAAATAGAAGGTCAACCTAGGGTTTTTTAAACAGGATATTAATTAGGGCTTCTTGGATTTCAAATGAGATCATGGCATTTCTGGTAAACACCTCAAGATTTTAAAAAGTATGAAAATTTGTATTGAAAATTTTGAAGTACTAACATTGGCTCTGTCTGGTGATGTATGCCTCTTGCAGGCATGTAGAGAATCCAAGATTTTCAAAAACTAGATCACAAAATTTTGATCAAAAACCAACAGGGAACCTTCTCAAAAACTAGAAAACAATCCAGGAATAGGAAAGAAACACACAACTGAAAGGGAAAAATGTTCAAAATTTACAAGATTTAAAACTTTACTTGGTGGCTCCAGGCCACCAAAGGAAAATCAAAACCCTCCTGAATCAAAGGTATGCTTTTCATCCACATATGTGACCAACCACTTGAATATGTCATGACATTGTTGTTGCCAACATATATGAATATCTATGGGCTGAAAAATAAAGTTATATTTGTAACTGCCCATTGTCTTCTAGTCACAACCACTTTCATGTTCATACTCTAAGAAGTATGGAACATCTATTACTTCTTCCTGCTGAGGATTGGAAATATGAAACTTATCTAGCAATGCATCAAGAAATAAAACATAATGATCATTGTGCATTACTACAAAATTACCTAGCTGAGAATGAACTAGTCCTTCAGATGTATCTTCATGAAATGACTCAGCCACTGAGCAACTTGGTTCATCCATGATATCTTCATTGACTGGATCATGAACCAAGTGAAGGTGTCTTTCAAAAATACTATGACATAAGGACAATTGATCTACATCATTGTTTTCATCATAAGATTTTATGTCCCAATCATTGAATACTAAGTCCTCAACACTGTCACCTTCACTATCATATTTGGAAAAAGAAGGAAAAGGACATGAAAAAGAAACTTTCTCATCACTGGAATCTTTATGAAAGGAAAACACACTGTCATGTCCTTCAACCTCTTCTTTTGCAAAGTCACTACATGAGGGGAACCCTAGTAAACATGGATCATCTTCATCACTTTGAACACCTACCTCATTATCAGTGTCAAAGGATATATCAAAGGTGAGTTGCAAATCAAAGTCCATATCAGGTGCATACCTTTGAAATTCATTAGCCAAGAGTGTTGAAATCCTCTCACTGCTCAATGGACTTTGGAATCTATTATCATCTTCATTGGCCTCACCCCTAGTGTTGCAAACATCATCCCTATTTGAAACAAGGACTGACATCTCTGGCCTCAAATCATCTTGTGCACAACAATCAATGCATGAATCACCATCTACATCATATTCATTTTCTTGCCTTTTGCACAAAATACCTTCAAACTAGGACAAAAAGGTTACCTTCTCATGCTGATAAGAAGAAAAATTTGTAGACCAAATGGAAACATTATCAACCTCAAACTGATCTTCATCATCCTCATATGCATTGACCTCAAAATCAGCATCATAATCAATACTCTCCACACAATGAGAATCAACATTAGAATAACTATCCTCTTCATGATCAACATAAAGAATTGCCAGTTCTCTCAATCTCTTGTCCTCCTCTAACTACCAAACCTCAACACTTTTCTCTACAAGTTTCTTCTTGAGAAAAGAAATTTTGATGAGCATATTTTCATAATTAGTATCATGGATGGTGGGATCAACAAAGACACTAATGTCTTGCATCTGATCTTCATTATTTTCTTCATACCCATCCATACCGTCTCTTTCATCAAAATGTTCTTTGAATACTACTCTTAATACCTCCCAAGAAGGGATTGAACATAAAGGGATAAGAACCAATCCCTTGCACTATCAGTAAATGTCTACACTAAAATATTCTTTGCAACATCTTCATGATCAATCAAAAACTCATTCATTAAGTCAGCAAGGCCATCTAAATGTTCTCTTGCCAAACATGATCCATTACCACTAAACTCTAGTAGATAGTTTCTAATCTTAGTAGGAAACTCATTAGGGGCACCTTTAATGCCATAAAAAAAAGGGCTTGTATTCCTCCATAAGGAAATGCCCACTATCTCTCATCCCTTTACATTAGTGCTGAACACTTGATAGAGAGACATTCTTCACACCTGATTTTCATAAAATCAAGGCACATGAAAATCAAAATACCTAGAAGTACTACAGTTGAAACTCATCTTATTGACTGGGAAGCAGGGCAGATCTAGAGCTCTCTTTGTAGCTCCATCATGTTCTATTCTTGTAGAGTTGCCACCTCCTTAAAGAGGAAAATATTGCACTTTTTTTTGTATCTCCTTCAAACCAACACAAAACTTCACTAGGCCTTACACACTATTTATCAGGACTGGAAATATACCATTGTGCAGTGATCAAATAGAGAACTAAGAGTCACCACTCATAAATAGGTGAGATGATTTACAATTTTTTTAGACTAACTCTATAAAATTTAATGGAGACCATTGGATAAATAAATAAGGATGCTAGGAGTCTAGCTTGACTTGGAACCTACATTACTTAAGATTTACTTAACATATTCCCTAGTAGAGTCACCATCTTGTTGGTGTTTCAAAACAACTTATGCTCTTAGGCTGCCAATATACCTTCAGAAAATTTTTAGGAGTGGTTAGTTCCAAAATGTATAAGGAACTTAAGGTAATTGGACCAACTATAGGGAAAAGATTTCCCTCTGCACTTTTGGCTCTGCAAAACCAAGGTGGGTGTACCTAATCTAGTGAAAAAAATACTCTTACAACACCAAGACTGGATTTCAACAATAGATGATAGAAAGAAAGTACCAAATGTCAACCAAACATTCATTGACTCTTCATTGCTATGTGTAGACTAAGATTTGAGGGTGCACCTAAACTTGTTTTGAAGGCCAAAGACAAACAAACGTCATAGCATATAATCAAATCAAATTTAATGGTAAACAAGCTAAAATCAAAGCCACCTCAGTTTAAGCCTAAAACGGATGCGCCCATGCACCGTTTGATATGCTTGGATATAAATGGATGTGGGTGTGCAAACTCAAGCACTTGGAGCATGCAAATTAGGATGATTTGAGGTTAATGAAGACCCAAAATGACACAAAATAGGTATGAGGAACCTATTCTACCTCAAAGGCCTCAAGAACACACAAATATGCAAAGCTAAATGATGAACTAAGATTGATTAAACAAGAAATGAATCTATGTTAATCCCATTAAGCTAATTTAGATATGATTTAAGCTTGAAAATGATCTAAAATGATGAGTTTATGCTTATGCTAGAATGAAAATGACATTATAACTTTGCTATTGAGTTTGAGAGTTGAAAGATGATTTGCCTTAGGAAGTGAGGGTATTTATAGGAAAAGGGAAGGGCTTGGTTAAAAAGGATTAGTCAGAGTTAGGGCTAAGGTTAGGGTTGAGTCAAGGACAAGTGTCCTGACAAGTGTCAAGGGAGGATTGAGTTGAAAGTTTGAGGGCATGTGCACAATTTGGTAAATGTGCCCAAGGCCAAGAGGTGGCAAGGAAGGGATAAGAAGGTCTTAAATGTATAATGAATGCATGTAAGAAAGATAAGGAAGGCTTAAATGCATCCTTAAATGCATTTGCAAGAGGTGGCCATCCTTGTTGACTAAGGAGGAGGTTAGCATAAGTTTTGGTAAACCTTTTACTAATGGAATGTGACAAGATTAGAAAGGGGATTAGGATTAGGATTAGGAGAAAGGGATGGGCAAGTGGCTTTTGGTGAGATTTAGATATTTATTAAAGGTAAATTTAATAAATATTAAATATCTAGGCTTAGGGTTTGAAGGGACTAGATTAGGGATTTGACCCTTTTAGAGGAAGGTTTAGGACTTTCTAGAAGAGTTTAGTGCTCTTTAGAATTTTGGCCAACTTTGGGATAAAAAATAAATTAATTTATTTTTTGAAGTTTTTGGTCAATTTATTAATTAAATAATTAATAAATTAGGGATAATGTCCAAATGAAATTTTTAGGCTAGATTCCTTAATTAAAGATTTTTAATTAAGAGAAAGGGATTTAATGCCATAAAAATAAATAAATTAATTAAATAAATAATTAATTAATAAATGATGATGTCATCAAGGATTTTCAGAAAACAAAAATAATTTATTTTTTAAAGGATTTTTCGGTGTCTACATTTTGCCCCTCTTTGATGCGATGCCGCAAGTGGCATGGCGTCAAAGACAAGAAAACAAGATGCCGAGGCTAGAATCAAAAGAAGAGGGTATGACGCCTGGGTGGACTAGGAGAAAGAGAGATACATGCCCCGGTGGGACAAAATCATGGAAGATGCACCCAGTGGGACAGAGTGTGCCCTGCGGGACGAGGAAGGAAAGGCCTAGGAAGAAAGGAGAGATAAATAACCTCACTTCTAAGAACAAAAGGTGGATGATATGCAAGATGAGATGGAAATGCAAGATGCAAGATGCAGCTATATGCAAAGATGCAAGATTAATCTATATGATAAATGCAAGGGACCAGATAGCTCCAAGTGCAAACGGGAGTGCATAGCCTAGATTTAATATAGCTATGTTAGAGACCTGCCAAGAATACTGGGATCACGAGGCCTGTCAACAACATCGCAGAGGACTGACGAGGACTGACGCTAAACAAACACACAGGGTTGCCCCAACATCACACATGAAGCGCAGAGGTGACATGGCGAAACCGATGCTGAAGGAACCACAAACACACAACTGACTCACAGGCAGAAGCGAAAGATCAAAAGACCTTGCCCCAGATTATCCGCACACGCAGCACACCGTGATATAAAGAATCGTGGTGACCCTGGTGGGATAAAGAGAAGCCAAAAAGATTAACAAGACCCAAAGGAGAAAAATCCAAGATCAAAATGATAACTCCAAAAAGACATCCTTTGCCAAGGAGAGAGATTAGGTTTGATTGATGGTGGGAAGATTGGTCGGACAGGAGGAATGATATATCCTCAAGGACCAGGATGGAAGATTAGGTCAGACAGGAGGAACGATATATCCTCAAGGACCCATGGGTTGGTGAGAGAATAAGTGTAGTTGTTCACTGGCAAAAGCTGAAGTTCAAGGAATAATCAGGATGAGCAAGGATAAGTCGACAATTGATGTTGCTGAAGCATAAGGCCCAAGTGGGGCTAAAAGTTTTCTGAGGCTGGGGATGGGACAAGATATTCCTGATCAAATGCTGCTGCAGGACAGACAAAGGTTATGTACAACAAGGAGGAACGATATGCACAAGGGATATGTACAGAAGCTCAGGATTGGGGATAGGAAGATCACACTCGGTGGGACTCTCACTAGGACAGAGACAAGAAGGACAAAAATAGGGAGGAATGCGCTGTACAGGAAAGGGATAAGGATATGGTACAAGATATGGTACAAAGCTTTGGAATAGGATATGGATTGCTGATGGGTTGGAGGAAGATGGAAGCCGAATGCTTGGAGGATAGGGGAGATGGAACTGCTGGGAGATCTGTTATGGATGGAGGAAGAGGACGGTAACTGAAAGGAAAATTGAATAGATAAATAGCTCAGTTTACTATGTTGGCGCCTGTTTGCCAGGTTTTCACCAACATACTTGTCCAAGGCGCTTGAATTGCCAAGTTTTCACCGTTTGGACAATTATTTTCTCTCTCTTTTCTTTTTTTTTTGCTTTTTTCTTTTTTTGCTTTTTTGCTTTTTTGCTTTTTTGCTTTTTTGCTTTTTTGCTTTTTTGCTTTTTTGCTTTTTTTGCTTTTTTGAATGTTTTTGGATTTTCTGATATATGCAGGATCAGGTTCAGGCATAGAACCTCTTCAGATAGATGATGTTGATAGGATCATTTAAGGGCTCACCCTCTGTTGTTGATAGCTGGTAGGCGCTGGAGCCAAAGGATGCGGTGACAACATAGGGGCCCAACCAAGTAGGCTCAAACTTGCCTTTCTTTTCTCTATTTGCTAGGACCTTCTGATTTTCTTTAAGGACCATGTCATCAACCTGGAATTGTCTAAGATGGACCTTTTTGTTATAACTCCTTTTGAGTCGATTATGGTATGCCACCAGGTGATCATAAGCTTGCTGTCTCTTTTCATCTAGCAAATCTAGCTGTGTGAGCCGGGCCACACGATAGTCTTCATCAGTTGTATAGTTCTTCATGGAGACGCACAAGGATGGGAGCTCAACCTCGACCGGTAGAACAGCTTTAGCACCATATACAAGGGAGTATGGGGTGGTGCCTGTGGGAGTGTGATAAGAAGTGCGATAGGCCCAAAGGGTGGGATTGATTTGGAGGTGCCAGTCACGACCAGAATCATTGACAACCTTCTTGAGGATTTTCAAGATAGTTTTGTTAGTTGCCTCAGCTTGGCCATTTCCTTGAGGGAAATATGGACTGGAGAAACGGTGATGGATGTGGAGTCTGGCACACAGATCATCCACATGCTAGTTTTCAAAAGGTGTGCCATGGTCTGTGAAGATGGTAGATGGTATGCCAAAGCGACAAATGATATGATAGAGGATGAACTTGGATATTTGGATGCCAGTAGTAAGGGTGAGTGGAATCGCTTCAACCCATTTGGTAAAGTACTCTGTGGCTGTTATGATATACTTGTGTCCATCCAAAGAGAGGGGGGTGATCAAGCCAACAAGGTCGAGGCCCCAACATGAAAAAGGCCACGGTGGTGTAATAGGCTATAGATCCTGTGCTGGTGCATGTATCAAATTGGCATGCTGTTGACATGGGAGACATTTCTTGACAAATTCACATGCATCATGTTCCATTGTTGGCCAATAATATCCAACTTTAAGCAGCTGCTTTGCTAGAACCATGCCACTTGTGTGGGCACCGCAAATTCCAGCGTGAACTTCTTGTAAGGCCAGGACGGCCTCGTTTGAGTCTAAACATCTAGAGAGGACATTGTGATACCCACGATGATATAGGGTGTTGGCTACAAGAGTGTAGCGGGAAGCTTTGCAAATAAGGTTTTGGCATTGGTTATTGATGAGATAGGGAGATATGATACCATTTTTTAGATATGCATGGATGTCGTGGTACCATGGGGATTGAGGACCAACCAAGACACACACCATGTCTGCATCGGCATTCTCATAAGCTGGTGAATGTAGCTGCTCGACTAGAAATTCATACTGTGATGCGTCTCGTGGTATTTCCAATAAGGATCCGATGGTTGTCATTGCATCTGTTGCTTTGTTCTGAAGCCTTGGGATCTGATTGAATTGTAGATGTAGGAAATGCTCTTTCAGTTTATCCACTAGTTGCTTGTAGGGTAGCAATTTGTCATCCTTTGTCTGATACTCATCAAGGACTTTCTTGATAATGAGCTGTGAATCTCCAAAGACTTGTAGTTCTATGATGTTCCATTGGATAGCTATTTTGAGACCTAAGATGAGTGCCTCATATTCTGCAATATTATTGGTACAGGGGAATCCCAACTTGAATGATTTTGGAATATAGTCACCTTGAGGTGTGACGAATAGGATTCCTGCCCCAGAGCTAAGGGATGTGTTGGAACCATCAAAGTATAGTTTCCACATAGGCTGCTCTTCAATCATGCATAAGTGTTCATTGGGGAATTCCATGATTAGTGGATAGGCATCCACCAGTGGTGCTTCTTCTAGTTGATCGGCAATGACTTGCCCTTTGATTGCTTTGCAATCTACATACTGAATGTCAAATTCACTGAGTAACATGACCCATTTTGCCATACGGCCTGTGAGGGTTGTCCTTGATAACAGATACTTAAGAGGGTCCACCTTTGATATGAGCTTGATTGTGTGGCTAAGCATGTAATGTCTAAGTTTTTGAGTGGCAAAGACCACTGCTAAGCATGCTTTCTCCATGGGTGAATAATTAAGCTCATAGCCCACAAGAGTATGACTGATGTAGTAGATAGATCGTTCTCTATTTTCATCATCATGCTGTGCTAGGAGTGCCCCTAGTGCTGTAGCTGTTGTTGAGATGTAAAGGATGAGTGGGCATCCTGGAACTGGTGGTACTAGGATTGGAGCGTTAGCTAGATACTCCTTGAGCTTATCAAAGCTTCTTTGACATATGGGATCCCACTTGAAGTTGGTGTCTTTGCATAAGAGATGTGAGAAGGGTTGACACTTATCTGCTAGCTGAGAGATGAATCACCGAACTGATTGAAGCTTGCCCTGTAGGCTTCTGAGCTGTTTGAGATTTCTTGGTGGAGGCATCTCCGTTATTGCTTTTACCTTTTTAGGATCGATCTCTATGCCTTGTCTAGAGACGATGAAGCCTAGAAGCTTGCCAGATGTAACACCAAAGACACATTTCTTAGGATTAAGCTTTAAGCCATAATGATTCAGATGATCAAATACACGCTCTAGGATGTCGAGGTGCTCATCTCTTGTTTTGGATTTTGTAAGGATATCGTCCACATAGTCCTCAAGGATCTTGTGGATCATGTCATGAAAAATGGCTGTCATTGCTCGCTGATATGTTGCTCCTGCATTCTTTAGCCCAAATGGCATCATGTTGTAGCAGAAGGTACCCCATGGGGTTGTGAATGCTATTTTATGTTGATCTGCTTCTGCTATATGAATCTGATTGTAGCCTGAAAAGCCATCCATTAATGATAACATCTCATGACCCACTGTGAGGTCTACAAGCATGTCTATGTTTGGCAATGGGAAGTCATCCTTAGGGCATGCCTTGTTCAAGTCCCTGAAATCAGTACAGATTCTGATGTCGCCAGAAGGCTTTGTGACTGGCACCATGTTAGAGATCCACTCTGAATAATCTATTGCTCTAATGATCTTAGCTTGGAGGAGCTTCTCAAGCTCTACTTTGACAAGCAATGCTACCTTTGGATGCATTTTCCTTAGCTTCTGCTTCACTGGCTTGACGTTTGGATCTACTGATAGATGATGAACAACAAGGTTTGGATCAAGCCCAGGCATGTGGGCGTATGACCATGCAAAGTTGATAACTGATTCCTTGAGCAAGGCGCTGAGAGCCATTTCTTCTCCTTCTGTTAGGTTGACTGCAATGTAGGTGATCTTTGGATATTCTTCTATTCCCAAGTTGATTGGCTTGGTTTCCTCTATGATGATCGGTGACTACTCTGGTCTATAATCTTGGATAGGGGGAAGAGGCAAGGCTTCATCTTCTAGTGCCTGAATTGCCAAGTTTTCACTAGAAGATACGCCCTTTATTTTTACTATTTTGGAATCAGAATGTGCCCCAAGGGGGTTTTCACATAAAGACTCATGATGTTCTCTTGCTATTTCATTTTTGTGACTAAAGCTTGCCTCTTCCCCAAAATATCCTTCTGGGTGAAGCTGATAGACAGAGGTTGATGTTGGATCTTGATTACTTGCTGGACTTGATGCCCCCATGAATTCTAGGAGTGCTTGTGCGCTTTGGAACTCATCGATGTGTGTGATGCTTGGTTGGTCCCAATCTATGAGGTCGGGGTTTGTGAGGGGAAGATCTATGAGGTTAATGGAGAGTTGTTAGAGAACAGAAGTCCCCAAGAGGGTGTCATCGGCAAAGATATCATCGTAGGATTGGATGTCTTTCTCTTCGGGGATGTCTTCGATTTCCACAAGGTCATCCTGGCTATTCGAAAAGTTCACGTTGGTCATGTTAGTGCCCGCAGTTGTGGTATTGGGCTTTTGTTCAAGCAGGCGAGGGGTATTAAAGCCAAGTCCTTGCTATTCTAGATTTTGGGATGGTATGATAGGAAACAAATTTCCATCCTCTTGTGGTCCTAGACCACCACCTTGATAGTTATAGTGTTCTGTGACATTTTTGTAGGGGATTGGGTATTTCTCTTTGAAGTACTCAAGAAGTTGTGTGTCACGTGATGGGGGATCTTTGTATAACCATTTGTTAATATCTGGATCCATTTTTTTGCTGTTGATGTTGCCATGAGACTCAAAAGTCATGTTTTCGATTTGCTTGAGCTTATAATGTTCTTCAACAGGCTTGTTTTGACCACTTGGGCACCCTTGAGTATGTGGATCACGTGGAAGAGCTCCTACAGCAAATGCATCACTGAGGCTGTATTCGCCACAACCCTGGTTGTTGATCTTGATGGATGATAAGGTGGAAGAGAGGATGGTCTCTGGATCACGATGGGATTGGGATGAGCTAGCAATAGAAGTACCAATATCGGTTCCAGGACAATGAGTAGAATGAGGGAAAGATGCTTCCATCGCAAGGCAATATGCGAAGGGGTTAGGGTCAGCGTGGATGGTAACCTCAGTGCCTTGATGTGAAAACTTGATGCACTGCTGGTAAGTAGATGGTACGGCCTTAATGGAATGGATCCATGGATGACCGAGGAGGATATTGAACGGTAGGTCAAGATCAACAATGTGGCAGAGAGTATCTTGCGTTGCTGGGCCTAGCTAGATAGGCAAAGTTATAGTACCTTCAGAGGTATGCTCCAAGTTATCATATGCTTTGATAGTGATTTGCTCATGTTGTATGTCAGACTCCGTGAACCCGATCTTCTTGATGAATTTTAATGTGCACAAGTTGAGGGCTGAGCCATTATCCACTAGGACCCATTTGATGGTGAAATCTCTTACCATGACAGCAATGCGGAGAGGGAGAGTATGGTTAGGAGCAACATCTGGTATATCAGATTCTTTGAAGGATAAGGCACATGCTGCTGATAGGTGTCCCACAAGAGTTTCAAACTGAGTTGTGTTAATGTTCGTGGGGACATGACCTTCTTTTAGAGCTTTGTCCAGGATCTCCTGATGGATGGGTGATGTACGGAGAAAATCCAAGATAGATATTTGGGCTGGCATGTTCCCAAGATGCTCTATGATATTGTATTGTGCTCTTGGTGCATTATGCTGTGTTGCGCGTGCATTTGATGCTGGCCTGGTGTTAGACTGTGCTGTGGATGTAGTAGATGTTGGCCTTGGAGGAGCAGCTGATCTCGGAGGAGCACCGGCAACAGTTATCCTACCACTGCAGGTAGTTGCAGCACATTGTCGATCTGGCCCTCTAACGTGGATGGTATTGATGGTGGGCTCATCTTGGATGGGCTCAACTTGAGTTATGCATCCGACATACTTGTCATAGTTGATGTAGGCCGCTATGTGATCTTCTTGCTTGCCTTTACCATGATTTTGGGGCTGATTGGCATTGGCTTGATTCTTCCCGGTATCGTGTTGAGGGAACACATTTTGATATATTTGCAAACCGGCGTTGGGTGAAGCTTGAGCTGGTGCATTGACCTGGATCTCCTTACGATCAATGAAATCCTAGATGTAGTTCTTAAGCCACATGCACTTCAATGTTGTGTGCCCCTTCACACGATGGTAATCACAGTATTCATGTTCTTTATACCAATCAGACTTTGGTGCGTTGTCATCCTTTTGTGGGATGGGCGGATATGTGATCATATTTGCCTTGGCTAGCTGATAAAAGATCTGATCAAGAGGCTCACCCAAAGGTGTGAAAGTCCTCTTTGGATTGTTTTGATTGTTGGGTTTGTTCTACCTTGGGGCAACGTTAACTGCATTAACAGGATTGCCTTGACGTGCTGGCTGTTGCTATTGGTATTGCTGCTGATACTGTTGCACAGGTGGTTGATGAGCTTGAGGAGGCTGCTGATAAATAGGTGCTTGATATGCGGGAGCTGGTGGTTGCTGATAGATGGGCACTTGTGGCGATTGGTATGTTTGAGCTGGTGTAGGACTAGCCACAATGAATTGTACATTCTTAGTGTCAGTGGCTCCATCTGTAACAACATTCTTGTTACAATTCCAGTAACGGGATTTATCATTGTTGGGTTTATTCTTGGAATCATCCTTGAAGTGACGAATAGTGCCTTTGTCTAGGAGAGCTTTCTCGATGCCTATGCCCTTGCTCTTGATGTCTTGGTATGTCTGGAGATAGTTCATTCACATGTGATGGGATAGCTTTGGATGTAGGTTATCAATGAAGATCTTTGTTAGATGCTTCTCTGGCGGCTGATATGATAACCTAGTTGTAAGATTCTGCCATCTTTGCAAGTATTCTGTAAGGCTTTCTCCATCTTTTTGCTTTGAGTTGCATAGGTCTAGCAAGGACAACTCATTCTCCACATTATGGGCATAGTGTGTGATGAACTTCTCAGAGAGTTCAGCAAAGGTTTTTATTGTCCCATGTGGTATTTTGTAAAACCACTCAACAGCAGTTCCTCCCAAGCTCTTGGGAAACAGGCGCAGGAGATAGTTATCACTGTAAGCCACTTCTTGGCATGCCATGTAGAACTCTTTGATATGGTTTACTGGATCTCCTTTCCCCTGATACTTGTCAAACTTGGGCATCTCAAAATGCTTGGGGAAAGGGATAGTTTCTATGGACCGATCGAAGGGATATGAGCACACCTCTTCGAACTTGTATGTTTTATTCTCTGTTCCACTTTGTAGCTCTTTTAAAGCATTTTTCATTGCTTCCCACTCAGCATTGAGTGGTGAGGGAACTGGAACTTCTTGTGATGGAAGCTGTGGAACTAGATATGGCGCTTGCTGTGGATAAATGGGTTGGAACTAATTTTGGGGCAATGATTGCTGGGGATATTGTTGGTGTGGCATAGGTGGATATTGTGGTAAATGATATGGAACCACTTGATGTTGTTGGGCTGCTTGCTGTTGTTGAACTGGCGATTGTCATGGGACTGCTTGCTGATATTGGACATTTGAAACTTGCTGTTGTAACTGATGGGTGGGAACTTGTTATTGCTGGGGGATGATAGGGATTTTTTGCTGGGGCTGATAGCAAGGGACTTGCTGTTGTTGAGGAATGATGGGTGTTTGCTGAAAGGGGACATGTGGTTGCTATGAGGGAGGCTGTTGGAATGATGCTGCTTGCGGGTATGATGGTGGTAGTTGTTGAGGTTGGCTTTGGGTTTGGCTGATATAGGCTGGGTGCATGCCTGCATTACTTAGAGGTGGAATAGATGTGGAGAAGCTAGAAGTAAAGGGTGATGGGGTAAGATAGCTGGGGAAAGTTGGCTGTTGAGGTGGTGGAACTTGCTGGAAGGTATTTGGGATTTGGGACGAATAACTTGAAGCTGGCGGTGTTTGAGGTAGTTGCTGCTGTGTTGCTTGGGTGAAGGTGGTTTGTTGACTTACAACCATAGATGTAGGGTTTTGAGATGGGATCCCCCATGCCTTCATTTCTTCTTGTGTAAGGCCCCACTGAGAACTTGTGTTAGGGTGCACTGCAGTGGATGATGGAATGGTAGGAGCAACGGGAGCTTGGGACACGAATGATGGTTGAGAGAAAGGAGCTTGTTGAGGTTGTGGTTGAGCGGACGCTTGTGAGGAGGAAAATGAAGGAAACACCCAAGAGAAAGATGAGGTTGGAATGGGGAGCGATTGCACTAACCCCAAAGAAGAAGGTATGGGTGCTTGGGGGGTGAAGGGTGACGGTGCTCCTTTGATGGTGAAAGGCGTTGCTTGACTTGCGGATGGTGGTGAAACTTTTGGTGTAAAAGCTTGCGTGAGAGGTGGAAGCTAACTTTGGGTTAAGTGTTGGATTTGAGCTTGGGCAGCCATAGCAGATGATGAAGCAAAAGGGGTATGAGATGGAGCGGATGGTGTTGCAACTTGTGTTGCGGGATTGGCTAGGTTTCCTTGCAAGAAAAGGGGAATGGTGGAAAGCTCTTGGGGTGTTTGCATGATAGGATCGGGGAATGATTGGTCAAACGGAGAATACGCTTGTGCTGGAACTTGGATTGTTTTGATGGGGATGCGTGGATAGAGAGATGGTGGGATGGAGGTACTTTCAGGTAGATAATGGGCAAACATGCTTTGCTGACATTGTGGTACAAGGGCATTGGTCGCTGGTGGGCTTTCTGGAGGATTTTCAAATGTTTGGATTGCCAACAGGGATGAAGGGATGTTTGGATCTTCACATGGGTTACTGGCTTGGATTTGGAGATTGTAGGTCATCATGGCATTGGTGAAAAGGTTGGGATCAGATGAAGTTGTTGGTGGATAAGGATTCATGCTTCTTCTTTTCCGAGATCTGGTCTCAATAGGCATGGAGATGCAAGTGCTAAATGGATGCAAGATGTTTGGCTAAAAGATGTTGATGGATGCAAAGTTGATGAACTTCTAAAGATGATGAATTTCTAGGATGCAACGCAAGGATGGAACGGATATGGATCAAGATGGTGGAGGAAAGATAGGTTGCTGGTGAAAAGCTGGTGAAAGATTACTGAGTGGTCAACAAATGAGCTGCTATTTTTCCCAAATGGAGGATCAGAGATATGATGGGGTCAACCTAAGATAGACTGATGATCTTCAGTCAAAAAGTTTCTTATCAATACACTCCAATCTCTTGCTCGAGATGATGGCTATGCAAGGACAAGGTTTGATTTCTTTATGACAACACGTTGTGTCAAAAAAGAGGATGATGGTCTCTGATCTTGGATAAGGGATAGGAACAACTCAAAAGGGTAAACACTAAGTGCTGGTAGGTCTCTGGATTTGGAGCAAAAGATGATGGATCTTCCGGAAAGATATGGAAAGCTGATGGGGGGATGTTGGTGGAAAAGGTATTGAAGGGTGAAGGGACAAATGCTCTATCTAAAGGGACAATGCAGATGACAAGGATTGATTCTAGAATGCTAGTAGGAAGATAAATGCACTTTATGATGTTTTGAAATGCAACTAAGGTTTTGATGCTGATGCAAAGGGTGAAACTAGGATGAAACTAAGATACAAGGCTATTTGAGACAAGATTTCAAGATCTGAAGATGGAAAAAGACATGAACAAGGATTTTGGCTAATCTTCTGGCTCAAGGTTGACAAAGTGATGGTTAACTCAGAAATGGAAGGCGAACTGTTTGATGTGGGCGTTATGGGCAATGTTCTCAAGTCTGGTTTGGGACTTCTCCTCTGCTTGGGTTGCTTGGATAATGGATTGATAGGTCTTGGTGTTCTTCTTGATAACTTTTCACTCTTGATAGGCTTGGGATTTGGGCAACTTTTCTTTAGGATGTTTGTTCTTGCTGGGCATCACTTGGAAAAGAAGTTTCTGATTTTGAGGCAAAGGTTTCCAATGGCAAAAGTTAAAGTCAAAGCAATCTCTGCAAGGGACAAAGCAACCCTGCGGGATACAAACAAAGGCAACTGACTCTGACAAAGCTTTGAAAGTGTATATTTCAACAAGTGTTTTCACGGAGTCTTTGACTGTCAAGCACTTCAAACAGATCTACCTAAGGAAGGTGAGTATCAAAATCGCTTGCCCACAGCTTGGTATCCCCCAGAAGGGAATACAAATGGTGAGTAATCTTGAGGCGACCCGGTAAACCCCTTGGAATCGGTCCTTGCACAAGGATTTTGATACTTTTAGATGTAGATAGGGTAGCCTCTATTTTATCAGGTTTTTAATAGTTCTGTGGTGTCTCCATACCCGGTTTTGCTGATCATCCGTGACTCACTTAAGAGCCTTGCCAATTATGCTGGGGGAGAGGAATGTTTACCATCCCCAGACACGTGTTTGGCATGAATGCTCGGCGATTAGGAGATGTAAGCGATTCTTTTGGTACTCACTTATTTATATACCGGCCGGAGGGGATACCGGTTTGAGGTCGTTCTCCGAGGAGGAAGCGCTTCTCCTTGGACAGGCCTCACTAAAAGCAGAACAAGTGAACTTGTCCAAGTTCAAATTTTCCACGTTGCTTACTCTAACAAGGATTATGCAAGAATTGAAAAACTCCTACATGCACATCAAGCAGATTTTGTTCATTTTCCCAAATTTGATTAAGTGATTTTTGAACTTTGAAATGAAGACACTCATGATTAGATTTTTGATTTGTTCCTTTCCTCAAAATGTAAATGAATTGAATGTTTGCAAGTTCTTTCCTTTTGTGCATTCAAGATTTGATTAGCGAGTTGATTTAAGAACTTTGAAAAAGCTTTGTTTTATCCCTTAGATCACTCAAGATTGAATTTGTTTGCTTGCTTTGAAATCTGAAACAGATGAGGGAATAGAGTTGTTTGTTCCTTTAGTGCATTCGAGATTTGGTTTGATTTTCAAATTGACAATGACACTCTAGGACCTAAGTTCATTTCCTTAATGTCATTCAAGATTTTGTTTTGACCTTTGCTGTAATAAAAGGAATGAAAAAACCAGTCCCAAGCAACTTAAGACAAAAAACCAAAAAGCGACACTGTCCAGCTTATAGGCGACGCTGGAAAGTGTAGAGGTGACACTTCATTTTTACAGGTGACATTCTGTACCTCAAAAGGCGACAGATAAAAATATAGACGCGTGATTTCTTTCGTTAGAGGCGTGATTTCTTTACATGCAGGCGACAGAAGAAGAATTCTGAGACGGAACAGAAGTTGTCGATCACAGGAAAATCTTAATTATGCAGGCGTGAAAACAGAGCTCATAGGCATCATTTCTTTCCTCAAAGGTGTGATTTAATTGCATGAAGGCGTAACTAGATTCTTTGTAGGCGACATTTCTTTTGATGAAGGCGACATTTCTTTGTTTGAAAGAGACATTTAATTGCTGTAGGCGTCATTTCTTTTCATGAAGGTGACATTTCTTTTATTTCCTGCAAAATACAAGCATATAAAGTATAATTTCATCAAAATGATTGTGGTTTGAGTCCCACCGGGTGTGCCAGAATGTAGACTAGGATTTCAGGGTGCACCTAAACCTATTTTGAAGGCCAAAGACAAACAAATGTCATAGCATATAATCAAATCAAATTTAATGGTAAACAAGCTAAAATCAAAGCCACCTCAATTTAAGCCTAAAACGGATGCGCCCATGCACCGTTTGATATGCTTGGATATAAATGGATGTGGGTGTGCAAACTCAAGCACTTGGAGCATGCAAATTAGGATGATTTGAGGTTAATGAAGACCCAAAATGACACAAAATAGTTATGAGGAACCTATTCTACCTCAAAGGCCTCAAGAACACACAAATATGCAAAGCTAAATGATGAACTAAGATTGATTAAACAAGAAATGAATCTATGTTAATCCCATTAAGCTAATTTAGATGTGATTTAAGCTTGAAAATGATCTAAAATGATGAGTTTATGCTTATGTTAGAATGAAAATGACATTATAACTTTGCTATTGAGTTTGAGAGTTGAAAGATGATTTGCCTTAGGAAGTGAGGGTATTTATAGGAAAAGGGAAGGGCTTGGTTAAAAAGGATGAGTCAGAGTTAGGGCTAAGGTTAGGGTTGAGTCAAGGACAAGTGTCCTGACAAGTGTCAAGGGAGGATTGAGTTGAAAGTTTGAGGGCATGTGCACAATTTGGTAAATGTGCCCAAGGCCAAGAGGTGGCAAGGAAGGGATAAGAAGGTCTTAAATGCATAATGAATGCATGTAAGAAAGATAAGGAAGGCTTAAATGCATCCTTAAATGCATTTGCAAGAGGTGGCCATCCTTGTTGACTAAGGAGGAGGTTAGCATAAGTTTTGGTAAACCTTTTGCTAATGGAATGTGACAAGATTAGAAAGGGGATTAGGATTAGGATTAGGAGAAAGGGATGGGCAAGTGGCTTTTGGTGAGATTTAGATATTTATTAAAGGTAAATTTAATAAATATTAAATATCTAGGCTTAGGGTTTGAAGGGACTAGATTAGGGATTTGACCCTTTTAGAGGAAGGTTTAGGACTTTCTAGAAGAGTTTAGTGCTCTTTAGAATTTTGGCCAACTTTGGGATAAAAAATAAATTAAAAATAAATTAATTTATTTTTTGAAGTTTTTGGTCAATTTATTAATTAAATAATTAATAAATTAGGGATAATGTCCAAATGACATTTTTAGGCTAGATTCCTTAATTAAAGATTTTTAATTAAGAGAAAGGGATTTAATGCCATAAAAATAAATTAATTAATTAAATAAATAATTAATTAATAAATGATGATGTCATCAAGGATTTTTAGAAAACAAAAATAATTTATTTTCTAAAGGATTTTTCAGTGTCTACACTATGGACATGCTAACAACTCCTCAGCCAAAGTTTAAAATCTTAAAATTGGTTCTTGATTCAATTTTGGTGATTGTAACAACATTGATCAGTGTATGCTAACAAGAGATCTACTCATTTAGACCAGTGCCTTATCCATTGGGCAAGAACTCCAAGATACATAAGTTGCAAAGACTAGAAAATATACAAGATTCATAGCCATAAATACATCTACCACAATCCTTACTACTTACAGAGAATCCTTGTGCAAATTAGGATGAATTCATATCCCAGCCAAAGCAATATTTAATCTAATCCTAGATTAGAACTTAGGAATGAAGATACACACAACAATTATGTAATGAACTAAAAAGTTCAAAACTAATAAAACTTGGCACAAAGGAGAGAAAGAACCAGATATTTGTATTAATTATGATGAATCCTACCTATGCATATAGTTTGTCTCAAAATACAAGCTTGTAAATAATAGCTTAGACTTGCAACTTTCTATCTTCCATTAACAAGTACTAAAGAAAAAATTCTTACAATCTTGACTGAGACTAGGGTTCACAAAGTATGCCTTTCAAAACACCTAACTCCCAATACCTCCAAATGATCATGAAAAATATTTTTATCAGAAGGATTGCAACAAGCATTCGATCATTTAGAGAAACATTAAAACTTCAACAACCCTCAAGCAATTGAATTACTATAGACAAGACATACCACCCAGCACAAGGCCATCAAGATCAAACTGATCATCAACCTAAGAAACACTCTCACTAGGTACCTCATAAGGATAGAGAAATTATCTGCACCTTAGGACACAAAAATCAATACACAGTGACCACCATGATCCTATGCATAAATTTTCACCTACAGCCGAGCTGAAACACAACCAAATCTGATCTGGCTTTATGGCTTTCCAGCTCGCTATTTCAAACCCTGCAGAAAACCCTAAATAGAAATTTAAATTTTGAAAAATAACGGTTACCACCTAGTTTAAAACATGATCATTGATCAAATCTCTTACTTTCACATCAAATAGTTCATGTAATTTGTCAAGAGTCAACTAAGCCTTTTAAAATATCCAGCCACATCATCATTTTTATTGGCTAATCAAACAAGAACACATCAGCTACACCTAGCAGCTGGACCCATTATCTTCATCGGTCTTTCAAATAGGATCGTCGATCTTCACTTAAGAAAGAATCAATGGCTATCACAATGTTGCAATGGTTAAAACCTCATGCATCTTTCCTTCACAAAAATGTGATAACCATTAGATTAACTTATATTTGGCATCCCTTTAACATGCTAAAACCCTCAGCCCCACTAACAACCTCCACATCACCACCCTTCACGACCAATGAAAATCAAACATATCTACAACACCTAGCATCAGACCTACTGTACCCTCTATCCTTACCTACTAGAAGATTGGATGGTTGTCTCAATGTCATAAGCACAAATTTTTGATCATCTTTCATCTATGGAAACATGACAGCCGTCAAATCCTGATCAAGCTGTCAGTTCTTTACAATCATTATTAACTGGGCCCAGTGAATGTATGTCGGTAGATCTTCACAATCAAATAGTTGTGATAAAGCCAAGGTGACAAGCTCCACCTGATAGAGATGCTTATTTATCCAACCAAATCAATGGCTGTCACAATACCGCATTGGTTAATCTGCCTACATCTTTCCTTTATAGCTATGCGACCACCGTTAGATTAAAACATGAGATAAGCATTTCAATAAAGTTTGGAAACATTAGAAAAATTAATCATTGGGACTTAGGGAGAAAATTAAAGGTCATTTGGGATTTAGACTTAGGAAACATTAAAGCATTGGGTTAGGTAGATAAAAACTTAGGAAACAAGGACCCCACCAAGAGGAAAATATAACACATGCGTTATTTGGACTTTAGTGATTTCCAAAAGGTAACGACTAAATAGAACAAATAAAAGGTTGACCTAGGGTTTTTCAAATAGTATAATTAATTAGGGCTTCTTGGATTTCAAAGGAGATCCTGGCATTTCTGGTAAACACCTCAGGATTTTAAAAAGTATGAAAATTTTGAAGTGCTAACATTTTGTATGGTGGTTGATGTGGATGTCCATGTTCTATAGCTTGTTCCAAACCTATTCTATAAAAGGGTTCCAAATTCTCTATAATTTCTTAGAGCTGGTTCCAAGAGTGGTTCCTTCTATAAATACACTATCTTTTCTTCATATAGGGTGTTCTTGTTTCCTTTCTAGTTTTAGAGAAGAATATGTTTTGTAATGGTTTTTCTTTTGAATGGGATTTCATAATTTTCATACTGTTACCAAGTTATCTCCATTTTGTTTCCTAAATCACATAGGTTAAAGCATCAAGGGTGTTTTGGTCTATTGTATTATAAGTTTGCAATAGAGTTATTTCAAGGGAAAAAGTGGGATTTAGGATTTGTGTTCAGATGCATATGAGTTGAGATATCAAGGATATGTCAAACTTGTCTTTCAGTGGATGCTGATTAATGTATTGTCTATTTTAGGGTCTCTTCTCAGGTGAGGGTTAAATTATTTGATTAGGTAGTTGTATATCTGGATACACAGGTAGATTCACAAGTAGAACTTGATATATGGTGTATGTTTGATGTAAGGAATTAGAAATATTAGACTGTGTTGTCTATTTTATTCATAGTTTTCTTTTACAATGATTTATTTGACTCCATTTTCCACTGGATAAGGCACTGGTATATGAGATATCTTGGGTATTTCAGGGATCCATTCATCCAAAATACAAATGAATTTTTTTTCCTTTTCATGTTGATAGGAGGATTTAGAGTTTTTCTAGTTTTTAAACTTACTCTATGCAAGTAGGATACTGCATAAGATTTGGTAAACATTGAGGTATTTTTTACCTAAAGGGTTTGAAATCTATTCCACAATTATATATCTGCAAGCTACTATTTTTCATAAGGAGTTATGTGTATGTAGATGAGGTATACCCACCTGAGTGATGTGGAGCTCAAAGTGAAGAAGGTCTTTGTACCTTGTCAAGTTGGCTTTCTCTTATCTCTTTTCTGTTGATGGTGTTGAGTTTGTGTTCTAAGTTCTCAATCCCATAACTTGATCTCAAGCTCTGACTTAGGAAAGGAGATTGCAAGAAAAAACACCAAAAAAATTGGTGACTCCATTGGGGAGAACATAAAATAGTAATAAAATATGTTGAGAATCTCTAGTTATATCACATATTATCAATATTATACCATCCAGATTGATTTGGCCCATCTGAGTCACCAACAAATTGGTGACTTTGCTGGGGAGTGGTCATAGAGTCATGTTTTGAAAATATTTTATATCATCTCACCAAGTGTGAGTGGTGACTTTGAGGTTCTCTTTTTGATCAGTGCATGCTTAGAATGAAAAATATGATGTATTAGTAGTCCTGATAAACAATTTTTACACCATGTTGAAGTTTTGTTGTGTTGGTGGAAAAAGGATACAAAAATATTTTTTAATGGTTAGAATATTTGTCCTCTTCAAGGAGGTGGTGACTCTACAAAGATTTCAGTGAAGAAAGCTTCAGATCTACCAATCTTTCTATTGAACAGGTTGAGTTCCAACTACAACACTTCTAGGTATTTTGATTTTCATGTGTGAAACCTTTTCATGAAAATCTATTATAAAAGTATTTTTCTCCCATTAAGTGATTTTCAACACCAAATAAATGGAATTGTTGTTACATACTTTTGGGATATGCTTTTCAAGCCCATGCTTTGAGGTCTTGAAGTATGTATGTATCTGAGATAAAGGGTGTGCTCTTACTACAAGTTGTAAAGATGAACATAATAACCCATGAAAAGTTCTTCTAGTAGTTTCTCTATGGAGGAATACATGCCCTTTTGTTTTGATGGCATTGAGGGTGCCCCCAATAAGTTTCCTACTAATGTGAGGGAATATTTTCCAAAATGTAATGGTAATGGATCATTTTCAGCAGGTGACCATTTAGATGACCTTGCTGATTTAATGGTTGAGTTTGAGATTGAGTATGAAGATATTGCAATGAAAATATTAGTGTAATCTCTTATTGAAGTTGTAGGGGATTGGTTCTTATCTCTTCTATCATGTTTAATCTCTTCTTGTGATGTCTTGAGAGTAGCATTCATAGGATATTTTGATGAGAGAGTTAGTGAGGTTGAGTGTGAAGTAAAAAAAGAAGAAAAATACCAAGAAATTGATGTCTTTGTCATTCACACCATCCATGAAACTAATTATGAGGATTTACTCATAAAAATTACTACTCTCAAAAGAAAACTTATAGAGAATGATGTTGTGTGCTGGAATTTGCAAGAAGAGAAAAGGTTGTAGGAAATGCCTATTCTTCATTTTGAGGATGAAGAGGCCAATAATGATGATGATGATTCTAATTGTGCTAAGGATGTTGATTATGATGCTGACAATGATGTCAATGAATATCAAGATGATGAAAATGAATCTATGGTTGATGATGTTTCCATTATGTTTGTAGATTTTTATTATTATCAACATAATAGGACAACCTTCTTATCTTAGTTTAAGGGAGTTTTGTGTGAACAATAAGAAGAAGATTATGATGTAGATGAAAGTTTTTGCAGTTATTGCTTTGCACAAAATTATTTGAGCCAAGAGATTTGTGTCCCTATTCCAAATGAGGAAGATGTTTGCAGCATTGAAGGTGAGGCCAAATAAAGTGAACATGAAGTCCAAAATCCATTAAGTAGTGAGAAAATTTTTGCACTTTTGGCTGTTGATTTTTAGAGGTATGCCCCTAATATGGACTCTACTTCATAGTACCCCATTGATATATGTTTTGACACTGATAATGAGGTAGGTGTTCAAAATGATTTTGATAATGATTCAAGTTTGCAAGAGTTCCCCTCATGTAGTCAATTTGTAGAAGAAGAGAATGAAGACCATGATAGTGTGTTGTCTTGTCATGAAGATTCTAGTAATGAACAAGTTTCTTGTTCATTTTATAATGCTTATTCGAATAAGTATAATGATGATTGTGACATTTTTGAGGATAATGTCTTCAATAATAGGGACAGTGAATTTTTTGATAAAAATAATGATGCGGATCAGTTGTCCTTGTGTCACAATATTTGTGAAGAAATATTTCACTTGGTTCATGATTCAGTTGTTAGAATAACTAAGAGAGGGGGTGAATCAATCAGATTAGTTATCCAATAGTTACAATTACAAAATGTATCTCTTAAAAATAAATCAGCAAATATCTGTAGCTCGGCAACATAAAATACTAAACTGTTTGTGTCTTTACTGATTACTTGTTAATTACTCACTATGACTACCAACCAAATAAAATATGCAATATGTAAAGTATGACAACAAAACAATCATCACAGAAACACATAGCACAACGATTTAATGTGGAAACCTTGTTAAGGGAAAAACCACCTGGGACTAGTAACCCAAAATACTTTTCACTCTTCTGAAGTGAGCTCGGTGAAGAGCCAACCCTATTAAAGGTTAAAAAACACACTGTAAGGTGTGACCTTGTTAGAGGATTTAAGACTAACAGTTATCATCCAACCAGAATTCACTATGGGGTTGATAGGATAACAATGTACATTCTATGAATTACATAGGGTAATCATAAGATGGTTAAGTCCACTCGGTTAAGATATTTTTCTATTACAATGGTTAAATTGAAATAGTAGGTGATCTGATCACAATAAAACTTGATTTTGCAAATGTTCAGATCTATTCTAAGCCCATAAAAATCCTCTGATCAATATTTCAATTCATTTTTTCAATATTCAATAACTTACTATCCCTTGATAAAAACTCTCTAACACTCAGTTAACTCTTCAGTTTGCTTCTCCTTTAACCAATCTAATCAGGCATGCATGAAGTTGTGTTCACACAAAATCTCTGTAGTCTCCTTCTTTTGGCATAGTTTCAATAATGAAACCAATGTCTCTTATATAGACAAGTAAACCATTTTATTTTCATCCATCATATTTTTCCACTTAATCTCCTTCATTGATTTTACCGCTTAAACCTCTATGCACCCTAAAATGGTCCCCTAGACTTTGGGCCCCTTTTCAGCATTTTATCAAATTCTTGAATCAATATTTTAAAAAATTAGCATTTTATCAATTTTCTTGATCAAATCCTTTTTATCATTTTTGATTATTTGCCTTGGGCTAACCATTTTATCCTAAAGTTTTTATTTATTTAAAAGGAATATTTCCTCCCCTTTTATTAAATAAAAAGCCCCCACTTTTCCTCTTATCCTAAGTTGCACAAATAAAGCATTATTCATATTCTAATAAAAAGGAGAAAAGTACATTTTGTCTCATATGGACACAAAAGTCAACTCTTATTTTCTCATTGGAAGATACTTGTGCATATGGATTGCTCCTCTTTCAAGCTCCACCATTGATTAAATCTTTTGCCTCTTAATCTCCATGGTCCATTCCTTTTCATTTACTATAAAAGAAGAGCTCTCTTCCTCATTTTCATATGCATTTTTGTATACTAATTTTATGCTGGAGGTTTTCTAGGTCATTTGGAGCTTTTTGAAGACATTCTTGCATCCAAGCTTTGAAGACATTGTTGTTGCATCTCATCTAGTTTTCTTTCATAGTTGCATAATCATGGCATTCCTAGTATGGATTTCCTTTATGCAATAGATTAATCTCACATAGCTTAATTAGGAGGATTATAATCCTTGTACTTTCCTTTCATAGTATAGTTTGCACTTTCCTTTCATAGATTAGATTTCCTTTCAAGCATTGCATTGTCATCATTTAGCTTAGCTTGCATCCTCATTCTTAGCTTACTTGCATTTTCATTTCATTTTATTCTTGGGGATATTGGCACTTTTTCCCTTGTCTTCACTTGAATCTCTCATTGTGTGGTTGACTAGCAAGGTCATTAGCTTCATAGCTCTAGCTGAGAGCAATTTTATAATCTTGCAACTCCATGCATAAAGAGCTATGGATCAATTTGTGAGGGTTCATTCTTGAGTTTTCTTGCATGTAAGGATTCATAGAAGTGCACTACTTTTTTGTGTACATTTTTTGCGAGACATAAGGAGAAGAGCCGCACAAGAAGAATGAGATAGGCTCCTAGCACAAAAAATCCATGATCAATTCAACAATAGGGGTACCAACAATGGCACCAACTCTCCACCATGTACTCCCTCACCAAGTCCAAGAAGAAGGTCAAGGACTCCATCAAGATCACCTAGTCCTAAAGGAAGAAGGACTTCTCGGTATAACCATCATTGGAGACAATCACCTCCTAGACATTCAAGAAAACCCTCCTAATGAGCTCATCATGGCTCTCAACATGGAGGAAGTAATGCCAATGTTGACATTATTGATTTCATGACAATGCAACAAGAACCATCCTTCCAACAATATGTGGAGAAGTATGTGGAGAAAAATAAGGATCAGTTCTTAGAAAGTCTAATCAATAAGGGAAAAGTCCCATACAACTTTGATGTGGACCAAAAGATTAAGAAGAAAAACCCTTCAACTAATGAGGTGATTAATCAGATGCAAAGGACAATGGAAAAAATTATGGCTCCTAAGAGTTCCTTCAACTTGGACTCCATATGCCCCAATCCCATTGAAAAAAGTGTGGTTATGATTGAATTTCCTAGGAAGGTTGAGTTCCCAACTTATGACAAATATGATGGCATTAGTGACCCTCATGACCATGTTAGAAAATTTTATATAATGAGCTTTTCTTTTCATCATGAAGAATCCTATTTAATGAGATTATTCCCAAGGAGTCTAAAAGGTCAAGCTATGGAGTGGTTCACCAATCTTACTCCTCCAGTGAAGACATTTAAAGAACTTGTCAAAATATTTGTCCAACATTTTGCTTACAATCTATCAAGGTCAGTCACAATGCTTGATTTGTGCAAACTCAAACAAAATCAAGGAGAACCTTTTGTCACCTTCTTGCAAAGATGGAGATGGTTGTGCTCGAAGTATCCTAGAATGATTCCTAAGGAAGAAAGAATAGACATAATTGTGAGCAATTTAATACCAGAGCTAAGGTATGAAGTGAGGAAAATGGTTTTTAGCTCTTTTGATACCATGGTAGAGACTATGTGTCACATAGGAGATGTCCTAAAAGAACAAGGTATTTTGGCCAAAACAACTAATAACAACAATGGCCAAAACAACAATAATAATGGTAATAAGGACAAAAGGAAATCTTATTGGAATAAGAATAAGAAAGTGGTCAATGATGGAGTTGTTGACTCATCACAACCTAAGAATGAAGGAGTTCTTAATCTCTCTAATGCAGTCCAAGCCATGAAGCTGCAAACATCCTCAGAACAACAAGAGAACAAACCCAAGTATCAAGGGAGACCTAAAATAGAAAAGAGACAATTTACTAAAATTGGGGACTCTTATGCAGATATTTTTAAGACCTTGATTGCTCATAATTTGGTACAACATCATGATCCTTCAAAATTTTGCATACCAGATCCTAAACCTTATTGCTGGAATGAGAAAGCTTACTATGTATACCACAATGGGATTGGACATGACATTGAAGGTTGTTTTAAACTCAAACATCTTGTTCAAGACCTAATTGAGAGTGGGAAATTACAAGTTGATTGATTGACCAAAAACACATACCACAAAGCTTTTAAGGAGCCCTTGCCTAAGTATGAGAAGGGGGAGACCTCTCAAAACAAGAGTGGCAAGGCCACAATCAATTATACCTATACAGCTGCAAAAAATGTCATTAATATGATTGAGGTTGTGAACAATGATGTCAACATGATGAGAGGGAATGATCCCCATGACTATGATGTAAGCTCACCTCCAATATTTAATGAAGGACCCATTGTTGTGCTTAGAGGTCCTCAATCTCGAAGGTCATCTTAGTCTCTTAATGTTGTTACTAGGGGTCAGTCCCAAGGTCCTATTATCATTAGAGGTCCTAAATCTAGCAAATCTAAGAAACCAGTGTCCAAAAGTGTTCCTCCCAAGTCTACAGTTGGTCCTACTATAAGTTACAACCTTGTTGATCAATTACAGTGAATGCCAGCATAGATTTCCATCTTTGAGCTCTTAGAATTGTCTCTTAGACACAAGCATGTCCTTGAGGATGCTTTGTGTGCAACAAATGTCCCTAATAATATAGATGTCAACCAATTCAAAAATATGGTCAACCACTTGGCTAGCCCACATTACCTTACATTTTCTAAAGAAGATGATAAAGCCTTGAGCCATCCACACAATCTTTCCCTTCACATTGAGGTCATGATCGATAAAACTTGTGTTAGGCATGTGTTGATAGATGGGGGTGTTGGGCTCAATATTTGTTCTCTAAGTCTTTTGAAAAACCTGGGTTACTCAGAGCATGCCATTGACACCAGGAAGAAAATCACTATCAAAGCCTATGATGAGGTTGAGAGAAGTTCTAAGGGGTTAGCTATTCTTCCAGTCAGAATTGGTCCTATTGAAAAGGACATTTTGTTTCAAATCATTGATGCTAGTCCTCTAGCATACAACATCCTACTAGGTAGACCATGGATTCATGACATGCAAGTAGTACCGTCTACCTATCACCAATGTGTCAAGTTTGCATACAATGGCATAGAAGTCTGCATACCAGGTGATAGTACCTTATCTGTTAATGCCATTTCAGCAGGGGCCCATGTTCCCTTAAATAGAGAAGCAAAAAATTTTGGGGCAGCTCTTGATCAATGTAAGGATAAATTCAAGTCCATAGACCTTGGTATGGGAGGATATCAAATTGAATCCTTTACAAAGTTACCAATTTCACCTAGGTCTTATGGTAAACCATCACAAGAGATGCGTCCCTCATCTTTGGCCATGACTTTGTTTGATACTTTTGTAGAAGCTTTAGTACCTATTCAGGATGAGAAAGAAGAGGTGGTTGTTAGAGATTGGATATACAAAGAAGAAAAGTACCTACATAATGAAAATTTTTCCCCATCTCCTAAGACTTATGGGAGAGGATACATGTTGGTTACCAACATGGGCTACCCAGGTCATGGCCGCCTTAGTCATAGGCTAGATGCCAAGGCTGAACCACTCAACCATGCTCTTTTTGGTCATAGGACCAAGTCAATGATTGGCCTGGGGTTTGATAATGGAAAGAATAAAAGTGTTCCTATCCTAGCTATGATGGATAGTGATAGTGACTTAGATTATACACCTAATCTCCAAAACCAACAAGACATGTCTGATGATTGGGTACCCTCAACAGCTCTCCTTTGGGGAGATTCAAAAGATTTAACAATTGATAGTCCTCCTATCCTAGTTGTGATAGATAGTGACTATATGAATGCTAGATTGACAATAGAAAGAATTTCTATCCTAGCTGCGATGGATAGTAATAATGCTATTGCTAGAGAAGGGGAGATCCTTCCCAACCTTGAGGCTTCTACATCATGAGGCCCAAATATTGATTCAGAGATAGACTCACATGAGTTCAAATGGGACTCACTTTCAGATGGAACAGTTGATTTAGACATGGATGTTGTTCATACCTATAGTACTCAACCTGACATGACTGACAAACCTAGTGTAGGACTAGAGAACTAGACTCCTTGAATTTCCTTAGTGGATGATGCTTCATTTGGTAGGGAAAGTCCTAATTTGGGTATCTTAGAGGGAAACTTGATAGATCCTAACTATGTGATCACCAAAGATAATGCCTTTCATATCAATAATGTTGAACCAGTCATCGACTTACCCCTTGTCAACCATCACTTGATTGATTGGTCACAACTTTGCCAAGAGCCTCAACTCCTCACTTTTTGCAATGACTATGAGATAGCCTGCTACTTGAATGCTCTTGAACCCGTAGTCTCTTCCACCAATGAACCTACAACAAGTATGTCGAAGTTGGATATTAAGTACCTCAGTCACAAAATAAAAGAAAAGAAAAAAAAGAGAAAAGGTTCTGATGGCGAAAACCACTATGTGGCAATGTCAAAACCAAAAAAAAGTAAAAAGAAAGGACGTATCCAAAGGTGAAAACCTCTTTGAGGCACCTAAGGATGGGGTACTTAATAACCTACCAAGTTATTTCCAAGACAGGTCCTTAGTTCTTATTGAGCCTACACAACCAGTAAATTTGAATATAGAAGAGGCTTCGCAGGTGATTCATCTAGCTCAGTCTCTGTCAGTGCAAGAAAAAGAGGCATACACAAAGTTCTTACAAAAGAAGAAAATTAATTTTGCTTGGACATATTCAGATGTGCCTGGACTTGACACTAATCTTATTATCCATCACTTATCTATAGCTCCAAGAATTAAACCAGTAAAATAGAAGTTGAGGAAAATGCACCCTCATATAGCTCTACTTGTTAAGGTTGAATTAGAAAAGCTCTTAGGAATAGGATTTATTAGAGCTATTGACTATTCTGAGTGGATCTCAAATATTATTCTAGGTTCAAAGCATGATGGGTCCATTCGTGTATGCATAGACTTCAGAGATCTTAACAAAGCTTGCCCAAAGGATGACTTTCCACTCCCTAACATAGAGATGATAGTGGATATGACTGTGGGCTATGAGATATACTCTTTAATGGATGGTTTTTCTAGTTATATCCAAATAAAAATAGCTCCTGAGGATCAAGAAAAGATAGCATTCACATGTGCATGGGGAACCTATTGTTGGAATGTCATGCCATTTGGATTAAAAAATGCAGGAGCCACATACCAAAGAGCTATGACCATAATATTTCATGATATGATGCATAAAAACATGGAAGATTATGTGGATGATACCTTGGCCAAGTCTAAGCAAAGGGGTACACACCTACAAGATTTGGAAGTAATTCTAGATCGAATGGAGCAGTTCCAGTTAAGATTGAATCTAAAAAGGTGGACATTTGGAGTTACCTTGGGTAAACTTCTAGGATTCATAATTTTAGCCAAAGGAATAGAGGTGGATCTCGAGAAGGTTCAAGCCATATTAGATATGCCACCTCCTAAGAACATTAGTCAAATGAGAAGTCATCAAGGATGACTCCAATCCATACAGAGGTTTATTTCATAGCTTGCAGATAGAGCACAACCATTCAACAAGACATTGTATAAGGGAGCCACATGTGCTTGGAATGAGGATTTCCAAAAGAGCCTAGATCAAATAAACAATACTTGGCTAATCCTCCAATTTTGATGCCTCCTATCCTAGGAAAACCATTGATTCTATACATCTCGGTGACAAAATATTCCTTGGGGGCATTATTGGCTCAACTTAATGATACGAGGAAGGAAAGAGCCATCTACTACATTAGTCAAATGCTTGTTTCCTATGAGGTCAATTATACTAGTATTGAGAAGTCTTGCCTTGTGGTGGTGTTTGCTTCCCAAAAGTTACGTCACTACATTTTTGCCCATACTATACATCTCATTGCCAAAATTGATCCTCTAAAATACTTGTTTGGTAAGGCTACTCTCATGGGTAGACTTGCTAAATAGATGATGATTCTTTCAAAATTTGACATAGCGTATGTTGAGTGTAAAGCTATAAAAGGACAGGCCATTGCAGACCAATTGGATGATTTTCCAATCCAAGACAAAGCACCAATGAAAGTTGAGTTTCCAGATGAACACATAATGTACATGACTATGAGAACATGGAAGATGTTCTTTGATGGTTCAAATATGCAAAATGGATTAGGAGCTGGAGTGTTATTTGTTTCCCCTCATGGGTGTACTATTCCTAAGTCCTTTAAATTATTGTTCCCATGCACAAACAACATTGTTGAATATGAGGCCTTAACCAATGGATTGAAAATGGCCATTGAATGGGGAATTATAGAGCTGCATGTCTTTGGGGATTCATAATTAATTATCAACCAAGTAAATGAAGAGTACCAAACTAAGGATGATAAGTTGATCCCTTACAAAAAGATGGTTGATTCATTGTGATGCTATTTCACATTTGTAACATTTCAACAGATCCCTAGAGAAGAAAAAAAGGCTGTAGATGCTATGGCTACATTAGCTTCACTCTTTTAGTTGGAACAACACGAATCAAGATTTGAATTCCTGGTGGAAGAGCTACACCATCCCATCTTTGAATCCTCTGAAAGCCATGTCATTTGTACCTTGGTCACTCACAAGTCTTCCCAATATGGTGCTATCTATTCATACCTTCATGATGGCATCATCCTCGAATCATTTAACCAATCTAAATGAAGAAACCTTATTCATAATGCCTCTCACCATACCTTTATCTTTGGTGATCTGTATAGGAGGGGTTTAGATGGGACACTTCTTAGGTGCTTGGAAAAGGATGAGTCTGACTGAGCGTTAGTTGACATCCATGAGGGCATTTGTGGAGGATAGTCCAATGGTCTTGCCATGGCCCAAAGGTTGCTTAGGGTGGGGTACTATTGGCCCATGATGCAGATGGATGCTATAGCTTTTGCCAAGTCTTGTGAAAAATGTCAGAAACATGGAAACCTGATTCATGCTCTAGGTAGGGAGCTTATTCCTTCTATTTCTCATTGGCCATTTCAATGCTGGGCCTTTGACCTTGTTGGGTAGATTCATCCCAACTCATCAAGTGGACATAAGTTCATAATTACTACTACTAACTACTTTACCAAATGGGTAGAAGTCGTTCCACTCTCTGTTGATTTAGGAAAGACAATTTCTTTGTTCATATTGAATCACATCATTTGTCAGTTTGGGATACCTTCTGAGATAATCACTGACAATGGAGGTCAGTTCAAAAACAAGGACCTTACACACCTCTACAAGAAATTCAAGATAAAATAGCATTGGTCCTCCATTTACTTCCCACAAGGAAATGGACAAGCAGAGGCCTCTAATAAAACCATTCTTAAGATTCTCTATGGAACAGTTCACAAGAATGGTTGAGATTGGCATTTACAGATCAATCCAACCTTATGGGCTTACATAACGAGTATACGTACTCCCACAGGGGCTACTCCTTTTTCCCTCACTTATGGTATTGAAGTAGTATTACCTTTAGAAGTTGAGATTACCTCACTTAGAGTCTCTCTCAAAGGTTTGATTACAGATGAAGATTATTGTGCCATGAGATTGCAAGAATTGGAACTTCTTGATGAGAAACGAAGAGCATCTTTTGATCACATGAGAGTCTACCAAAAGTGTATGTCCAAAGCATTCAACAAGAAGGTTCACCCTAGAGAATTTCAAGTAGGAGGTCTTGTCCTACGTGAGAATCTTAAGAACCAACAACATCAAGAACAAAAAGGAAAATTTGAACCTAATTGGCTTGGACCATACAGTATTACTGCTACTTTTGGGATAGGTGCTTACTTGCTATCTGATGAACAGGGGGAACAAATCCCTAATCCTATTAATGTTTTGCACCTCAAGAAGTTCTATCCATGATGCCTATTCTATCTAGGGGCATCCTTTGTACATATTTATTGATCTTGAAAAAATACCAAAAAAATGTTAGCTTGTGGTGACTAATTAGGAAAGTACTATCCAGGAAAGTACTGTACACTTTTCCTCCCGACCTCACCGGGGTTCGGGGCCGGGCCGGGCCCCGAGCGAGGGTTTGGGGGCGGTAGCCCCCAAGAGCAGGGGTTCAGGGGCGCAGCCCCCGAGGAAAATTTTTTGAGGCCGACTACTTATAACTCATTCTAACCCTAAAGTGGGAAAATATTGTATAATATGGCTTAGGGTTAGGGATTTTTTACCATGTATGTTTTTAGTACTTGCGGCAGAGTTGGGCTGTAAGGGATTACGGATTGTAATCAGGTTGTAATCACTGGATAATAATAATATTGGACTTGCTGTTGGTGGACGTAGCCCAGGGATTGGGTGAACCACGTTAAATCTGTGTGCCATTGTGTTCTATTCTGTGTGGTTTATTATTTTCTGATATTAGTTATATTTGCACATAATTGTTATTTCTGCCTTGTTAATCCTAACAAGTGGTATCAGAGCGAGGTTATTTCATTCGTTCTTTCATCTATTCTCTGAAGCAGGTCTCACGAGTTAGTGGGAGAGTCTCTCGGTTAAGTGGGAGAAATGGCAGAAGAGGGTAGGCTGAAGGTTGATAAGTTTAATGGGTAGAACTTCCAGTTATGGAAGATGCAAATGGAGGATTATCTCTATCAGAAGGATCTATGGCGGCCATTAGAGGGAGTAGCCAAGAAAGAGCAATCAATGTCTCAGGAGGATTGGGATATTTTGGATAGGAAGGCACTGGGGAGTATTCGTCTATGCCTGGCACAATCGGTGGCATTCAATATTACTGAAGCAAAGACAGCTAAAGATCTGATGGAAACCCTAGCGAAGTTGTATGAAAAGCCTTCAGCTTCAAACAAGGTATTTCTTATGAAGTGTTTATTTAATATGAAAATGGTAGAAGGTGGATCAGTTACTGATCATTTGAATGAGTTTAATACAGTTACAAGTCAATTAACCTCAGTTAAAATTACTTTTGATGAAGAGGTTAGGGCTCTCTTGATTTTGTGTTCTTTGCCAGAAAGCTGGAATGGCTTGGTAATGGCTGTTAGTAATTCTGTTTCTGGTTCTAATACCCTAAAGTATGATGATGTTATTGGTGTTATATTGAGTGAGGAAATTCATAGGAAAAGCTCAGGGGCATCCACATCGGGTAGTGTATTGAACACAGAAAGCAGAGGCAGAACAAGAGATAGAGGAAACAACTCTGGAAATCGTGGGAAATCAAGAGGAAAATCAAAGGGAAAGAGGTCTGAATCTAAAGGGCCAAATGATTGCTGGTACTGTGGAAAACCAGGTCATAAGAAGAAAGATTGTTGGTCTCGGAAGAAAGATCAAGGAGACAAAAATGATGGAAACAAGGAGGCAAATGTGGTAAGTAACAAATCTGAGGAGGATGCTTTGCTCTTGTCCTTAGAAAGTATTGATGATTCATGGGTTTTAGATTCTGGGGCTTCATTTCATGCTACACCCCATAGAAGTTATTTTGTTGATTATGTCCAAGGGGATTTTGGGCTAGTTTATTTGGGAGATAATGAACCCTGTCAGATTGTTGGAAAGGGAAAAATTAAGATTAAGTTGCAGAATGGGAATCATTGGCTACTACAAGAGGTAAGACATGTTCCAAGGCTGAGTAGGAATTTAATTTCAGCAGGGCAACTGGGTGATGAGGGTTGCACAGTTACTTTTAATGATAAAAATTGGAAGGTTTCAAAAGGTTCCTTAGTAGTAGCAAAAGGTGTGAAAGTAGGCACCTTATATCTTTGTACAGGTCATACTGTTCCTTCTACTTTAATTGTTTCAGAAGATAATGAATGTTCAGGAACAGTGGCTGCAGTTGAGCAGGAAGAACATCAAACTATTGCTGTAGATTCTGACACAGCACTGTGGCACTACAGACTCGGGCACATGAGTGAAAAAGGTATGAAATTACTTCATTCAAAGAAAGTTTTACCTGGTCTGAAATGTGTCACTATGGATTTCTGTGAAAGTTGTGTTTATGGAAAACAAAAGAGAGTTAGTTTTGTGAAGAGTGGGAAGGAAAAGAAAAATGAGAGATTAGAGCTTGTGCATACAGATGTATGGGGACCAGCTCAGGTATCTTCCCTTGGTGGCTCTCTGTATTATGTTACATTTATAGATGATGCAACAAGAAAAGTATGGATTTATTTCCTTAGACAGAAATCTGATGTATTTCAAACTTTTAAGAAATGGAAATGCTTGGTTGAGAATGAGACTGGTAAAAAGTTAAAATGTCTCAGATCTGATAATGGTGGTGAGTATTGCAGCACCGAATTTGAAGAATATTGTTCCTCTAATGGTATTCGTAGGCAGAAAACTGTACCAAGGACTCCACAAGAAAATGGAGTGGCTGAACGCATGAACAGGACAATAATGGAGCGTGCAAGGAGTATGAGGTTGCATGCTAGGCTGCCCAAAAATATGTGGGCAGAGGCAGTGAACACTGCTGTTTATTTAATCAATAGAGGCCCCTCTACTCCTTTGGACTATGGTATTCCAGAGGAAGCATGGAGTGGTAAGAAGGTGAGTTATTCTTTTCTCAAAACCTTTGGTTGTGAAGCTTTTGCACTTATAGATTCTGAAAATAGAACCAAGCTGGAAGCTAAGTCAAAGAAATGTGTATTTTTTGGGTATGGCATTGATGAATTTGGTTATAGGCTTTGGGATTTTGAAAATCATAAAATTGTAAGAAGCAGGGATGTCATATTCAATGAGAAAGTATTGTACAAAGATCTGTTGCTGCAGCATGAGAAGAAAGAAAATGACTATGTAGTACTGGATGATACTCCACAAGTTCATGTTCCAGTAGTTCCTTATGCTCCACAACAACAGCAACAACAAATACCACACACCCCAGTAAGTGTTAGACGGTCAACAAGGCTAAGTAGACCTCCAGAAAGATTTTCTCCATCTTTGTATTCTATTCTATTAACAGATGCTGGTGAACCTGAATGTTATAATGAAGCTGTGCAGGTGGATACAAAGCTTCAGTGGGAGTCTGCAATGACAGATGAAATGGACTCTTTGCTGAAAAATCAGACATGGGATTTATGTAAGTTACCTGCAGGTAAAAGGGCTTTACAGAATAAATGGGTTTACAGGATCAAAGAAGAGGATGGAGGTACGAAAATATTTAAAGCCAGATTAGTTGTAAAAGGATTTGCACAGAAATATGGTATTGATTTTGATGAGATATTTTCTCCAGTTGTTAAAATGACTTCTATTCGTACTGTTTTAAGTATTGTGGCTACTGAAGATTTGCATTTAGAGCAGCTTGATGTTAAAACAACCTTTCTTCATGGTGATTTGGATGAAGAAATATATATGGTTCAGCCACAAGGATTTGAGGTCAAGGGTAAGGAGAATTTGGTGTGCAGATTGCAGAAAAGTTTATATGGCTTGAAGCAAGCACCTCGGCAATGGTATATTAAATTTGACACTTTTATGAATGGGCATGGATATAGTCGGTGTCATTCTGACCATTGTGTTTATTTTAAGAGGTTGGATGATGACAGCTACATTATTTTATGTTTATATGTTGATGATATGCTTGTAGCTGGGTCTAACATGGATCACATTAAGGGGTTGAAACAACAGTTAGCAAAATCTTTTGCTATGAAGGATTTGGGGGCAGCAAAACAAATCCTTGGTATGAAAATTTGTAGAGATAGAAAAAATAGGAAATTGTCTCTATCTCAGGCTGATTATATTGAGAAGGTGTTGCAACGTTTCTCTATGGAAAATGCCAAAGCTGTCAGCACACCTTTGCCTGGTCATTTGAAATTGACTAAGGATATGTGTCCCAAGACACCAGAAGAAGAGACTAAAATATCTAAGGTACCTTATGCTTCAGCTGTAGGGAGCTTAATGTATGCTATGGTATGTACTAGGCCAGATATTGCACACGCAGTGGGATTCGTTAGCCGTTATATGAGTAACCCTGGTATTGAGCATTGGAATGTAGTCAAATGGATTCTCAGATATTTGAGAGGCACATCCAGTAAGTGTTTACACTTTGGGGGTTCTACTACTACTGTACAAGGCTATGTTGACTCAGATTTGGTAGGAGATATAGATAGCAGGCGGAGTACTACAGGTTATATATTTACTGTTGGTGGGACAGCAGTGAGTTGGATTTCTCGACTACAAAATGTGGTTGCTTTATCCACTACAGAGGCAGAGTATGTTGCTGCTACAGAGGCAGCCAAGGAGATGATATGGCTTCAATTCTTCATGGAAGAATTGGGACATCCACAAAAGGATAATTTTCTACATACAGATAGCCAAAGTGCCATTCATCTTGCAAAGAATTCTGCTTTGCACTCAAAGAAAAAACACATACAGTTGCGGTACCATTTCATTCGATCAGTTTTGGATGATGGACAGTTAAGGCTGGAAAAGATTCATACTGATGATAATCCAGCAGATATGTTTACCAAGGTAGTAACAAGGGAGAAGTTGAACTCATGTTCAGCTTCAGTTGGTCTTTTAGACTGAACAACATAAAGGAACAACTGAGTCCAAGGTGGTTCAATCCAGTGGGAGCCTCATGTGGGTAGCGGTATTGCTACAGGATCAGTCTCCAAGTGGGAGGTTTTTTAGTATAGTGTGGATACTGATCAGTCACCAAGTGGGAGATTGTTAGCTTGTGGTGACTAATCAGGAAAGTACTATCCAGGAAAATTTTTTGAGGCCGACTACTTTTTTTTCGGTTATTTGGACTGACTACTTATAACTCATTCTAACCCTAAAGCGGGAAAATATTGTATAATATGGCTTAGGGTTAGGGATTTTTTACCATGTATGTTTTTAGTACTTGCGGCAGAGTTGGGCTGTAAGGGATTATGGATTGTAATCAGGTTGTAATCACTGGATAATAATAATATTGGACTTGCTGTTGGTGGACGTAGCCCAGGGATTGGGTGAACCACGTTAAATCTGTGTGCCATTGTGTTCTATTCTGTGTGGTTTATTATTTTCTGATATTAGTTATATTTGCACATAATTGTTATTTCTGCCTTGTTAATCCTAACAAAAAATTCATATATGATGCTGAAAAAATCCTAAAAAGCATATAAAGTCCTGAAAAAATACAAAAAAATCAAAAAATTCAAAAAAATAGAAAAAGTGCCTTGGTGAAAACCTAGAAATAGGCACCTTGGTAGCAAAAATACAAAAAAAATTTTATAAAAAAAAAAAATCTCCAAGTGGTGAAAACCTGGAAATAGGCGCTACTTGAGGCCTTTGCACCCTTGTCTTTTAGCATGTGTCCTCAACACTTAGCAATTCTCCATCATGCTTGACCTTATTTGACTTGGTTTGGAATTCATCTTTGTCTTTGTCTAGGGGGCATACCTATTCGCATAGGTCCTTTAGGTGCATTTGTCTCTTGGGACATTTCACACACAGGTGTTTTTCAACACCACCCCAAATAGTGTTTTTTAACACTACCCTAGCTTTGAGTGTTTCTCAACACTTGTCAGATGTCTTACCCACCAGTCTAAGTATGATGTGATATCGCCCATTAGCAAATTTGATACTCAAAGTTTGACTCTATGACCAAACACACACGCACTTAAACACTCGACTTGTTGAGATATGTTGACTTTATTTTTCTTTGTGTACTATCTATGAGAATTTCTTTGATGAGTGGTCTCTCCCTGAGAAGTTTTCGATGATGCATAGCTAGAAGACTGAGGGTATGAGAACATGTTTTATTTCTTTATCTACTTGTGGGTATATTTCATTGATCCTAATTGTCATGAGCATTTATGCTGGTCTTACTTGACACTAGGGATTGACAAGGTATTATCCTTGACTATTTTGTGAGTGCATGCTTATAGCCATCTCGACCTTCTTGTGTCCTGATGCAAGCATAATCTCGCTATAGAAAACTTACGTAATCTCACTGCACTAGTCATCTTGACCTACATGTCTTTGATGCCTAGGGGGGATTCCCACATTTCATCTGATATAGATCATATTCATATACCCATAGTCATACTAGTGAGTATTATATGATCTTACGATGCTACCAATAATGCTCAATGATGATAAATTATATGTCTATAAGCATTGTGACCTTGCAAGTTAACCACTTTCATAGTAGCTTGCATTTTTTAGGTTCATATTAGTTTAGTTTTGCATCTTGCATATGGAGAGAGCTCTCTTTTTCATCTTACGTGGACCTGTCAGCCAACTGCACTCATTTCCCCTTTTTCTCGATCATGTCTTTCACTCTTGGTATTTCATCTCAAACCTATTCCTATCATCACAAGGGGTTAATCATATCATCATATCTATATCTCAAAAAATGTCATTTTCAAAAACATGAGTCTATATCATACACATGAGAATTAAACATACATCTATGAGAGAGAATATACATGGGCATATAAACATACATTTTGAGAAAAATGAAAAGACAATACATAAACTGATGCATCCATCACAAGCGAGACATAAACACAAGATATATTGAACATCTAGTAATCTCATATATAAATCAATGTCATCATACACCATACAATATGAGAACCCAAAAATCTGGATCACATGTCTTAGGATATGTCTCAAAACATCTAAACCTAAGCCCTAACCTAGGTCTGACTCTCCCTGTCACATGGTGGTGGTGGAGGTGGTGCTATTTCCCTATCTAGCACCATGTATGATATACCTACCCTTTGAGAGTAAGATGGCACTCTCTATCCCTTAGGTATTGCCTATAGGTAGAGTCCATGGTAGTAGGCAGCTCGTGCTAACTCTCTCTGGATCTCTACTACATCAGCCTGTGTTGCCTACTCCTGTTGTGCTATCTCTACCCTGAGATCAGTGATCTATTGATCTCTCTCTACCCTCAAGTCAGCTAGATGATGCTCTCTCATAGCTATGGTGATCCTTAGCTACTACATCTCTACCTCTAGAGCCTATATCCTAGCTCTTAGGTCATCCCCTCCTGCAGGCTGATCCTGTTGTACCTCTACCTATCAGTGAGTTGGTCTCACCTCATCCTCAAGGGTCATCAATCTCTATCCCTATGGCCATTTATAGCCACCTAATCCTAATCTTGATCCTTCCCCCCTCTCCATCCCTCTCCCTCTCCCTCTCCCTCCATCTCCTCTATCTCCCCCATCATCCTTATCCCCACCCTGAGCTACTATCGGAGCATCAGGTACTGCAAAATGAGGGAATGGTGCCCTCTACCACTCAGCCATGTATGCTACATCTAATCCTACATTAGCCATATTAGGAAGGTACTCCCAAGGCTCCCTCCTAATGCCATCTATCTTTGCAATGTCTTGCTGATAGTCTAACATGGGTAGCCACCCATGTCCCTCCTTGTCTCGTGCCTTGGCATAAGTAGTAGTCTCTATGGAGACCCACTGCTGCCTCCCAAATTGTCACCATACCTGCGTGATGCAAAACCTCTCAACAATCTTAGAGTGTTGGCCTACCAATGGTCAACTACATAGCATATAGCTCAGCTCATCATCTGTATCCCCCCATGCCTCAGCATCCCTGTATGGCCTCCATGTGAATGAGGTCATCTCATCCAGAACCTATTGATAATATGTCACATCCCCAGTATGGGCATGTGATATGAATCCTTCATACCTATATATGTATGGGTATCTCCACTCCCTTAGCTAAATCCTAGGTCGTATCACAGCAATGTGATCCCAAGCCCACACCTATGCCAAGATGGCATTGCAAGCCCATGTCTGACCATCCCTGTAGATGATCTTGTGTAGTTCATGATAAATCTCTGCAAGTATGGCAGGTCTCCATGCCATGCACTAAGGTTTGCCTACCAAGTCCACCAATAGTCTGCCCCATCTGAGAGGGAATCCCTTCTGACTACGATCAGTCATCAGGGCTTGTGCGATGATGGAAGCAACAAGACATGGCACTAGGAAGTCTCTACCAAAATCATCAATCAGTCACTCCCAGCTGACGTGTCTGTTAATGATAGTGACATCCTAAAACATGCCTTGGATAGCATGTCAGCCCTCAGTGGCATCCTAATCATAGTACACCTATGCTAGCAAACAATCATGTTAGTTTTCATCATATGGGAACATTATATTTAAATGATTATATCTTAAAGCATGATTTTACTCACCACCTCTCCATGGCATGGTACTCAGAGAATCTGGTAGATGTCCTCCAGTGTGATGGATGCCTCTCCTATAGGCAAGTGGAAGGTGTTGTGCTCATTGTGCCATCTCTCAGCAAGAGTAGTTAACAACCCATGATTAGCCTAGATATCTGGGAATCACACCAAATATCCAAATCCCATCACTCTCAAGTCATCCTTGCCCGGATCATCAAGATCTTGGATGCACTTCAGCCCCACCACCTTCGGCACTCTAATGACTATCACCAGAAAGTGCTCTTGTAAACCATCAAACCAAGCCAGATGTTAGTACATATCATGATGAATGTCTAAAAATCAGTACAAGACACATATAATGTAAATTTGTCTAGACCCATGTCATTTTTTGCTCAAAAATACTTAAAATATCAAATTTTGCAGTTGGGCGATACTACTTTGGGGACAAGTATCATACGATACTTCTTTCTATTAAAAAGTGATATACCTTTGGTTGTGTGATACTTCACCCTGTACCATGCGATAATTTTCCAGTTATCATGCGATACTAGTGTCTATACACATGCGATACTTTGGGGACCCGCAAAGTATCACGTGATGTTTCTCCCCAAAGGGCATGATACTTCTAAAGTATCATGTGATAGTTCACCATAATCTAAAAATTTTAAATTTTTAAAATTTAAAAATGTGCTAAAAGCATATTAAATACAATAAATGACTCAAAATAGGCATGTTTCCTGAAAACCTACTGGGGTAGGATAGTGTGGAGGTCGGTTGTGCAACCGGGCTCCCTCGAATCGATGCTTGTGGATGGGAACTCCTGCTTGTTGGGCTATTTTCTCTCTCTAAGCTCTCACAATTTTCAAATCAATAAAAGTCAAATGATTTTGAAAATGACACTTTTTACCCCTTTTATAGCATTTTGACTTTTTGACCTAATTTTCAAAACACCTTAGAATTGCGTGAAAATTGCACCTCTAGCTAATTTCAACATCTTGGATCTATTTTTGAACTCAAAATCAAAATATGAGTTAATCTTGATAGTCAAAATCACATTTCAAACTCATCTACGTAGCTGGCTGACCATTTGAGGCCTGATCCTTTGATCTTTGTTGGGGCATCTTCATTTCTTCATCCCCATCTCTTTCACCCTTCTAGTCTTTCATTCACCTTCATTCACTTCATCTCTTTGAGGTTTGACTTCATCTTTTCAGTCAAACTGGGGCATGTCTTCACTGCTTGATGGTTATCCTATTGTCCCATTCTTTGACTATGATTTCTAGTGCTTTGATCAAGTTTATCAATTTCTTATTCTCCTCTACCTGATTTTGATTTTGATTCCAAGGGGGTGGGACCTATCAACTTTAATCTTTGATTCAACTTTATCATTTATCTTAGCTTGAGATTCTTATTTTTAGACTTGATTATCACCTAGCAGCGATGGTGGTGATTTTGTCTTTCAATTTTTATCTCCTATTTTTCAAACTTGATTATTGCCTAGCAGTGACGGTGATAGTTTTGTCTAAGGCTTGATTTGCACCTAGCAACGATGGTGTTGGTCTTGTCTTTCAGCTTTTTGCTTATTTTTGTCCTAATGTGTTCCCAAAATGAACACACATTTGGGTTTTTTTGTGATCCCAAATTGATCTCACATTTCAATTCTTCTTTGACTGCATGTGATCCCAAATCAATCTAACATTAGTCAAAGAGGGGAAAATGTATGCACCCTAAAATGGTCACCTAGACTTTGGGCCCCCATTCAACATTTTATCAAATTCCTGAATCAAGATTTTCAAAAATCAGCATTTTATAAATTTTATCAATTTTCTTGATCAAATCCTTTTTATCATTTTTGATTATTTGCCTTGGGCTAACCATTTTATCCTAAAGTTTTTATTTATTTAAAAGGAATATTTCCTCCCCTTTTATTAAATAAAAAGCCCCCACTTTTCCTCTTATCCTAAGTTGCACAAATAAAGCATTATTCATATTCTAATAAAAAGGAGAAAGGTACTTTTTGTCTCATATGGACACAAAGTCAACTCTTATTTTCTCATTGGAGGATACTTGTGCACATGGATTACTCCTCTTTCAAGCTCCACCGTTGATTAAATTTTTTCCTCTTAATCTCCATGGTCCATTCCTTTTCATTTCCTATAAAAGGAGAGCTCTCTTCCTCATTTTCATATGCATTTTTGAATACTAATTTTATGTTGCAAGTTTTCTAGGTCATTTGGAGCTTTTTGAAGACATTCTTGCACCCAAGCTTTGAAGACATTGTTGTTGCATCTCATCTAGTTTGCTTTCATAGTTACATAATCATGGCATTCCTAGTATGGATTTCCTTTATGCAATAGATTAATCTCAGATAGCTTAATTAGGAGGATTGTGATTCTTGTACTTTCCTTTCATAGTATAGTTTGCACTTTCCTTTCATAGATTAGATTTCCTTTCAAGCATTGCATTGTCATCATTTAGCTTAGATTGCATCCTCATTCTTAGCTTACTTGCATTTGCATTTCATTTGATTCTTGGGGATATTGGCACTCTTTCCCTTGTCTTCACTTGAATCTCTCATTGTGTGGTTGACTAGCAAGGTCATTAGCTTCATAGCTCTAGTTGAGAGCAATTTTACAATCTTGCAACTCCATGCATAAAGAGCTATGGATCGATTTATGAGGGCTCATTCTTGAGTTTTCTTGCATGTACAGATTCATAGAAGTGCACTACTTTTGTGTGTACAAAACCTTCCTTGACAGATGTGTCAATAACTCATTCCAATTCCATCCTTTAGATCTTCTTCAAATTTTGTTATCTGTGGATGTCATAACAAACTTTATCTTCAACCTTGAAATCATACACATTCCAGCTCATCAATTTCTATCAGCTAAACTAAACATTTAGTTCTTTCATCCATACTTGGTTAATATAGAAATGCATTGGCGAACACAAGCTCATTTAATAATGTCACTTGGTATACACTACACTAGCTCGGTGTATACTGAAGTGCTTCATTTACTGACCACACTGCTTTGTTAATTTTTTCTTCCAACTTCATAATAGATTAATGAAACATAATCAAGTCAACCATATGAATTCATAGACTCATCAATAAGTTACTAAAAGTATTCCTTATCCTCATCTATCATATCCATCTTCCTCTATGTAGATATCTCAGTTCTTCATCTTTTCTCCTCTTTACAAATGTTTAGATATTTGTAACTATCATGATAAGTACTATCAACACTAGTTGACATCAATGACAATATAATGACTGATTTAATTATCTTACATATCATTTCAGTACTCAATGATCTCTAATCACTGATCTTCAAGTCATTTAGGTATTCAATCAGTTGTAGTTCATCAATCTCTCCCTTTCACATTGTTGACAACTCAAGCAATATAAAATATACCATACACATACCAAACATGTATTCTACAACTATGTAAGCAAATGTTGTAGCTCGGTAAGCTCTCCCTAGCTTGATATTTAATATGTTTAATCATTATGTTACATAGTAGCATTGCAAGTGAAGACTTTCCTCTGTAGCTATGATCTTTCTAGTTCTCAGATTCCTTTTTGTTCTCAGCAACAAATCTTCAAAAATCTCCCTGACTTTTTTAGATTATATCTCCCCTAAATAGATGTTCCAGTAATCTCTCAGTTTGTCATATTGTTTATCTCTCCCTTTGAAAACAATACCAAAGAAAAACATAAAACATGTAGCTCTGTAATAGCCAAGTGACTCTCTATTTTTTAGCACATACAATGTATCTTTGTATACTGATATGCAAATCTATGTTCTAGTTCCTCAAATATTTCACAAACTTAGACAAAATCCAAATTGTGAACTATGTTGCATCAAAATGAATGATCTTCTGATAAGATTAGGCTAATGCAACCTCCAAATCACATTAGTGACTAGTAGACAGGGGACAAACCCTAAGTCTAGCAATAGGTGCAAAATTTTCACCATAATCTATTCCTTCCTCCTGTGCATATCCCTTGCATACAAGTCTAGTTGTGTTCCTTGTAACCTCTCCATTCTCATTCAACTTATTTCTAAAAATCCATTTAGTACCAATAACATTCTTATCTTTTGGTCTAGGTACTAAAGTCCATGTCTTTTTTTTCTTGATTTGTTCTATCTCTTCATTCATTGCATTTATACATCCTTCATTCTCCAGTGCAACCTTAACATTTTTTGGTTCAAACTCACAAACTAAGCATGTACCTTGTCTTAAATTACTTCTTGTCAGCATGCCATCTTTCTTGTCCCCAATGATTTAGTTCTCAGGATGATGTCTTCTGAAAAATCTTTCCAGCACTTGATCTCTTCTTTGTTGCTCATCCTGTTCAGGTTCATTTCCTTTCTTGGTAGCTCCTTCCTGATCCTCAATTTCCCTTTGTTGTTCATCGGTGTTGTTTTCCTGGTGTTCGGTTGACTCAACCTGTGGCTTTGGTAGGTACTCTGGATGTTCAATGTAAGTGAATCTACCATAGTCTTCTAGCTCCTTAGTGCTTTCTTCACCATTTTTATCATCAAATTCATCAACTATGACATTAGCACTTTCAATCATCTTATTAGTAACTTTATTCAAACACTTGTAAGATTTTATTTTAGTAGAGTATCCAAGAAATATTCCTTCATCTCCCTTTCTATCAAATTTCTTGTTCCTATCATCTTTTAGAATAAAACATTTGCTACCAAAAATTTTGAAGTAACTTACAGTCGGTTTGTGACCAAACCATAGCTCGTAGGATGTTTTGTTTGTGTCTTTCTTCAATTGTACTTGATTCAGAACATATACAGTTGTGCTAACTACCTCTCTCCAGTATGTCTGAGCAACATTTTTTTGTAACATCAATGTCCTCGTGCAATCAACAATTGATCTATTCCTCCTTTTAGCAATCCCATTTTGCTGAGGTCTTCTCGGGGTAGAAACTTGTCTTTTTATGCCATGCTCATTAAATAGTTAGTAAATTCATCATAAATAAATTCACCACCTCTGTCAGATCTCAAGAATTTTAGTTCTTTCCCAGTTTCTTTCTCTACTTTTTCTGTGTACCATTTAAACATCTTAAATAACTTGGATTTCTCTTTTAAAAACATTATAGTCATCAATCTAGTGTAATCATCAACAAACATAATGAAATATCTATCTCCATAGTAGCTCTGAGTTCTCATGGGACCACATAGGTTGGTGTGAACTAACTCCAATATTCTCTTTTTTGAATAGTCTTTACTCTTAAAACTAGATTTTGTCATCTTACGTTTTTGACATTGATGACACATAACATGATCCAGTTTACTTAGACTAGGAAAACCTCTAATATTTTTCTTTCTAATGATCTTAATCATGTTATCAAAGTTTACATGACATAACCTTTTATTCCATAACCATGCATCCTCATTTTTCATCATTAAATAGGAAGACTCAACATTGTCAAGATAAAACAAGTTACCTTTGGATTGTGCTCCTATTCCAACAAGTTTTCCTCCATCATCAAATATCTTTACCTTCTTGCTCTCAAAAGCTACTTGGTGACCTAAGTTTTTAAGTTGTGCCACACTTAGAAAATTTTAATTTAGTCCTTCTACCCAATAACCATTATCACATTTGATTTTATCATTTATCAATAAAGATCCTTTTCCTCTAACCATGCATGGTGTATCATTACCCATTTTTACTGATCCTCCATTATATTGCTCAAGATGATCAAAATTTTCTTTGTCACCAATCATGTGATGTGTACAACCACTATCAATGATCCATGTATCATTTTTATTAACTTTCAAAATGAGTGCTATCTCTACATACCTTTATTCTTCCTTAGAATCATCCTTCATCACAACAAATACTACTTCAACATAATCATCTGTGTTAGCATCAGTATCATTCTCTTCAGTAATGTAACATACCTTTTTTCCCTTATCATTATTGTCTTGGTTATCCCTATTGTAGTGTCGGGAAATTTTTTTGTTTATCCTCCCATAGCTTCCTTCACTAGATCGATCTTTATTTCTATCATCTTCTTTCCTGTTTGGGAATCTAGCAGCAATATGACAACTTATTTGTAGTTAAAACATGCTAAAGGTAATTTAGCCTTATATCTAGCATTACCTTTAGGTAACCTATGGGCCATAAGAGCTTCAAGTTCATCAAGGTCATCATCAGTGTTACTATCATTATCATCCCTATTACTTCTACTGCTAGATTTACCAATCTTTAGAGAAGACATGAAAGAAGACTCAACAGATGGTACAATACTATTATCTAAATTGTTCAACTCAAAAGTTGTTAGCTTACCAATCAAACTATTAAGAGTAAGAGTGTTGCTAGGTACAGACCTCATTTCATGTATAGCTCATATTCTGATTGCATAAGCAGGTAGGAAGGTCCTTAGAATTTTTGTTACCACTGTATCTTCATCAATGACACCACCAGATCCTCCAATAGCATTGACTAATTCCTTTATTCAGTTTGTATACTGCACAATATTTTCTCCTTCTTTCATTTTCATATCGTTAAACCTACCTCTTAGGCTTTCAGCTTGGGCTCTCTTGACATTAACATCACCACCATAGACTTGAGAAATTTTATCCCAAATTTCCTTTGAGGTAAGGAAATCCTTGACATCTTCAAATTCAGCATCAGATAGAGAAACAACAATCTCCATCATAGTAATATTATGCTCATGTCTATCTCTTAATTGATCAAGATTCAAAGGTCCAGTAGGCAGTGCTAAGTATCCATTATCCAATAGCACAAGGGAAGAATTACCAATTCTAGATATATGAAGTCTTATTCGGCTTTGCCATATTGTAAAGTTGTCCTTGTTCAGCTTTGGCACTTTTCTCTTATAAATTTTGTGATCTTTCTGCTGAAGTCGTTAAAACTCTGTTCCAAGAAACCAATATGCTCTGATACCAATTGTTAGAATAACTGAGAGGGCGATGAATCAGTTAGATCAATTATCCAATAGTCTAGATTACAAAATGTATCTCTTAAAACAAATTCAACAAATATCTGCAATTCGGTAACATAAAATACTAAATTGTGTGTGTTTTTACTGATTACCAATTAATTACTCACTATGATTACTTACCAAATCAAATATGCAATATGTAAAGTATGACAACAAATAAATCATCACAAAAACACATAACACAAAGATTTAATGTGGAAATCCTGTTAAGGGAAAAACCACCTAGGACCAGTAACCCAAAATACTTTTCACTCTTCTGAAGTGAGCTTGGTGAAGAGCCAACCTTGTTAAACGTTACAAAACACACTATAAGGTGTGACCTTGTCAGAGGATTTCAGGATAATAGTTATCATCCAACCAACATTCACTATGGGGTTGATAGGATAACAATGTACATTCTATGAATGACATAGGGTAATCATAAGACAGTTAAGTCCACTTAGTTAAGAGATTTTTCTGTTACAATAGTTAAACTAAAATAGTAGGTGATTTGATTACAATACAACTTGATTTTGCAAATGTTCAGATCTATTCTAAGCCCATAAAAATCCTTTGATCAATATTTCAATTCAATTCTTCAATATTCAATAACTTACTATCCCTCAGTAAAAACTCTTTGACGCTTGGTTAACTCTGTAGTTTGGTTCTCCTTTAACCAGTCTGACCAGGCATGCATGAAGCTATGTTCACGTGAAATCTCTATAGTCTCCTTCTTCCATCATAGTTTCAATAATGAAACCAATGTCTCTTATATAGACAAGTAAACCATTTTCTTTTCATCCATCAGATTTTGCCACTTAATCTCCTTCGTTGATTTTGTCACTTAAACCTTCCTCAGTAGATGTGTCAATAACTCATTTCAATTCCATCCTTTAGATCTTCTTTGAATTTGGTTAGCCATGGATCTCATAACAAACTTTATCTTCAACCTCAAAATCATACACATTCCAGCTCATCAATTTATGTTGGCTAAACTAAACATTTAGTTCTTTCATCCATACTTGGTTAACATAGAAATGCGTCAGCAAACACAATCTTGGTTAATATTGTCATTTGGTATACACTACATTGGCTCAGTGTATACCAAAGTGCTTCATTTATCGACCACACTGCTTTGTTAAGTTTTTCTTCCAACTTCATAACAGATTAATGAAACATAATCAAGTCAACCATATGAAGTCATAGACTCATTAATAAGTTACCAAAAGTATTCCTTATCCTCATCTATCATATCTATCTTCCTCTATGTAGATATCTTAGTTCTTCATCTTTTCTCCTCTTTAAAGATGTTTAGATATTTGCAACTATCATGATAAGTACTATCAAAACTAGTCGACATCAATGACAACATAATGACTGATTTAATTATCTTACATATCATTTTAGTACTTGGTGATCTCTAATCACTCATCTTCAAGTCATTCAAGTATTTAATCAGTTATAGTTCATCACCAGTTTGTGAATACATGCTTGAGAAACCAAGTTACTTAGTGGGTGAAGCATATCATGAAGATAAATATGAGGATCTAGTTCCTTCCCAGCTAGGTGAGTTTGTGGTAATGCATATTGATCATTGCAACTTATATTTTGATGCATTACTAGATAGATCTTGTACTTTCAGTCCTCAATAAGAAGAGATAATAGATGTTCCATATTTTCTAGGATATGAAAATGATGGTGGTTGTGCCTAGAAGAATGTGGGTAGTGGCAGATACAGAATTACCTTTAAGCCCAAATATTTTCATATACATTGGCAACAGGTTTTTCATGATATTTTTAAGTGACTGGTCACATATGTGAATGAAAACAAATTTTTTTAATAAATGAAGGTTTTGGTTATTCTTTTTTTGGTGGCTCGAGGCCACCAAATAAAGTTTTAGTATTGTAACTTTTGTAAGTATTTCCCTTTCAGTTGTGTGTTTCTTTCCTATTTTTCCTATTCCTAGTTTTTTTTCCAGTTTCTGAGAATTTTCCTTGCAATTTTTTGTCTAATGGTGGTCTTCTAACCCAAAGATTTTGAAGGTGTTTGCAATGCCTACAAGAGGCATGCATCTCCAACTAGAGCCACTATTAGGACTACTCAAAATTTTGGCCTCTAGTGTGAAAAGTCCTACAAATTCCATGCATATGCCTAAACCCTAGGTCTTCCCTTACCAAAAACCCTAAATCCATGTTCCTTTTCAAGTTAATTTTCCTAGTGGGCCTCTTTAATATTTCTTAAGTCTAAAACCTAATGATGCATCTCAAATCTTCCTAAGTCCCAATGTTTTAAAAGTGTTATGTCTTTCGGGCTCAGTCAGTATGCAGTGCTAAGTCCGACCGATGTAAGAAAAGAAAAATCTGACAAAAGTGTAAGGTCTCTCGAGCTTAGTCAGTAAGCAGTGCAAAACCTTATGGTTATTGGATGCTTCAACAAAAATGGGGTAAAGGGCTTAACTATTTTGGCTTGTCTCCCAATCTCTCAATATTGGTAGTTAAGTGTTTAGAATGTGGCAATTCAACGAAGTAGGTTTTCTCCAAGTCTCTTAATATCTAGTGGTGATGCCTCAACCTTCAATGATCTGGCACAACAATTTTCTCATTATCTCACAAGGTAGCATTTAAGTCAGAAATCATTTAGAGATCTAGTGACAAAATTAAAGACTTAACAGTCCATGGTTATCTCTTGATCTCCAAGTTCCGGTGGTTAATGACCAAATGTTCAACAATTAAGAGATTTTCCTTTGTCTCTAGCTCACTAGAACTAGCCAGGGTCAAGCCAAAAAATTCAATGATCATGAGATATGTGTTGGTCATTCATTCTCATTATTAAACCCTAGTTAAAGAAAAGGTTCAAAGATCCTGAGAAGGCTTGTTATTGCATGATCTCTAGATGATGGGGTTAAAGAATTGCTATGGTTAAAGAAAAAGGTAATGAATATTACATTTGATCAGATGGTGGGCGTATTTCCTAAATGAGAAAGTGCTTGACCTTTATCTAGCATGAGAACTCGACAACCATCCAATCAGATGTAGAGACAAAAAAACAATTGTAGTGGGGTTGGAGGTCGGAGTAAGATTAAAGAGCTGTCAGATCTAACAATGGTCATGTTAATGCTATGAAAAGATGAATGAAATTTAAGTGTCCTAGGTTTGTGAAAACCGTCTGATCTTGTCTAAATGAAAAATTGGTAAGAAGGTGGGTCCTCTGTGCCAGGTGTTGCAAAGGTGTGTTATTTTCTAATTGGTTGCCAAGGAGGTGATATGGTTGGTTATTTTTAAAGATAGATTAACAATTCTGTTGATTTATGAGAATTGCACGATGTGTCAGGAAAAACAAGGATCAATAGATATATTTTAAATTTTGTCAGTTAACTATTGTGACCATTTTATTTGAATTACTTAAGGGTTTTTTCCAGCAAGGTTGAAATCAGTGAACCAGAAGCGACAAGCTGAATCAATTTTATTTTTTTTAAAGAACAGTTGTAGGTGAAAATTGATGAGCAAGATGTTAAGGTATTCATCATGATCTAATTTGTTTCCTATGTGCCATGCTAGTTTAATGCAGATGACTGTACTTTGAGAAGGGTGACTTGGGATTGATGGTTGTCATTTTTTCCATACCCTGATACACGCAAGATTGCTAAGGTAGTTCTGGAATTTTTTTTTCCTACAACAAGAGACTTATTTAATTTGTAACAACATCTGGCTTGTGATGATGAAACCCAAATATTGTAAATCAAATTTGATTTGATCCTTCCTGGGTTTCTAGGCTTTCTTGTCTGTTTTAATTTCTTATTGTGTATGGTGGTTGAAGTGGTTGTAAGACCTAATTTTTCCCTAACTTTTCTCATGTTTTGTAGCTTGTTGCAACCCTATTGTTTAAAAGGGTTTCCAAGACTGGGAAAAAGGGTTCTAAATTCTTTGTAATTTCTCAGAGCTGGTTCTAAGAGTGGTTCTTCTATAAATACTACCCTATTTTCTTCATACAGGGTGTTCTTGTTTCCTTTTTGGTTTTAGAGAAGAATATGTTTTGTAATAGTTTGTCTTATGAATGGGAATTCAACATTTTCATATTGTTACCAAGTTTCCTAAATCACATGGGTTAAAGCATCAAGGGTGTTTTTGTCTCTTCTATTGTAAGTTTGCAATAGAGTTATTTCAAGGGAATAATTGGGATTTAGGATTTTTCTTCAGATGTGTACGAGTTGAGATATCAAGGATATGTCAACCTTGTCTTTCTGTGGATGTTGATTAATGTATTGTCTATTTTGGGGTCTCTTCCAAGGGGAGGGTTAAATTATTTGAATAAGTAGTTGCATATCTAGATACACAGGTGGATTCACAAGTAGAACTTGATATATGGTGTATGTTTGATTTAAGTAATTAGACATATTAGACTATGTTTGATGTTTCATGTTGATAGGAGGATTTAGAGTTTTTCTAGTTTTCAAAATTATTCTATGAAAGTGGGATACTACATAGAATTTGGTAAACATTGAGATATTTGTTACCTAAAGGGTTTGAAACATATTCCATAGTTATATATCTACAAGATATTGTGTGTCATAAGGATTTATGTGTGTGCAGATGAGGTATACCCACCTGAGTGATGTGGAGCTCAAAGTGAAGGTCTTTGTACCTTATCAAGCTAGCTTTCTCTTGTCTCTTTTCTATTGATGGTGTTGATTTTGTGTTCTAAGTTATCAATCCCATAACTTGGTCTCAAGCTTTGACCTAGGAAAGGAGATTGCAAGAAAAAACACCAACACATCATCACTATATTTCCACAAATATCAAGTCACATGATATCCATCATGATACTGGGTTTACATAAGTATTTATGCTTTGAATGTTTATCACCTTTCAAAGAATATCCCAAGTCCCATAACTTGGTCATAGTTTGTGTTCTAAGTTGTCAATCCCATAACTTGGTCTCAAGCTTTGACCTAGGAAAGGAGATTGCAAGAAAAAACACCAACACATCATCACTATATTTCCACAAATATCAATTCACATGATATCCATCATGATACTGGGTTTACATAAGTATTTATGCTTTGAATGTTTATCACCTTTCAAAGAATATCCCAAGTCCCATAACTTGGTCATAGTTTGTGTTCTAAGTTGTCAATCCCATAACTTGGTCTCAAGCTTTGACCTAGGAAAGGAGATTGCAAGAAAAAACACCAACACATCATCACTATATTTCCACAAATATCAAGTCACATGATATCCATCATGATACTGGGTTTACATAAGTATTTATGCTTTGAATGTTTATCACCTTTCAAAGAATATTCCAAGTCCCATAAATTCATGGAGTAACACACATGACAAGTATATTTTACACATTAAACATCTTAATATAAGTAAAAATGAATAAATCTTAAATTTCATAATTACATTTCAACCATAACAAGTTTCTTACAGAAATGATCAAGTTTTTCCTTGGCTAATGGTTTGGTGTGAATGTTTGTATTTCTTTCATTTGTACTTACATATTCCAATCAAATCACATTTATATCTACCATATCTCTGACATAGTGGTATGGAATGTCAATTTGTTTTGATCTATCATGGAATATTGGACTCACTAGGAGTTTTATACAACTATAGTTATCACAATGAATAATGGTAGGATTCATAAGCTCACCAAAAAATCCCACTAAAATTTTATGAATCCATACTACTTCTTTTTCTCTCATGGATACTGCAATATAATCATCTTTTGTAGAACTTGGCACCACTGAGGATTGTTTCCTACTAATCCATGAGATCATAGTTGATCCTAAATTGAAGTAACACTCATATGTACTCTTTTTTGTATATCACACAACCATCCCAATATGAATCAGTCTACCTTGCAACTGGGGAAAATGTTGCCTCATAATCAATACCTTCCTTTTGTGAGAAGCCTCTACCTACAAATAGAGCCTTATATTTCTCAATTCTTGATTTTGAGGATCCATTTAGAAGATACTAAAGACTTGTCTTTATGTCTGGCCACAATATCCCATACATTATTCTTCACAATGGACCGATACTCTTCTGACATAGCATCTTTCCAAACTTGACCTTTGGTTCTTCTTAAACACTGGAAGGTTCTACTTCAATAATCTCACTCATTAAGGAAACATAATTAGAGTATTTGTCAAGTTTATTCCTTTCTCTAATGGTTCCTTTAGGTAAGGAAAATCTCTCTTCTTCCTTAGTCATCTTACTAAAATAATGTGGCCTTTTTCTATTTGTTTTGGGTTCTTCCTTAGGATTAGTGCATTTATCTTCAAGAGACTCCCTCTTAATCTCAAGAGTATGATCTTCTTCCATGTTTTGGTGATGCAAGGAGAGATGAGGCCAGGGGCCAAAGGCACACCCTAATCTAGATCTACCCTATAGAGATAACACATGGAAGAAAATATACAACAATTGAGAGAGGGAATGTAGATCAAATCCTTTATATTTCATCATATTGATTTATACCTATCGGGCTATAAGGCCTTCCCAATTAGGGCCAGATATTACAATTCAAGTACAATAGTCCTGCAACATGTGAGGATTCAAAAACTATCTTCCATCCTCCAACTTCTATCTTCTAAAACTAATTTCCTAAAACTACAACCAACAACCACAATATATACAAGAGGCTACCAAACAAGTCATCCTTCAGATCCACCATTAAGGGAAGGAACAAATAGATCTAGGTCCACACGCTTCCTAATGATACATACCAACATTAAATCTATGACCATAATTAAGTGCACAAGTCAGCCTCAACAGAAAACTAAAACAAATAACTTGGTAAGCAAGGACAATCGAGGGCCAAGGAATTAACTGACCAACTCAGTTAACAAATGAATCAAGAAAATACCAAGCCAACTTAGTCAAAGAAGGAACCAAGAAACATAGGAAAACTCAAACTTGTTTTTGGTAACACAAGATTTCAAAGGACCCGAGATGCTCTTGCATCAGACACCTGGGGTTATTTAAAATTATTCTCTAAATCATGTAGTAGGTACAACCCAAGCTGAATGCAACTCAGATTTTGAAATCCATGAACTGTCTTCAATCGGTCTATTCTTCCACTTTACTAAATATTCCATATACTATTTTCCTCTTGTACTTCTACCAACTCTTTGTTCCAAATCTATTCAACTTCTTCTATCTATTTCTTAGGATAATCATTCGGTACTATCATTTATTCATTTGATTCACGGTACTCATACAAATCAACAATGTTGAATATAGGTGATATATCCATGTCATCAGGTAACTCGATCTCATAAGAATTTCCACTGTCAAATTTTCTCAAAATCTTGCAAGGACCAAACTTCTTCATTTTCAACTTCCCATAAGTTCCAACAGGAAATCTACCTTTCTTCAAATGAACCATTACTTCATCACCAACTGCAAAAGTCTTATGTCTTCTTGATCTATCATCTTTGTCTTTGTATTTCTAATTACTTTTCTCCAACTTATGTTTCACATCTTCATGCAATGTCTTCATGAACTCAACAAACTTTACTCCTTCAACACTTCTCTTTTCTTCATCAACAATATCTCTCAAATCTGATATACCTCTTGGTTGCATTCCATTTACAATCTCAAAAGGTGTTTTTCTAGTACTCCTATTCAATGAATTATTATATGAAAAATCTTCTTGTGCCAACATAGAATCCCAATTACTTAGTGTGTCTCCAACTAAACATCTCAAAAGATTACCCAAGCTTCTATTCACAACTTCTATTTGTCCATTAGTTTGTGGGTGAAATGTAGAACTATACCTCAACTCGGTGCCAAACTTTCTCCAAAGAGTCTTCCAAAACTATCCAAAAAACTTACTATCTCGATCAAAGATGATACTCCTTGGTAATCCATGCAATCTAAAAATTTCCTTAAAGAAAAGATCTGCTATATGTACTACATCTAATGCCTTTCTACAGGGTATAAAATGTGCCATTTTAGAAAATCTATCCACAACAATAAATATAGAATCATTACATCTGAGTGTCTTTGGTAATCCAAGAAAAAAATCCATACTGATATCAACCCAAGGTTTCTCAGGAACAAAAATCATTGTATACAATCCAGTATTTTGACTTACTCCCTTTGCAACTTGACAAATTCCACAACTTTTCACAAATTTATGAACATCCTTATACAACTGCAGCAAATTCAATGTCTTGTCAACACCAAAATGTCCAGCCAAACCACTACTATGTTTCTCTTTTATCAAATTAGTTCTCATTGATCCTCTCAGTATACACAACTGAATACCTTTAGAAAACATACCTTCTTGAATGAAATAGTCTTCCCATTTAGTACTCGGTTGATCTTGAATAGGTGCTTTGTGCTTTCTCCATGACTCAGAAAAATTAGGATCAAATTCATATAAATATCTCATGTCATCAAAACCAATAACCTCAATTCTCATATTGGTCATCAAAGATCTTCTTCTACTTAATGCATTAGTAACTTGTTTAGTGGCTCCACTCTTATATTTTATCACAAATGTATAACTCTATAAATATTCAACCCATTTCATATGTCTTGGATTCAACTTATTCTGACTACCCAAATACTGTAAAGATTTATGATTGGTATACAACACAAATTCACTAGGTATCAAATAATGTCTCCATTTCTTTAGGGCTTGAACAATAGCATTGAATTCTTGATCATACACAAAATATTTTCTTTTTGCATCATTCAACTTTTCACTAAAGAACACAACAGGTTTACCTTCTTGACTCAACACAACTCCTATTGCACTACCACTTGCATCACATTCCACTTGAAATACTTTATTGAAATTAGGTTAAGCTAAAATAGGTAATTCAACAACCTTTTTTTTCAAAGTCTCAAAACTTTTATCAACTCCATGTGTCCACTTAAATTATCTTTTATCTCCTCTCATAGTCTCAGTCATAGCATTACAAATTGAACTGAAATTCCTAATGAACTTTTGGTAAAAACTTGCCAAACCATGAAATGATCTTACCTCACTAGCATTCTCAGGTGTAGGCCAATTAAAAATAGCTTCAACCTTTACAGGATCCATTTTCAAACCATTAGCTGAAATCACAAATCCCAAATACACAATCTCCTCTTTCATGAAAGAACACCTTTTTAGGTTAATCAAAAACTTTTCTTGTTTCAACTTTGTAATACTTGTTTAACATGAAAAAAATGGTCTTCTCTCATCTTATTGAATATCAAAATATCATCTAGGTATACAATCACAAATTTACCTAAGAATCTCTTCAAAACTTCATTCATCAATCCCATAAAAGTACTTGGTGCATTAGTTAAACCAAAAGGCATATCTAACCACTCATATAAACCTTCTTTTGTCTTAAAGGAAGTCTTCCACTCATCACCTTCTCTAATTTGATCTAATGATATCCACCTTTCAAATCAATTTTGGTAAAATACTTTGCCCCAGTCAAACTGTCCATTATGTCATCCATTCTCGGTATAGGAAACCTATATTTCACTGTTATCTTGTTGATTTCTGATGAAGGGTGCTCCCCTTAATATCACAAACACATAACAGAAATAGAGAAACAACAACAATATGCAAGAACAGAAAATTGGCTTCTTATTATCTCCACAAATGTGGAATTACAAACTTTTAGAATTACAATATGCAAAGCCACATGGGCATTCCCTTACAATATTCTGTAGGACAAAGCCTCGAACTATTACCCAGATTTACTACCCAGAACTATTCTGAACTGCCTAAGACAATAATACAGCCTTCCTTATATAGGCAATTTTCCACCGCCTGGGAAGGTTCCAGAATTTTTAGCCAATAAGGCCGACCAAACTTAGAATTATTTTATTTTACATCTTATTACATCATAGTTGGCTCAAGATAACCTTTGAAACCCGAATAGAAATTTTGAAGAAAATTATTTTTCACCATTTCAGGTGGCCCAACTTCCGAAGACCATAAGTCATCACCCATTGACCCGCTCGGCTATTATAACCCCATTTCGGAAATGCCACGAAGCGCTCTACAGGCTTGACCTACACAAGCACCTGTCACCCAAATTTTTGACCTCATCCGGGGCCTCTAAAGCCTTCAAAACTGAGTCCAAAGTTTTTGTACCCTGCTGCCAATACCGAAAATCTTCAATATCTTCCAACATACACTTGGTCTAGAAATGAAACTTTACTGGCAGACTTATATGACCAAAATGAACCTCCAAGAAAGAAATTAGATCATTCTGAGCACATACAAAAATTACCAAAAATAGTAACTTTCCATAAATAGTAGCTCTGCACAAAGTAGCCCTTATTGAAAAATAAAAACAAAAAATATTTTTGGGTGATGCAAGATTGCTCTTACACCCAGGATGCTCCTGCATCAGACACCCAGGGTAATTTGAGAAGTGACCTTGTCACGACTCAGGTGTGCAGAGGAAAACCAAGACGGCTAACCTCCTCCTTTGTCAGCCATGATGATTCTTCAACAGGCCATCCTTTCCACTTGACCAGATATTCTTCATATGTCCTGTTCCTTGTGCTTCTACCAACACGGCTGTCCAGTATATCTTCGATCTCCTTAGTGTCTGAACTAGTTGCTGGAATACTCCACTGTGCTGCTGTGATCTCATCTTTAACACCTCCCTCATGATACTCTGTCAGATCTGAAATGTTAAAAATTAGTGAAATATTTAGCTCAGTAGGCAATTCTACCTCATATGCGTTTCCTGAATCATGTTTCTTCAATATCCTACATGGTCCAAACTTCTTCATTTTCAGTTTGTTATATGTACCAACTGGAAACCGCTCCTTCCGCAAATGAACCATGACTTCATCACCAACCTAAAATTCCTTATACCTCCTTTTCTCATCTACCTTAGCCTTATACTGTGCGTTCATCTTGGTAATATGCTTCCTCACCTCCCCATGGATGTCCTTCAAGTGTTCTGCAAAATCCTTAGCTTCAGCACTACTTATTTCTCCTTTATCTATCTTTCTCAATTCAGATGCATTTCTTGGACTACTTCCATATACAATCTGGAATGGTGATTTACCAGTGCTCCTATTGATAGAATTATTGTATGCAAATTCTACCTGTGGTAAAATCAAATCCCATCCTATTGGCTTATCTCCAACCAAGCATCTCAGCAAATTTCCCAAACTCTTATTCACCACCTCTGTCTATCCATCAGTCTGTGGATGATGTGATGAACTGAACTTCAAATTTGTCTTCAAATTCTTCCACAATGTACGCCAGAAATATCCAACAAACTTAGTGTCCCGATCTGAAACTATGGTCTTTGGCAAACCATGAAGTCTCACTACTTCTCTGAAAAATAATTCTGCTACATGAACAACATCATTAGTCTTCTTGCAGGGAATGAAATGTGTCATCTTTGAAAATCTATCAACCACTATAAAAATTGAATCATGTCCCCGCTGAGTCCTTGGTAAACCAAGAACAAAGTCCATGCTGATATCCTCCCAAGGCTTCTCTGGTATAGGTAATGGTTGATACAACCCTGTATTCTTCTTCACTCCTTTCGCCATCTGACATACTCTGCAACTTTTTACAAACTTCTTCACATCTTGCTGCAATTGTGGCCAATAATAATTCTCACCAACCAAAGCAAGGGTTTTATCATGACCAAAATGTCTAGCCAATCCTCCACTATGCTTCTCTTTGATGAGATTCTCCCTCATAGAACTTCGTGGAATGCACAACTGACTCCCTCTGAATAGCATATCATCTTGGATGATAAAATCTAGCCATTTCATCCTGTCTAGAGTAACAGGTTCTGTACAAGCCTTCCAAGCTTCACCAAAATCAGGATCCTCTGGATACAAATTCTTGAGTTCTTTGAACCCAACCACCTCAATCTGCATCTCTGTCAGCAATAGTTGCCTTCTGCTAAGAGCATTTGCAACCCTATTAGACTTTCCACTTCTGTGTTTCAAAACAAATGTATAACTCTGCAAAAACTCAACCCATTTCAAATGCCTTTGATTCAATTTTCTTTGACTATTCAAATATTGCAAAGCTTGATGATCAGTATACAAAACAAACTCCTTAGGAAGCAGATAATGTCTCCACTTCTTTAATGCCTGAACTATAGAATAAAATTCCTGATCATAAACAGAATATTTCCTCTTGGCATCATTTAACTTCTCACTGAAATAAGCAACAGGTTTACCTTCTTGGCTCATAACAGCTCCTATTGCAGTACCACTAGCATCACAATCTACTTGAAACACCTTATTAAGATCTGGAAGTGCTAAAACAGGTTGTTCTGTAACTTTTTGTTTCAACAATTGAAAACTCTTTGCTGCCCCATTAGTCCACTTAAACTCTTTTCTATCCCCTCTCATTGTTTCAGTCAAGGGTCCACAAATACTGCTAAAATTTCTGATAAACTTTCTGTAAAAGCTAGCCAAACCATGAAAAGATCTTACCTCAGTAGCACTCCTTGGAGTAGGCCATTCAAGGATAGCCTGTACCTTCTCTAGGTCCATTTTTAGACCTTCTACTGAAACTACAAATCCCAAATACACTAACTCTTTCTTCACAAAACTGCACTTCTTCAAATTAATCAACAATTTCTCTTCTCTCAACTTCTCAAATACCATACGAATATGTATCATATGCTCATCCAATGTCTTACTAAAGATCAAAATATCATCTAGGTAAACAATGACAAACTTACCCAGAAATTCTTTCAGAACCTCGTTCATGAGCCGCATGAAAGTGCTTGGTGCATTGGTTAGCCCAAAAGGCATGACTAACCACTCATATAGTCCTTCCTTTGTCTTGAAGGTAGTCTTCCATTCATCTCCTTCTCTGATCTGAATCTGATGATATCCACTTTTCAGATCTATCTTTGAAAAATACACAGCTCCACTCAAACAGTCCATAATATCATCCATTCGTGGCAATGGAAACCTGTACTTGATTGTGATCTTGTTTATTGCCCTGGAATCTGTACACATCCTCCATTCTCCATTCTTCTTTGGTGCTAATACTGCTGGTATAGCACAGGGACTCAGACTCTCATGGATCAATCCTTTCTGTAATAGTTCATGTACTTGTCTGTTCAACTCCTCACTTTCTACAGGTGTCATTCTGTGTGCTACCTTATTTGGCAAACTCGCTCCTGGGATCAAGTCCATCTGATGACTGATCTTCCTGACTGGTGGTAATCCATCAGGTACGTTATCGGATACAATATCCTGAAACTCATTCAACAAATCTACAACTTCTACAGGAACATCTTCTACTTCCTCTTTACCAGCTTTTGGAATTAAAGTAAAACATACATGCTCATGCCTCATACCATCTTGAAAATTTCTTTCATCAACAAAAGTTATCTTTGCATTACCACATACCTTTTCTTCAGTCTCCTTCAATGGTTTTAGCTTATGTCGCACTCCATCCTTTGTCAGGGAATAGGTATTCGCATGACCATCATGTACAGCACATCTGTCAAACTGCCATGGTCTACCCAACAACATATGACATGCATCCATAGATATGATATCACACAATACCTCATCTTGGTATCCGCCAATCTTGAACTTCACCAGGCATTGTTCATTGACCATGACCTTGTGGTCATCCTGTACCCAGGCAATCCGATATGGATGTGGGTGTTTCTGTCTCTTGAGCTTCAACTTTGTCACCATCTCTTCTGACACCAAATTGTCAGTGCTTCCACTATCAATAATCACATCACAACATTTACCTTCACACTTGCACCTGGTGTGAAACAGGCTCCTTCTTTGCTCAGGTTCATTCTCACCACTCAACAGGACTCTTCTGTTAATCAACGTTTCTCCTCTTTCAGCATCTTTAGAATTTGATGATCTGGCATCTTCATCTACATGTGCAACTCTGGCCTGGCCTTCATTTCTCCTGTCTGTTCTTCCTTGGCGCTGAGGACATTCAAATGCCCTATGACCTTCTTCTCCATAATGAAAACATGTTCCACGGAAGCCACCTCTTCCAGATCCTTGTCCTCTTCCTCTTCCTCTCTGATCTCTATTATTCTGATCCTGGAAGCGATTGGAATTGTTTCCTCTCTGATTCTGACTGCTACTGGCCTCATCTTTCTTTTTTAGATCTTCATTTCGGCCACCATATGACCGTCCACCAGATCATCCACCGTGACCTCTTCCGTTTTGTCTGCTCTCGAATTTCTTGTTCAGCTTTTCCTCTACTTTTAGGGCAAATTGGTATGCCTCCTCAATACTGTTCATTCGAACTAGATTCAGCTCCTCCTAAATGCTTGGCCTTAACCCATTAAGGTATTAGGCAACTTTCTCCTTATCAGCTTCTGCATGGCCTGTTCTGATGAGAAGTCAGTAGAACTCCTCTGTATACTCCTGAACAGATCTTCCTTCTTGCTTCAAACTCTGTATTTTCTTCAATAGGTCAAGCTCATAATCAACAGGAATGAACTATCCCTTCAATTTATCCACCATCCAATCCCATCTCATGATTTTCTCCTTTCCCCTTCTATTTCGCTCCAACTGAATCTCTTGCCACCATATCTTCGCATGACCTTTCAGTCTGGCCTTCGCAAATTTGACCCTATCAGGATCCTCAACATCTTCATACTCAAAATATTCCTCACATTCGTTGATCCAGTCGATCAATTCTTCTGGGTTAAGATTTCCAGAAAATGTAGGAACCTCAATCTTAGGTCTTTTCCCAATCTTAGAAATGGCCCGAAAAAGTCTTTCTTCCTCCTGGTTCATAATTTCAGCTTGTCCTTCTTGATATTCTTCTTCGGCTTCATCCTCGCTTGCGTCTCTGACATTAAGATTCATTCCTCTATGAATCTCTTCTTGTAATGCTCGCACTTGTCTCTGCAGCTCTCTAACCTCAGGTGTTACAACACCAGCTCTTCCGCCACGTTCCCTTCGTGGAGGCATTTTCACGATGCGCGCTGAAACCCTAGCCACGGTCTTGGTGCAAACTACCTCACGGTCGGCAATCTGTTTACACACTCAAGAACTCCTGCTCTGATACCACCTGATAAAGGGTGCTCCCCTTAATACCACAAACACATAACAGAAATAGAGAAACAACAACAATATGCAAGAATAGAAAATTGGCTTCTTATTATCTCCACAAATGTGGAATTACAAACTTTCAGAATTACAATGTGCAAAGCCACATGGGCATTCCCTTACAATATTCTGTAGGACAAAGCCTCGAACTATTACCCAGATCTACTACCCAGAACTATTCTGAACTACCTAAGACAATAATACAGCCTTCCTTATATAGGCAATTTTCCACCGCCTGGGAAGGTTCCAGAATTTTTAGCCAATAAGGCTGACCAAACTTAGAATTATTTTATTTTACATTTTATTACATCATAGTCAGCTCAAGATAACCTTTGAAACCCGAACATAAATTTTGAAGAAAATTATTTTCTGCCATTTCAGGTGACCCAACTTCTGAAGACCATAAGTCATCACCAGTTGACCCGATCGGCTATTATAACCCCATTTTAGAAATGCCACGAAGTCCTCTACAGGCTTGACCCATGTAAGCGCCCGTCACCCAAATTTTTGACCTCATCCGGGGCCTCTAAAGCCTTCAAAATTGAGTTCAAAGTTTCTGTACCCTACTACCAATATTGAAAATCTTCAATATCTTCCAATATACACTTGATCTGGCTATGAAACTTTACTGGCAGACTTATATGACCAAAATGAACCTCCAAGAAAGAAATCAGATCATTCTAAGAACATACGAAAATTACCAAAAATAGTAACTTTCCATAAATAGCAGCTCTGCACAAAATTTTTAGCCAATAAGGCCGACCAAACTTAGAATTATTTTATTTTACATTTTATTACATCATAGTCGGCTCAAGATAACCTTTGAAACCCGAACAAAAATTTTGAAGAAAATTATTTTTCGCCATTTCAGGTGGCCCAACTTCCGAAGACCATAAGTCATCACCCGTTGACCCGCTCGGCTATTATAACCCCATTTCGAAAATGCCACGAAGCGCTCTACAGGCTTGACCCACACAAGCGCCTGTCACCCAAATTTTTGACCTCATCCGGAGCCTCTAAAGCCTTCAAAACTGAGTCCAAAGTTTCTGTACCCTGCTGCCAATACCGAAAATCTTCAATATCTTCCAACATACACTTGATCTGGAAATAAAACTTTACTAGCAGACTTATATGACCAAAATGAACCTCCAAGAAAGAAATTAGATCATTCTAAGCACATACAAAAATTACCAAAAATAGTAACTTTCCATAAATAGTAGCTCTGCACAAAGTAGCCCTTATTGAAAAATAAAAACAAAAAATATTTTTGGGTGATGCAAGATTGCTCTTACACCCAGGATGCTCCTGCATCAATTTCTCTAGAATCCGTACACATTTTCCATTCTCCATTATTCCTAGGTGCCAATAGAACTAGTATTTCAAAAGGACTCAAACTTTCTCAAATCAAACCTTTCTACAACAATTCTTGAATCTATCAGTTCAATTCTTGATTCTTGGTAGCTGTCAACCGATGTGGTGCCTTATTCAGTAAACTAGCTCTAGGGATTAGATCCATACAATGATCAATGCCTCTCTTCAATGGAAAACCATTAGGTACATTATCCAAAATTATCTCTCTATACTCAATGAGTAACTTATCAATCTCCTTAGGTATTCTATCCTCTATTTTCTTACTCGGTTTGTTAGGAATCATAGAAAAACATACATCATTCTTTTTCAAATCATTAACAAACTTTCTTTCTTCCATCAAGAAAAATTTCACAGATGTACCAACACTACTAATAGGTTCTTCAATCAAAGGTTACAAGATTTGTCTTCTCCCATCAGCCCAAATAGTATACTTATGCAATCTTCCATCATATATAGAATGTCTATCATATTGTTGTTTGAAATTTAGTTGGGAAATGTGATACTGAGAGGTAGGGTGAATCAGATATCACCTATCAAACCATTTTTGCATTACTAAAAAACTTTGCATAGCATTAAAAAAACTTCATTAATGTAATGGAACTAATACACTAAACACCATTTAAGAAAGTAATCATAACACAATAACTTTGGTTACCCAGAAACCCTTGAAAGGTAAAACTGGGGTGGGGATGACACCCACAAATCTTCACTACTGCAATATAAATTTTTCTTGTTAGGGCTACAAATTTAATCACAAAATATGATCTACCCTATGAGGGGTTTGCCCTGTTAAGAGCTAAAAGACTTATACAATCTATCTTGCAAAAGAATTTAAAACTTACAACCAAGTAAGCACTCGGTTAAGATATTACATAAGGTCTATTAAAACCACTCTGTTAAGAGATTTACCTTGATAAACTTGTTAGAATGTCTTAGTACCTGATCCTTTGGTCTACACTATATGCTGATTACAGATCTTCTTCTTCCAATGTTTTATTTGATCTTATATATCAAGTTTATCTTTGTTTTGTCCTTCACTACTTTACTCTGTTACACTTGGTTACTAAACTCTATCAGAATGCTTCACTAGTCTAAATGTATTCTCTGATCATTCCTCTCATTCCCTTTGCATCCTCTAACAAAAACATTAGGGTTTAGATCTACTCCTTATATAGACAACTAAACTTCTTCAAGATTTAAGATCTACAATTCAGATTTACTCTTTTTGCCGCTTAAGCTTTCCTAATTCTGATTGGCTCCAAATATTGCATTGGGATCAATGATTGTAAAATAGGAGCATAATCACCTCTATGATTTCCTCAACAAAAAAAATCCAAAACATGAATGTCGGCCAAAATGTTTTACCTCAATGATTGTGCCATAACAAACTCATATGTCAGTTTTGGTTAACTTGACAATTGATGTCTCTAGTACTCGATATTCACTGTACTCAATGTTCACTGATATCTCTGTTGCTTGGTATAAAATAGTTTACATAGCTTGACAAAAACTAACTTGGATAATACAAAAGTACTTAGTGACCATTGCTTTACTTGAAAGTGAATATTGCTCGATAAATATATATTACATGACTCAGCCTGTACATGATGACTCAGTCACAGTGATGACCGACCAACATTGCCTAGATAATGACTAAGTGTAAGACACTAATAGAAAAAAAAAATATAGGGATCTACAATCTCCCCCTTTGACATTAGTGGTAAAAACTCTTTTTCATGAGATTTACAATTATATTTACAAGAGTACTTAGTATTAGCAGAATACTCCCCCAAGATATATACATATACAAAATTGAGTATATCATACCATTCTTATTCTATTACCTCCCTTTGTGCCTGGATATGTCATTTAATTTCCTCCTTGTTTTTAGCACTCTTGATTTCTTTGAGAGTAGGAATCTTGAAATATTTCTCCAGAAATGGTTTATGAAGCATCATAACCATATGCAATGCAGATTCTAATCCTGATGTTGAAACTTTTAGAACCTCTGATTGGACTTCTAGCTCGGAAGCTACATTTGTTGAACTACAACTAATTTGGAATCTGATTGAAGAATCAATGATTAAAGACCACTGAGGAGTTGCTGATTAGATATGTAATATGATTAAATTAGTATTATGTTGTCATTGATGTCAACTAGTTTGACAACACTTATCTTGTAAGTTACTATACTGAGACATCTAAAGAAAGGTGAAGGAGATGAAGAACAAAGAAATCTACATGAGGAAAGATGTACATGATAGATGAGGATAAGGAACACATTGAGTAACTTGTTGATGAGTCTATGACTTGATGATATTGACTTTATTATGTTGCATTCATCTATGATGAAGTATAGAGTTGAAAGACACAAAGTAGTGTTGTCGGTAAATGAAGCATTTCCAATATACACCGACGGAGTGTAATGTATACCGATCACAATATTAACCAAGCAGTGTTCACTGATGCATTTCTTTGTTAACCAAGTGGAACAAAATGAATTAAATGATTTGTTCAGCTGATAAGATTGATGAGCTGGAAAATGTATAACATCGAGGTAATAGATAATGTTTGTTACACAGATTGATGGCTCACAAAATTTAGGGAAGATCTAACGGATAAGATTGAAATGTGTCATTGACACAAGTATGGAGAAAGTTTGAAGTGGAAAAATCTTTGAATGTGGTTAAGTGGAGAAATTTGATGGTGGAGAAGAAAATGATTTACTCATCTATATAAGAGAACATAATTTCTTTATGGAAAGATGCCGAAAGAAGTAGAAACTATAGGAATATCGCATGAACAAGATTTTCATGCATCCTGATCATACTAGTTAGTAAGAATCAAGCTACAAAACAATTACTGAGCTACGAAGAGAAATTACTGATGGACAGTAAGTTCATACAGTATTGAATCTGAAGTGAAATATTGATCAGAAGGATTTGTATGGACTAAATATTAATTTGTAATATGCAATTGAAGTTCTATTAAGGCAAGTCATTTACTATTACATATTTAACCATTGTATACAGTCAAAATCTCTTAACCGAGTGGACTCTGAAAGTCTTATGATGTATCATTCATAGAATGAATATTGTTATCCTATCAACCCCATAGTGAATGCTGGTTGGATGATAAATTCTAGTCTAAAATCCTCTAACAAGGTCACACCTGACAGTGTGTTTGTAAACCTTTAATAGGGTTGGGTCTTAACCAACCTCACTTCAGAAGAGTGAACAATTTTGGGTTGCCGGTCCCAGGTGGTTTTTCCCTTTATAGGGTTTCCATGTTAAATCTCTTGTGTTATGTGTTGATTATGATATTTGTTTTTTATCATTCTTTACATGTTACATATTAGATTTGATCAGTAAACTGTTATAGTATTAGACTAGTAATTGGTAAAAGCATAGACAGTGAAAGTTTTATTGTTTACCGATGAGTAGAAATTGAAAAAATAGTTTTGAATTATACATTTTGTTTTGGGACACTAGATAACTAATTCACCCCCCTCTCAGTTATTCTAACAATTGGTATCAGAGCTGTGGTTGCTTGGAATAGAGTTTTGAGGACTTAAGCATAAAGCTCTCAAGATGTATAAGAGGGAAGTACCAAAATTGAACAAAGAGAACTTCACAGTATGGCAAAGTAGAATGAAGCTACCCATATCTAGAATTGGGAACTCTACACTAGATCTGATGGAGAATGGCTACATACAACTGCCCACTAGTCCCTTAACTCTTGATCAATTGAAGGACAAACATGAACACAATGTTACTATGATGGAACTTGTTGCTACCTGTACCGATGCTAAATTTGAAGATATCAAGACATGTACAACTACCAAAGGAATGTGGGATAAATTAGCACAAATATACAGTGGAGATCTAAATGTCAAAAGAGCCCAAGTTGAAATTCTGAGAGGAAGATTTGATGATATGAGAATGAGAGAAGGTGAGAACATTATCCAATATTCAAATAGACTCAAAGAGGTGGTACATGCTATTAGAGCATCTGATGGATTAATTGATGATGAAACAATAATAAGAAAGATTCTCAGAACTTTGCTACCAGTTTATGCAATCAAGATTTCTGCAATTCGTGAAACAAGAGCTACATCCAACCTTACTCTTGACACTCTGATTGGTAAGCTTACAACCTTTGAATTAAAAAACTTTGATAACAATGTTTTTCCTTCTATTGAATCCACTTTCATGTGTGCTTTGAAGATTGGAAAGTCTAGCAGGAATAGTAGGAATTGTGATAGTGATGACAATACCGATGATGAACTTGATGAGCTTGAAGCACTTATGGCTAGAAGATTGCCCAAAGAAAAAGGAAGGTATAGAGGTAACCTACCTTTGGCTTGCTTTAACTATAAAGAAGTTGGTCATATCACTATTAGATGTCCTCAGAAGAAAGATGATGATAGATCCAAAGACCGATCTGAAGGAAACTATGGGAGAAGAGTCAACAGAGGCTACCGACACTACAACAGAGACAACCAAAATGAAAAAGGAAAAAAGGTATGTTACATAGCCACAGATATTAAAATTGAATCTGATTCTAATGATGATATAGAAGTTGTATTTGTTGTTATGAAAGATGACTCAAAGGAAGAAGAGAAACATTGAAGAGACAACATTGATCTCTAAAGTGAGTAGAAATGATACATGGATCATAGATAGTGGTTGTACACATCATATGACAAGTGATGTAGAGAAGTTTGATCATCTTGTTGAATATAATGGAGGATCTATGAGAATGGGAAATGATGCACCTTGTATGGTAAGAGGTAAAGGATCACTGATGATCAATGATAGACTACAATGTGAAAATGCATACTGGGTAGATGGACTAAATTATAACCTGTTAAGTGTGGCTCAGCTGAACAATTCAGGCCACGGACTAGCTTTTGAGAGCAAAAAGGTGAAGATCTATGATGATGGAGGAAGACTTGTCAGAACTAGTACATAATACAGAGGTAATATATTCTATCTTGATATGGATCAGTCTTCTTGTTTGTTAATAAAGAATGAAGATGTCTAGTTGTGGCATAGAAGATTATGCCATGTGAACTTTGACAACATGATCAAGATTAGTAGAAAGAAAAGAGTTAGAGGATTGCCTAACTTGACAAAACCTGATCATGCCATGTGCCATGAATGTTAGAAAAGTAAGATGAATAAGTCTAGTTTTAAAAGAAAAGACTATTCAACAAAGAAGATACTTGAGTTGGTTCATACCGATCTATGTGGTCTTATGAGAACTCAGAGCTGTTCTAGTGATAGATATTTTATTCTTTTTGTTGATGACTATACTAGACTGATGACTGTTATAAAGCTAAGGTATAAAGTTAAGGTAGAGAAAGAAATTGGAAAAGAAATAAAATACTTAAGATCTAATAGAGGAGGTAAATTTATCTCTGATGAATTTACTAATTTTTGTAATGAGCATGGAATCAAAAGATAGGTATCTGCACCGAGGACACCTCAGCAAAATGGCATTGCTGAAAGGAGGAATAGATCTATAATTGACTATGCTAGAACATTGATAATACAGAAGAGTTTTGCTCAGACATATTGGAGGGAAGCTATTAGTACAACTGTGTATGTTCTTAACCAAGTACAACTAAAGAAGGACTCCAACCAAACACCTTATGAACTATGGTTTGGACACAAACCTACTGTAAGTTATTTCAAAATTTTTGGAAGTAAATGCTTTATTTTGAAAGATGAGAAAAATGGAAAATTTGATTCTAAAGGAGATGAAGGAATATTTATGGGATATTCCACTACAAGTAAAGCATATAAATGTTTGAATAAGGTTACAAATAAGATAGTTGAAAGTACTAATATTCATGTCGACAAGTTTGATGACAAGTACATAGAGGAAAGCATAAAGGAACCGGAAGACTATGGTAGATTCACTTACATTGAATATCCAAAGTATCTACAAACACTGCAAGCAGTGCCAACTGGTTAGTAGGGAAACAATGTAGGACAATAGGCAACACAAATCAAGGAACAAGATGGAGCTACCGAACAAGGAAATGACCCTGAACAGGATGAGCAAGAAAGGAGAAATCAAGTTTTGGCTAGTTTTGTCAAAAGACATCATCCTGAAACATAAATCATTGGAGACAGACATGCTGGAATGTAAACTAGAAGCAAAACAAGACAAGGTACATGTTTAATTTATGAATTTGAACCTAAAACTATGAAAGTTGCATTAGAAAATGAAGAATGGGTTAATGAAATGAAGGAGGAAATAGAGAAAATAGAGAAGAACAAAACCTAGTCCTTAGTACCCTGACCAAAACATAAAAATGTTATTGGTACTAAGTGGATATATAGGAATAAATTGGATGAAAATGGTGAAGTCACAAGAAATAAAGCTAGATTAGTATGCAAGGGATATGCACAGGAAGAAGGCATTGACTATGGTGAAACATTTGCATCTATTGCTAGATTAGAAGGAGTTAGAATTCTACTTGCATATGCTGGACACAAGAAATTCAAAGTCTATCAAATGGATGTAAAGTCAGCATTTTTGAATGGTATACTAGAAGAAGAGGTCTACATTGAACAACCTGAAGGATTTGTTGATCCCAAAGTAAAGACATGGTATGTAGATTACATAAAACTTTATATGGTTTGAAGCAAGCACCAAGAGCATGGTATGAAAGACTACATACTTACTTGTTAAGTATTGGATTTGTTAGAACAAGTGAAAATAACAATTTGTATGTGAAAGGTGATACTGATGATACTATTATCATTTTTGAAATATTTGTTGATGATATTATCTTTCGAGGCTCAGATCTTGTCTGCAAGGCATTTTCTGATGAAATGCAAAAGGAATTTGAAATGTCTATGTTTGGAGAGATTAAGTTCTTTCTTGGACTACAAGTGATTCAACAGAGTGATGGAATATTCATCACACAATCTAAATACATAAAGGAAGTAATGAAGACATTTGGCATGGAAGATGCTAAACTTTTGGGAATACCGATGGCTACTGGATGCAAATTGACAAAGGAGGATGAAACTACAGAGGTAAATCAGACACTTTACCGATCCATGATTGGTAAATTAATGTACGTAGTTCATAGTAGACCAAATATAGCACATGTTGTGAGAATTGTTGTGAGATTTTTTGCTAATCATAGAGAATCACACATGATAGCTACAAAAATGATCTTAAGATACTTGAAGAAAATAGAGAATTATGGATTATGGTATCCTAAGGAAGGGAAGTTTGAACTGAAAGTTTACACCGATGCTAATTGGACTGGAAATGTGGATGATAGAAAAAGCACCACTAGAGGAACATTTTTCTTTGGTGAAAGACTTGTAACCTAGACAAGTAAAAAGAAGGCTTGTATTTGTCAGTCTACAGCTGAAGCAGAGTATGTTGCTACTACTACTAACTATTCAAATATTGCATATATCAAACAAGTGTTGGAAGGAATGAATGAGGTAATCACTGACCTGGTGATTATATATTGTGACAACACTAGTGCTATTAATATTTCAAAGAATCCTATGATGCACTCTAAGACAAAGCATATATCTATTAAGTCTCATTACTTAAGAGAACAAGTACAAGAGAAGCAAGTGAAGTTAGAATTTGTCACATCTAAAGAATGACTTGTAGATATTTTTACAAAACCCCTACTGAAGGACACATTTGAATACTTAAGGACTAGACTTGGGGTCCATCCCCTATCTATTGGTCACTAAGGTGATTTGGATGTTGCATCAACCTACTTATATCATAAGATCATTCATGTTGATGTAGCATAGTTCACACTTTGAATCATGTTCAAGGTTGTGATTAAGTTTGAAAACTTGAACCGATTGGAATATCAATATTCAGAGATATAGAGGAAGACATAACTGTTTATTTATTTGTTTCTTTGGCATTGCTATCAAAGGGAGAGATAAATAATATGAAAATGGACAAGCACCAATGAGAATTATCTAAGGGAGAGACAATCTGAATGAGACAAAGTATTGAAGATCAGTTACAGAGAACAAAAGCAAGAATAGGAGAATTGAAAAGATCACAACTACAGAATGGTAAAGTTGTATTATCTAATGTTGTAAGTCAAAGTATTTTGTTCACAAGTTTTAGAATATATGTTTGGTATGTGTATGGTAGATTTCATATTACTTGAGTTTCCATCAATGCCAAAGGGAGAGATTGTTGAACTACAACTGATTTGGAATTTGATTGAAGAATCTGTGATTAAAGCTCACTGAGGAGTTGCTGATTAGATATGTAATATGATTAAATTAGTATTTTGTTTTCATTGATGTCAACTAGTTTGAAAACACTTATCTTGTAAGTTACTATACCGAGACATCTGAAGAAAGGTGAAGGAGATGAAGAATAGATAAATCTACATGAGGAAAGATGTACATGACAAATGAGGATAAAGAACACATTGAGTAACTTGTTGATGAGCCTATGACCTGATGATATTGACTTTATTATGTTGCATTCGTCTATGATGAAGTATAGAGCCAAAAGACACAAAGCAGTGTTGTCGGTAAATGAAGCATTTCCAGTATACACCAATGGAGTGTAGTGTATATCGATCATAGTATTAACTGAGTAGTGTTCACCAACGCATTTTTTTGTTAACCGAGTGGAACAAAATGAATTAAATGATTAGTTTAGCTGATAAGATTGATGAGCTGGCAAATGTATAACATTGAGGTAATAGATAATATTTGTTACACAAATCGACGGCTAACAAAATTCAGGGAAGATCTAATGGAGAAGATTGAAACATGTCATTGACACAAGTACCGAGAAAGTTTGAAGTGGCAAAATCTCTGAATGTGGTTAAGCGGAAAAATATGATGGTGGAGAAGAAAATGATTTACTCATCTATATAAGAGAACATAATTTCTTTATGGAAAGATGCCGGAAGAAGTAGAAACTGCAGGAATATTGTGTGAACAAGATTTTCATGCATTTTGATCATACTAGTTAGTGAGAACCGAGCTGCAGAACAATTACCGAGCTACAAAGAGAAATTACCAATGGATATTAAGTTGATATAGTATTGAATCTAAAGTCAAATATTGATCAGAAGGATTTGTATGGACTAAATATTGATCTGTAATCTCCAATTGAAGTTGTATTAAGGCAGGTCATTTACTACTACATATTTAACCATTGTATATAGTCAAAATCTCTTAACCAAGTGGACTCTGAAAGTCTTATGATGTATCATTCATAGAATGAACATTGTTATCCTATCAACCCCATAGTGAATGTTGGTTGGATGATAAATTCTAGTCTAAAATCCTCTAACAAGGTCACACCTGACAGTGCGTTTGTAAACCTTTAATAGGGTTGGGTCTTAACCGACCTCACTTCAGAAGAGTGAACAATTTTGGGTTGCCAGTCCCAAGTGGTTTTTCCCTTTATAGGGTTTCCACATTAAATCTCTTGTCTTATGTGTTGATTGTGATATTTTTTTCTTATCATTCTTTACATGTTACATATTAGATTTGATCGATAAACTATTATAGTATTAGACTGGTAATCGATAAAAGCATAGATAGTGAAAGTTTTATTGTTTACCGATGAGAAAAAATTGAAGAAATAGTTTTTAATTATACATTTTGTTTTGGGACACTGGATAACTGATTCAGCCCCCTCTAAGTTATTCTAACAAGATTGACTAGGCTCTCAGTTGTAGAAAGATGAGGATATTTCTATGTTAAGTCCTTAGCCTCTACTAACTCTCTTTGAATGGCCTCTAGATGAGGTGTCAACATTATTTTCATAGAGATTAGATGAGCCCTTATCTTACCATCATTAGCCATCAACTCAGTTATCCTTCCTTGTGAATGTAGAAGCTTGGCATAATGTTTTGATCTGGAACTTGCATCCAAGCTCAAGGATTGATTGGTAGACTTAATTTCTTGTTGTAGTTTGTCTACTAGCTCCTAGTTATCCTTTGTAAACTATTCTACAACACACAATTTGGTATAAAAATATTGTGCATTCACTACCACTTCTTCAGAATCTATTATTAGAGTAGAGTGTTCTACCTATTTTACTACAATCTCAATAGATACCTTGTTCAATACCTTTGTTTCAAACTTCCTTTCTAACCAATGCAACAACTTATCATTTTCTTCACTTTCTTCATTAGTCACTTTCTTGACTATATGGACAAGTTGTTCCAGTATGGGGTCAGATTTATTTACATCAGTCATTTCAAAAGCATCAATAAATATTTCTTTTATCTCATGCAAAACTTTCTTTTGCTGATGTTCTCTTCTTAATTATTCTTACCTGATTTTCCTCTTCAGTAGGTCTTGCAATATTTGCATCTACTCATATGATAAGTTATCAGAATCCCATTTTTGAATTACAATAACTTCAATTTTTACCTCAGTGAAGAAACTTTCACCTTCTTTTTCAGTGCCTTCTTCTTTGGTGTACTCCCACTCGACATCTATACAAGAGCTTGTATTGCCTCTTGTTCCTTAGGCTCTTGGATATCAATAGCTTTGTCCTTCTCTTCTATTCCCTTATTCTCCACATGAGGATTACATTCACTAATGCAAACTACTCTCCTTTTTCTTTTTGTGACTCCTCAAAAAATGTAGACTGATGTGTAGTTGCTGATGGAACTTGTTCCTCAATAGTACTCATACCGGCTAACATGTCAACTATAAAAACTTTAGGTTTGGTGGGGGTTGTGTTGATAGTTGATGTATCATCAATTTGTGGATAATCTATTACTTGTAAGAGCATTGTATTAATGCTTGGCAAAGATGTGTCTTTTTCTTCCTCTTCTTGTATGTTTTCCTCAGTTAATACCTGAGTTTTTACTGGGGTATCCTTTGTGATGTCAAAAATACTTACTCTAGATAACTTTTGACATTTTTCTTCCTTGGGAGCTTCTTTCTCCTAAATAGGTGGCTCAATTATATCTTGTATATTTTCTAGCTCAACACCCTTAGATGTGCTAGCATCTTAATGTGCATCCTTATCAATTAGCAATCCAAAAATTATCTTCCAAGTCTTTAGACTTGGCTATACAACATCCTCAACCTTACGTTGAAGGATAGAGTAAGCTCTAAGTTTATGAATGAATCTATTCTTGTATTGTTCCACAACTTCCTGAATATTGGTAGAGGTTAGATCCGGTGAAACTTGAGCTAGTGTGCTCTCCCTTATCTTCTTCTCAGTCATTAGAGAAAACTCCCATTTTTGTGCAACTCTATTTCTTAACTCTTTAGGGACTAGTTTCCCCAACTATATAGGTAACATCCTGAAAGTGCAGAGCATCTCAAGAATAGCTCTTCTACATTTTCCTTATCTCCTATACTCATTCTCTCAAATCTTAATTGCTTCAAACCTATAAGTCCAGTAGAGTTCTTGATAGTGTGGCATATTTCATCAACATTTGGTTTTCTTTTCCCTGATGTAGGGGTTTTCTTTTGTGACTTGGCAACTATGATTGTAGATACTACCCTTGTTCTTGGCCTAAGCATAGGTGATGATGTAACCTTAGGTTTTTGTATCTTTTTACTCATGGGCTTGGCAAGTACTGCCTTCTTTCCTTTCTTCTTTTCTACTACTATCTCTTCTTCTTCATCACTCTCACTGGGATCACTTGCTTCGTCTTCTCCCAGTCCTTGTGTTAATTAAAGAGGTTCATCCTCCTTTGTTTCTCCCATCATTTTTACTAGATTCTTCACAATTTTCTTCCTCTTTCTCTCTACTATTGTAACCTTCAATCCCATGGTTATTTTAGATTAGCCTCTACATACATTCCAAAGTAAGGAGCCTTTTTATCAATTTCCTCGACTAGAAAGCCTATTATAGTAGTTGTGGTCTCATCAATATTTACCTCATAAGGTAATGGCATTAGCCATGAAGCCCTCGGTGAAAAAGCTTGTGCATAAATGAAATCTATGCCGACTAAGAAACAAATGTCTTGGCTATACTTCTCAACTAAAGACACAGGAATCCTACTTCTTTTCTTCATTTTCTTCTTGAACTCAATGAAATAATTTTCCATCACACTCTCAAAGCTTTCTCCTATTTGACTGATAAACTCATTTATTTGAACTATGACTGGTTTCTTCTTATCCCAAATTAATCCTCCAATAGTAGGAAAACACTTATGAATATAAAAGAATAGATAGATGAGTAGGGAACCAAACTTACACATAGAATTCTTTTCTTTTGGGATTGAATTTAGGTTCTCAACAAGTTGAGTTAGTTGGATCTCAGTGAGATAGTAAGTATGTCCCTTCTTGATAATTTTCCAAGCCTAGTCCACTGCTATGCATGGGATGATGTCCAACTGACTAGACTGGTATAATTTGTGAGAAATTATCCTCACTACAAAATCAATCTCCAGATCAGTGATGGTGGAGATTGTCATTTCTTGCTTATTCCATACTACCTAAGTGTTTTCCTGAATCTCCTCCTTGCTTAAAAATTTCATTGTTCTTTTACCAAAAATTGTAGGGTATCCAGTTACCCAGTTAATCATGTCCTTTATTATCTAAACTAGTCCATCCTCTAGCCACAATTACATGTCATGCACTCTGCTAAGTATGATTTTGATGCAATCCACTTTGAAATTTTGTGAAAAATATAGGGCATGAACTAACCCTTGCTCAGCAATTGTCTTGTGTTTCGGCTTCAACACCTTATTGCTGCACAATCTATCATATGCTTCCCTAATTTCATAGTCTCCAATTTCACCAATTTTGACATGTAACATGACCTAATGTTGTTTATCATCAATAAATTTTCTAGAACCAATGATAGAGCACTAGTAAGATCTCCCTTGATCGCGCTCTCCAGAATAGTCTGAAACTTTTATGGCTTACACACTTCATTCCTTACTAACTGAATGTTGAAAACTTCCTTCCCTTTTTTCTTCATTGCAGAAGATGAAGATGATGCCATTGATTTTAACTTCAAAATTCTTGAAAAATATTTTTTCTCGGTAGGGTACCTTTGCATAAGTGTTCTGTAGATGATATTCCGACAACACGCTAAAAAGATTTGAAATCGCCCTTAAACAAATAGGTTACATTCTCTCTAAATCGCTCAAAGAAATTTCAATTAGTTGGTGAAATGAAATGAATGGTAACATTCCACTTTATAGACTTCAAATAGTCAAATTAGGGCTTCATAAATGATCTATACATATTCTAGGTGGAAAATAGTTGTCTCAACATTATTATGTTAAGCTCAGCTAACACAAGCTTGATTGATACAACCGTTAAGTCATAGCTTGTTGTAAATCAAATCTCAGCTACCACAGGTGCTCGGCATAAATTGATAACTCGATCAAAACACTAACGCTTGGTATAAAAAAATTCAATTGCTCCACTTTTCTCAAATATGTCCTAATGCATCTTTATCTATGTAGATATGGACTTTTACTCAACTTATGTTAGGAATTGATATAAGATAAAGCATTGTAAGACTCAGCTCCATACATACCTTCTTTTCTTACTTTGAAGAAGTGTGATCACCTGATCCATCAGATTGGGTGACCTCAGGTGTACTAACTTCACTTGTGCTTCCTTCTTCTTTCTTCTTCCATGTTTTATTCATCTGGTTTCTCAATTTCTCATGGATATCTTCATTCTTTCTTTGATCATTTCTCGGTATGGGTGATCTACAGTCTTTCTTTAGATGACCTATCTTGTTACATTTATGGCATACCATACTTCCATTCATCCAACTTTTAGATTTACCTCTGAAATGAGTCTTCAAACAATTTTCTCCAATGTGTCCATATTTTCCACAGTAATGACAACTATACCAAGTGTTATAATCCCAATTGTATGAGTTACTATTCATAGGTGACTTAGTCTATTCATTTGATGACCATTTAGGTTTAGATCTGCATTCAAATGCTCTATGTCCATATTTTTGATAGTTGAAACAATGTCCTTGAAATTTTGGTGAGATAGGTGTACTACTAACCTTAGACCTGCATTCTTGTGCATGATGTCCAAGTTTCTTACAGTTAAGGAAATGTCCATTAAATTTAGGTTTAGGATCAAACTTACCATGTTTTCTTCTACAGATGTTAGTTGTATGTCCTGGCTTTCCACAGTGATGTCATGTCGGCTTGTTGTTCTTTGGTTTAGCATTCTTTTTCTCTCCACCTTTTGATGATTCTCCTTCCTTAGTGGATGATGAATGCTCATTTAGTCCAAGTCTAGATCTATCACAAAATCTTCTAGGTGACCTTAATAGGTCTTCAAATTATTTTTTAGCTTCATTTGGTTTATTCATCCTTTCATTAATTTCCTTTTTAGATCTCAGTTCATTTCTTAGTTGATCATTTTCAAATCTCAGATTGTTGATTTCCATATCTTTCCTTCCCAATTCTTGATTAACCAGTAGTAGTTGATTTACCATGTCTAGTTGATTATTATTCAAACTTTGCATGTCACTTGTCCTTTCATCAAGTCTCATTGATATTTTTCTATTGTCTTCTTCAGCCATTATCTTGTCTTCTTTAGCTTTCTTCTTTTGTTAAACTACTCCATAGAGTCTGACAAATTGAACTTCTTATTCTCTCTTTAGATTTCTAATGTCATCACTTAGTATGCTATTTTTCTCCAGTATCTCTTTTATGGCTTTGTCACTATCTATAGAGTTCCCATTATCAAATAGTCTAGTAGTATCTTCTTCTTGATATTGTGATTCATTTTGCTGAATAGAAATTTCTCTTCTCCTACTTAAGGATTTCTTCAGTTCTCCTCTGGCTACTTCAAGTTGTTGTAATGCAAGCTGAACATCAATCTTCTAATTCTCTATAACTTTTCCTAGCTTATGAACCTCCATCTCAAGATCTTTATCTTCAAGTGGTTAGACTTTCTATAAGAAACCCTAAAGCTCTGATACCAATTATTGGAAATTTAGTTGGGAAATGTGATACTGAGAGGGGGGTGAATTAGATATCACCTATTAAACCAATTTTACATTACTAAAAAACTTTTCATAGCATTAAAAAAACTTCATTAATGTAATGAAACTAATACACTAAACATCATTTCAAAAAGTACTCATAACATAATAACTTTGGTTACCTAGAAACACTTGAAAGGTAAAATGGGGTTGTATGACACCCATAAATCTTCACTACTATAGTATAAAGTTTTCTTATTAGGGCTAAAAATTTGATCACAAAATATGATCTACCTTGTGAGGGGTTTACCCTATTAAGAGCTAAAAGACTTATAAAATCAACCTTGCAAAAGGATTTAAAACTTACAACTAAGTAAGCACTTAGTTAAGAGATTACATAAGGTCTGTTAAAACCACTCTGTTAAGAGATTTACCCTGATACACTTATTAGAATGTCTGAGTACCTGATCCTTTAGTCTACACTGTATGCTAATTACAGATCTTCTCCTTCCAGTATTTGATTTGATCAAGTATCTATCAAGTTTATCTTTGTTTTGTCCTTCACTGCTTTACTTTGTTACACTCGGTCACTAAACTCTATCAAAATTCTTCACTAGTCTGAATGTATTCTCTTCTCATTCCTCTCATTCCCTTTGCATCCTCTCACATGTTAGGAATAGTCCCAAGAGATAATTGAGAGAAGGGGGGGGGGGGGGGGGGGCGGTGAATCTGTTATCTACTAGTTTCAATTCATTATCCAATTAAGTATACTTAAACATAAAGCATAAACACAATGAAAGAACATTTGAACACAACACCAATATTTTGGTTACAAGGAAACCCAAATAGGTAAAAACCCTAGTGGGAATTGACACCCACTAATAATATGCACTAGTGTATTATGATCCTTGTTAGAAGATCCTTAACCCTGTTAGGAGTTTCTTTACAATATATTTAGTACAGTGACCTGCTCAAGGGTCAGACCCTATTAGGAGTCTTTTACAATTAACCTTGTTAGGGGTGAGGATGCACTATCCAAGAGCACACTGCTCAAAGGGGTGAAGGCTACAACCTTCTGAATAATAGATACACACTATATCTGGATCTTGGTGAACTACTCTTTGACCTGCTGCCTAGATTAGTTCCAATGTATAGCATAAACTCTTTACTTGGTCACATAGACCTTCTACTGATGGCTCAACACTTAGTACACTCTACTCTGCTCTTCACAATCAACTCTGAACCATACCATAGCAATCACAAATGACCGCCTATACATATCTTTCCACTAAATGATATAATCAACTCAACCTATTAGAACCACCTTGAAATCATATTAGAGAAACCATAACATACTATAATAATAATTTTTTTGGATCTACTAAGCACGTAACACATTCTAGGACCTATCCAATATTAAAAAATGTAGACACACACTACAGACTATCGACTCTACCAAAGTAACTAAAACTTTCTCCTCAAGTTGAATTACATCATCTTCTCTTAACCAAACATTACTAACTCTTCTCCAAGCACTAATCCAAGGGTGCATATCAAAATGATAGGTGCAACTCCTAAATCAATATAATCTATGTCAACTCTTCTGAATAAACATGGGAAATTACTACTGGTGAATAGCGATTGCATAACTTCACTTCTACTGATCATCAGACTCTGCATCCATGAATGTAACATCACTAACATGTCTCCATCACATATCCAAATGTGCAAGGCTCTATGATAACTATATGGACAATCACTCATAGAATACTACATGTAACTCTATCAGAAACACTGCTGACACATGCTATTATATAATTGTCTATACTAACAGTTAACCTCTACATCCATGATATCATGCTGATAACATGTCCATGTTGTATACACTAGAATTTTACTACATAAGTCTTCTACACATGCTACTTACCATATGTTGTCATCAATGACAAACATACAGTTAGTACTAGCTTGCTAGAAAATCTCCAACATCACACACACATTAGGGTTTAGATCTACTCCTTATATAGATAACTGAACTTCTTCAAAATTTAAGATCTATGATTCAAATTTACTCTTTTTCCACTTAAGCTTTCTTAATTCTATTTTTCTCCAAATATTACATTGGGATCAATGATTGTAAAATAGGAGCATAATCACCTTCATGATTTCCTAAACAAACAAAATATAAAACATGAATGTCAGCCAAAATGTTTTACCTTGATGATTGTGCCATAAAAAAACTCATATGTCATTTTTGGTTAACTTGACAATTGATGTCTTTGGTACTCAGCATTCACTGTACTCGGTGTTCGCTGATATCTCTATCGCTCGATATAAACTACTTTACATAGCTTGACAAAAACTAACTTGGCTAATACAAAAGTACTTAGTGACCATTGGTTTACTTGGCAGTGACTACTGCTCAGTAAAAATATATTACATGACTCGACCTATACATGATGACTCGGTCACAGTGATGACTGACCAACATTGCCTAGATAATGACTAAGTGTAAGATACTAATAGACAACAAAACTATAGGGATCTACAATTTCCAAGGTCTACCCCAAAAAAATATGACAAAAATCCATAGGCATGCTATCACATAACACCTTATCATACTACTTTCCAATTTTCAAATTCACATAACATTGTTCACTTATCAAGAGTGTATGCTCATCCTTGATCCATGAAATCTGATGGGGCTTCAGGTGGTCCAACCTTTTCAACTAAAAATTTGTAACCATTTCCTCAGATTCCAAGTTCTCTAAGCTTCCACTATCAATGATTAGCTTCCACACTTCATCGAAAACTCAACATCTAGTCTTGAACAAACTTTTCCTTACTGGATCTTCCTTATTAATTTCACTCCAAAGTTCTCTCTTGACCATCGAGTTCTTTTCCTTCTCAAGTTCATTCAGTGAATCTTCTTGCACCAAAGCATTTCTACTACTACCGACCTTCTTTCTTGCATGTGCACACTCAAATGATCTATGTCCTTCTCCATAATTGTAACAAGTTCCTCAGAAACCACCTCTATTATAACTACCTCAGTAGTTATTGCCTCTTCCTCTAGATGAACTTTCACCTTTCCACTCGATCTTACCTTTATCCATATTTGTCTCTTTCGGATCAGATATATTTTTTTCACCATAAGATCTACCTCTTCCTAGGGAATCTACCACCTCTACCTCTTTGTCTCTGCTCATGTCTTTTGTTTAATTTCTCCTTAGCTTTTAAGGCAAACTGATAAGCTTCCTCAATGTTTTCCAACTTGACCAAACTGATTTCTTCTTGGATGGAAAATCTCAATCCATTCAGGTACCTAGCAATTCTTTACACATCATCTTCATCATGTCTAGATCTAATATCTAATCTATATAATTCCTTAGTATAGTCTTTTATCGAGCTATCTTTTTGCCTCAAACTTTGCATTCACCTAACTAGGTTAATCGTATAATCACAAGGTAAAAACTTTCCTCAACTTATTCACCATCTTATTCCATACCTTATTTTGTCTTTGCCTTTCCTCTTTTTGTCCAACTGTAGATGTTCCCACCACAAAAGATGCATGGCTCTTCAAATTTTTGCTTGCAATTTTCACCTTCTTTTCCTCAAGGACATTTTCATACTCAAAGTACTTTTCCATCTCAATGATCAAGTCCACCAATTCATTTGAATATAGCTTTCCACTATACTCAAGAGGATTGGAATGTGGTGAATACTTCAAATTTGTCAAATCTTTCAACAATATTCCTTACCTTGATCCATCACTAGTGTAGGTTATACATCACCTTGTTCTTCCTCAATTTCATCATCACTAACATCTTCAAGATGTCTTCCTCTACGTTGGTTTGTCTCAATAGCTTCTAATCTAGCAACAAGTTGTCTCAACATGTCTACCAATCTTGGATCCACATCTCACCTCCCATGAACCATCTTGAAACTCTCTGCATTTGCAAGCCAGATCACAATCTTCTACCCTACAACAAATCAACTAGGGTTTGACAAGAAGGAACCCTCAAACCTAGATTCACAAATCTAGATCTAAATCTCACCTTCGCTCTGATACCACCTGACACAAGGAGAGATGAGGATAGGGGACAAAGGCACAACCTAATCCAAATCTACCCTACTATAATGCCCTGCCCTGGAGCCCATGGGATATTTATGTTATGTTGTAGTAATATATTTGTTAACATTTAATATATATTACACATTAAAAATGTATAATCAATACAACTATAAGAATAAATATCAATGTTAGCATTTGATAAGATATGATACTAATTAACACAGCTCAGTTAACTATCCCAAGGGTTCCAAGACATAGTTACTTTCTACCCTAACTAGACTACTAAGGACCACCACCACATAATCACATGATATATTCTAGGTTCATTTTAAAACCCAAATGAAATATTCCTAGTCCTTTAATTAGCCATAATGAAATGAACACATATAAAAAAAGTAGGCTACAACATCCACATGGCCTAGAAGGAATCAAATTATATTTATCATATCCATACAAGAAAGGTACAATTCATGAGATATAATGATACATCCTTGAATATACAATATGTAATACCTCATCGAGGGCCCCTTAGCATGAGGACATGATTATACAAAAAAAACATGTGGAATGATAATTTATTTTATTTTATTTTTGTTTTGTAATAATAAAGAAGAAAACATAATCTCATTTGATTCATATAATGTAAATAGAAGTCATGATAATCAAGAGAATATACTACTTATCATTCTCAATTAACAATGATTATCATTACATACCTAAATATAACTCTCTTTCTTTTTCATTACAACCACCATGTCCAACACCTATTGCTACACACATGTCTAAACAAAAAACATTAAATTCATGATCACAAATATCTTAGCTATGCTGATCATTAATAAGAAATAAAATAATTACATTAAGACTTAAAGACAAACCCTAAGGGGATTGGACTTAAGCCTCGGGGGCTCATCATTGATGGCCTTGCCTACATTCATGCTCAAAGACTTCGTAGTTTGACTCAATATCTTTGAACCATATCATACTAGTACATCATAACAAGGGTTCAAAACATCATATTTTATTATATTAGTATCCATAAATACAAAGCGGATACGCAACCCTTTCTAAGGTAGATTCCCCAGGATAGTCTCTTCATCTACTTAGAAATTAAAGATGGAATACGTATCAAACATAGTTTAAGAAAAAGCTGCCTTAACTTGAAAAATAATTTTAATGAAAATAAATACATTTCTCTTTTATTTATTTAAACCCCTTTTCTTTCTTCTATTCTCTTTTTAATACCGTATATTATAAAGTAATGTGCCACTTTTAATTTATCTTTTGATCCTTTCTTTATTTATTTATTTCTTTTTTTCCCTATAATCTTTCCTTATATTTCTCCTATCTTCTCTCCTATAATTTCTCCTATGTTTTTACTAAAATTTTAAAGGATATTCACCAAAATATTTATCATAAAATTATTAAATTTAAAATCTAATAATCTCCCTTATTTAAATTAACAAATAACTTATTAAATAATATTATCAAAATAAAATATTATAAAGCTAAACATGATAATATTTAAATATTAAAATAATTTTGAACCTTAAAACAACATCCACTTTAATACGTTTATTATTTCAACATTATTATTATTTTAATTATTTTTAAATTAACTTATGCTTGTTGCATAAATTTTTAGTCCTAATTTTTTTTAAAATGAAACAGAGCCAGGTTCCATAATTTTTAATACTAAAACCTTTTTCTCCCAAGATTTAGAATAAACACAGTATTAATAATCCATCCCTAACTATAGGTTTTCTAGTTTATTTTATGTAGATTATTGCTAAGCTTATTATAGTTCCATTTTAAAAATTTGAAATCTAACTTGCGAGAGATAAATGATCACACATGAAGAACACCATGAGCAATAAGAGAGAGACACAAAGGAGGATTTTCTAGATTCAAAAGCCTACCTGGATCCTTTGATGGAGGTTCATGAGACAACACTTCCCCGAGCCTAACATTCTTGCAATCCTTATGCAACTTCCCAAGAAATCCTCATCTCTAGCCTCCAAAAATCTCGTCCTTCTAGATGCAATCTCTAGCCTCTTTCGAAAACCACCAAATAACAATCTCAGAGAATAATAAATTCTCCCTTCATAAATATAACTTTCCTACTAGCAAAATACTCATCCCAATAATGTTTCTTCTTGAATCTAACTCCTATCTAACCCCCCTCTCACATAGGATATTTCTCCTATATATAGATTGGAGGGAGTAGTTGCATGGGTAATTCAATCGATGCATCTATCCTAACCATCCTTTAGTTATTCATTAAGATAATATGGTTTGCAGAACCATTCCTGTGAAGGGAAAAATAAATATTATTTAATAAAAATTTAATCTTTGTCTCCTAAATTTAAGGGTGGAAAAAATAGATAATATAACTTTTAGGAATACTTTACTAAATTACTTACTATAGTAATTTACCAAATATAAAAATAACATAGATTTACTATAGTCTTATAATAACTTCCTTCATAAAATTAATTTATTATATAATAATATATATTTATATATGTATTCATAGGCATATGTGTGCACCCATATGCTTATGTGTAAATATAACATAAGTAAGACACAAGATTATTAACATTACAAATAAATATTATTATTATTTAAATCAAATACATTATAATTTAAATCCACTACTAGTTCATATCCACCAAATATAATCATGATCTATATGTATATGTATGCATCCACATAGGTACATATTTACTAACATAAAATAAAAGATTCTATTAGAAAGTAAAGACCACCAAGATAACTGAGAGGGGGGGTTGAATCAGTTATCTAATAATTAAACCATTTATCAACATTAACTTCAATATCATCTTTAACAACTTTAAACCATATAATTAATACATTAACCAACCATAGAAAGATAATCATACACAATGACACAATAACACAAGATATGTTAACTAGGGAACCTCTTGATCAAAGAGTAAACCCCGGTGGGAATGATGCCCACAAAATGATGCACTAATATGAAAGTTCCTTGTTAGAGGATGGACCCTGTTAGGAGTCTTATAGAATACATTCAGTACATATGAATCTTTGTTAGGAGATTTTGAATCCCTGTTAACAAATTCTAACCCTGTTAGGAGTTATGGAAGACAGAAGGACCCACTGCCCAAATAGCTTCAAGGCAATATCTCTGAACTCACTATCCAACAGATCTTAGGATTATTCAATAGAATAATATGAAATATGTTATTGTTATACACTAAGTTTGCACCCTTGTTTCAAGCTCTCATAGTCTTGATAACCTATTATAATATGGGAATCATCTCTAGGTTGTGGGACCTATGCTAACTGAGATGAGACCTCCAGGTTCTAGGCTAGTTCCTCTTGGATAATCATCTTAATTTTCTTCTAGATAGGAAAAGTAAATCTTTTGAGGGAAAGGGATAGAAGGAATGCTTTGAAAGGGAAATGACTGAAAAGCAAACTACCTACTAGGTGATGCACCAAAATTAGGGTTTGGATCTCAGTATAGAGAAATGGAATCAATGAAAGGCTTAGGACTAGTAGGTCACAACTTACTAAAAAGGCTTACATAAGTGTTTCATAGGAGGGCCTAAATATAAGGCACAACTTATGACCTGTAAGCAGACATTCACTTTTGCAACCTAGTGTAGGATTGAGACAAGACTGTTAGGGGGCTGAAGCATACCCACAAAAACATCTAAATCAGATCAAACACAATAACACACAAAATTATAGAAAGCAAGAGGGATCAGGAACCCTAAGATATCACTGAAAACATCATATACTTTAATCCAATAAGAGATAACTCAAATAAGGAAGCATAGGGACATGAAGGATTGTCACAAAATGCCTCTGCAATGCTTTAATTATCAATGAAAGGTTTACAACTGTATAAGCTAGGGGGTAGAAATGATACCACAGATGACCTTTAAGAAAAGATGAATTTCTTCTACAATTGTCCAACTCTGAGCTCAAAAGCTCTAAAATTACAATATATACATCCTTCCTTGCATGCAGGCCAGGGTCAAAAATCTAACTAGGGTTACAGAAGATTTTATTAAAATAATATCTAACCCTCACTTAATCAAGTCTGATCATGAATATATCTCTACAAAATTATGGCCAATCAGACTTCAAGTTTGCATGCCCATCCCTATACCTCATTTTCCTACGGACAAGCAACCTGGACTCATCTACTTACTTGCAACTCCACTAAGCCATGAAGGCTCTCGAATCTGATCCTGAAGATATTTGGGTTTAAAATGATTAACCCTGCAAAAGGTGGCACCAAGCTCATTAAAGCTTCAACATGACATGGTACTCTATAAAGTCCATGGTGCCAACTATCAGATCATCCATCATCATCCTTCCAAGCTCCACTATCCTGAAGAATTAAATTCTAGCTACCCACTTTGTCGCGCAAGGCCGCAAGAACAAAACCCTAGAAAAACCTTCGTAGAGATATTCAAATTCAAATATTAATGGCTAACAAATATATTTTTAAAATGTAGTTGTCGATGCAAAACTTTTCTTGGCAGATGAATGGCCATGATTATCCTGACAATAGTCACAAACCCTCTTAAAAAGTCAATTCCATATCAGCAAGTTATGACCAATGAGATTTTAGCACGTCAGCATGTTTGGACCCACCTTGAGTTTTCTCACTTTAAGTCATTCAGCGAGTATGCGACTGAAGACTTATTTCTAAGTCATGAAATCCTTAGCTTTACCTTGTTCCTATTAGATGAGTCAATGAACAAGGCATTTCACTAAATCACTGGGTCTTTTAACTAACCCCAGTTCCATTAAGCGAACACAAGAATTCCTTTAGTCACAGAGTCGCTTAATAATTTACTAACCCTGGGCCCAGACTGCCACATGGCATTCTCTTATTCATTCCATTCACCTCATCAACAAACACCTCGGCACCTACTGACATCAGACCCACTTAAGACAAGATTCTGATCCAATGGCAGGTGCAAGATCTCATACCCTTCAAATATTCCTTTAGCTCATATGCATATTGTAGATCCTCATTAAACCGTGACCCAACTAAAAATTTGGTCCACCTAGAAGTCCTCATCAGAATGCAACAACCAATCAAATGCTTCACACATTAGCCCATATGACAATGCGGACCCACCTGACAAAGCCCGAAGATAAAGTAAGATCAATGGCAGGCACATGATCACATGTGTCAAAAAGATTCCTTGCAGACATGTGCCAGTCGTTGATCCTCTGTAGATGTCAGAGGCTTTTAAAATGCTAGAAACCTAGTCCCATTGACATATCACTGGATCAATACCATGTGGACCAATGAGAAGCCACCATTTGTGCACACGTAGCAGTGGACCCGCCAGGCATGAAGAGTTATGTCATCAAGGAGAATCAATAGTTGTCTCAGAATTGCATACCTCTGATACATTTCATGAGAACACATGCCAGCCATAGATTTCCAAGCTTCTGACATCCCTAGGCCTGCTAATAAAAATACAAGTCATCATCCCTCGACCAATAAAAAGCCTCCAAGTAGGACATCATGACAATGGACCCACTGACACACTACAGTGCTCCATTGAAAGGGAATCGACGATCGATGCATGATCTGATGCTCTAACACAAACCCTTTAGATCATCAGACAGTTGTTGATTCCTTTTAACTGGAACCCCACATAAAAGACCACTAGACCAAGACCACCAACCGAAATGGTAACTACTCACCAAATTGCAAAGGGTTAAGGGGTTAACTATCGGGAATTGGAGATTTGGTGACTAAAGGATTTAAAATGTGCACATGTTAAAAGGGAATTTTAAGTTGCTGATAAAGTAAGAAAGAAATAGAATGAGGGGCCTAGGGTTTGCAGGGTTATTTAGCTCAAATGGCTACTTTTTCAAATATTTAAACTCCAGACTAGGGAATGAAATAATTCACAGAGGCCAGAGGACATGGCATAAAATCATGAAAATTTTAGGGATTCTTGGCAGGGTAGAAATAGAGATTTTGGACTAGATTTTGGCCAAATTTACATGAATATGAAAATTAGGGTAACATTTTGGCAATTTCTACTGGATGTCAGCTTGCTAGACATGGAAAACTAGTGGCCTTGACATATCCATTGGGCAACAGAGTCATCAAAACTCAAAATTCTCTTAGAGAGGTAGAGCTGGAACTGTGCTTAGAGCACTTCTTGGAAAATAGGGGACTAACCTAGAAAAATAGGGGAAACATAATTACAAGAATTTATAGAGGGATTAACCTCAAAGTAGGACTTCAAGTGGAAACCATTGATTGAAATTGGTAGGGAAAATCCTTCCAGAGTTGCTAGTTGAAAGGCATTAGGGCCCCTACATTCTATTATAACAAATGGTCCACTCCAGAATGAATCAAATTTTGTATGCCTGCCAGGTCTTGACCTGAACTCATCCCACTTGAGGACTATGTCTCCAACCTTGAAATTTTTGATCTTGGCCCTCTTATCAAAGCTTTTCTTTTTTTGGATCTGATGGAATTCCATATCTTTCATGGATTTGTCTCTGATTTCCTTCAATTCCATCAATTGAGCATACTTGATCTGCAAAGGATCCTCCTCTTCAAATAGGACATATTGAGTGGCTAGGTTCAGGGCTGGAAATTTAGTTGAAATGGACAACTTGGCCTCTCTACCATATACTAGCACATAAGGAGAATTCCCAATAATCTTCTTTGGGGTAATTCTATCTAACCACACTGTAGACCTAAGCTTTGTATGCCAATCCCTCTGATTGTCTTACAGAGCCTTCTTGATTATCCTAATCAAGTTCTTATTTGTTGATTCAACCAAGCCATTCCCCTGAGGGTAATAATTTGAACTGGTATTTAGATAGATGCCATTCTTGACTACCCACTCTGAGACTTTGAGGCCTGTGAATACTAATGCATTATCTAAAATGATGGAATCAGGGGTGCCAAACCTATGAACTATATCATCATAAAAACTTAGGACAACACTCTCATTGGCTTCTTTTAATGAAATTGCTTATGTCCATCTGGTGAAGTAATCTGTTGCAGTGATTATCCATTTATGACCTACACTAGATGGAGGATTGATCATTCCAATTAAATCTATACCCAACTTCATGAAGGGTTGCTCTGTTTTGATTGGTTGTAGGGGTAAGGCTGCAAGCCTCTCTTTTCTTTCAAACATGGTGCTCTTGATGCATTTCCTCACATACTCATGACTATCCTTGAAGATAGATGGCCAATAGTATCTAGCCCTCATGATTTTAAAAGTATTAGTCCTAGGAGAAAAGTGACCTCCAGAAGGTCCATCATGAAACTCAAATAGGACATCAGCTATCTTTTCTAAATCTATGCATCTTAAAAGGACATCATTGTGATCCTTTCTAAAAATAACTTCATCTATTAGCACAAAAGGACCAAATTGTAATCTATAATATCTCATTTTTGTTGAATCCAAACCTGTAGGACATTGTCCTGTCTTCAAGTAATTGATCATATTAGGCAACCAACTTGTTGCCTTGGCTTATTCTTCTATAGAATGCACCACTAGAGATGCATCCATTTTCTCTAATTTCTTTGAACTCTCATCCCCTACCAAATTCTCACAAAGACCTCTTCCTCTAACTAGCTTGGTAGTTTGAATATCTATATCATATTCCATCACCTTGGTGATCTAACCAGCTCTTTTCTCATTTAGGTCTTTAGAAAGCAAAAACTCTTTGACACTTGGATGAGTAACTTTTAAATGTACCTTGCTATGGGTCAATAGATATCTAAAAATTTTAAGGCTCTTCACCACAACAAGCACATGTTTCTCTACAAAAGAGTATCTCTATTCATATTTTTCTAAACCTTTGCTAAAGAAAGCAATAGGCTACTCCAATCCATCTGAATTTTCTTGAGTCAACATTGTAGATATGGCATCATGACCTTCGTAAGAATAAAGGATAAAATCATTACTAAAATTTGGGTTTAGGAGAGCAGGAGCTTCTATCAAGACTTCTTTGATATCTTGGAAATTGACTTTCCCTTCTTTGGTCCAACTAAAATCTGAACTCTTTTTCAACATGGTCGTCAAGGGCTTTAGTAAATCTACAATGTTAGGCAAGAACCTCCTAACAAAATTAATCTTTCTTATGAAAGATTGGAGACCTTTCTTGTGATGTGGTAGGGGTAGCTCTAGGATGGCTACAATTCTCTCAGGATCTACTGTGATCCCTTCTCTGGACACTACATATCCCAACAATTTTCCTTCATGGACTGCAAACGTGCATTTCTTGGGATTAAGAGATATCCCAAATTCCCTACACCTTTCAAAAATCCTCCTCAAATGTTTGATGTGATCTACTGCATGTTTATAATAAATAGTTATGTCATCTAAGTAGACCAACACAAACTTGTACATTAGGCTCTTAAAGGCCATATCCATTGCCTTTTGAAATGTAGCACCTGCATTTGACAAACCAAAGGGCATCTTTTGATAAGCCATGGTTCCCCACTTGGTTGTAAATGTAGTCTTGTATTGATCCTCTTCATTCACTAAGATCTAATTGTATCATGAATAGCCATCCAATAATGAAAATCTCTCAAATCCAGAGACACATTGTAAGATTTGTTCCATAGAGGGTAATGGATGGTGATCTTTTAGAGAGGCCCTGTTAAGATCCCTAAAGTCAACAGATAACCTTAGCTCCCCATTCTTCTTCCTGATAGGAACAAGGTTGGAAACCCAACTAGTATGCTTAATGGGGTAGATGATACCACTTTCTATTAGTTTGAGTACTTCTTTATGCATGAGTGGCTCAAGCTTGGGATTGGTTTGGCATTAGGCTCTAACTCAATAGTGTGCTAAGAAAGAGAAAGATCAAAACCATTGAGGTCTTCATATTTCCATGCAAACACATCACTAAATTCTTTGAATAATTGGGTATAAGCTTGCTTTTCCAATTCAGTGTTCACTTTTCCAAATTGTAATCTCTTACCTAGTTCTGACTCTAATTCAACACACTATTCTTGTTGGACTACCAGGCCAACCCTATTTTTATTGACTTCATCATCCTTGTTGAAGATGGTCTCTAAGGTGACAAGACCTCTAAGCATCTTATTAGACTTTAGTTGTATCACTTGATCACCATAGTTTTGTGATAGCCTATCTTGATTGTACTCTGAAAAAGCATCATCTTCAAACAAGAATTGCATAATTTATTCATCATTTTCAAAAACCTACCAATTGACATCATTATCAGGAATAGATGGTCTGAAAATCACTTTGATATGCTATTGGTCCATTTCTTTTGAAATTCTATTCAGAATGTCATACTGAGATCCAACAACAGCTAACCTATCTGCATTTTGATTTAGCTTTCTAGGGATAGCAACAATATTGAAAGCACAAAAATATTCAATTACATCCCAAACTCTATGCTTTTATGCTCTCAAGGTGTCATTTTTGGTTGCACTTATCCCTCTCACTTGGTTGACAACTAATTCATTGTCACCATAAAGTTTTAAGGCCTTAAGCCCTCTTTTTCTAGCCCACTCTAGTCCATTGACTAGACTTTCATATTCTGCAGTGTTGCTAGTGCAGGAGAAACTCAATCTAAAGGTAGTATAATACCTTTCTCCTTTTGGGGATACTAGCATAGCACCACCAACAAACCATGTCTAATTCTAGCTCCATCAAAAAATAGTTCCCAAACCTGATTATTCTGATCCTCTGAATCAGTGTCCTCTTTGAGAGGGCTTGGTTCTATGGCTCCACTTTCTTGTATCAAATAACTTCCCAAACCAAAATCCCAAACAAGACTTTCTTGGGCCTCTAAAGCTTTTTCATCTAGTAAAATATCAGGGATACTCTCTATCTTTGTGCTTGCTTCACTAATAGTTGGGAAGTCACTGTCATCAAATATAGGGTAGTTTACATTGATGGTATTGGACACATATGGTTCTATATGGTGTGTTTCTAATGGTTCTAATTTAATGGTGACCTTGGTCCCATACCTTGTATGAAATAGCATGTGAGACTAGTCAGAAGATAGGTACCCCCCTATCTTGGCTATAAACTCCCTTGAAAGACATATAGAAAATAATGCAGGGAGATCTATAATATATATGTCAAGGAGGATGGAAAAATTAGGACTAGCATGAAGGATTAGGCTGGTATCCTTGGCCACACCTATAGTATTGACTAAGGATCCATCAAGTTGGGTAACCTTCTTTTGGAAGGGCTCATATTTTAGTCCTAATTGGTCAGCTACTTTCTTGGGCATCACAGTGCTAGTAGCTCCACTATCTACCATGCAATTATGCACTAAATATTTTCCAATAATTAGAGATACATAAAAGGGAGGTGGCTTTGAATTCCTACCTTGTGTGACATTTCCTTTGGAGTTGCTACCTAAAGCCTCCTTTTCTTGATCAATGTTAACCAACACTGGCTTTGCAGCTTCTTTTGTAGGTTGAGGAGTTGTCACTTCTGTCATGGCCTTCTTCAAAATTTCAGGTTGTCCTGGAAGAGCCAAAGAGTCCCACATGGACATGGTGGCATTCACCTTCTTCATGTTGTCTATAATATTGAAAGGTGTTGCAGTGTGTACTCTCTATTGTCCCTTCACTATGATGGGCTCCACTTCTTTAGAATGTTGGCCTTCCTTACTTGTAATGACAGGAGTCTCCTTAGGTATGATAGGATCAGCTTGTTGTAGTGGCTTTGGCATTGGAATATGCTCTCTCCATGTCTTAAGCTCTCCTTTTTTCTCTTGTATAGGCAACAAAAGAGACTTCATCATTGACTCCATTGAAGTCTGGCTGCTCCCAATTGAAAATGGCAGTCTCATTCTCTTGTGACTCTTGTTGAGGAGCTGACCCACTGGATGAAGCCTCTGATTGAGCTTGGGAGGCATTTTGAACCATTAAAGCTTGGTTCATCCATCCATTTGAACATGCGGCCTGGTTGTGAGGCTGATTACAAAGAAAACACCATTCATTATCCATAGCCATATTATTTTGACTAGGAACCATATCCCTAACTAGATTTGGAGAATTTAGAGGTGCAGGGTTATATGGTTGGAATGGTCTTTGGTTAAATATTTTCCTTTTTCCTTGATAGCCTCCTTGGTATGGTGGCCTATTTTATTGATAAGGCTATCCTTGATTTTGATATTGCTGATTAGGACCTTGGCCTTGTGGCTGAAAGGGTGGTCTGATTCCTTGACCTTGTTTCTTCAAATTTGTGACCTCTTTAGTCAAGGTCTGCAACAAGTTTGTCATTTCTTGCTAACTACTCTATTGGCTATTCTTTATTTCTTATAGCTCTTGAGAGAAGCTAGTTGTTAGCTCTTGACCACTAGTACTAGCCTGAGGTGGTAATATGGTGGGAATAGGGGTAAATGGGGGTACTTGTGTAGGTGCAATGGGCTAAAGGCTAGGGAAAATGGGCATTGGAGGCCTTCTAGAAATCATGCCTACTTGAATCAAACAATTTTCAGCCTTGACAGCTATGTCAAAAGCTTGGGGTAAAGAAGTACCACCCATAGACTAGATCATGATAGAAATTTGACCATTCAAGATTTGCAAGTAGTATAGGAAAGCATGGTCAGCTGATGGTCTCATAGAGACTAGAATTCTATTCCATGTTTTGAGGAATCTACTATTGTAATTTGTCATTTTCTTTTGAGGGTCTCTATTAATGGTTGTCAACTATTCAACTAGAGACAAGTTATCTAATTTATCCTCAAAATGTTTACTCAATGCATCCCCTAACTCATCCCATGAAGTAATAGAACTGACAGTCAGAGTTCTAAACCATTCAAGAGCCTTACCTTTTAGAGAGGCTGCTAGTAATTTTGTGGCCACATCTTCTTGAGTAATATTGTGTATGCTACAGATGGTGGTCACATCTCTTATGTGTTCAAAATTAGTTGTCTACCCTTCACCAGTGAAATCAGGTATACTCTTAAGTGCCACCAAGGTCACATCATGATGTTGAGCAAAGGCTAAGGGGCTCCCTTGGTTGAATGGTGCAAAGGCAAAATGCCTAGCCATTGTATGAGCTGTAATCTGAAGATTGACAACTATATGAGCTATATTTGCTACTGGATTTGAATCCTCTTCTAGATCTCTAGTTAGAGATCTGCCTCTTCTTCTAGAATGAAAGGGAAAAGGTCTCCTTTATGAGGTATCTGGTGGTGTTGATTGAACTCTCCTTGCAGGGGATGTTCTTTGAGTTGACTTGCCTTTGTGACTTCTTCTTGAGGGAAACTCTAAAAATTTGGTAGGCTTTGAGCTCCTAGTCTCAATCTTTCTCATAAACCTTAAACAAGGTTGGCCTGGATCTTTGAAATTAGTGGAGTCACCAGATATACTTGATAAAATGACTTCTAAAAGCCTATTTTATGCAATCTGCATATCAGAGATAACATAATCTCCAAACAATGAAACTCTTGTGTAGTCCCACTGAGCATACCAAAATTATTATACACTAAATTTGCACCCTTGTTTCAAGCTCTCATAGTCTTGATAACCTAGTATAACATTGGAATCATCTCCAGGTTGTGGGACCTATACTAACTGAGCTGACACCTCCAAGTTTTAGGCTGGTTCCTCTTGGATAATCACCTTAATTTTCTTCTAGACAAGAAAAGTAAATCTTTTGAGGGAAAGGGATAGAAGGAATGCTTTGAAAGGGAAATGACCAAAAAGAAAACTACCTAATAGGTTATGCACCAAAATTAGGGTTTAGATCTTAGTATAGAGAAATGGAATCAATGAAAGGCTTAGGTCTGGTAGGTCACAACTTACTGAAAAGGCTTACATAAGTCTTTCATAGGAGGGCCTGAATATAAGGCACAACTTGTGACCTGCAAGCAGACATTCACTTATGTAACCTGGTGTAGGATTGAGACAGGACTGTTAGGGGGCTGAAGAATACCCACAAAAATATCTAAATTAGATCAAACACAATAACAAAATTACAGAAAGCAAGAGGGATTAGGAACCCTAAGATATCACTGAAAATATCATATACTTTAATCCAATAAGAGATAACTCAAACAAGGAAGCATAGGGACATGAAGGATTGTCACAAAATGCCTCTGCAATGCTTTAATTATCAATGAAAGGCTTACAACTATATAAGCCAAGGGGTAGAAATGATACCATAGATGACCTTTAAGAAAAGATGAATTTCTTCTACAATTGTCCAACTTTGAGCTCAAAAGCTCTAAAATTACAATATATACATCCTTCCTTGCATGCAGGCAAGGGTCAAAAATCTAACTAGGGTTACAGAAGATTTTATTTAAAGAATAACTAACCCTCACTTAATCAAGTCTAATCATGAATATATCTCTACAAAATTATGGCCAATCAGACTTCAAGTTTGTGTGCCCATCCCTGTACCTCATTTGCTTGTGGACAAGCAACTTGGACTCATCTACTTACCTGCAACTCCACTAAGCCATGAAGGCTCTCGAATCTGATCCTGAAGATATTTGGCTTTAAAATGATTAACCCTAAAAAAGGTGGTGCCAAGCTCATTAAAGCTTCAACATGACATGGTACTCGGTAAATTCTATGGTGCCAACTATCAGATCATCCATCATCATCCTTCCAAGCTCCACTATCCTGAAGAATTAAATTCCAACTACCCACTTTGTCACGCATGGCCGCAAGAACAAAACCCTAGAAAAACCTTCATAGAGATATTCAAATTCAAATATTAATAGCTAACAGATATATTTTTAAAATGTAGCCATCGATGCAAAACTTTTCCTGGTAGATGAATGGCCATGATGTTAGCTTGTGGTGACTAATCAGGAAAGTACTATCCAGGAAAGTACTGTACTAAATTTTTTTTGAGGCCGACTACTTTTTTGATTATTTGGGCTGACTACTTATAACTCATTCTAACCCTAAAGCGGGAAAATATTGTATAATATGGATTAGGGTTCGGGATTTTCATTATGTATGATTTTAGTACTTGCAGCAAAATTGGGCTGTAAGGGATTACGGATTGTAATTAGATTGTAATCACTGGATAATAATAATATTGGACTTGCTGTTGGTGGATGTAGCCCAGGGATTGGGTGAACCACATTAAGATCTATGTGTCTTGTGTTCTATTCTGTGTGGTTTATTATTTTCTGATATTAGTTATATTTGCACATAATTGTTATTTCTGCCTTGTTAATCCTAACACATGATTATCCTGACAATAGTCACAAACCCTCTTGAAAAGTCAAATCCATATTAGAAAGTTACGACCAATGAGATTTTAGCATGTCAGCATGTTTGGACCCACCTCAAGTTTTCTTCCTTTAAGTCATTCAGTGACTATGTGACTGAAGACTTATTTCTAAGTCATGGAATCCTCAACTTTACCTTGGTCTGATTAGGTTATTTAGTAAACAAGGCATTTTGTTGAATCATTGGGTCTTTTAACTAACCCTAGTTCCATTAAGCAAATGCAAGAATTCCTTCAGTCACCAAGTCACTTAATACTTTACTAACCCTGGGCCCAAACTACCACATGGCATTCTCTTATTCATTTCATTCCCCTCATCAGTAAACACCTCAGCACCTCCTGACATCAGACCGACCTAAGACAAGATTCTGATCCAATGGCAGGCACAAGATCTCATACCCTTTGAATATTCCTTTAGATCATATGCCCATCATAGATCCTCATTAAGCCATGACCCCACTGACAAGTTGGTCCACCTGGAAGTCCTCATCAGCATGCAACAACCAATCAAATGCTTCACACATCAGCCCATCTAACAACACGGACCCACCTGACAAAGCCCAGAGATAAAGTAAGATCAACAGTGGGCACATGATCGCATGTGTCAGAAAGATTCCTTGTGGACATGCACTAGCTATTGATCCTCTAAAGATGTTAAAGACTTTTAAAATGCTAGAAACCTAGTCCCACTGAAATATGGCTGAATCACTACCATGTGTACCAATGAGAAGCCACCATTTGTGCACACGTAGCAGTGGACCCGCCAAGCATGAAGAGTTACGTCACCAAGGAGAATCAACAGTTGTCTCAGAATTGCATACCTCTGACACATTTCATGAGAACACACACCAGCTGTTGATTTCCAAGCTTTTGACATCCCTAGGCCCGCTGACAAAAATACAAGTCATCATCCCTCGACCAATAAAAATCCTCCAAGTAGGACATCGTGGCAATGGACCCACTAACACACTACAGTGCTCCATTGAAAGGGAATCGACGGTCGACACATGATTTGATGCTCTGACACAAACCCTTCAGATCATCAGATAGTCATTGATTCCTTTTAACCAAGACCCCACATAAAAGACCATCAAACCAAGACCACCAACCAAAATGGTAACTACTCATCAAATCACAAAGTGTTAAGGGGTTAACCGCCCGAAATCAGAGATTTGGCAACTGAAGGATTTAAAATGTGCACATGTTAAAAGGGAATATTAAGTGGCTGATAAAGTAACAAAGAAATAGAATGAGGGGCCTAGGTTTTGTAGGGTTATTTAGCTCAAATGACTACTTTTTCACATATTTAAACTGCAGACCAGGGAATGAAACAATTCACAGAGGCCAGAGGACATGGCATAAAATCATGAAAATTTTAGGGATGCTTGACAGGGTAGAAACAGAGATTTTGGAGTAGATTTTGGCCAAATTTGCATGAATATGAAAATTAGGGTAACAGTTACCTCCTTCACACTGTGCCAAAATGACACTCTTTGCTACACAAGATCACAAATCCAGATCTCTGTATTTCACAAGTTTTCCTTCATCACTAAATTAGCTCTTTTCTTCACTTCATGCATACATTCTGATGAAGGCTGCTCCCCTTAATACCACAAACACATAATAGATATAGAGAAACAACAACAATATGCAAGAACAGAAAATTGGCTTATTATTATCTCCACAAATGTGGAATTACAAACTTTCAGAATTACAATATGCAAAGCCACATGGGCATTCCCTTACAATATTCTATAGGACAAAGCCTCGAACTATTACCCAGATCTACTACCCAGAACTATTCTAAACTGCCTAAGACAATAATATAGCCTTCCTTATATAGGCAATTTTCCACCACCTGGGAAGGTTCCAGAATTTTTAGCCAATAAGGCCGACCAAACTTAGAATTATTTTATTTTACATTTTATTACATCATAGTCGGCTCAAGATAACCTTTGAAACCTGAACAAAAATTTTGAAGAAAATTATTTTCCGCCATTTCAGGTGACCCAACTTTCGAAGACCATAAGTCATCACCAATTGACCCGATCGGCTATTATAACCCCATTTCGGAAATGCCACAAAGCGCTCTACAGGCTTCACCTGTGCAAGCACCCGTCACCAAAATTTTTGACCTCATTTGGGGCCTCTAAAGCCTTCAAAACTAAGTTCAAAGTTTCTGTACCCTGCTACCAATACCGAAAATCTTCAATATCTTCCAATATACACTTGATCTGGCAATGAAACTTTACTGGCAGACTTATATGACCAAAATGAACCTCCAAGAAAAAAATTAGATCATTCTGAGCACATACGAAAATTACCAAAAATAGTAACTTTCGATAAATAGCAGCTCTGCACAAAATAGCCTTTATTGAATACAAAAGCAGAAATATTTTTGGGTGATGCAAGATTGTTCTTACACCCAGGATGCTCCTGCATCAGACCGCAAATGAACCATGACTTCATCACCAACCTGAAATTCTTTATACCTCCTTTTCTCATCTGCCTTAGCCTTATACTGTGCATTCATTTTGGTAATATGCTTCCTCACCTCCTCATGGATGTTCTTCAAATGTTCTACAAAATCCTCAGCCTCAGCACTACTTATTTGTCCTTTATCTATCTTTCTCAATTCAGATGCATTTCTCAGACTACTTCCATATACAATCTGGAATGGTGATTTACCAGTGCTCCTGTTGGCAGAATTATTGTATGCAAATTCTGCCTGTGGTAAAATCAAATCCCATCTTGTTGGCTTATCTCCAACCAAACATCTCAGCAAATTTCCCAAACTTCTATTCACCACCTCTGTCTGTCCATCAGTCTGTGGATGATGTGATGAACTAAACTTCAAATCTGTCTTCAACTTCTTCCACAATGTACGCCAGAAATATCCAACAAACTTAGTGTCCTGATCTGAAACTATGGTCCTTGGCAAACCATGAAGTCTCACGACTTCTCTGAAAAGCAATTCTGCTACATGAACAACATCATTAGTCTTCTTGCAGGGAATGAAATGTGCCATCTTTGAAAATCGGTCAACTACTACAAAAATTGAATCATGTCCCCGCTGTGTCCTTAGTAAACCAAGAACAAAGTCCATACTGATATCCTCCCAAGGCTTCTCTGGTATAGGTAATGGCTGATACAACCCTGTATTCTACTTCACTCCTTTCACCATCTGACATACTCTGCAACTCTGTAGAAACTTCTTCACATCTTGTTGCAACTATGGCCAATAATAATTCTCACTAACCAAAGAAAGGGTTTTATCACAACCAAAATGTCCAGCCAATCCTCCACTATGCTTCTCCTTGATGAGATTCTCCCTCATAGAACTTCGTGGAATGCACAACTGACTCCCTCTGAATAGCATATCATCCTGGATGATGAAATCCAACCATTTCATCCTGTCTACAGTAACAGGTTCTGTACAAACCTTCCAAGCTTCACCAAAATCAGGATCCTCTAGATACAAATTCTTGAGTTCCTTGAACCCAACCACTTCAATCTGCATTTCTGTCAGCAATAGTTGCCTTCTGCTAAGAGCATCTGCAACCCTGTTAGACTTTCCACTCTTGTGTTTCAAAACAAATGTATAACTCTGCAAAAACTCAACCCACTTCAAATGCCTTTGATTCAATTTTCCTTGACTATTCAAATATTGCAAAGCTTGATGATCAGTATACAAAACAAACTCCTTAGGAAGTAGATAGTGCCTCCACTTTTTCAATGCCTGAACTATAGCATAAAATTCTTGATCATAAATAGAATATTTTCTCTTGGCGTCATTTAATTTCTCACTGAAATAAGCAACAGGTTTACCTTCTTGGCTCATAACAGCTCCTATTGCAGTACCACTAGCATCACAATCTACTTGAAACACCTTATTAAAATCTGGAAGTGCTAAAACTGGTTGTTCTGTAACTTTTTGTTTCAACAATTGAAAACTCTTTTCTACCCCATTAGTCCACTTAAACTCTTTTCTATCCCCTCTCATTGTTTCGGTCAAGGGTCCACAAATACTGCTAAAATTTCTGATAAACTTTCTGTAAAAGCTAGCTAGACCATGAAAAGATCTTACCTCAGTAGCACTCCTTGAAGTAGGCCATTCAAGGATAGCCTGTACCTTCTCTGGGTCCATTTTTAGACCTTCTACTGAAACTACAAATCCCAAATACACCAACTCTTTCTTCACAAAACTGCACTTCTTCAAATTAATCAACAATTTCTCTTCTCTCAACTTCTCAAATACCATATGAATATACATCATATGCTCATCCAATGTCTTACTAAAAATCAAAATATCATCTAGGTAAACAATGACAAACTTACCTAGAAATTCTTTCAAAACCTCGTTCATGAGCCGCATGAAAATGCTTAGTGCATTGGTTAGCCCAAAAGGCATGACTAACCACTCATATAGTCCTTCCTTTGTCTTGAAGGTAGTCTTCCATTCATCTCCTTCTCTGATTTGAATCTGATGATATCCACTTTTCAGATCTATCTTTGAGAAATACACAGCTCCACTCAAACAGTCTATAATATCATCCATTCATGGCAATGAAAACCTGTACTTGATTGTGATCTTGTTTATTGCCCTGGAATCTGTACACATCCTCCATTCTCCATTCTTCTTTGGTGCTAATACAGCTGGTACAACACAGGGACTCAGACTCTCACGGATCAATCCTTTCTGTAACAGTTCATGTACTTGTCTGTTCAACTCCTCACTTTCTGCAGGTGTCATTCTGTGTGCTGCCTTATTCGACAAACTCACTCCTAGGATCAAGTCTATCTGATCACTGATCTTCCTGACTGGTGGTAATCCATCAGGAATGTTATCGGATACAATATCCTGAAACTCATTCAACAAATCTACAACTTCTACAGGAACATCTTCTACTTCCTCTTTACCAGCTTTTGGAATTAAAGAAAAACATACATGCTCATGCCTCATACCATCTAGGAAATTTCTTCCATCAACAAAAGTTATCCTTGCATTACCACATACCTTTTCTTCGGTCTCCTTCAATGGTTTTAGCTTATGTCGCATTCCATCCTTTGTCAGGGAATAGGTATTCGTACGACCATCATGTACAACACATCTGTCAAACTGCCATGGTCTACCCAGCAACATATGACATGCATCCATAGATATGATATCACACAATACCTCATCTTGGTATCTGCCAATCTTGAACTTCACCAGGCATTGTTCATTGACCATGACCTTGTGGTCATCCTGTACCCAAGCAATCCGATATGGATGTGGGTGTTTCTATCTCTTGAGCTTCAACTTTGTCACCATCTCTTCTGACACCAAATTATCAGTGCTTCCACTATCAATAATCACATCACAACATTTACCTTCGCACTTGCACCTAGTGCGAAACAGGCTCCTTCTTTGCTCAGGTTCATTCTCACCACTCAATAGGACTCTTCTATTAATCAACATTTCTCCTCTTTCAGCATCTTCAGAATTTGATGATCTGGCATCTTCATCTACATGTGAAACTCTGGCCTGGCCTTCATTTCTCCTGTCTATTCTGCCTTGGCACTGAGGACATTCAAATGCCCTATGACCTTCTTCTCCATAGTGAAAACATGTTCCACGGAAGCCTCCTCTTCTAGATCCTTGTCCTCTTCCTCTTCCTCTCTGATCTCTATTATTCTGATCCTAGAAGTGATTGGAATTATTTCCTTGCTGATTCTGACTACTACTGGCCTCATCATTCTTTTTTGGATCTTCATTTCGGCCACCATATGACCGTCCACCAGATCATCCACCGCGACCTCTTCCATTTTGTTTTCTCTCGAACTTCTTGTTCAGCTTTTCCTCTACTTTTAGGGAAAATTGGTATGCCTCCTCAATACTGTTCATTCGAACCAGATTCAACTCCTCCTGAATGCTTGGCCTTAACCCATTAAGGTATCGGGAAACTTTCTCCTTATCAGCTTCTGCATGGCCTGTTCTGATGAGAAGTCGGTAGAACTCCTCTGTATACTCCTGAACAGATCTTCCTGCTTGCTTCAAACTCTGCATTTTCTTCAGTAGGTCAAGCTCATAATCAACAGGAATGAACTATCACTTCAATTTATCCACCATCCAATCCCATCTTGTGATTTTATCTTTCCCTCTTCTATTTCGCTCTAATTGAATTTCTTGCCACCAGATCTTCGCATGACCTTTCAATCTGGCCTTCGTAAATTTGACCCTATCAAGATCCTCAACATCTTCATAGTCAAAATATTCCTCACATTCATTGATCCAGTCGATCAATTCCTCTGGGTTAAGATTTTCAAAAAATGTAGGAACCTCAATCTTAGGTCTTTTCCCAATCTTGGAAATTGCCCGAAAAAGTCTTTCTTCCTCCTGGTTCACAATTTTAGCTTCTCCTTCTTGATATTCTTCTTCAGTTTCATCCTCACTTTCATCTCTGACATTAAGATTCATTCCTCTATGAATCTCTTCTTGCAATGCTCGCACTTGTCTCTGCAGCTCTCTAACCTCAGGTGCCACAACACCAGCTCTTCCACCACGTTCTCTTCGTGGAGGTATTTTCACGATGCGCACTGAAACCCTAGCCACGGTCCTGGTGCAAACTACCTCATAGTTGGTGATCTATTCACACACTCAAGAACTCCTACTCTGATACCACTTGATGAAGGGTGCTCCCCTTAATACCACAAACACATAACAGATATAGAGAAACAACAACAATATGCAAGAACAAAAAATTGGCTTCTTATTATCTCCACAAATGTGGAATTACAAACTTTCAGAATTACAATATGCAAAGCCACATGGGCATTCCCTTACAATATTCTGTAGGACAAAGCCTTGAACTATTACCCAGATCTACTACCCAGAACTATTCTGAACTGCCTAAGACAATAATACAGCCTTCCTTATATAGGCAATTTTCCACCGCCTGGGAAGGTTCCAGAATTTTTAGCCAATAAGGCTGACCAAACTTAAAATTATTTTATTTTACATTTTATTACATCATAGTCAGCTCAAGATAACCTTTGAAACCCGAACATAAATTTTGAAGAAAATTATTTTCTGCCATTTCAGGTGACCCAACTTCTGAAGACCATAAGTCATCACCAGTTGACCCGATCGGCTATTATAACCCCATTTTAGAAATGCCACGAAGTCCTCTACAGGCTTGACCCATGTAAGTGCCCATCACCCAAATTTTTGACCTCATCCGGGGCCTCTAAAGCCTTCAAAATTGAGTTCAAAGTTTCTGTACCCTGCTACCAATACTGAAAATCTTCAATATCTTCCAATATACACTTGATCTGGCTATGAAACTTTACTGGCAGACTTATATGACCAAAATGAACCTCCAAGAAAGAAATCAGATCATTATAAGAACATACAAAAATTACCAAAAATAGTAACTTTCCATAAATAACAGCTCTGCACAAAATAGCCTTTATTGAATACAAAAGCATAAATATTTTTGGGTGATGCAAGATTGCTCTTACACCCAGGATGCTCCTGCATCACATTCGCATCACAACTTTTACAACTTCATATTACAACTCTTACAATCCTCACATAACAAGGAAAACATTCCTTCCTTTATACCACACTCAAATAATTACAAATGAGTCGGCATGTAAATACAAAATAATAATTTCAACATGCTACATCAAAATTACATAAAACTGTCAGCTTCCAGATATAATAACTTTCCAATCATGTGACCTTGAAGTTTGTGCTATGAACCACATCACCACCAATGAGTCTCAAACTTCCCTTTAACTGTGCAGAATCAGATTCCATCCCAGTTAGGAGATATCCTCCGATTACCAAAAACCGCTACACAAGAATACTGCCAGAATACTGCTTCCACCAAAATGCTTATAACTTTCATGAATAAATGAATTTATTTTTGCACTCTTAACCATAGGATAATAACACAACAAAGAACATACCATCAATTGTGCATAACTCAATCTGCAATATAACATGTGCATAAAATAAAACTATGCCTACTTTTCTGCTAAACTCTAGAATATCACTGTGTTGACATCAATGACAATCATAGTCATGAATACAACAACCACTGCTATAGAATGACTACCAAAGGCCTTAGCATTCATTCCTAACAATCTCCCCCATTGACATTGATGGCAACATAGATGAAAAACATCCAATGTTCCAAAAATCTAATCACTGCTGCTCAACTGCACTACTGCTCATCATCAATCAAATCTTGCTTCATTATCCTATTCATCTCTCCAACAAATGTAGTTCCTCAATATTTTTCATGATTCTCTCCCCCATTGACATCAATGATAGAAATTCTATCACTATGTCAAACAATATCTCAATGTCAAAAGACACTATTCATAAAATACATTCGCAAGAGTCCTTAATGACTCAGCTCAAATATACATACTCCGCCATAGAGGAAGTACCAACATCCAATCTAGAAAGTAGATAGGGCCATAAACCACTAGACGAATGCAACCAACTGCATCATTACTCAAAATTAGGTTGGGGCATAACCCCAAGCATACCTCTCAGATACTCAAATGTATCCTTAGGCAAAGGCTTAGTAAATATATCTTCTGTCTGCTCCTTTGTGCTTATGTACTCGAGTCTGACTTCTTTATCTGCAACTTTCTCTCTTACAACATGATACTTGATCTCTATATGCTTTGTTTTAGAATGTAAAACCAGATTCTTAGACATACTAACTATACTTGTATTGTCACAATATATGACAATAGGCTCATCAAACTTGATTCCAATGTCCATCAACATCTGCTTCATCCAAATTATTTGATTGCAATTGTTTGTTGCTGCTACATATTTTTCTTCTACTGTACTCTGTGAGATACAATTCTACTTTTTGCTCAACCAAGAAACTAATCTTCCTCTAAGAAAAAAGGCTCCACCACTGGTGCTTTTCTTATCATCAACGCTTCCTCCCCAATCAGCATCAATGTATGCACATAGGGTAAAATCATCAAAATTTTCATACCATAGTCCATAGTCCATAGTCCATTGTGCCTCTAAGATATCTCAATATCCTTTTTACTGCTACATAATGTGACTCTCTAGGTTCAGCTTGAAATCTTTCTACCATTCCAACTAAATGTTGTATATTTGGTCTATTGTGTGTCAAGTACTGCAATCCACCAATCATAGATCTGTATTTCTTTTACTCAACTTCTGGTGTCTCATCTTTACTAGATAGTTTATGTCCTATAACCATAGGTGTTTCAACTAGTTTACAATTCTCCATACCAAATCTTTTCAACAAATCATTCAAGTACTTTGTCTGACTTATAAAGATACCATCTTTGTTTTGTGTTATTTGTAATCCCAAAAATTATTTCATTTCTCCAATCATACTCATTTCAAATTCTATCTTCATTTCATCAGCAAATTTGTCACTAGCTTCATCTTCTCCTCCAAAAATAATGTCATAAAAAAAATAACCAAAACTAACAATCCATTCTCAATTTCTTTTGTGTATAAGTTACTATCAACTGTTCCTTTTGTAAATCTCAATTTTAACAAATACTTATCTAATCTAGCATACCAAGTTCTAGGTTCTTGCTTTAGTCCATACAATGCTTTCTTTAGTTTACATACCATGTCTCCTTCTTGAGTCAAAGGAAAACCTTCAGGCTGCTCAATGTAGACTTCTTCTAATTCACCATTCAAAAATGTTGACTTCACATCCATCTGATACACTTTGAATTCCTTAAATGCTGCATAAGCAAAAAATATTCTTACTACTTCAAGTCTTGCCACAGGGGAAAAAGTCTCTTCATAGTCAATTCCTTCTTGTTGTGAGTATCCCTTACATACCAGTCTTGCTTTTTTTCTAATTACTTCTCCTTGTTCATTCATCTTGTTCCTGAATACCTATTTAGTTCCAATCACATTTTTGTTTTTAGGTCTAGGGACCAATTCACATGTCTTGTTCTTTTCAATCTGATCCAATTCTTCTTTCATAGCTTTAATCCAATGTTCATCTTCACAAGCTTCATTAGTAGACTTAGGTTTAATTTGAGAAATCAAACATAAATGTACCTTCTTTCTAGTCATAACTCCTCTGTCCAAACTTCCAATAACTTGCTCAATAGGATGATGTCTTGATATATACCTGTTAGGTGTCATAGTCACTGATCTTTCTTCAACTGTATATTCTTCTCTAGATTCTTCTCTATTTTCTTCAACATGACTTTCATTCAACAATTCACTGTCAGTCTCAAAAAATTGTTCAATAGTTTCAATGTTAGGCTAAGGGTTAGTTCCTTCATCAAATTCATAATCAAGCATTCTTTCCTAAATTTTAAAATTCTCATCAACTTTTACAATTGCACTTTCAACAATAGTTTTAGTTCTCTTATTATAACATCTATATTCTTTTCTTTACAAAGAATATCCAAGAAAAATTCCTTCATCGCTTCTAGGATCAAACTTTCCTATATCATCATCTCTCTTAATATAACATTTGCTTCCAAAAATTCTAAAATACTTAACTGAGGGTGCATGTCCAAACCACAACTAATAAGGTGTCTTGTCTGTGTTTGCTCTGATTTGTACTCTGTTCATTGTATATATTGTTGTATTCACTGCTTCTCTCCAAAATGTCTTTGCCAAATCACCTTCAAATAACATAGCTCTAGCTGCTTCAGTCACTGATCTGTTCCTTCTTTCTGCAATACCATTTTGTTCAAGTGTTCTAGAGGCTGATAACTATCTCTTAATACCATTTACTTCACAAAAAGTGTTAAACTCTTTAGATGTAAATTCTCCACCTCTATCAGATCTCAAACATTTAATCCTCATTCCTGATTCATTCTCAACTTTATTCTTCATAACCTTAAACTTATCAAATGCTTCAAATTTTTCTTGTAAAATCATTAACAAGAATCATAAAATACCTTTCTCCATAGAATCCTCTAGTCCTAGTAGGACCGCTCAAGTCTGTATGAACAATCTCCAACTTCTCTGTAGATGTGAACTTCTTGCTAGGAAATGAACTCTTTTTTTGCTTAGCCATCACACATTCCTTGCAAATCATGTTAGTAGGCTTCATAATCTTTAAAAAAATCTCTTACTACAAATGTAGAACTTACTTTCACAATATTATCAAAGTTTATATGACAAAACCTTCTATGCCATAACCAACTATCATCAATCTTAGTCATCAAGCATGTCATCTCAGTAGGGTTCAACTGAAATACATTACCTCTAGTTCTAGATCCAGTTCCAATTAGATTTTCATCTTTATCCTTAGTCACACAAGTTTTCTCAGTAAACCAAACTTGATATCCTTTATCCACTAACTATCCAACACTCAAAAGATTATGTTTCAATCCATCAACAAAGTAAACATCATAAATATTAGTCTTTCCATCAAGAGTAATAGATCCTATAACTTTAATCAAATAAGGTGCATTGTTACCAACTCTAACAACTCCTTCATCATAATTGTTAAACTTTATGAATTTTCCTTTATCACCAGTCATATGATGTGAACAACCACTATCTATAATCCAATCAGCTTTCTTTTCAACTTGGAAAACTAAGGCTTTTTCTTCTTTAATATCAGATTCAAAATTTTCTTCCTTAATTGCTACAAATCCTATGTCATCAAAGTTATCATTATCACTGTCACTCAAATGTCTTTCAATTCCTACTTCAATTTCTTCATCATTTTCATAATAACATTCTTTGGATCTTCTAGGCTTAAAATTGTTTCTATACTTCTTAACTCTCTTAGGACACTTAGATGCAAAATGACCATATTCTTGACATGTCCAACATTTAAAGATTTTCTTACCATCTAGTTCTCTTTTCACAAGCAAGGCAATACCTTCTTCAATCTTCTTATCTTCATCAGATTTGGATTTGTTACTGCTGGCATAATCTCCATTCACACTTGTACTTCTAGAAAAATTAGGTCTGATGCTAAGAGCACTGAATGCTATCTCCACTCTAGGTAGTTCTCCTAATAATCTCAAATTCATCTTTGTTGCTTCCAATCTTCCAAGAAGAGTCTCTCTTGAAAAGTTTGATGTACAAGGTATCACTTGTTCAATCATTTGTGTAGTCTGCTTGAATACCGGTGTCAATGTTCTCAAAATCTTCTATATTACTTCATTCTCTGTCTTTTCACCTCCACAAGACTTTATTCCTGCAACAATTTCTGACATCCTACCAATATAGCTTCTAATAGATTCTGTAATACCCCAAAAATGGGCTATAAGTTCATTAATCTCCTACATCGACAAATCAAACAAAATCGACATCAAAGTCCTAACCTAAGGCACATCTGAACATCATCAAATCTAATTGATTATCTTAAATTCTGCATCAGGGAATATTCCTAGCAATATTCCTAATCATCATAATTATCTTTAATTTTATAATTATTTGGCAATAAATCACATTTATCCTAGAGTTTGATTAATTGAATATTTTCATATTTAATTAATTAGATTTAATATTTGCCACTTAATTGTGTAATTAAATTTAATTATATCTATTATTAATTGTATTATTTAATTTTGACAATAAATCTAATATCATATGAATAATTGATTAAATTCTTATTTAATTAATTAAAGCAAGTTGTCATTATTTAATAATATAGTTTTTAATAAAAGTTTGATTAAATAATTGATTAACCCATAAATCAATTATTTTATTTTTAAAATCAGTTAAGTTAGAAATAAATTACTTTATTATTAAATTAATTCATAAATAAAACATGCACAATCATAAAAGCAGACAACTATCAATTATCAATTAAAGCTAAACTCTATTTTGAGTTAAAACTTAGCTTTTGCATGTTTTTGTGAATTAAATTATCTTTATTTAAAAATAACTCAAAAATCAACCTGAGTTATTTGAGTGATTTATGGCTTTTTCTCATGCACCTCCAAAGCCCTAGATTTCTATAAATTAAGGCTTCAACTCATCTCTCAATCATCTCTCAAATTTGCATCCACAGGATCTCATATTTTTGCGCAATCACGCTAGAGAATTGGAATTGAAGAATCAAAGCTCTTGTGAATCGACATCTTTGTGAGATCAATCTTATTTTGGCATTCATATTGCATATCATTGTTAGATTAGCATTGCATATCAATTTTCAATAGCATTCATAGCATATCAATTTCATCTAGCATAGATTTCATTTCAGATTAATCATTCTTATTGCATAGAAAATCCAAAAAAATAGATTAATTGCATTCATATTTCATATCTAGATCAATTGCATTCAAATCCTTCATTTAGGTGTCATCTAGGTCACTGATCTTGATTATAATCTGAGAACATTAATCTCGCACCTATTAGAAGACAGTAAATTGCTTGGTTAGATAGTTTTTAATTTTGCATGATTTTGATTATCACTAACCTCTAATGTTTTACTGAAGTGTTGTGTCTACAGATCAGGTATAATTTTCACACACACATTTCTAACGCCCACCATGGGGCAACCCACCTTTGCATGCTGGTTTTGATTTTTTTTTGGGAGCTAAAACCCCAAAGTTTCAAAGATTTAATTTTATCTCCCAAACGGCTTAGATTTTTGGTCTAAAATTTTATTTTTTCAGGTTGGTGACATATCGGGGAAGCTTCGATAAAAAAATTCAAAATTTTCTAAATTTTTTTGAATTTTTAATAATTTTTTTTTAATTTTTCATAAAAAATTAATTTTCAGTGCAAATCATAATATTTTTTGGAAATTTTTACATTTTTGGAAAGATGTTCAAATTATACAGGGGGTCTATTATTTGTGTTTTAAATTTAGATTTAATTTAATAGCTCAAATAGTCAATTTGCAAAAATTGGTATGTTTTGATAAAACGGGTCTCTAGGGCACAAATGAAGAGATTTTTCTAAAATTTTTGCATTTTTGGAAAGCTCTCTATTTTGAATTTCTATTTTTTGGCCAAAATCATATCAACAAAATCAAATCTTGTTGACTAGGTCAAATGCAGCAAAAAAAATAAAGTTTTGTGATGGGTATACACTTATTTTTTTTACATGGTTCAATGAATGATATGAGTTGTCATTTGGGTTAATTTTTGGTTATTATTGCTGATAATAATTGCTTTTTAGAGCTAACCCTATGGTTTTCATAAGTTGAATATATTTTGCATATCTTGTTTGCTTGTTTGCTTGTTGGGGAGTTTGTCACTTGCTTGCATGGAAAAGCTCAACAAGAATTGCTAAAAATCAAGTAAAATCTACTAAGCACGCTGTGAGGATCATGAGGTATTCTTCTTGTTCTGAAAACATTTTGATTTGGACTTAAAATAAATCTCTCACGTGTCAAGCTTGTGTGCATCTTTTCATGCTTTTGATCTATTTCTACACACTTGCATAATTTGATACTAGGTTGTGATCCCTTAAGGATTCATTAAGTAGTCTTAGAATACTTATGACTGATCTTGATTGCTATCTTGGGTTATTGGACTCGCTAATCCATCGGCCCCTTATTTTCACCCCGTGGTTGCAATCTCAACGCCATAAAGGGGAGGGGTCAACAGGACAGAAGCGTTAAGTGTTCCACTTGGCAACCCTTTTGTGCTTTTAAGAACTCACTTGTTTTCTAAGTTGGGGACTCATTTTCAGCTTGTGTGAGGTGTTAAGTGTTCCACCTTGTGGACTCATCTCATATTCACTTTAAGCATTAAGTGTTCCTCTTTCTACTTTTTGGATGCTTTTGGTAGATTTGCTTTCGGGAATATATCTGTGCTCACATAGTAATTAGGCCCTATGAACACTATTTGTGATTCTTGAGAGATTGGATTCCTAGAGAAATCTTTCTTGACTACAAAATCCTTGTAGGTAGGGAGGATACTTAGTGTGTTTCACATTCAACTTGGTTAGTGTGTCTTCTCTTATTGATCGACACATTCTCTCTCCGGAGAGGTTGATAGATCACGTGGGGTTGATATCATGAGCTTTGGTGAATCAAAATTGGTTAGTGCATCTTCTCTTATTGATTGATACATTCTCTCCCCGAAGAGGTTAATAGATCATGTGGAGTTGATATCACCGACCTTGGTGGAACAAAACTTTGTCTTAGCGTGTCGGATTAATCTACTTGCTTTGTTTGGGTTAAAAGTGAAAAGGTGTCAAAAACCTTGGATCTGGAGCCAAGTCCCCTTGTGGTATACTATTGTGAGTCATCTTTAGAGAGGGTTAACCGTAGCGGACAATCCCTTCATAGGGAAAACTACATTGACGGAACCTTGAGTGGTAATAGCCATTTTCACCATGGTAATGACAGCCGCTATATAAATGTCCTTGTGGAAGAAATCTCCACCGGTATGGTTCATTGTTGGGTTGTCAGATCTCCCTAGCACCTCTTGAAGATTAAGTTCTCAGACTGTGTCAAAACCCTGGTGCACCGAGATTGGAGTTCACCCCTTTGAATCATAAAAGTTGCAGAGTCAAACCATTACTAAAAACCCTAGAGAGGCCAATTTTTTACTTTCAAGTATATGTGTGTTATTGCAAAACTTTTCAGAACATACACAATTAGTACTCTTAGGGATTAGCACAATTTGGTCACTTGATTGTTCATGCGCAAGGTTGCTTTTGCCCTTGATCATTGTTTTCAAACGTGCTTGGAATCACTTGCTTGCTATTCTGCGCGCTTTTTTATCTGCTTGGCTATTAAAAATGATCAAATCTGGTATAACCTTCAAAATCTAGATAGTACAATTTGCAAACAATCCAAAAATGAAAACCTTAAGTTTTGCAAAATTTGACATAAAATTCTTTCTGGAGTCAAAAGTCATTTCAGGAAGTCAAAAGTCGTACGAGTTTTGTCAAGTGTCATTTCAATATTGTCCATCTATCGTATGATTGAGGACCCAGTGTCATACGAGTTTTCAAACCAAAAAATTCAAGAAAATCAAAACCCTATTAGCAACTGTCATACGAGTTTTGTCAACTATCATTTCATTTCTACCCAACTGTCGTATGAGTTTAGCAACTGTCATTTCATAGACTACCCAGTGTCGTATGAGTCTGCAGGGTGTCGTTTGAAAAAAATTTGGGAGAGTTATCAGAAATTATCAAATTGCAAGATATCCAATGTTTCCAACCTAGTTCCAGAATCTGTCAAAAATATCATTATGTCAAGAACAAATCAGTAGCTATTGAAAATTAGTACACATGTCTTAAAGAATCAGTACACATGAGGAAGAAATTTTGATCGCCGCTATGATGAAGCAGCTGCAAGCTATGCAAGTCTAGCTTGACAAACTTGAGAAAGAAAAGGAACCTAAAGAGTTCTCCATGGAATCTCTATACTCTTTTCCATTTGATAAAGACTTGTACATGTCACCATGCCCCCAAACAAAATTTGAGCAATATGATACCTCTTCCACAGAGAGTGACACATCCAACTTTGGAGACTATGATGACTATGATGACAGACAATGTAATGATACCTATGACACCTCTGTTCCTAAGAGTCCTCCTCATCATTCATTCCTACTTACTACAAATGGGCCATCAAATTGGATAGATCATGATGGTGATCCATATGATTCTAATTTTGAAAGAGATTTTGATGGCTTTTGTGGACAATACCTTGATGATGATCCATCTACTACTGCTGAGGACTATAAAATACATCATGCTAGCTTGAAACATCAATACTATAAGGATCTCTCCTCTAAGAACTCTCAGGCTAAAAATAAAGATTACACTCTCAAGCAAGATCATGTTAATGTTGGACCTTTATCTTGTGATGGTTCCTTTCCATCCCCTACTTCCTCCAATACTCGTACATTTCCTAAAGCTTCTGACTCTTTCAAATCTTTCACAGAACCTTCATTCAACACAAGCCCTGATACTTTTCATGTGGTTCCCTATAGTTATTGATGAAGGGTGCTCCCCTTAATGCCACAAACACATAACAGAAATAGAGAAACAACAACAATATGCAAGAATAGAAAATTGGCTTCTTATTATCTCCAAAAATGTGGAATTACAAAATTTCAGAATTACAATATGCAAAGCCACATGGGCATTCCCTTACAATATTCTGTAGGACAAAGCCTCGAGCTATTACCCAGATCTACTACCCAGAACTATTCTGAACTGCCTAAGACAATAATATAGCCTTCCTTATATAGGCAATTTTCCACCGCCTGGAAGGTTCCAGAATTTTAGCCAATAAGGCCGACCAAACTTAGAATTATTTTATTTTACATTTTATTACATCATAGTCGGCTCAAGATAACCTTTGAAACCCGAACAGAAATTTTGAAGAAAATTATTTTCTACCATTTCGGGTGGCCCAACTTCTGAAGACCATAAGTCATCACCAGTTGACCCAATCGGCTATTATAACCCCATTTCGGAAATGCCACGAAGCGCTCTACAGGCTTGACCAGCGCAAGCACCCATCACCCAAATTTTTGACCTCATTCGGGGCCTCTAAAGCCTTTAAAACTGAGTTCAAAGTTTCTGTACCCTGCTGCCAATACCGAAAATCCTCAATATCTTCCAATATACACTTGATCTGGCAATGAAACTTTACTGGTAGGCTTATATGACCAAAATGAACCTCCAAGAAAGAAGTCAGATCATTCTGAGCACATACGAAAATTACCAAAAATAGTAACTTTCCATAAATAGCAGCTCTACACAAAATAGCCCTTATTGAATATAAAAAAAATAGAAATATTTTTGGGTGATGCAAGATTGCTCTTACACCCAGGATGCTCCTACATCAGTTATCCTCCAGGGCTACCTCTTAAAGAAACTCAAGCTATCCTTCACTTGGTTGCAAATACTTTCAATGATGATAAACCTAAAGAGCCTAAGCCTTCATATGCTATAATCCCTACTTCAGCTAGTCCTCCACCATCTCTTCTAAAGTCTTCCATATAATCCCAACATGCTTCCTTGTCCTTAGAAGTGGCTCCATGTCAAGAGGATTCCAAAAATGATGAAGAAAAGAACATAAAGAAAGATCAAGATCAAGAACCCTCCATTTCATCCACTCCTTTTCCCAATGTCTCTTATCTGCTTCATGGTTCTTTTGATCCTATACAACCATTTTCATGCATTCCACCATGTCTTAAGTCTTCTCCTAAGCAAGGTCAAGCTACTACTCACACTGTTGAGCTTATTGACAATCAAAATGACCTTACTACACTTGCGCTTTCCAAAGATGATACTTCCATTAAGGTTGGTAAAAATAGTGTTGTTACTTCCAATGTTAAGCCTATTGAAAATTAAGAGACAAATTATGCGTTGGTGCTATCCAAAGATCCTTGTCAAGATCAAAGTCTTCCATCTTCTTATTCTACCACTCCATGTTCACTTCCACTTTCTACTCTTCCTTAGTCTTTGCAAGCTTTGAACAATCCTATCAAAGAAGGTGCTCATATTCAAGATGTCCATGATTCTATTGAAGATCCTAATGCTCACTCTAAAGATGCTGATATCCTTGGTTGTCATATAGATGCTGATGAACTTATTGATTATCCTTTTGCATCTTCCACTTCCATCCTTGGACCTCTTCCACCACTACAAAGATCTTCACGCCTTCCTTCCATCTTGGGTCTTTATGTCCCTTCACTTTCCCCTCCTAACTCTCCTAATTTTCCATCCATCTTGGGTCCTTACATACCTCCATCTCCCATCTTTCCTCAAGATCAACATAGATGCATACCCTTGAATCTTTTTCATCCACCCACCCATCTAAACCAGTCATATCCTCCCTCTTCCACAAATCCCAAGTCTTTTGGAAGTAACTTGAATGTTCAATACAAGAAAGAGAAGCAATACAAGAATCCATCAAAAAGAGAAGATCACCATGTCTCCTCTAAACGACATGGAGGCATAAAGTCAAAAGAGATATCTAAAAAAAAAACTACAAGACAAGTATGGGTTCCAAAATCCATCATTGAAGATATTATCTCTAAATCATCAAAAGGAAATAAAAAATCTACGACTATATGGATTCCAAAGTCTCTCTTGAAAGAGTCTAGTGTTGAACAAAAAGTGAAATTGACATTCAAGCTTCCAAAGGCTTCCACTACATCTCCTTCCAAAAATATTCTTCCATTTCATGCGCCCAAACCTCAACCTCTGCTATCCATTCGCCATATTCCTTCACGTATTCCTTCATTCACATTTTCTCCACCCTCTCGCCACCCTTCAAAGTGTGTGTTTACGTTGATCTTGCCTTCCTTTCCATCTACCCTTTCACAATCCTTCCATGCATTATCCTTCTACTTCCTATCCTTTTTCCTCATTTTTCTATTCCTCCTATCTTCCAACCTCACTTGCTTTACATAAAACTTTATCCTCCATTTTTCTCTTCCATCTCCCTTTCCCTATCAACATCTTTGAGCGTATCATTTTGAATCCTTGGCATATCACAGTTTATCCTTTCAAGGAGCACTATCTAAAAAGCTTGCCTTCTTCCAAAAATTCAAAAAAAAATGAAAAATTAAAAAAAAATTTAAAATGTGCCTTGGTAAAAACTTGGAAACAGGCACCTTGGTAGCAAAAGTAAAGAGAAATAAATTCATCCTATGGTGAAAACCACTTCCTTGTGGCACCTTGGATAAGTACCATGATGAAAACCTAGTAATCAGGCGTCATGTGTAGTTCTTCTACATCTTTCATCCATTCCATCTTCTCTTTTTGATCTTGACAATGTTGATCTATACATGACTATTTGGCTATTTTGTGAGCTATCTTACGGTGATCTTGCTTTCATTCCTTCCATGTTTAGCCTTCATATCCATCTTCCTCCATTCATTTTTGCCTATTGCTATCCTTTTCCCCTTTGGTCTTGATCTAATAAAAAAAGAAAGAAAGAGTAAAACACAGTGCTATGAAGCCTCTTGACATGTCTACTCCTTTGGATTGCATTCTTTCCTGCTCTTGCACTACGCTTTTGTGACTTATCCTATACTAGCCTTTCCCTACTTATCCAAATATGCTTTACATGACAACTTTTCCCTAGCTTGAGTATTCTTGAGGAGTTTTCCCTTGAGGATTTCTTCCCTTCATTCTCCTTCATTCTCTTGTCTTCCATCTCTTCCACCAGCTTGCTAATCCCTCTTGTTCTCTACCTTGCTAGACATTGGGACTGCACGATATGATCTTTCTTGGGAGTTTGCAAATGGAAAAAGATGCTATCAAGTATACTAAGTATCAGAATAATTATCAGAACAAGTATCAGAACCAGTATCAAAATAATTATCAAAACAAGTATCACAACCAATATCAAAACAAGTATCACAACCAGTATCAAAATAAGCATCAGAACTAGTATCAAAATAATTATCAGAATTAGTATCAGAATCAATATTAGAACTAGTATTAGAACAATTATTAGAATTAGTATCAGAATCAGTATCAGAACCAGTATCAGAACAATTATCAAAATTAGTATCAGAATCAGTATCAGAACTAGTATCAGAACCAGTATCAGAACAAGTATCAGAATGGGTCTCTAGAACAAGTATCAGAACACCTACTGGGGCTACACCTTTCACTTTAGTTTATGGGTCTGAAGTGGTACTACCTATTAAGGTTGAAATCCCATCACTCAAAATCAGAATGCATGGTCTAGTAACTGATGATGACTACAGAGTGTCTAGGTTACAAGAACTGAAACTACTAGATGAGTGCAGACAAGTAGTGTATGATCATCTCAAAGTGTATTAGAAAAGAATGTCTAGAGGCTACAACAAGAAAGTCAGACATAGAGAATTTCAGGTTGGTGATCTAGTGTTGAGAGAAAATCCTAAAAATCAATCCCATCGAGAATGCAAAGGGAAGTTTGAACCCAACTGGCTAGGTCCCTTTTTAATCACTGCTACTTTTGGCTCTGGTGCCTATCAACTCTCAATGACTGAAAGAGAACAGCTTTGAGAACCAATCAACATTCTCCATCTAAAGAAATTCTACGCTTAAAGCATTCAATCTATGGTAAAATATCTTGAAAAAATCTTTAAAATTTAAAAAAGTCCTGAAAAAATGAACATCTTGGTGAAAACCTAGCAATAGGCACCTTGATGATTCACAAAAAAATAAAAAAATATCAAAAGTACAAAAAAAATTGAAAAAATGAAAAATACAAAAAAAAAAAGAAAAAAGTGCCTTGGTGAAAACTTGGAAACAGGCACCTTGGTAGCAAAAATAGAATCTCTACCAAGATGGTGAAAACCCGGCAAATGGGTGCCACTTGTTCCAAAATGCTCCATCTATCAGCACAATCTTGGTCTTTCCCAGGTTTTAGTCTTGCTTTAGTTTGTACATATCTCCTGGTTTGTTTTTGCATTTCCAATTTTCAATAAGTCGGTCTGTACAACAACCAGCTCAAGCGTCTGTATCCTATCAATGTTTAACACTTAGGGGCAATCAATGTCATATCCTATGGTCTCCCATGTATCTTAGATGGATCATATCTAGTCAGAATCCTTTGAAGCTTCATGTGAGTCAATCAGTCAGTCTTGTCTCCAGAAAGGATTTTGCATCTACAACAATGCAATCAAACATCAAAACTCAACTGAAAACAATCTATACTTTTTACATGCTTTTATCTCCTTGTATGCTTACTGATTTGCATTGAGATTTTTTCATATTGTGTCCCTTCGAGCTCTTCGATGATGTCCTTTATAGAGAGTGATGACTGGGGGCATAATCTTTTCTTTGTCTTCTGCTTGTATGTGACAATCTAACAACTTTGGAAATTCTAGATTGAAATGGTGTCCGACTGTAAGATCCTCTATCTCGAATTGGATGGCCATACGTACCTCGACCATTGATACCCAAAAAATTCAAGGAAGTTTGATCTAACTATTATCTTTTTGAGTGAGTTCTTTCTCCTACTATGAAACGCGATCTTGCTTAAGGATGTGAATGATAAAGGGTCACTACGGGTAATTCACATTGGATTTAGTATGATCTCTTGACTGTTTGTTGTGTTTTTCATGCAAGGTGTATTCAGGTCATCATGACGTTTATGTTTTGATGCTTGTACAAATTTCTATATCAAAATGGACATGATATTCAGGTCATCCTAGCGTTTGTGCCTTGGTGCTTATATCTGATCCAACATTCTGAAAACAAATCAATATTCATATGTCCATGGTTGTATAACTAGTGGGTGTTGTATTGATTCTTGCACATACAAATCGATATTCATATGTCTATGGTTTCATGGCTAGTGGCCATTGTATTGATTTATCTAGTTACCTAAAAGTTCAATGATGATAACAAATCAACACATGATTAGTGACTAGGTCCTAGGTCTTAGGTTGCATTTCATTTTGCATGTCTCATTGCATTTTTCATGTTTGCATGATCTCACAATGATTAAATGAACTTCAATGCTTAAATGATTCTTCAAATTGCATCTTCAAGTCTAACAAGAGCTGAATCTCACACGAAGGTTCCTCCAACAAAGCAGCAAGTAGAATCCTTTTTCGGGATCAAAATTCAAATCTGAGATCATTCATATTATTAACTACTTGCATATTCGACCTTCGATCATCACAAAAATCTAGTATTCAACTTAACTGATTATCTAACATCAAACTATCAAAATTTCAACTTGGTCAACCATGGTCAACTCATGGTCAAACCTAGTCAAATTTGGTCTCCAAAATTTCTAAACGATGCAGAATGCATTCACCAAATGTGTTTAACCACTTCTCAAATCAATTAACATGCTTCTAAACTCTCAACGCTGACTTTTCTTATCAGATTTCAATTTTCATCCCGAAGGGGGAATGGTATTGCACATCATTCAAAGTCTGTAAATCAAATTCTATCGATCAAGTCTATCAATATCTTTCATTAGTAATCAAGACAAACAATCATGTCTAGTTACTGATTCATCAAAAGTCCTCATCGCTCGGGGCAAATCTATCATCACTTGGGGCATATCAAATTCATCCATCCATATCAATATGGTATTCTCTTAATCTTGTAATCCGTATTAGTTTTTGCAACCATTAGATCATAGTGTTCTTTCCTTGGTTCTTCGGCAACTGAAGGGTTTGGATGTGATACCTTCTAGTTCTGCTAAGACAATCGAGTCTAGAACGGGTCACTCACTTCTTTGCAATCCTAAGGTTTGGAATCAGGCATTTTGGACACTTTTTGGCAATCATAGGTTCATTTTCTGTTATAGTGAACATTATCTTTGGTCATTCATGACCTATTATCTTCATATCAAATTCAATATCAATCAACTCCTATCTCAATATCTTTCAATCAGTTTCTATCTTGAGATCAGTTTATCTTTTGAATCAGTTTCATATCTTTATCAAACACAGACTATCTTTGAACCACTGCGCTTCGCACAGTAATTCAAAGAGGGGCAAAATGTAATACCTCAAAAATGGGCTATAAGTTCATTAATCTCCTACATCGACAAATCGAACAAAATCGACATCAAAGTCCTAACCTAAGGCACATCTGAACATCATCAAATCTAATTGATTATCTTAAATTCTGCATCAGGGAATATTCCTAGCAATATTCCTAATCATCATAATTATCTTTAATTTTATAATTATTTGGCAATAAATCACATTTATCCTAAAGTTTGATTAATTGAATATTTTCATATTTAATTAATTAGATTTAATATTTGCCACTTAATTATGTAATTAAATTTAATTATATCTATTATTAATTGTATTATTTAATTTTGACAATAAATCTAATATCATATGAATAATTGATTAAATTCTTATTTAATTAATTAAAGCAAGTTGTCATTATTTAATAATATAGTTTTTAATAAAAGTTTGATTAAATAATTGATTAACCCATAAATCAATTGTTTTATTTTTAAAATCAGTTAAGTTGGAAATAAATCACTTTATTATTAAATTAATTCATAAATAAAACACGCACAATCATAAAAGCAGACAACTATCAATTATCAATTAAAGCTAAACTCTATTTTGAGTTAAAACTTAGCTTTTGCATATTTTTGTGAATTAAATTATCTTTATTTAAAAATAACTCAAAAATCAACCTGAGTTATTTGAGTGATTTATGGCTTTTTCTCATGCACCTCCAAAGCCCTAGATTTCTATAAATTAAGGCTTCAGCTCATCTCTCAATCATCTCTCAAATTTGCATCCACAGGATCTCATATTTTTGCACAATCACACTGGAGAATTAGAATTGAAGAATCAAAGCTCTTGCGAATCGACATCTTTGTGAGATCAATCTTATTTTTGCATTCATATTGCATATCATTGTTAGATTAGCATTGCATATCAATTTTCAATAGCATTCATAGCATATCAATTTCATCTAGCATAGATTTCATATCAGATTAATCATTCTTATTGCATAGAAAATCCAAAAAAATAGATTAATTGCATTCAAATCCTTCATTTAGGTGTCGTCTAGGTCACTGATCTTGATTAAAATCTGAGAACATTAATCTCGCACCTATTAGAAGGTAGTAAATCGCTTGGTTAGATAGTTTTTAATTTTGCATGATTTTGATTATCACTAACCTCTAATGTTTTACTGAAGTGTTGTGTCTATAGATAAGGTACAATTTTCACACACACAGATTCATCTTCCATCATTCTTATGTCTTCAAACGCACAAATCCAATTATGTAACCTAGCTTTCATTGCATGTTCATCACCTTCAAAAGTAGAATGTAAAGCTTTCCAAATATCATGAGATTTAGTTAAACCTTTTACCTAGCTGTATTCATTCTCTAAAAGTGTTGATAAAAGTGCTTCTCTTGCAAGTATGTTACACATAAATAGATCTACCTCATCTTTAGAACTTGTTTCAAGATTGTCTTCTTCAATTATAGTCCTTTCATTCTTTGTAATCAACCAATAACCTAGTCCTAAACACAAGAGATGTGTCTTCATCTTTTCTTTCCAAATGTCAAAATTTACTCCATCAAACTTAGGGCTTTCTTTCCTGAAATTCACCATAGATCTCCTTAAGTTGTTAAACTTCTCTTTTAAGGACCTTCCACTCTGATACCAATTGTTAGAAAGTAAAGACCACCAAGATAACTAAGAGGGGGTGTGGTGTGAATCAGTTATTTGATAATTAAACCATTTATCAACATTAACTTCAATATCATCTTTAACAGCTTTAAACCATATAATTAATGCAGTAACCAACCATAGAAAGATAATCATACACAATGACACAATAACACAAGATATGTTAACTAGGGAACCTCTTGATCAAAGAGTAAACCCCAGTGGGAATGATGCACTAATATAAAAATTCCTTGTTAAAGGATGGACCCTGTTAGGAGTCTTATGAAATACATTTAGTACATATGAATCTCTGTTAGGAGATTTTGAATCCCTGTTAAAAGATTCTAACCCTCTTAGGAGTTATGGAAGACAAAAGGACCCACTACCCAAATAGCTTCAAGGAAAGATCTCTGAACTCACTATCTAATAGATCTTAAGATTATTCAATACAGTAATATGAAATATGTTACCTCCTTCACACTATGCCAAAACCGCACTCTCTACTACACAAGATCACAAATCTAGATCTCTGTACTTTGCAAGTTTTCCTTCATCACTGAATTAGCTCTTTTCTTCACTTCATGCATACATTCACATCACAACTTTCACAACTTCATATTACAACTCTTAAAATCCTCAAATAACAAGGAAAACATTCCTTCCTTTATACCACACTCAAATAATTACAAATGAGCCAGCATGTAAATACAAAATAATAATTTCAACATGCTACATCAAAATTACATAAAACTGTCAGCTTCTAGATATAATAACTTTCCAATCATGTGACCTCAAAGTTTGTGCTATGAACCATGTCACCACCAATGAGTCTCAAACTTCCCTTTAACTACATAGAATCAGATTCCATCCCAGTTAGGAGATATCCTCCGATTACGAAAAACCGCTACACAGGAATACTGCCAGAATACTGCTTCCACCAAAATGCTTATAACTTTCATGAATAAATGAATTTATTTTTGTGCTCCTAACCATAGGCTAATAACACAACAAATAACATACCATCAACTGCACATAACTCAATCTACAATATAACATGTGTGCAAAATAAAACTGTGCCTACTTTTCTGCTAAACTCTAGAATATCACTGTGTTGACATCAATGATAGTCATAGTCATGAATGCAACAACCACTACTATAGAATGACTACCAAAGGCTTCAGCATTCATTCCTAATAGATTCCTTAACACACATAATATGGATCACAACCTAAACCTTTCAGACACAAAAGCAACAAATCCACATAACCCAACCAACAAAGTTGCATCATCCACACGAGATTAACTCAGGAATTCCCCCACCTAAGGATAAAAGGGTCAAGGGTAGAGTTCCTTCCCATTAAACCTTGGTGATATCTCCATAAAAGCAACAATGATCAAGGATTTTGAGGGATCTCATGGACCTATGAAGCTAGGTGGAGATGATGCTTGGTACTTGCAAGCCTACATCACCGAGAAGAGATACATGTGCATAGATACATAATAAGACATATGTAATCAGATGACCAAGATCGATACATTATGTGGACCTCAACTAAGTGAGTAACTATGACTTTGTCCTATGTCATAAAAATACATCAATCACAGATGAAACATGATACATCATAGATAGTAATGGTTAGATTCAAATCCTCATTAACATATAAAGATAGATGATTAATAAATATTAAACATTAGTCATAAATGAGTGTATCTAAACATCTAATAAGAATATCATCATCCATAAACATAAATGTAAACATATATTTCTAATCATCATAATGCAAAATATCCAAATCAAAGAGTCAAAGTATAATCATCGGAGAGGGTATTACATCCTCCCCCCCTAAGATGAGACTTACTCCTAGAAGTCAACAAGTTAAAAAAAAAATGGAAATACATCTTAAACACATTTTAACTGATATCACATGCATAATGAATCCTTGAATCCGTGTACTATATAGAGAATAATCCTCATAATATGGTTAAGCATGAATTATATATCCTAATCAATTTTACTATCACCAACAAGGATAACTTCAACTTGATCAAATATCAGTATGAATATAATTTTCCTTAAAATATATTGAAATGTTACAAATTCCTTCTCTTTTAACACATATAAATCAAATTTTTACTTGCATCTAACATAATGATACATTTCAATCTAAAATAGAACATTGAGCATAACCAAATGTGCCTCACAAATAATCATATCAATCCACATCACTGGGATTACACATCACAAGGATTGGGAGTGGATATGCCTCTCTAGACAATCTCTCACTCTAGGATACAATACCAGTCTCATCTATATCCAAAATCCAAAATCCAAAATCCAATATCCATAATCCATAATCCATAATCCATAATCAATGCCTCACATAGTGGCTTGATGGTGTCTTGGGCCACTATTACAAAGGCCCTCCATACAAGTTGATGCATCATATCCCTTGTTTGTGTAAGGTGGTTAGCCTCCAAGGAACAAACACCACACATAGGAAGGTAGTGGATACTAGTTTCATAACAACTTCACATACCCCCATCCTCAAGTGTTCCCTATGTCTACTTCCTCATATACACTCACCAAATCTACCTCATGCATCTTTAGTGAGGAATCACAACACAACACAAGACCAACATTAGGAAATTCTGAAAGGAGATAGTTTAGCCATCAAACTTCAATAATAATAAAAATATAATTATCAATCTCAATAATAGGATAAGAAGAATCCAAGATATTAACACAATAAATCACACCTAAGATAAATTTCATAAGTCTTGGCTAAACTATCATAGAAAAAGATGAGGAAAAAAATTGTTGGTCTACATAACCAAAGAAAAAAAACAATTCACCATAAATTACACATAACATCACTGTGTGACTATATCTAGTCACCTCACAAGGAAGGAGGAAACAATGTACAGCTATCACAATAGCCCTTCATGTAGTTGGGCTCGGGCAACACTACCCACATGGTATAGGGGGTTCACCTTGACAACACCCCTGCATTAGATGGTGCAGAATAAGCATGCAAACCCCCCCCCCCCAGCATGACCATACACCAAGTGGAATAAGTACACTCTGGTCGTATGTCACATGGCGGTGTTCCTTGTGGAGTAGGAACACACAGGACACACCCCGCATAATGATGTCTCTCATAGATCATCATCGTAGCCAAATGTATACATGGCTAGGGCCCACTCATATGCCTACCACATCTATAAACTAAGCATCCATGGGTGCCCCTCTACAAGCATGCAAGCATAACCAATATACTCTGCATCAAGTAGGAAGAAAAATACATACATATGTTGTGCCTTCACGTAATTATGTACATGGCATCATGTTCTCAAGCTCAGCTCGCTACCATTAGCAACACGACATCATTACCTCACACTATGTCGTAACCAGGGATTTTTTTAGTGGTGAACATTCACCAATTGGTGAATATGTCATGATCGGGTGATAGAAATTGGTGAATAAAATAATCAAATACAGGTCGGATCATTCACCCAGATTTTATAAAATGGTCATATAGTGGTTAGAATGTTCGCCACTATTATTACGTAATTTCAGTTTGGTAGTCGGGTTCTTCACCCATATTTCTCTTTACTGTTTACTCTTATTCACGATGGATTAAATTGAGTGTCTCTTTTGAGGATCATCATTCACCAAATTCTGACATGATGATTCATCATTGAGTATGTGTGCTGCTGCGATTGTGAGGGGCCCAATTCTTCATCATGTTAGTCATCACTAAGTCAAGGAATGGAGAAAGTCTCCAGCGAATGGGAGTTTGCCTTTATTGCTAAATCTCAATGGTGGGGCCTAGTTTTTGGATGAGTCAAATGGTCTTGTCATGTCAGAGAATCAACGATGGTCGCTAAAGCACAAGGGAGTTGCCAGAGATATGTGAAATCATGCCAGCCATTGATTCTTCTTTACAGTGTAGGGTTTCAAACTGTGGGCCATGGTGACATGTATGCACAAATGGTGGTCCCCTATTAGCTGAAGGAAATAAAGAGATGGAGTGTGGTTAGCGGGGCTTGGGCTAGAGATTTTGATCGACAGTCGGTGTGTGATCACATGGAATATTCTCTCCCCATGTGATCATGCACCCACCATCTAATTGGATGTCGTTGGTTTGTTTGCAATGGGACCACGTGATGATTCATCATTAAGGTGTTAGGTTGTGATTGGCTGAGCTGCTAAAATGTTCAGTTGTCACATGATCACATGTCAAAAATTTCGAACATGTGACCAAGCGACCAGTTACTTCTTGTGCTGGGTCCATTGGAGGGGAGGACAGTGGTCCTGCTGGTAGTTATGTGGCATCTTGTGGGTGGTTGTCGCATGATCGCATGTCAGAGTTTTCTGACATGCGATCATGCGACTGGTTGACACCTGTTCCTTAGCCTGGTGGTAGATGGTGATGTGGCATTTTCTGATTGGTCGATGTGGTAGAGACATGGAAATTATTGATGGGGCCATGGTCAGAGGGGCTTGCGGGTTGGCCAGCGTGTTTCAAGATTTATGGCTGGCATGATAGTTTGTCGCATGTTCACATGAACCAACTTCATGCTTTGTGATCATGTGACAAACCCTATGTTTTGGTGGTGGTGTTCATACAGCAAGGTAGAAGGGTGATGTGGAGGTATGTCACATGTTCGCATAGCCCATTTCCTGGCTATGCGATCATGCGACAATTGTTCAAGCCTTAACTCTAAGATGAGATGACGTTTTACTTTTCATTCAAGCCTTAACTCTAACCAATTATTCTATCGAGGTAATGAATAGATTACATGTATCTGTCAGTACATTGCTTTAATTCTATAATTAATTCAAATTTCAAATCAATATGATAATAAATATACTTATTACATTACTTTAATTCTACACATCGCCTATGGTAAATGGTAATATACTCAGTGATTACTTAAAACTTTACTTTATTTCTATCTAATAAATGCCAAATTAAGAATGATACTTTTCAGGCATATTGCTGGTCCTTATAACATTTACTGAAAACTATCGATAGAAACATGACATGTGTCATGTTTCCACTGATAGTTTTCAGTAAATGTTATAAGGACCAGCAATATGCTCGAAATTCATCTTTGGCCATTGATACGTATTAAATCCAATGGATGTTTGTTGTTTGAGTCTGATGTCATTATCATAGTCATGGGTGATGGGACTGGGACTGTGGGACCTGATGCAACGTGTCAGTATTCAAATTTCCAATAAAAAATAAATTAATTCAACTATTTGGAAGATAATTTCACCATTTTTTATAAAAATGGTATCAGTTATTAAAATATTCGCCAACCAATACCCATATTTCAAAACATAATTCGCCATCAATATTAATAAATTTATTTTTTAAAAAAAATTTAATCGCCATTTTTTTATAAAAATTGTGTAAACTATTAAAAATTTTGCCACCGAATATCCATAGATTGATGCATAATTCACCAACACTATTAATTTTTTTTCACCCAAATCACATGTGATTCCCCACAATTTTATACTTTTGGGGAGGGGGGGGTTCCTTAAAGTTATCCCTGGTCATAACATTAGTGGGGTGTGGCATCATAGTCATTGCATCATGTTAGAACACATGTGAATATGGTATCCATCATAGTAGGGGCTAACACAATCTCCCTCCACCTATTGGACCACATAGAAATGTACATATCCATAATTTATATATCTCCTCATAGGGGCTCATATCAAGTATTGGTATTATGCTCAAGAATTGTGGGAGTCAAGATATACACTTATGAACCAAATGTATAGGTTCATCATAAGGGGAAGCATTGATTACTATTTTCCCTCGAGTAGTGGAAGCTAAGGTCACTTCGCACCACCATTATACGTACACCACATACTACCCAAGAAAATGGTGATACTACTACCCCTCCACATACTAATCTTACCAAAACTCATGGGTTGGTGCTTAGTAGGGTGACAAACAAGAAAGAAACACGTGAGTGGTATGGTTCTCCCATACCCTTATCTAAAACATAACTTCCATGGATGGTACTTGTATTGCACCACTCCATGGCACTCAAATAATTACTAGTTATACACAACACCCAACATAAGCAATGGCACTAGTTTTATCACATTTACAAGGGAGTACACAATAACATCATATATTATCCATTTATTCCAGATTTTCCTTTTTCACAATACATATCATTTTCTACATGGTACAAAAATCCAATGACATACTTAATTACATTCTACCTCCTCACTGACATAGACCGATATCCAATTTACACATATCAATGTCTACCTTTCACATAATATAGCATATATCTGTAAGAGGACTTAAACTTATATAAAATAGGGAACAAAGAGAAATGATACATTACATCACCCTTTAATTTCTTCAATAATCATTGAATCAACACACATGTGTTTTAATTATGGAAAGGAAACAATAAACTTGCATTACACACATTTATTAGTCACATATAAGACATTCACAACTAATCATTATAAACCATTATGGACATGCACTTTTCACCCAATCAAGGACACCAAGAGTAGACCATGTGTCATCTTTTAAAATAAATGAATTATCTAGGTACTTCCAGTACACATGAGAAATCCTTCCAACAAGACACATCAAACTATATAGACATTTTTCAAGACACTAGTATTTACTACATAATGATTGCAATACCCATAAGGAAATACACTGAAGTAAATTAATAACAGTTACAACAATATTTGTCAACTAAAGTCTCAATTTTCTATTATTTCAATTTGGGAAGGATAATGACATCATTACTAAACTTCCCATAATATTCATATTTCATTTCAACTCTATAAGAATGAGTACTACTATGGTAATATCTTACCTCTTATCGAAAATGCAAGAAATTCAATTCCAACTTATAAAAGCTCATTAAATAGAATAATTAATCAAACATAGAAATTATGATGTAAATTTAGAATTTATAGGAAAATAGAGTGGTAAGCCTATTCAAATCAATTAAGTAATCCTAAAATAACTATAACAAGCACTCATGATGACAATTGTTAGAGGTAGGATTAGGACATAAGGTTACCTACTACCAACACTTAAGGTACAAAACAAATTATCATAATACTTTTAGTATTTCTAGGAGTATAGCAAGAAGGTGACATGAAAGTATGAGGAATTCATTAACACTTCTTTATTAGAAAGATATCCACTATTGATGAAGGGTGCTCCCCTTAATACCACAAACACATAATAGAAATAGAGAAACAACAACAATTTGCAAGAACATAAAATGGGCTTCTTATTATCTCCACAAATGTGGAATTAAAATTTTTAGAATTACAATATGCAAAGCCACATGGGCATTCCCTTTACAATATTCTACAGGACAAAGCCTCGAATCATTACCCAGATCTACCCCAAACTACTCTGAACTGCCTAAGACAACACTACAGCCTTCCTTATATAGGCAATTTTCCACCACCTGGGAAGGTTCCCAAATTTTAGCCAATAAGGCCGATCAAACTTAGAATTATTTTATTTTACAATTTATTACATCAGAGTCAGCTCAAAACAACTTTTGAAACCCAAACAAAAATTTTGAAGGATATTTATTTTTTGCCATTTTAGGTGGCCCAACTTCCAGAGACCATAAGTCATCACCCGTTGACCCGATTGACTATTATGACCCCAATTCAAAAAGGGTGTGAGGAGCTCTACAACAACTAAATTGAGAAAGCTTCATTAAGCCAAAGTTTTGACCTCATTCGGGGCCTCTAAAGCCTCCAAAACTGAGTTCAAAGTTTTTGTACCAAGCTGCCAATACCAAAAATTTTCAATATCTTCAAAACTAGACTTGAACTGGCTATGAAACTTTACTAGCATGCTGATATGACCAAAATGAACCCCCACCTATGAAATCAGAACATTCTAAGATCGTATGACCAACTTACTAAAAATACCAAGTTTCCATAGATAGCAGCTCTGCACAAGATAGCCCTTATTGAAAAGAAACCAGAAATATTTTTGGGTGATGCAAGATTATTCTTACACCCAGGATGCTCCTGCATCAACTATCTATGGAAGTACTCAGGAGACTCATTCATTAATTATAGAACATAAAACATAATTAATTAATGAGATACAAATTAGTCATAACATAAAGGGTATATTTTGTACACCAATGTAGCTTGAATACCAAGAATATAGTTCTTATATCTAGGATCCTATCTTACTAATATAATGATCAAATCAAAAGAAAAATATGAAAAAAAATGAGTGATAAGTGTGTTGGAAAGTTTTCTATACTGAGGTATATGACTAGATATAGTGTTGTCATTATGGCAACAAAGTCATATAGCAGTTTGGAGTCAGCGCACTTGATGTAAATATCAGAAATAAGTTAAGTGTTGAAGACTAGACAGAGTACAGAGTTCCTACAGCTCAAAGCATCAACGCATGTGCATATAGATGAATTATGGTATGTGCCCTATAAGTTAAGATGGTTATACTATATTCTTTCTTAATCTATGATTGCATGATCAGATGTGCAAGGATGAGAAAGTTACAATCAATTGAACTTGCACAGCCAATGTGTGTCAGCAGAGAACATAGCATGGAGCCGACAGTTAGTATTTTGGTTTGTGGTTATAATGTAATGTTGTAAATGATATGCACCCATTGTATTTAGGTTTCCAAAATGTTTATATGTATAATTGTAAGCATGCTTAAGCCAATTCATTTGGAAGCATTGTTTGTAATTAGTTATAGGGCCGACCTAATTGTGTATTTTGTATGAGCATATAAATATAAGATGTGTCCACTGTATTTGGTATGAAAGTTGAAATAGAGTTGTGATAAGCAGAGTAGAAGTGTGCAAAGAAACTAGAAGATATATTAGAGCTTTTCTAAAAGTTAAATCATTAACACATCAAAGGAACTGATCTGACAAGCAGTGTCACAGTGACAGTTCATCCTGTAGATATAGTGTGTATCTTAGGTTAGAAGGTTGTAGCCTTCACCACTTGAGAAGTGAGCTCTTGGACAGTGTGTCCTCTCCCCTAACATGGATGATTGTAAAATACTCCTAAAAGGGTCTGACCCTTAACAAGGTCTACTGTACTTAAATCATTATAAAGCTACTCCTAACAGGGTAAAGGATCTTCTAACAAAGATCGCAAAACACTAGTGCATAATATTAGTGGGTGTTAATTCCCATCGGGGTTTTTACCTATTTGGGTTTCCCCGTAATCATATTTGTGTGATGAGGAAATGTCACACTTCTATGAATCTTTGCATTCAAGGAGACTCAATAATGAGCTCTTGAATATTCGATCCATAGCTCTCTATCTATGGAGTGCATGAATTATTATGAGGGGTCCTCAGATTGAACCCATGCAAGTACACCGCAGAATGAGAGATTCAAGGAGAAGCAAGAATGTTAATCTCCATTGAATCGAGTTCTTGCATGCAAATAAAACTAATCTATATGATTGCAAATGCAAGAAAGTAAACTAATTTATTGAAATGAAGATTAAACTATATGATTGCAAGAAATAAACTATTTTATTGAAATTAATCTATATGCAATACAAAAAATAAACTACTTCACTAATTAATCTATATGAAAATTAAACTAAATGTGCAATCTAAAATGATGATTTCTAAAGCTCAAGAAAATCTATAGCATAATAATGATATGAAAACTCTAGAATCCCAACTAAGAAGGAGAGGGCTCCTTTTATAGAAAAATGTGGAAGAAGATTGCAAATCCAAGATTAATGTGGGATAAATGGAAAAGAGGAAACAAATCTCATTTTTAGAAAGTTTGTAGGAAAAAGGAATTTCATTTTTTTCATTTATTTTTATTTATTTTTATTTAGCTTGTTTCCTTTTTCATCACAAGAGATCTTTTGATAGAATATTTTATTTATTTTAAAAGAATAATATCTCTTGTAATAAAATAAAATAAGATTATATAATTTAAAGATGAATATTAATTAAATAAAATAAAATCATTTAATTAAAAATGGATTTTAATTAAATAACATTATTTCATTTAAGGAATATTAATTTCAATTAAATAACATTATTTTATTTATTTAAAAGGGATTTATTTCTTTTAATCAAATAAAATTATTGATGACATGATTAAACCTTAGGAGATAATTGAAATGATTGAAATAATTATGATTTCATCAAAAAGATTGATTTGAATATATGGCAATCATTGATTCAGGAATTGATTTTGACAAATTGAATAAATGGGGCCCAAAGTCTAGGCGACCATTTTAGGGTGCATACAATATTGGTGTCATGTGTTGATTTCATGTTTCATGTTTATGTGAATATTAATCTTAGTACTTAAGTATTTAAGTTCAGCATAAAGATTAAAGTGAAAAGTTAAAATACAGTGAACACTAATTCACCCCCTCACTCTCAGTGTTCCCATTCCTAACAATTGGTATCAGAGCTCTGGTCCTCAGCAAAGAATTTTAACCACTTGAGGAGATCATGGACAAAGCAAAAATGAAACATCTAAAAAGGAATCTTGAAGCTTCTCCTTAAGACCTGGACAAGTCAAAAAGAGAATCTGAAGAACTAAAGGATAAACTTAGTGATGTTCAATTAGTCATCAAAAAGATAAGGAAAGATTTGAAAGAATGCTCTACCAGTGATCTAGGGACAATGATCAAGAAGCTAAATGAAGAAAACAAATCCTTAAAAAGAACAACTTGAAGAGTTTGATGATAAGCTGACTAATAATTAGGAAGTCTATGATGAACAGATCAGAGAGAACCTTTAGCTAAATAAAGAACTAAGGAAAGAAAACATGGAAATCTTGGAGCTAAGGAATTGCAAAGAAAGCTTGGAGTCTGAATTGAAAGAAGAAAAGATTCATATTGACAAATTACACACCAATTCTAATTTGGTAGAATCTTAGTTGTATGAAAGAAGAGCCAAAGGAGACACTAGTTGTATTGGATACAATGAAGCACAAAATTAGATTGACAACATGCGAGCAAGAAAGGATTCACAAAAGGACTCTACTGATGCTAAAAAGACTGAAGATCAAACCAAAGATAATGGTGGACCACCTAAGAATGAGTGCAAGCAAGTAGAACACACTTGTTTTGCATGTAACAAGAATGGGCACATTGCAAGGAACTATACAAAGGTAAGACCTTTTAATGGTTACTATTATTCATGCAATAAATTTGGTCATAGAGCTATGAATTGCAAGACTAGTAAGAAGAACAAGATTCAATAAGATCACAGAAATCAGAATCAGACAAATGTAAGAAGTTCTCAGAATGTTACATGCCAGATATGTAACTATAATGGTCACATAGAAAAATAATGCAGAATGGTGACTCATGTTAATGCGCCAAGGAATATAAGACCTCCAGTCATTTTTCACTCTTGTAGCAAGGCTAGACATATCTCAAAGTTCTATAGATCAAGGATGCAAGGTCAGGGAAGCCCTAAAAAGGTTGAAGAACCAGTTTTGGATCCCATAGGAGAAGTTAATTTTTTCAAAGCCTCAGATAATGCGAGCATGATTTGGTCAAAGAAAAAGAAGGACAAGACTGATGAGAATGTATTGGATGCATTCGCAATGGACGCACCCTCTACATCTAGATGAATGGCCCTCAGGACCATAGGGGAGCTAATTTAGCTCTAGACCCCTGCGTGGATGGTATACTCATCCTCAGAGTATGCACCTTTGGACTTAAGCTTTTGGAGTATAAAGGTACCTATGTGCAAGAGTGCACATGCTGGTTGTGAATAGAACTTGAGTTGGAAATTTTGAAGTGACAGCCTAGTTTATGTGACTTGCATTAATGGCAGATTTTTCACTTTAAAGTACATAAAAAGTTATTTGATCACTCATTGCATTCAAATTCAGAGTGATAGGAGAATAGAAAGAGCCTTGGAAGTTGTTGTGAAGACTTGGAGATTGATCTATCAGTGATTTGCAGTAATTATTAGTGCATTTGGCCAGTTGCAGAAACCCTAGATTGACGCGCTAATTCAGAAGTCTTTGGATCATCTTGGAGATCAATTGGAAAGAAATTAAATAAGTAATTCATGGCCACTCCCATAGTTTTTGATATTTCTGAGAAGAAGAGATATGTATTCAAGAAACATCCTTTCAATTTAACCCTAGATGACATAGAGGGAGCTTTCTCTTACATGCCTATGGGCATCATGCATGTGGAGGATATTAGGGCATATATCTACTGCAAGAAAGAACTAGTAGGGTTGGATAGGTTAAGGGTGCACATGGATACCATGTTGAAACCAAACAAAACATTCATGGATGAATATGTCAAATGGAATGACCACCCTATTGTTGAGTATGCTATGGCATATGAATTCTATGTGATAGAATGGATAAAGATCTTATTGAGTAGGATTCATGATGATTTATTTTGGATTGGTGATGTGCTAGTAAGAATCACCAGTGACTTGATACATTAGATGATGGGCCTTTCTAGGACATGCATTGTCCTTCCTGTGGATAAGGATCTTAGAAAAATGGTTGAGCTAACTTGTAAGTCAAGGAGTGATAGGCGCGGTATGACTATTGAGCCTATAGAACAAGAAGACATCAAATTGATGTCAATGATACTAGGATACAGGTTTCATCACACCAATAGAGTGAATAGTGTGTCTACAGGCACAATTCTAGTAGCCATCAAACTTGTGAAGGAAGATGGGGAATTCAACTTGTGTGAGATCTTGCACACATAGTTGATTTATAACATCAAGGCCATCAAGAATGACAAGACAAAGATATTCAAGTTTGGTTCATTGATCATTTACATGTACCTTCATATAGTTGGGAGAGTATCAGATATGTATTTGGACAAATCTATTCCAACCATGCCTCAGATATCTAACAAAGCATCCACAAAGAGCACATTGAGAGATTATGTGACATTGGAATTGAAGACCTTTAGGGTCAAAATGCAAATGAGATATAGGATTCCAGAAAGCATTGTGGAAAAGTATAAGGATACTATTTGCTTTATGGTAGAAATAGATACAACTTGTATGGAAGTTGTTGAGCCAAGAACTAAGTGGATTCATCCACTTGGCTATGAGGTAGAGGAACAAGTCCTTGAAGCATTTACATAGGTATTACTATCAGCCCCCAAAGATCTTAATGAACCTAGATGGGGAACATATGAGGAGAAAACCAGAGAAGTAGATGCTAAACTTAACAACACAGCAACAAAAAGGAAGGTTGCTAAAGTCACATCAGAAATCTTGAGAATGCATGGTGTATCTCAAGCTGACCTTGATAAAGCAAGGGATGAAAAGATTTCTTTGGAACTGAAGAGCATAGATGTAGCTAAGGTAGAATCACATGACCCCAAGATGAAAAAGATAAAATTTGAAAAAGATGATAGTCAGAAGGGTAAAGAAGATGATATTTCTTCTACACCCAAGGAAACCATTGACCTTACTTCTCCTCCCGAGTATAAGGTAATGCCAAAGAGGAAGAAAGAGGTTGGCACCATTCATCCATCCTTGAGAGTCACAAGAAATAGAAGAAACACCCAAGCCCCTCTTGAAGTAAGCTTCAAACCCAGTCTAAGTGTGCTAAGTGCCAGAATAGTTGAAGAAGGAAGAATTGAACAAGTAGGGAAATTATATGACAAGTACAATGAAATAGACAAATCTGAGATTCATGGTATGTTGGTCAAGCACATGCTAAAGTTCAAGAAAATAATCTTGGAACTAAAAACCATGAATCCTGATAAAGTATGGAATATCCTTGAATTCCAAAATAGATAGACTATTGAGGAAGATCTATGGATAAGGGAAAAGATTCTTGATGATACCCTTCCTATGTGTGAACTAGAAGAAAATAAATTACTGTTAGAACTGGTGAAGCCTCACCTTAGAACAAAGACAAGGACTCTGAACATAATGGATAAAAATTATAAGCTAAATGCAAAAGAGATAGAGAAAGCCTTTGAGAAGGTATTTATGAATAGAAACATGTATCCACCTATTGCACCCATAGCTAAAGTACCTATAAAGGTTACCAAAGGGTTAGAGACTATCAAAGTACGTTCTATAGGTCCTCAGGATTTAGTGCCTACAGTGGAAGTACAATCAAAGGAAGACAAATCTGCACCCATGTCAGAATCACTCAAGGATAGCACCATTATCATTGATAATGTGGAGATATCCATGGTGGCCACTAACATAGAATTGGACAAATTTGAGGAATATTTTGTGAGCACAAAAGAAGCTAAGATTTTATGCAGCAACACACCTCCTACTCATCAAGAAGAGGTATTGATTGAAAATATATCAGATGAGAAAGAAGAAGAAGAAGAAAAAGAACAAGAGAAAGATGAAACTTCTATTGAACTAGCCAAGGTAAAACTAGAAGTGATGGATAGCACTCCATCACTCCCTCCTTGACATTTTTGTCAAGTTTGACACCTGACACATCTAGTTTGATGTAAGGATAAACTCCTAGGCTTAGTTTTCCACTCCCACCAAGAGATTTCTCTTATCTCCTAGTATTCTATGATTCTATAGGATCTCCTAATAGGCTTAGATCATTAAATAAGTCTTATTCACTCTTTACTACAAGATTCACACCTTGAAAACTCCACCTTGGATGATCCACACCTTAATTTTGGTTCTCTTTATCACTTTCACTTAGATGGATCTAAGTGTCGGATCCACTAAAACTTCACAAATTTCAAAATTTGTTGTGGGGACATTCTTCAAATTGATTTAAATAATATTCCATCCCATTTGACTGATTTGGGAAGGTACTTGTCTTGTAGGTTTATCGTATTCAAGATTTCATCAAAAGAGACCTTAATTTTAGGCCTATTTCTAGTAGCCTTTTTGAATGGCTTTTGCCCTTTCTCGACCAAACTCTCCAAACAACCTGAAAATATAACTTTAGATATGGATACCATTTTGGATTAAATATAATATTTTGAATGTCTAAGGCTCTAAAACCATCCGTACACCTCCTTCCTAATATCAAGGAGAAACAAGGCTAAAAGGCCTAGTTTCTAGGACAACCTGTCTAAGATTGATGAAAATTGCTCAAAACATATCCTAATGGATTTTTACAACTTCCCAATGATTAGGATGGATAAATAACATGAAAAAATACCATAAAAATTCTTTGGGATGTATTTTACTTCCCATTCCCCACATGAAATGAATTAAATTCTCCTTGTCAAGCCTCTAACCGAGTATATCTAACTCACCTAGGGCCTGATCATAAAGCTATCTCCCTTGCTCATGATGCTTCCTACCTTTAGATAAAATATTTATAGAGGCCCCAATTGAAGATTAAACAACTTATTTAGTGTTTCCATGGTTTAAACTCATGTGGAAGCCATTTTTACAAATTTTGTCACAGTGTGACCAAAAGAAAGGTCCTGAACTAAAACTACTTGTAAACTATGATAAAACTACTCTAAACCCTTAACACATAAAATTAAAAAGTGTTAAAAATTACTATATAACATGAATTATCCACTTTATAAATTCATTTCCAGCTAAAATTATGAATTTTCCTTCAAAAACCGAAATGTCACTTCAAAATAGAGTTGCAGAACTCAATACATTAACTCAAACTTTTACAATATGCATCTAATTCTTGGAGATTCAAGCCATTAATCCATTAGGTGTCTCCTCCACTATTCTAGGGCCTATTTTGTTGAGCATAACCTCCCACAATCAAAGGAATCTGAGGCTATCCATGTTGCATGGAATATTTGCAATAAGTGCAAATGTTGTTATGACAACATTCTTACAACACTTGGCAACTTTGATAGATGCCTTAATCCTACATTCTAGGATTCTTATCCTCACATGTTTCAAGGATCCAAGATCATTCATTATCATCATATTTATTTAACATCCATTAACCAATCTTCATCAAAAACATATTAATGACTCAATCTCCCTAACTCCTAGCATTAAGAAATTTAAATAACAACTAGCATAGGCTATTAGTGTGACCTTAGTCTTAGTGACTAATTCACCTAGCCAACATAAAAAAAGACCTTCTAAGGTCCTCAACCAATCTATACTAACTTCTTGACTTGGCTAAAGTCAAGTACAATCCAAAATTGACTAACTAGTAGAGGTTAGCCTAGGTGCTCCTACACCATCCTCCCCAAAATAATAATTTCAATCCACCCTTAGATTGATGAGGCTAGGATCAATTCCCAACCTTTTGAAATTTGTTTCCTTTACCCAAATAGCATCAGCAACATTCTTCCCATACCTTTGAGTGAGGTGCTCTTTATACTCTTTATGTCTGATTTTCTTGTATGTCCTTGTGTCTAGTACATTGTTTGCCCCTGTACCTGCAACAGTAGGAAGTTGAAGATCTTCCACATCCTTGATCACCTCATTGATATTCTGGTCACTATTTTGTTGTGGTCCCTTGTAATGGACAAGGTCTGCAATGTTAAAAATATTGGACAATCCATTGTCCTCCAGTAGGTCTATCTTGAAGGCATTGTCACCATACTTTTCCAATATAGGACATGGTCCTATCCTCCTCATTTTCAGCTTATGAGGGACTCCTTTTTTCAACTTGGATTTTTTCAAGTGTAGCATAACAAGATCACCAACTTTGAACTCCACTAACCTTCTACTTTCATCTACCTTGGCTTTGTGCTAGGTGGTGTTGTCTACCAATGTCTTCCTCACTATTTCATGAACTTCTTGCATAGCAAATGCAAAGTCATTAGCATATGCACTTTCCTTGACTCCATCTTTTAAATCCCTTCAACTCATAGACTCCTCTAGGATGTAGGCCATATACAATTTCAAATGGACTCTTCCTGGTTGATCTATTGATAGTATCATGATAGACATATTTAGCTTGCCCAATCAACTGATCCCATTGCTGACCATACTCCTTAGTTAGGCATCTTAGAAGGTTTCCAAGGCTCCTATTTACAACCTCTATTTGACCATCAATTTGGAGATGGTAGGCTGACCCAAAAGATAAGTTAGTGCCCAATCTTTGCCAAAGAGTCTTCCAAAAATGACTCATAAATTTTGTGTCTCTATCTGAAACAATGTTGATTAGTAGTCCATGTATTCTCACTATCTCTTTGAAGAATAAAGATGCTATTTGACTTGCATCATGTGTAGTCTTGCATAGCACAAAGTGAGCCATCTTGCTAAATCTATCCACAACCACATACACATTGTCCATCCCTTGTCTTGTCTTGTGTAACCCAACTACAAAATTCATGCTCAAGCATTCCCATGGCCTAGTAGGAATTGGTAGTGGCAGATAAAGTCCAGAATTTGTAGAAGTTCCCTTGGCCTTTTGACATACTACACAACTCTCCACATACCTCCTAACATCAAGATTCATTCTAGGCCAAAAGTAAAACCTTGAAATAAGGTCTTGAGTCTTAGTGATCCCAAAGTGACCACTCAAAGCACCATTATACTTTTCTTGAATCAAATTCTCTCTAATGGAGCCTCTAGGAACACACAATTGATTCCCTTTGAACAAGAGATCATTTTGCAAAGTATAATCAACATATTTACTATGAAAATGATTCTTGTATTCAGCACATACCTTGTAGATGTTAGAAAAGTCTTCATCATCTTCATATAGATCTTTGAAATGATCTATCCCCATGCTTTTCAACTAAATTTCTTGGAGTGTGAGGGCTCTTCTTGACAATGCATCAGCCACCTTGTTTAGTACACCCTTCTTGTGCTTGATATTGAATGTGTAGGCTTGTAGGTACTCAACCCACTTCATGTGTTTGTGACTCAACTTCTCTTGTGAATTTAGGAAGCTAAGTACTTGATTGTATGAATACACAATGAACTCCTTGGGAAGCAAGTAGTGCCTTCACTTTCTTAGAGCTTGGAGCAATGCATACATCTCTAAGTCATATGAGGAGTACTTCCTCTTAGCCTCACTTAACTTTTCAGAATGGAAAGCCACCGGTCTGCCCTCTTGGCTTAGAACAGCCCCAATTGCTACATTGCTAGCATCACATTCAATGGTGAATAGCTTCTCAAAGCTTGGCAGCACCAAAATAGGTTGGGTAGCTATCCTCTCCTTGATTAACTCAATGCTCTTATTAGCATTTTCATTCCACACAAACTTAGTTTTCATTCCTCCTTTGATAGTGTCTAACATAGGAGCACAAATTGCACTAAATTATCTAATAAACTTCCTATAGTATTTTTCAAGACCATGAAAACTCCTTACCTTAGTTTCTAACCTTGGAGTAGGCTAATTCATGATAGGCTCTACCTTGCTCTTATCCATTTTCAGATTTCCATTAGATAAAACAAACCCAAGATACACCAATTCTGATTTGATGAACTCACACTTCTCCAAATTGATCATCAACCCCTCTTCATGAAGCTTCTTGAAGACAATGTTAAGGTGCTCCAAATGCTCACTCTTTGTCTTGCTAAAAATCAATATATCATCTAGATATACAACTACAAACTTGCTTATGTAGTCCTTAAGTACTTCATTCATGAGCCTCATGAATGTAGAGGGGGCATTTGACAATCCAAATGACATGAAAAGCCATTCATACAGCCCTTCATTTGTCTTGAAGGCTATCTTCCACTCATCTCCTTCATGGATTCTTATTTGGTGATAGCCACTCTTCAAGTCTATCTTTCTATAGTACCTTGCTTCACCTAAATAGTCCATTAAGTCTTCAATCCTAGGGATAGGGAACCTATATCTTATGGTTATCCTATTGATAGCCCTTGAGTCAGTACATAGCCTCCAAGTTCCTCCCTTCTTAGGTGAAAGTATAGTAGGTACAACACATGGACTAATACTCTTTCTAATTAGGCCTTGGTCTAAGAGTTCTTGTATTTGCCTTGCTATTTCCTCATTTTGTTGAGGGGTCATCTTATAGGCTGCTTTGTTAGGTAGGGAAGCTCCTAGGATAAGGTCTATCCTATGACTTATGGCTCTTTGAGGGGGTTAGGCTAAAGTTTGACCATCACTTACAATGCCTTGGTAAGTCTGCAACATACCTTGAATCTCCTTTGGTAATTCAGTCTTCTTAGTCACCTTGTCTTCACCTCCTTCTCTTGGTTTTAACACCAATGCATACCCTATGCCTTCACTCTCTTCCATGGTTTGTAGGAACTCTTTTTCACCTACCATAAGAGCATTTGGACCTATTTTCTTTACTTCAGCATCCTCCAACAATGACTGAATTTTGAAGGTTGTATTATCCTTCTTGAAAGAATAGGAATTCTTTCCTCCATCATGCATGGCTTGGCGGTCAAATTGCCAAGGTCTACGAAGGAGAAAATGGCATGCATCCATAGGCAACACATCACACAACACTTTTTCTTTGTACCTTCCAATGGAGAACTCCACCCATGCTTGCTCATTCAATAAGACATGTTATTCTTTGTTAAGCCAAGTAACCTTGTAAGGATTGGTATGGGATATCCTTTTCAATTTGAACTTGCTGACTACTTCTTCTAACACTATGCTATCAGTAGAGCCTGAATCAATGATGACCCTACATACTTTCCCCATTATCTTGCATTTGATCCTAAAAAAAGATCTTCTTTGGCTTGGCTCCTCCTTCACCGGTTCCTTGATTACAGTTCTCCTCATCATGAGGTTCTCCCCTTCCTCTGAATTTAATGGAATCTCAGAATGTTTATTTGCTACATTTGTGTCTTCATGAACAAGGTTAGCTCTCTTATCACCTCCTTGTGATGAGCCACCTTTCTCAGGGCATCTATAGGCAGGGTGCCACATTTGATTGCAATGGTAGCACTTCATATTGGAAAAATAATTGCCTCTTCCTCCTTGTGATGAACCACCACTTATTCCTCTAAAGCTAGAGTTATAATTTCTTCCTCTACCACCTCTATTTGAGCTTCCTTCTTGCTGCTCACTAAATTTTACCTCACCTTGAGCTCTTCAAAACTTCTTCCGCCATAGCCACCTCTTTGACCTTTAGTATCCTTTCCTTTACCTTTTCCTTTGGAGCTCTCTTGCTTTCTCTTGCTCTTCTCCTCTATCTTCAAGGCCATTTGATTGAATTACCTAATGGATTTAAAGTTCACTAGGCTCATCTCCTCTTGAATAGACCATTTGAGGCCATTCAAATACCTTGCTAGCTTGATGCTCTCATCTTCAACTACCTTGGACCTCAAACACAATATTTGAAATTCCTCGATATATGCTTGGACATCCAAATCTTTTTGCCTAAGATTGTGTCTCCTTCTATGCATTTGGACTTCATAGTCATCAGGAAGATATGTTTTCTTGACTTTGGATACCATACCCTTCCATGTCACAATAGGACCTTTACCATCCTTTTCCCTCTTAGTTTGCACAAACTTCCACCAAGTAAGAGTTGAACCTCTTAGTCTAGACTTGGCCACCATTACCTTTTGTGCTTCAAAGATACCATCACATTCAAAATGGTTCTCAATGTTGTCTATCCAATCCACAACTGAATCTGGATCCATTTGTCCACTAAAGAGTGGGACCCCTTCTAAAGCCTTGCCACTCAATGCCTTCAATGCTTTCAAGAATGGCTCTTTAGGAAGAACAGGGTCAGGAGCTAGTGCTTCTTCCTCCAAATCCAATTCTTTCTCCTTTTCTTTAGCTTCTTCTTTAAGGTCAATCTTCTCTTTGACCCTATCATCTTTGTCTTGGACTTTACCCAAGAGATGCTCCATTTGAGCTAGAATTTGCCTTAACAATTTGTTATCCTCTTCTTGCTCCTCAAACTTCTTTGTTAGTTTAGCATTAGTCACCATGGCTCTAGCTAGTGTATTCTCTCCTATTGATTTAGAAGATTGATGCATTAACCACAAGCTTGATCAACCAAGCTCTGATGCCAATATGATGTAAGGATAAACTCGTAGGCTTAGTTTTCCACTCCCACCAAGAGATTTCTCTTATCTCCTAGCATCCTATGCTTTCATAGGATCTCCTAATAGGCTTAGATCATTAACTAAGTCCTATTCACTCTTTACTACAAGAGTCACACCTTGAAAACTCCACCCTGGATGATCCACACCTTAATTTTGGTTCTCTTACTCACTTTCACTTAGATGGATCTAAGTGCCAAATCCACTAAAACTTCATGAATTTCAAACTTCATTATGGGGACCTTCTTCACATTTATTTCAATAAAATTCCATCCCATTTGACTGATTTGGGAAGGTACTTGGTGCAATCATCTAAAAATGGTCATCTAGACTATTAGCCCCTTTCTAGCATTATTTGCTAAAATCATCAATTGCTTATTCTTGATCAAATCCTAGTTCTATCATTTATTCGATTATTTTCTATGGGCTAACCATCTTATCCTAAGTCTTTATTTAATTAAAAGGAATTCCCTCCCATTTTATTAAATAAAAAGCTCCCACTTTTCCTCTTATCCTAAGTTGCACAAATAAAGCATTTTATAAAAAGGGAAAAAGCACTTTTTGTCTTATATGGGCACAAAAGTCAACTCTTATTTTCTCATTAGAGGATACTTGTGCACATGAATTTCTCCTCTTTGATGCTCCATTGTTGATTAAATCTTTTGCCTCTTAATCTCCATGGTCCATTCTTTCTCATTTCTTATAAAAGGAGAGCTCTCTTCGCATTTTAGGATCCATCTTTTGAATACTAACCTTATGCTGCAGGATTGCTTGGAGACTTTGGAGATTTTTGAAGACATTCTTGAATTTAGATTTCATTCTTGCATTCTTATATTAGCTTCATATTTATTCTTTATTAGCTTAGTTTCTTTTTCCATACTCTAGATTAGCTCACATAGATTAATTAGCTTGGATTGTAATACTTGCATATTTATTTTCATAGCATAGCTTGCATTTCCATTTCTATCATAGTTTCATTTGTATTTGATTCTTGGGGATATTGGAATTCTTGCCATTGTCTCCATTGAATCTCCCATTGCATGGTTTACTAGCAAGGTCATAAGCTTAATAGCTCTAGCTGAGAGCATTCTTAATTTCCTTGCACTCCATGCCTAGGGAGCTCTAGGTCAATTTTCAAGGTCTCCCAGTCATGGATTCTTTTGGAAGAAAAGACTTAGAGAAGTGTACATCTTAGTGTGTACATTTTTGGCACCCACCGTGAGGCCTTGAGCCTCATTCTCTGCATTTTTATCAAGTTTTGTATATTTTCAGTGTCACTTTTTTGTTAATTTTGCGCAAACAAGAGAAACACCACTTATGAGAAATCTGACACCACCTATGAATATTTTGTTCACACCTATGAGAATTTTTTTCACACTTGTGAGCATTCTCTTCACACCTATGAGTGTTCTATTCATGCCTATGAGCATTCTATTCATGCCTGTGAGCATTCTATTCACACCTGTGAGCATTCTGTTCCACCTGTGAGCATTCTGTTCATGCCTGTGAGCATTCTGTTGTCACCAACTGGCACCCATTTTTATAAATTTTCACATATGGTATCAAAAATTTAAGTGTGATATATCATTGGAAAGCTCTTTCTGAGCTTGATCTAACCATGTTGGTTTCATTTTCAAATTTTTCCATTTGATCAGCTATTTTTGCAGAGTATCTAATTTTTGATGTGCTAACCATTGTGGGGCTAACAAATTGTGCTTGTAGGTGCTCTCATTGCTTGAAATATTTTTCCAAAAGAATGCATGTCAAAGCTTCAAATGCACAAGGGCTACTAATGATTTTTGTAGGGTGGCCCAAAGCATAAAAACCCAATCAAGTGCTTGTTGTTTATTTCATTTTCAAGTGTGGCAATTACTAGTTGTTTCATTTCATAGGAACATAATATCTTGTTGTAGGAATCTTTGGGTGGTAGGAGAAGTATGCTCTTCACCCTTGTGGTGAACTAGAAAATCTTGACCCATCTTTGGATTTTGAAAGCAAGAGGGTAATTGAATTATTTTCTTGGTGTGTTTGGGAGAAAACTTTGAGATAGGGGAGTATGCTCTTTACCCTTGTGGTGAAACAAAAACCTTGAACCTCATAAGTTGATCCATTTTTTGTTTATTTTTAGAATCCTTTAACGGGCCTGCTCTTGAGCAATCAAGAGGAATGACCCAAGTGGGGACAAGCTAATACTAATCTATTCTAGCCCACTATAATCTCAAGGCTATCAAGGACTCAAAATCTTGGTAGACGTAGTGCTTTTCTTTGCTTGATGTGAGTACTTGTGGGATTGTGACCATGAGGAAAGTGTTGAGAAAGAATTCTTAAGGTACTCTTGTGGCCGCGAGGTCCATTACTTGCTGCAAGGTAAGGAGTCCCTTTGGGGAGAAAGAGGGGTACTACAAATAGAAGCCCTTACTAAGAACCATAGATAGAAGCCACCCTATTTTTTTGCGTAGCTTCTTGGTGCAAGGATTGATCCAAGTGGAATAACCCAAATCACCTCAAGATTAATCACCATCTATGTTCCTTTGGTTGTGTCATTGACACCTCCATGACAAAGTCAACATCTATTGTGGGCAACCACTTTGTGTGAGGAAATGGAACATCAAGTGTGGGCCAAGTTGATAAGTATTGAGCCTTTGTCCTTTAGGCTAGTAAGTGCTTGAAGTGTTCTCAATGTGATCTACCTATGTGAACATTCTCAAATATCAAACATCACAATAGTATTCATAGCATTTTATAGCTTTGATATCACAAGTGCTTGTCTTGACAAGGTTGCTTTCGCCCTTGTGCAAGTGTTCTATGACATGTTTTATCCCCTACTATTTGCAAATTTGTCTAATTACTATTGTCACTATGCTTGAAGTTGAAAAAACTAATCTTTACACTAAGACATTGACCAAATTTCTTTCCAAACTAAGTTTTTCATGTTCACTAGTCAAGAGTCACACTGCCTTATGTGAAATATTGCCTAGAGAAAATTATATCACTCTATTTTCTTGGAAACTATCACACAAACTTATTTTTCTATCTCACAGTTGTCCGCAATCTAAAGCTGATTCTTGCCATTCCCAGTCTTCCTTGGTCAGTTTAGGTTGGATTTTAGGTGCCATGACATGTTGCTCAACATCCAAATGAACTCAAATGGTATCAAATTGCACAAAATGACTCTTGGTCTTCTTTCTTCCACTTCTTCCATGTCTTCCTAGTCTTCCATTTTCATCCTTTCTCTTCTTTCTTCATGATTCTTCCTAAATTCTTCATGTCTTCTTGATTCTTTTCCTCTTGTTATCTAGTCTACCTTCTTCTATTTCATCTCTTCTATTCATTTCTTCCATGCTTGATTCCTCCTCTTTTGGAACCATGAATTTCAATTATCTTGTTATGGAACCTCTCTTGAGAATGGATGATCTTGAACTCATTGCTCAATTCAAAGAGTATATTTATTCCTCCAAAAATTGCATGCATGATAAACTTATGGAAAAAGTAGAAGAAAAATCAATTGAATTAGACGCCTTTGCTAGAATCCTATGCATGATCTTGGCATGCCATCCTGCTTCCAAACATTCTTCATCTTCTAATTCTTAATCATCCTTCCTCATCCTCCAAATCTTATTATGACTCTTCTAAGTCTTATTTGTATTCCTCATTATCCAAGTCTTCTTCATCCACTAGGTCTTCATTTTCCTCTTCTTCAAGATCTCATTCCTCTTCTACTTCTCCCAAGAGTCTTACTCCTTGTCTCAAGGCATACCATGATGAGCAATATGATAGCCCTTGCGATACCTATGACACCTCTATTCCTAAGATTCCTCCTAGTTGTAGGCTCATGCTTACTGGAAATGGGTTGCCACATTGGATAGATTGTGATGGTGATCCATATGATTTAGATTTTGAAAAAGAGTTTGATGATTTCTGCAAACAATACCTAGATGATGCATCCACTTCTATTGAGGAGTATAAAATGTACTACATTGATATGAAACATCACTACTATGAGAATCCTTCCTCTAAGAACTCTCATGCTGAAGATAAAGATTACACTCTCAAGCAAGATCATGTTAATGCTGAACCTTTGTCTTGTGATGGTCCCCTTCTATCCCCTACTTCTTCCAATAACCATATACTTCCTAAAGCTTTTGAGTCTTTCAAATCTTTCACAAATCCTTCATCTGAAAAAGATCCTAATGTTTTTCATGCAGTTCCCTATAGTTATCCTCAAGGGCTATCTCTTAAAGAAACTCAAGCTAACCTTCACTTGGCTGCAAATACTTCCAATAATGCTACACTTAGTAAGCCTAAGCCTTTATGCACTATAATTCCTATTTCAACTAGTCCTTCACCATCTATTCCAAAATCTTCCATGCAATTCCAACATGCTTCCTTCTCCTTAGAAGTGGCTCCATGTCAAGAGGACTTTAAAAATGATAAAGAAAAGAATATTAAAAAAGATCAAGATCAAAAACCCTCCATGTCATCCAATCCTTTTCATGATGTCTCTGATCTGCTTCATGGTTCTTTTGATCCTCTATGCTCTTCCGCATTCATTCCACCATCTCCTAAGAAAGATCAAGCTACTACTCACACCATTGGGCTTATTGACAATCAAGATGACCTTACTCCCATTGAGGTTATTGAAAATAGTGATGTTACTTCCAATGCTAAGCCTATTGAAAATCAAACAAAAAATGACGTGTTTATGCTATCCAAAGCAACTTGTCAAGATCAAAGTCTTCCATCTTCTTGTTCTATCACTCCATGTTCACTTCCACTTTCTACTCTTCCTAAGTCTTTTCAAGCTCTAAACAATCCTATCAAAGAAGTTTCTCCTATTCAAGATGTTCATGATCCTATTGGAAATCCTAATGCTCACTCTAAAGATGCTGATGTCTTTGGTTGTCATATAGATGTTGATGAACTTATTGATCATCCTTTTGCATCTTCCACTTCCATCCTTAGACCTCTTCCATCACCACTAAGGGCTTCACCTCTTCCTTCCATCTTGGGCCCTTATATCCCTTCACTTTCCCTTTCTAACTCTCCTAATTCTTCATCCATCTTGGGTCCTTATGTCCCTCCATCTCCTATCTTTCCTCAAGATCAACATAGATGCATACCCTTGAATCCTTTTCCTCCACCCACTCATCTAAACTAGTCATATTCTCCTTCTTCTTCCATAAGTCCCAAGTCTTTTGGAAGTAACTTGAATGTTCAATATAAGAAAAAGAAGCAATACAAGAATCCATAAAAAAAAAAAAGATCACCATGTCTCCTCTAGTCGACATGGAGGCATAAAGTCAAAAGAGATATCTAAGAAGAAAACTATAAGATAGGTATGGTTTCCAAAATCCATCATTGAAGATATTCTCTCTAAATCATCAAAAAGAAATGAAAATCCCAAGGCTATATAGATTCCAAAGTCTCTCTTGAAAGAGTCTTATGTTGAACAAAAAGTGAAGTTGACATTCAAGCTTCCAAAGGCTTCCACCTCATCTTTTTCCATGAACATTCTTCCATTCCATGCACCTCAACCACAATCTCTACTAAATATTCACCATATTCCTTCATTCACATTTCCTCCATCCTCTCGCCACTCTTCAAGGTATGTGTTGATGTTGATCTTTCCTTCCTTTCCATTTACCCTTTCACACTCCTTCCATTCATTATCCTTCTACCTTCTATCATTTTTCCTCATTTTCCTATTCCTCCTATCTTCCAGCCTCACTCGCTTTACATAAAACCTTATCCTCCATTTTTCTCTTCCATCTACCTTTCCCTATCAGCATCTTTGAGCATATCATTTTGAATCCTTGGCATATCATGGTTTATCTTTTCAAGGAGCATTATCTAAAAATCTTGCCTTCTTCCAAAACAAATAATGAAAAATTGAAAATGTGCCTTGGTGGAAACCTAGAAACAGGTGCCTTGGTAGCAAAAGTAAAGAGAAATAAATTTTTCCTATGGTGAAAATCACTCTCTTGTGGTGCCTTGGATAAGTACCATGATGAAAACCTAGCAATCAGCCATCATGCATAGTTCTTCTAGATATTTCATCCATTCCATCTTCTCTCTTTGATCTTGGAAATGTTGACCTATACACAAACATTTGGCTATCTTGTGAGCTATCTTACAATGATCTTGCTTTCATTTCATTCATGTTTAGCCTTAATATTTATTTTCCTCCATTCATTCTATCCTTTCTCTATCCTTTTCCCCTTCGGTCTTGATCTAATAAAAAAGAGTAAAACACGATGCTATGAAGCCTCTTGACATGTCTACTCATTTGGACTACATCCTTTCCTTCTTTTGCATTACGCTTTTGTGACTTATCCTATGCTGGCCTTTCATTGCTTGTCCAAATGTGCTTTACATGACAATTTTTCCCTAGCTTGGGTACTCTTGATGAGTTTTCCCTTGAGGATTTCTTCCCTTCATTCTCCTTCATTCTCTTGTCTTCCATCTCTTCCACCAACTTGCTAATCCCTCTTGTTTTCTACCTTCCTAGACATCAGGACTACATGATGTGATCTTGCTTGAGAGTTTGATGCCCATTCTGTCTAGGGGCATTCTTTGTATATACCTTATTGATCTTGAAAAAATCCCAAAAAATGATATATTGTCAAAAATTCTAAAAATTTGAAAGTGTCTTGAAAAAATGATCATCTTAGTGAAAACCTAGCAATAGGTGCTTTGATGTATCTCCAAAAAAATTATATATTTGAAAAATACCAAAAAAATCAAAAAATTCAAAATCCCAAAAAATAGTCACACTTACCCCAACTATGTTTTTCAACACTTCCCTAGCATCAAGTGTTTCTCAACACTTATCAAATATCCTACCCACAGTCTTGAATGATGCCATATTTCTCACTGGCAGAAGTGATACTCAAAGATTGACTCTATGACCTACACACATGCACTTAAATCACTTGACTTGCTGAGACTTGTTGGACTTTCTTTCTTTGTGTGCTGTCTATGATGATTTATTTGCCGAGTGTTCTCCCCCTAATGGTTTTCAATGATGCATAGCTAGAAGACTGGGGCATGAGGACATATTTTATTTTCTTTCTACCTGTGGGTATATTTTGTTGATCTTGGTTGTCATGAGCATTTATGCTTGTTCCACTTGACTCTAGGATCTACAAGGTATTATCCTTCACTATTTTTTTCCACAAGTGCATACTTATAGTCATTTTGACTTTATTGTGTCTCGATGTGAGCATAATCTTGCGATATCAAACTTAGGGAATCTCATTGCACTAGTCATCTTGACTTATATGTCTTTGGTGCCTAGGTGGGATTTCCACATTCCTATCTAATATAGATCATATTCAGATCCACATAGTTATACTAGTGTGTATTGTATGATCTTGCAATGCTACCAATAACACTCGATGATGAATATTAAAATCTAATAGCTTTGTGACCCTGCAAGTAAACCACTTTTCATAATAGCTTGCATTTTTAGGTTCATGTTAGTTATTTTTTCATCTTACATATGGAGAGAGCTCTCCTTTCATCTTTCATGGACCTATCAGTCAATTATGCTCACCTTTCACTTCTTCTCGATCATGTCTTTCACTTCTTGTCTTTCATATCACATCATTTTCTATTCATTTTGGGATCAAAATCAAAATCCATGTTCACCTTGATCGTTAAATCACTTTTCCCTTCTTCTGTGCAGTTGGCTGACCTTTTGAGGCCTGATCCTTTGATCTTCGCTAGGGAATTCTTTCCTTATTCATCCCCATATCTCTCACCCTTCTAGTCTTTCATTCATTTAATTCATCTCTCTCTAAGGTCTTCACTAGGGCATATCTTCACTGCTTGATGTTTATCCTATCATCTTTCATCTTCGATTATGATTTCTAGTGACTTGATCACGTTGCTCTTGCTTCTACCTTCCCTCTACCTGATTTCACTTTCGATCCTGAGGGGGTAGACACATCATATCCTATTGGCTATTCTCTGGAGCATATACTTGACCATTCCATTTTCTCTGATTGATCTATCTTTGCACTTGACATGTTAGTTCTCATCTTGAGTTCTGATACTGTCCATCTCTTTCCTAAGTGTTCAGTACTGTCGCTACTAGGCTGATCATGTAGGATTTTCTATCTCTCTGCACTTCATTCTTTGGAGTCAGATCTCTATCGATTGACTTCTTGGTTGATCTATTCTTTAACATAATGTGTTCCTAGATTTATCACACATTAGTCAAAGAGGGGTAAATGTAATCATCTAAAAATGGTCATCTAGACTATTAGCCCCTTTCTAGCATTATTTGCTAAAATCATCAATTGCTTATTCTTGATCAAATCCTAGTTTTTTCATTTATTCAATTATTTTATATGGGCTAACCATCTTATCCTAAGTATTTATTTAATTAAAAGGAATTGCCTCCCCTTTTATTAAATAAAAATCCCCCACTTTTCCTCTTATCCTAAGTTGCACAAATAAAGCATTTTATAAAAAGGGAAAAAGCACTTTTTGTCTCATATGGGTACAAAATTCAACTCTTATTTTCTCATTGGAGGATACTTGTGCACATGGATTTCTCCTCTTTTATGCTCCACCATTGATTAAATCTTTTGCCTCTTAATCTCCATGGTCCATTCTTTCTCATTTCTTATAAAAGGAGAGCTCTCTTCTCATTTTAGGATCCATCTTTTGAATACTAACCTTATGCTGCTTGATTGCTTGGAGACTTTGGAGCTTTTTGAAGACATTATTTCATTTATCTTTCATTCTTGCATTCTTATCTTAGCTTCATATTTACTCTTTATTAGCTTAGTTTCTTTTTCCATACTCTAGATTAGCTCACATAGATTAATTAGCTTGGATTGTAATACTTGCATAATTCTTTTCATAGCATAGCTTGCATTTCCATTTCTAGCATAGTTTCATTTGCATTTGCATTTCCATTTGATTCTTGGAGATATTGGCATTCTTACCCTTGTCTCCATTGAATCTCCCATTGCATGGTTTACTAGCAAGGTCATAAACTTAATAGCTCTAGCTGAGAGCATTCTTAATTTCCTTGCACTCCATGCCTAGGGAGCTCTAGGTCAATTTTCAAAGTCTCCCATTCATGGATTCCTTTGGAAGAAAATAATTAGAGAATTTTACATCTTAGTGTGTACACTTGGCTCATAGGTTTATTGGATTCAAGATTTCATCAAAAGAGACCTTAATTTTAGGCCTATTTCTAGTAGCCTTTTTGAATGGCTTTTGCCCTTTCTCAACCAAACTCTCTGAACAACCTAAAAATATAACTTTATATATGGATACCCTTTTGGCTTAACTTGAATATTTTGAATGTCTAAGGCTCTGACACCATCTGTACACCTCCCTCCTAATATCAAGGAGAAACAGGGCTAAAAGGCCTAGTTTCTAGGATAGCCTATCTAGGATTGATGAAAATTGCTCAAAACCTATCCTAATGGATTGGTACAACTTCCCAATGATTAGGATGGATAATAACATGAAAACCTACCATAAAAATTCTTGGTAATGTACTGTACTTCCCATTCCCCACATGAAATGACTTGATTTCTCCTTGTCAAGCCTCTAACCGGGTATGTCTAACTTGCCTAGGGCCTAATCATAAAGCTAGCTCCCTTGATCATGATGCTTCCTACCTTTAGATAAAATATGAAAAGAGGCCCCACTTGAAAATTAAACCACTTATTTAGTGTTTCCATGGTTTAAACTCATATGGGAGCCATTTTTACAAATTTTATCATAGTGTGACCAAAAGAAAGGTCTTGAACTAAAACTACTTGTAAACTATGATAAAACTACTCCAAAACCTTAACACATAAAATGAAAAAGTATTAAAAATTACTATATAACATGACTCAACCACTGTATCAATGCATTTCCAGCTACAAGTATGAATTTTCCTTCAAAAACCGAAATATCACTTCAAAATAGAGTTGCAGAGCTCAATACATTAACTCAAACTTTTACAATATGCATCTAATGCTTGGATATTCAAGCCATTACTCCATTAGGTGTCTCCTCCACTATTCTAGGGCCTATTTGGTCAAGCATAACCTTCCAAAATCAAATTAATCTAAGGCTATCCATGTTGCATGGAATATTTGCAATAAGTGCAAATGTTGTTATGACAACATTCTTACAACACTTGGCAACTTTGGTAGATGTCTTAATCCTATATTCTAGGATTCTTATCCTCACATATTTTGAGGATCAAAGATAATTCATGATCATAATATTGATTCAACAACCATTAACCATTCTTAGGCCTAAGACATATTAATGACTCAATCTCCCTAACTCCTAGCATTAAGAAATTTAAATAACAACTAACATAGGCTATTAGTGTGACCTTAGTCTTAGTGACTTGTCCAATTTGATTGATTTTTGTGATTGATCAATAAATGAAAATTTTTAATCATGTGATTAAAACAAGTGGTTTGATGTCATTTTTTATCATGTTTGTTGAATGTTGATTGTCAATCCTGGCTGATTGGTATGATTTGATGTTTTTTGTCTTCTCTAATTAGAATTAGGAAAATGATGATGATGATGATAACAGTCCAATTTGATTGACTTGTGATAATTTAATTTAGATGATTTATTACTGATATGATTTCAATTGATTCAATAAGTTCACCTCTAAAATTTATATGTCTGGGGTTTGTATACTTGGCCATTACATATGGTCGATCAGTTGAGTGCCCAAGAGCAATGATTGATTTGTCATTATGGATTGTTTTTCTTCTTGGACATGCCTTTATTTTGTGTGAATCATGATCTTATAGATATGGTAGAGTAGTGGTACTTTGACCATAATACCTTTCACTTACCGATGGGTAAGATGATGATCACCCCTGAGGATGTATATTAGTCACTGCAGATTCCCACTTGAGGCAAGATTTTTAATTACGATCAGATTTATAATGGGTCAGTATGTAGATGATTGTTTGGATATGTGACCATCAATGATGAGAGTATTCATTAGGCTCATTCATCTTTTTCCCTATCCTTCTTATTTTTTTGGGTATTTTGATCAATGGGTTTGTCTTACCAGATCAAAGAGGTAGAAAATTCATCGTGGGTTGGGGTAGGATCTTAGAGGACATGATTATGAAGCCACACTAGTTAGACTAGGGTTCTTACATAGTAGGATAGTTATATCATTATTTTAATCATTTTGTATATTGACATGGTGTGAATTTATCTTTTGGTGCTATTTTGTTACAACTTTGGACTTGGGAGCATATTCCAATTACTAGGCTTGTTGTAGATCATGCCAGAGATCCTAGATGGCCATTTGCTTACACTTATGAGGGTAACACCATCCCCTCTCATCTGGGCAAGGTTTATTAATGCCACCACATGTTATATGATATTGATCAAGTTAGATTGAGACCTTATATTGGATGCGAGGCCTAGAGAGAGGATGACTCAGAGTTGCCTTTAATGTTTATGCCTTGATGGATGATCAATCAGGCTCCTTTGGTCATTGAGAGATTCTTATTTCATAGGGTACTCTATCAGTTCAATCAGATACAAGGTATGCCATAGGGTTTGGCTTTGTATGCTCAAGTACAGGTTGAGATATCTTTGTGGGGTCCTTAGATTGATTATCAAGTATCTCGAGATGAGCTCCTTGGATTACCTCACTTGGCTTGGGATATGAGACATCACATTGTTTATGCAAGGATGATAGATGATAATGCTCAGTGGTTTAGTTAGCATCCTTTCCCTTATTTTACTAATTGTACAAAGCCTATTCCAAATATTGATGATAGCTCCAATGATGAGGATGATGAGGATGATGATGGTGATGGTGGTCGTGGTGGTAGTGGTGGTACTGATGATGATGATGATCATCATCATCATCATCATCATGGGAGAGGTGGGAGAGCTAGGAGAGGTGAGAGAGTTGATAGGCAGGTTTTTTATTAGATACCTATCAAAGGTGGTGGTGTGAGGATATGAGGTGACAACATTGGGAGATTTCAAGTGGGAGGAGGAGGAGTGAGGATGAGAAGAGGAGCAGCGAGAGCTATCCCTAGGTTGAGGGTTGTAGGTTGGGGTCAACATAGATCATGGGCAGTCAAGAAGTTACCAATTTCATAGGCTGCCCTAGTTGCTCCAATTCCACCAGCACATGTAGTGTAGGCACCAGATACCTTGGTTTAGGATGTACGATCATTGTAGGGTTTCATGACAAAGATGAGAGTTTAGATGACTCATTTTAGCACTATGATGCATAATTTTAAGGCTTCTATGGCTCAACATTGCACATAGTCTGGTTCTAGTAGAGGTACAGGTATAGATGGTCCAGAAACTAGTGTGGCTAGATTAGATATAGGTGCAGGTGGTACTAGTTGAGCATTGATTTGCCACACTCTGATGTATTATATGTATCATGTTAATTAGGACTTTTTTTATTTACTTCATGGAATTTTATAGACATTTGATGGTCATTCTTTACTTTTTGATGTCATTATATGTTGGACATTGATTTTCTGATGATATGCAATTCTACATGCTTCTATCTATACACTTATTTTTATACTTTTATGATGCAAAATGTTATGAACACTTTTACTTTACTTTATTTGGATGGATGTATTATATATGAAATAGCTTAGATGGATGAAACATGTTAATGAAATGCTTTTATTTTAATTCTTTAATGATTAATGATTTTATTAAATAATAAGTAATGAATAATATTTCTCTTCTATGATATAATTTTAAATAATGATTCTTGATGTAACTTAAATGAATCTTAAATGGATATGCAATGCAATGATTGCTTAACATGGATAAAGAATGCAGCATAATGACTAATGGATAATGGATAATGGATAATAAACCTAAATATAACTTAATGACTACTGGATAATAGATAATGGATAATGAATGCAATGAGCTTAATGTTTTTTTAATTTTTGTCCAACATATTTGATCAAGTACAAGAATTATGAATCCTTTTGATTCTACTTAACTTTACCCCCTTTTTATTTTTATGCATTTTTTAGAAAAAGGATCCAAATACAAACTAACATGCACAATTTATCTAAAATGAATCCAGCTAGTTGTCTCTTTTCAACAAAATAAGGATGTTATTTTCATCATTGAGCTCTTTGAAACTCGAATTGGTACAATCCTCACTGGTTCAACTATGACAATATCCATACCTCTTTCCTTCTGAATTGTGCACATTAAATTGGTACAACTCTCACTAGTTGGATTTTTAACCATGATAGTCTAAATACTGCTTTCATTGGATTCAATGTTGCAAGTGGATTTTGGCATTAAGATATGGAAGATAAAAATGGTCAAGGTATCTTGTTGGATAAAAAAACAAAGATTTTAGTTTTTCCATATGTATATGTCCTCAGTGATTCTTTGATGATCATGTCATTAGATGGATAATACATATTTTGAAGCTTCAATATTAAGATAGTCATGTAAAAATCAAGAAAATATCATGCTTTTATCATCACTCTTCTAGTCCAGGACTTCATCAATTTTCTAAAAAGACATGATTTCAACAATCAAGTGACACTTTTTCAACAAAAAAATTCCATTGTTCTTCAAATCCATATTTCATGTAGAACTTCATCCATTTCAATATTTTTAAAAAAATTTAATCCTGATAAAGATAAGGTCATGTGAATCAAGGATCAAAGTGTTAATCATTATAAGCTCCAAATTTGGATTAGGATTTGAATCGAAAGTATAAGTGTCACACTTATGGTTAGATGCATTGATTTGTTTCCATTGGTGTTTTTTTTATGAATCACTTTAATTAAGGATAAAATGCCCCCAGTTTGATTCCAAAGCGATGTTGGACTTAGACAATTTTCCAAATCATGATGAAAGTCTTAGGTATTTACAAATGCAAATCTAGGATTTATTATGCAATATGAATGGTGAATGCAATATACACAAGGATGCCAAGGAAATGTTGATGGAGGATTGAGACTTGAGTTGACTTTCAAATGGATCTTGTTTACAAGGTTTTCACCAATTGAATTTATTGCTCTTTTTCTCTTTTATATGCATTTTTTACTACCAAGGCGCCTATTTGCTAGGTTTTCACCATGCTTTTTTTCTCTTCTATTTTCATTTTTATTTTTCTCTTTTTCATTTTTTTGTTATTATCAAGGCACCTATTTGCTAGGTTTTCACCAAGATAACCATTTTTTTGGGGATCCATGTTTGAATGTTTTTACTTTCTTCATGCTCAATTTTCCATTATTTTTTATTTCTTCAGGAACTCATTTTTGTTGTTTTTGGATTTCTTTATTTCTAGTTTTTTTTCTTCTTTTCTCATAATTAATTTATCAATATTTTTAGATTTCTTCAAGATCACTTTTTGTTGTAAAAAGTTAATATGATGCTATCTCAGCTGATATTATGATAGTCTTTCTAAATTATACTCTTTTGACTACTTTAGGTATAAAACCTCTTCAAGTGTATATTATTAATAGGTTCTTACAATTCTTCTCTATCCCAATCAGCTAATTTGTATGTCCCTATTTTGAAGGAAGATGTAATGATGAAAGGTCCTAACTAGTTTTCTTCCCATTTTCCTTTCTTCTCTCTTTCTACTTGATTCTTAGGATTTACTCTTAATACAAGGTCACCTACTTGAAATTCCCTTGGCTTGATGTGTTGTAGTTTCTTAACATTCTATTTTGATACACCTTGAGATTATCATATGCTTGTTGTTGATGCTCATCAAGTAGCTCTAACTCTTGGAGTCTTTCAACCCTATAATCTATTGGAAAGTTGTCTATACTGAAGTATATAACTTGATATAGTATTGTCATTATGGAAAAAAATTCATATAGCATTTTGGAGACAGTGCACTTAGTGTAAAGATCAAAATTAAGTTAAGTGTTGAAGACTGGACAGTATATAGAGTCCTAGCAACTCAGAGCATCAACACATGTGTGTACAGATGAATTATGGTATGTGCCCTAGAAGTTAAGGTTTTTAGACTATACTTATGCTTATTCTTTGAGTGCATAAGTAGATATGCAAAGATGTGAAAGTTACAGTCAGTTGAATTTGCACAGCCAGTGTGTGCCAGCAGCAAACAGAGCATAGAGCTGATAGTTAGCTTTTTGGTTTGCAATTGTAATTTAATGTTGTAAAGGCTATGTGCCCATTGTATTTAGGTTTCTGACATATGTACATGTATAATTATAAGCACGCTTAACCCAATTCATTTGGAAGCATTATTTGTAATTAGTTATAGGGTTGACCTAATTGTATAATTGGTATGAGCACATAAATATAAGGTGCACCCATTGTATTCGGCATGGAAGTAGAAATAGAATTGTGAGAAGAAGAGTAGAGGTATGCAAAGTGAGAATATGATGTATTATAGCTTTGCTAGAGGTCAAAGCATCAATGCACTAAAGGAACTAATCTGACAAGCATTTTCACAGTGAACAGTTCACCTACAGATATAGTGTGTATCTGAATTAGAAGGTTGTAGCCTTCACCATTTGAGAAGTGAGCTCTAGGATAGTGAGTCCACTCCCCTAACAAGGATCATTGTAAAAGACTCCTAACAGGGTCTGACCCTTAACAAGGTCTACTGTACTTAAAGCATTTTAAACCTAGTCCTAATAGGGTAAAGGATCTTCTAACAAGGATCACAAAACACTAGTGTAGATTATTAGTGGGTATCAAGTCCCACCAGGGTTTTTACCTATTTGGGTTTCCCCATAACCATATTGGTGTCATGTGTTGATTTCATGTTTCATGTTTATGTGAATGTTTAATTTAGTTCTTAAGCATTTATGTTCTGCATAAAGATTAAAGTTAAAAGTTAAAATACAGTGAGCACTGATTCACCCCCCCCCTAGTGTTCCAATTCCTAATAATTGGTATTAGAGCTCTAGTCCTAAACAAAGAAGTTTAACCACTTGAGGAGATCATGGTCAAAGAAGATATGAAACATCTGAAGAAAAATCTTGAAGCCGCTCTTGAAGACTTGGACAATTTAGAAAGAGAAATTGAAGAACTAAAAGAAAAATTTAGTGATGCTCAATTAGTTATCAAAAGACTAAGAAATGATTTCAAAGGATGCTCTATTTATAGTGAACTTGAAGAAAAATTCAAGAAGTTGAGTGAAGAAAATGCATCTTTGTTAAGTCATCTTGAAGAATTTGATGACAAACTGATGAACAATCAAGATATCTATAATGAACAAGTTAAGGAGAACCTTCAACTCAATGAAGGACTAAGGGAAGCTAACTTAGAAATCTTGGAGCTAAAGAATATCAAAGAAAACTTGGAATTTGAATTGAAGAAGTCAAAGGATCATATTGACAAATTACACACCAATGCTAAGTTGGTAGAATCACAGTTGTATGCAAGAAGAATAAAAGGAGACACTAGCTACATTAGATATAATGAAGCACAAAATCAGATTGACAATATGTGAGAAAGAAAGGAGTCATAAAAGAACTCTACTGATGATGAGAAGATTGAAGATCAAACCAAAGTCAATGGTGGTCCTCCTAGGAATGAGCACAAGCAAGTAGAATGCACTTATTTTTCTTGTAACAAGCATGGACACATTGCAAGAAACTATATAGAGGTAAAACCTTTTAATGGCTACTATTATTCATGCAATAGATTTGGTCATAGAGATATGAATTGCAAGACTAGTAAGGAGAACATAACTCAACAAGATCAAAGGAATCAGAATTAGACAAATGTTAGAAGTTCTCAGAATGTTACATGTCAGATATGTAACTATAATGGTCACTCAGCCAGAACATGTAGAATGGTGACTCATGTCAATGCACTAAGGAATAATAGACCTCCAGTCATTTGTCACTCTTATAACAAGGTTGGACATATCTCAAGGTTCTATAGATCAAGGATGCAAGGTCAAGAAAGCCCTAAAAAGACCAAAGAACTAGTTTTTGATCCCGAAGTAGAAGTCAAGTTTGTGAAAGCCTCAAAGGATGTGAGCTTGATTTGGTCAGAAGGAAATAAGGAAAATGCTATTGAGAATTTATTGGATGCATCCCAAGTGGATGCACCCTCTACATCTGCATAAATGGCCCTCAAGGTCATAGGGGGAGCTAATTTAGCTCTAGACCCCTACCTAGCTGGTATACTCATTCTCAGAGTATGCACCTTTGGAATTAACCTTTTGGAGTGTATAGGAATCTTCATGCAAGAGCACACATGTTGATTGTTAGCGAAGATCAAGTTTGAAAGTTTGAAGTGACAGCCTGGTTTATGCGATGTGCATTAATGATAAGTTTTTCACTCTAAAGTACACAAAAGTCATTTGATTTCTCATTGCATTCAAATTTAGAGTGATAGAGAGTAGGAGCCTTGGAAGTTGTTTTGAAGTCTTGGAGATTGAATCTATCAAAGATTTGCTACAATTATCAGTGCATTTGATTAGTTGCAGTAACCCTAGCTCATTGTGCCGATTTAGAAGTTTTTGATGATCTCTAAGTTCAGTTGGAAAGTGATTAACAAGTAAGTCATGGCCACTCCCATAGTTTTTTATGTTGTTGAAAAGAAGAGATACATTTTCAAGAGGCACCCATTTAAATCAACCCTAGATGATTTAGAGGGAGCTTTCTCTTGCACACTGATGGGTGTCATGCATTAAGAAGACATAAGGGCTTACATCTATTGTAAGAAGGAACCAGTTGGACTAGATAGGTTAATGGTGCACATGGAAACAATGTTGAAACTAGAAAAAATGTTCATGGATGAATACACCAAATGGAATGATCACCCCATTGTTGAATATGCCACAACATATGAATTCTATGAGACTGAATGGATAAAGATCTTATTGAGTAGAATCTATGATGATTTTTTTTGGATTGGAGATGTTCTAGTTAGAATCACAATTGACCTAATCCATGAGATGGCAGGCCTTTCTAGGACAGTTGCCATCCTTCCAATGGGAAAGGATGTCATAAAGATGGTTGAAAAAGTATGTAAATCTAGAAGTGATAGGCACAACATGACTATTAAGCCTATAGAGAAAGAAGACATCAAATTAATGTCAATGATACTAGGTTACAAGTTTCATCACACCAGTAGGTTGAATAGTGTGTCTCTGAGCACTATTCTAGTAGCTATCAAGCTTGTGCAAGAAGATGGATAGTTCAACTTATGTGAGATCTTGCATGCATAGTTGATAGATAACATCAAAGCTATCAAACATGACAAAACAAAGTTATTCAGGTTTGGGTCCCTAATCATATATATGTACCTTCATATAGTTGGCAAAGTGTCAGACTTGTATCTAGACAAGTCCATTCCTACCATGCCACATATATCAAAAAAGGCATGCATTGAGAGCACCTTAAGAGACTATATAACCTTGGAATTGAAGACCTTCAGAGAAATAATGTAGATGAGGTATAGGATTCCTGAGAATATTGTGGAGAAGTATAAAGACACAATATGCTTTATAGTGGAGACAGACACTACATGTATGGAAGTCATTGAGCCTAGAACTAAGTGGATTCATCCACTTGGGTATGAGGTAGAGGAAAAAGTTCTTGAATCCTATGCATAGGTATTGCTATCAGCCCCTAAAGATGATAATGAACCTAGGTGGGGAACCTATGAAGAAAAGACTAGAGAAGTTGATGCTAAGCTGAATAGTACTACAACAAAAAGAAAGGTTGCAAAGGTCACATCTGAAATCTTGAGAATCCATAGTGTGTCTCAAGAAGACCTTGATAAAGAAAGGGATGAAAATATTTCCCTAGAATTGAAAGGCACAATAGCAAAGGAAAAAAAAGAAGATCATAAGCTGAAGAAGAAAAAAACTAAATCAGATGATAGTTAGAAGGGTAAAGAAGATAGTACTCCTTCTATGCCCAAAGATACTCCTCCAGATTATAAGCCTTTATTCAAGAGGAAGAAAGAAGCTAGTACTAGTCATCCATCCTCATGAGATTTAAGGAGAAAGAAAAACACTCAAGCACCTCCTCAGGCAAGATTCAAACCTAGCCTTAAAGTTTTGAATTCAAGAATTGTTGATAAAGGCAGAATTGATCAAGTAGAGAAGTATTATGAATCTTATAGTGAAATTGACAAATCAAAAATGCATAGTATGATTGTCAAACACATGATCAAGTTCAAGAAGATAGTCCTTGAGTTGAAAACATAAATTCCAGATAAAGTATGGGATATTCTAGAAAATCTAAAGAGATAAGCAAATGAAGAAGATCTAAGAATCAGAGAAAAATTATTAGAAGATACTTTGCATGTATGTTCTAAAGAAGAAATGGCACTAATATTAAATTTGGTGAAGCCAAACCTAAGGACTAAGATGAGGACTCTTCATATTATGAACAAAGACTATGAGCTGATTACAAAGGAAACAAAGAAGGCCTTTGAAAAGGTGTTATTGGAGCAACATATAAAACCACCAATTGCACCCATTACTCATGCACCCAATGAGGAAGACAACGTGGTAGAGCCTACTAATGTACCAATGACAGGTCCTTAGGACTCAGGGCCCATAGCAAAAACTCAAACAGAGGCAGACAAGTTTGCGCCCATGACAAAATCACACAAAGACAACACTATTATCATAGATAATGTGGAAATAGCCATGGTGGCTACTAATAAGGATTTAGACAAGTTTGAGGAAGCATTTATCAACACTAAGGAAGCTAAAATCCTATGCAGTAGTACACCTCCCATTTAGCAAGAAGAAGTACTCATAGAAGATGTTTCTGATGAGAAAGAAGAAGAGAAGAAAGAAGGAGAAAAGGAAAAAAAAAAAGATAAAAAAGATAAAACTGTTGTTGAATTGGTCATAGTAAAACAAGAAGTGGTGATGGACAACACTCCCATCACTCCTTCCTCTACATTGTTGTCAAGTTTGACACTTGACACAAGTAGTTTGGACTCCTGGAAAGAAGAAGACCTGATTAAGTTTAGTGTCTTGGCTATGGAGAAGTCAAAGGAGAAGCAAGTCATGAGAAATCCTCTCCTTGTGGAATCACTAAATATTTTGAACAATTTGTTGCCTAAAGATAAGAAAGTACAAAATATACATTTGGTTGATGATATGAGTACAGTTCTCTCATAGTTCAAAAGCAATTTTTCTAGCCTAGAAGAATTTGCGATCATAGTGGCAGAAGAGAAATACTTGAAGAAAAGACTCAATGAACTAATGGGAAACTTCGCACTTGACTTAAGTTCACTTAAAGTCTAGTTAGGCACCCTTGAAGGAATTTGTAGAACAAGGAAGGAAAGTCATTGCAGAATCCATGGACTAGGATAAGCTCACTGATGCCCATCTTAAGAAGATCAAAGATGTAGAGGCAATGATTGAGAAGGTGAAGAATTCAGTGCTAGACACATCCAATGATGTGAACATGTGTAACAATGTCTATCAAGGTTAGTTGGACATAATTGAGAAAGAAGAGAAAGAAATGGAGAAGATAAGGTCTAGACAAACTCAATTAAGGAATTCTCTTGTGCCCTCACTAGACATCTCAGTCAAAACATAAAGGAGATTGATGCGACCATGATAACCTATGATCCAGGTCTGAGCATAGAATTGGAGAAGATGGAGAAGCTTCAATATGCATTATGCGCCCATCTACAAATAGTCAATTCACTAATAACCTTTTGGAAGAAGGAGATCCAGAACCTCAAAATTGCATATCTGGATGTTTTCCCTCAGTGAGTAAGTGTACATATAGTTTTTTGATGCACCTTTGTAATTAATGTCAAAGGGGGAGTTGTGTATAGAATATTGAGTACATATATGTATAGGGAGATATAAGATTATGTATAAAGATGTATAGAAGACAAAATTTTTTGTGTAAAGGAATAATTAGCAAATCGGCCATATTCCTTTGTTGCCATTAATGAAAAAGGGGGAGATTGTTATAAATTTGTCTATACTAAAGTATATGACTTGATAGAGTATTTTCATTATGGCAACAAAGTCATATAGTAGTTTGGAGACAGCGCACTTAGTGTAAAGATCAGAATTAAGTTAAGTGTTGAAGACTGGATAGTATACAGAGTCCTAGCAGCTAAGAGCATCAGTGCATGTGTGTACAGATGAATTATGGTATGCACCCTATAATTTAATTTTTTTAGACTATACTTATGCTTAGTCTATGAGCGCATAAGTAGATATGCAAAGATGTGAAAGTTAAAGTTAGTTGAAGTTGCACAACCAGTGTATGCCAGCAGCAAATAGAGCATAGAGCTGATAGTTAGCTTTTTGGTTTGTGATTATAATTTAATGTTTTAAAGGCTATGCACCCATTGTATTTAGGTTTCTGACATATGGACATGTATAATTGTAAGCACTCTTAAGCCAATTCATTTGGAAGCATTGTTTGTAATTAGTTATAGGTCTGACCTAATTGTATAATTGGTATGAGCGCATGAATATAAGGTGCGCCCATTGTATTGGACATGGAAGTAGAAATAGAATTTTGAGAAGTAGAGAAGAGGTATGTGAAGTGAGCATATGATGTTTTAGATCTTTTCTAGAGTTCAAAGCATCAACGCACCAAAGGAACTGATATGACAAGTAGTGTCACAGTGTACAGTTCACTTGTAGATATAGTGTGTATCTGAATCAGAAGGTTGTAGCCTTCACCATTTGAGCAGTGAGCTCTAGGATAGTGAGTCCACTCCCCTAATAGGGATCACTGTAAAAGACTCCTAACAGGGTCTGATCCTTAACAAGGTCTATTGTACTTAAAGCATTGTAAACCTAGTCCTAACAGGGTAAAGGATCTTCTAACAAGGATCACAAAACACTAGTACAGATTATTAGTGGGTATCAAGTCCCACCGGGGTTTTTACCTATTTGGGTTTCCCCATAACCATATTGGTGTCATGTGTTGATTTCATGTTTCATGTTTATGTGAATGTTTAATTCAATTCTTAAGCATTTATGTTTTGTATAAAGATTAAAGTTAAAAGTTAAAATATAGTGAACACTGATTCACACCCCCCCCCCCCTCTTAGTGTTCCCATTCCTAACATAATCCTCTTCCATTAACAATCCATGTAATAAAACCTATAAAGATAGAATCTCTACTTATAGAGGTAATACTGCTTCAGCTCCATCTACTAATGAGAAAGTTGTAGCTCATGTTGGTGTTACCACACTTGTTTGATATACCCATAGAGTTAGATTTAGTTGAATGTTCCAATCTCTTCCTAAGTTATCCAGTGTTCTTTTCAATATCTTTAGGAAATTCTTATTAGTTTCTTTTGTTTGTCCATTTCCTTGTGTATAATAAATGGAAGATGAATAATGAATCATATGAAACTTTTTTCACAACTCATTTATGTATTTATTCTTGAAGTGTTTGGCATTGTCTAGTATTATGGCATGAGGAATACCAAAACTACAAATTATATGGTTCAACATGAATATTAACATTTGTTTTCCCATTGCAATAGACAAAGGCACAACTTCAACCCATTTGGTGAAATATTTTGTTGTGGTGATTATGAACTTATGACCATTGGATGATGGTGGATAAATCATCCTAATTAAATCTAACCACCATTGATAAAAGAGCTAAGGAGTGATCATTGGATGTAGTTCTTGTTCTAGCACATGAATTAAATTTCCATGGTATTGACATTTTTGGCATATTTTGGAAAAATGGCATGCATCATTTTCCATGGAGGGCCAATACTACCCCAATCTTATAAGTTTCTTAGCTAAGGTTAACCCACTTGAATGTGATCAACAAATTCCTTCATGGAATTCTTAAAAAGCTAATTTTGATTCTTCCTCCTCTAGACACCTAAGAACCATTTTGTCAAGACTCTTACGATACAATGTGTCTGACATGAGGGTATAATGAGAGGCTTTTTTTATAAATTTTCTTCTTTGGTTTCAAGTTTTGTCCAAGGGTAGTGTTTGTTCTTTCAAATAAGTATAAATGGATACATACCAAGGAGAAACATGTCCAATTAATAGGAAAATTATTTGGGATTTGGGTAGGTCAAATGTAGGTTGTTCCAACTCTTCTACCAATAATTCATATCTTGCACTTTGATTTGGCATCTATAAGAGAGAAGCTAATTTAACCATGGCATCTATTACTTTATTATTTTATCTTGGTACTTGTTCAAATGTGATCAAAACAAAGTACTTCTTTAGATCATCTATCATCTTTTATAGGACATCAATTTGTCATCTCTTGTTTGGTACTCATCATTAATTTGATTCATGACTAGTTGTGAATCACCATAGACTTGTAATTATGTCACTTTCCATTCTAAAGCCATTTTAATGCCTATGAAAAGTACTTCATATTTGGAAATATTATTAGTGCATGGAAATAGAAGCTTGTAAGATTTTGGAATTATGGAGCCTTGAGGTGTGATCAGTAATATGCCTGCTCATGAGCCATGTTGGGTGTAGGAACCATCAAAGTAGATTTTCCATGTTTTTTCTTCAATGTTTATGATTTCTAAATATATGAATTCCACTTGAATAGTATATTCATCTCTCAAAGGCTCTTTCTCTAGTTGATCTACTATGACTTGGCGTTTTATAGCCTTTCTATCCACACATTCTATGTCAAATTCACTTAATACCATGACCCACTTTGTCAATCTTCCTGTTAAGGCTATTTTTCTCAATAGATACTTCAAAGGATCAATCTTAGCTCTATGTTTTATTTTGTGTGCCAACATATAATACATTAGTTTTTGTGAAGAAAAAACTATCACCAAGCATGCTCTTTCTATGAAACTATAATTCAACTCATATTTTACTAAAGTCCTTCTTATGTAGTAGATTTGCCTTCTCTTTTCCATTCTCATCCTCTTGAGCCAATAGTGCACCTAAGGAATGCTTTGTTGTTGAATATAAAATATCAAAGGCTTGATTCTTATTGGTGGAATTAATATTGTGTCACAAGTAGTGGTTTTCATTGCACCAAAAGATCGACCTGTTAATGCCTGATACAACCACTAGACTTATACAAGACACATGAGGCGGTTAAACCATGTTACAAATCACGAGGGGAGTGCTGACCATTTTTACAAAAATTTCCCCCTTAGCATTACTTGAGGGTATTCAAACCTATGACCAAGCTCTAATACCACTTTTTGGAATACAAACACCACTGAGAGGGGGGGGGGTGAATCAGTGGTTACTTAAAAACTTGTCCTTTTCAAGTTTTACAATTATAATATATACTTAAGAAATATGAACAAGATATGTAAAAAGAACATAGTACACAATATTTATAGTGGAAAACCCCTTAGGGTAAAAAAACACTTTGAATCTAAAACTTTATTAGCCTCTTGGGCAAGTCTTTTAGAGCTACAACTCTGGGAAGCACTAACATCCTATTTTAGAAACACTAATTTCAAGGAACACCAATCCCTTACACCTGAAGCACAAAATTCAAGAATAAAAGAAGAACCAACTTTCAAAATGAATAAATGAAATATAAAATTAGAGGATCATCTCTATTACAATACAAATCATGAAACAAGATTTCAACTCCAAGTTGAAAACATTAAGCAGTATTCATGTCTTTTCTTATCTCTCATACTGATTCTTTTACATCACCAAATTATACCAAATTATACAAGCCTTCTCAAAATGAATTTATCACATCAATAAATGTGTAATTAGACTTAAATCAATACATCTAAATGTAACATGATGAGTTTAATCAATGGTCTTCAAAATGCTATACTTCTTGAAAGATAAATAACATTTTTCCTACAAAACATTAAAGATCCAAATGCATATTCATGTTTCATAAAAACATCTAATTAAATACTGATGTAAACCCTTAAGATATTATTTTATAAACCCTTCTCAACCTTTGATATACTTCTGTAATGAAAATCAAATCACAAATAGAAAAATAGAAACATAAAGCATTACCCTCCTCTTTGCTGCTATAAAAAATTCCTGCAATCTTCCTAATATACTTCACATTATGCACCACTACTGAAACTTTTGATCAAATCACTTGTTATAAATTTTAGAGGAATTTATCCTCTACTTATAAACCAAGGAAGTTGACATTTTTGAGGCAGTTACATAAACCAAACTTCAATTAGACCAAAACTTCTCAAAACTGCTAAAACTGTCATGAATTTTTGTAATGGTGTCTATTAAATAGATGTTTTCTTCTTCCATACATGTGATAAGAAAAATATAACATAGAATAATTTTATCTAATTCATCACCTTTTCCAAAAAGGTATTATGTTTGGGGTCTATCGGATAACTAAGCTTGTCGAATTTCTCATATACCAAAACTATTTTTTTATAACCCTTTTCTTAACCAATGTAAACATTAAGTGTTAATTGTATAACACTTAAGTGTATGCCATGAATATGTTTTGAACAATATTGAATAACATCAAATAAGATAATTTCATGATTTTAACCATACCATATTCCCATTATAATTGCATGGATGGATTATTGACATCAATGACAACATTCAAAGACCAAATACCAAAGGTTCAACATACTCCCCCTTTGGCATTGATGTCAATACCTATAAAAATATATTAACCTTTGCATGTACCTGTAACACCTTAACACTTGTATAGCATCACCTATAGAAAAAATCATGTACCTATATAGATTCCATCAATCACAATATGTTTTCCTCATGCCTTTTCTCCCTCTTTGACATTAATGACAAAGGAGATATACCAAGGTTTCAGTAAAAATTATCATAAATGCTCCCCCTGAAACTTATCATACACTGTTTAACTTATGCAAGAGAAGAAAGAGAGATAACTCCCAATCTGGTTCTCAAACCTTCAAAGACTACTTTTGATAGAGGTTTTGTAAATATGTCAGCCAACTGATCTTCCTTTTTGGCTCTTATATTTTGTTCTTGAGGATGATATTTCTTGAATCTTGAGCCTGTAGACTTTGTACTTGTTGGTTCTAGTGTTCCTTTTTGATCTTTTATCTCTTCTTCACTTTCTTCAATTTTATTAATTGATTTTTTCAAGCCATTATCATTTTCTTGAAAGATAGTATTATCTTTATGATGCACACCTACATTTACCTATCCCATTAGAAAAACATCTTCATGATTGCTAGTATTTTTTATATCTTTTAAGTTGTATACATTCCCTTTAGATCTTTTACCTAATGCAACCAACTGTCCTGATTTAAATTTGATTTGATAACCATGATCATCAAACACAACTTCATATCCATTACCACAAATTTGACTAACACTTAGAAGATTGTACTTTAAACCTTCAACATAATACACATCATGAATAGACATTTTATCACTAAGCATCAAAGAACCCAAACCTTCAATTTTTCTTGAAGAATCATCACCAAACCTCACACTGCTACCTTTGTAGTTAATCAATTTATCAAAATTTGTTTTATCACCTATCATGTGTTTAGAAAAACCACTATCAATTATCCACAAGTCCTTTTCTTCATGATATGAATACTGCTTTTTATCACTTTTGGTAACCTCTATTTATTTTTTTGAAACTAGTACAACCCTCACTAGTTGGATGACCAAACTATGGGAGTATGAATACCGATTTCAACAAATTTGATGTTGCAAACAAACAAAGATCAACCCTCCCCCTTATATGAAAGTCCTTGATGATTCTTTGATTACCATGTCGTTAGATGAATTTACATAAGTTGATGGATCTTCCTCAAAAAAGTCACTCAAAGGCCAGAAAAATATCATGTCTCTATCATTGCCAATCTAGTTGAAACATCATCGATTAGCTAAAAAGATGTGATAAAATTCATTTCAATAAAGATCATCAAAAGAAAGCTTCAAGTATTTTGCAATGTATCAAGATTTTCATATAGAATTTCCAAACATTCTGATCTTTAAAGTATTGTCAATTTTTAATCCCAAATAATAAAGTCAATGAAGGCTCAAAGATCAAGTTGTGGGATCGGAATACTTAGGTGTGAACAATGATATCCATCAAAGGTTCATAGAAATATCTCTCTTCTGAAGCTCTGAGAAGTCTCTCTCTGATGTGTGACCAAAAGTAGCACTATTTAATCCATTTGAATTTAATGCATTGTGTCATGTGAATTGATGCATGTTTGTTGAAATCCATTGATTAAGATCCAATGCCCCTACTTGGATAGGAAAAATGTTGGACTTGGGAAAACTTAAAAAATATTACCAAAGCTTGGTTTATGCAAGATGTAGCTCAAAGCACTTTATGCAAGAAATTACCAACTCTCGAACAAGATCAAATTGGTTTTCCCCCAATGTCTAGAAAGATATAGGACATGAAGGATGGATTTGCAAGCTAATAGATTAGAGATGGAAAGGCCATGATGGATGAAGCATGGGAATGTGACCCATAGGACCATCTCCTCAAGAGTACCCAAGCTAAGGAAAAATGATATAGCCATGTGAAGCATGTTTTTGGATAAGCCATGGAAGCCAATGATGCAGTGCTAGATAGCCTATAGGATAATGATCTTCTATTATGAAAATGAGGGATCCAAAAGAGTGGACATGTCAAGAATTTTTTGATAACGATTTTTGTACTTTAAGTTCTTCATTTTGATCAAGACCAAGCATCAATTTGGGTAAGATGTGGATAAGATAACATGATCCAGGTAAAGGGGTGATGGAGTCTATGAAGGGATATTTTGGGATTATGGAAAGACTATCAAGGAATAATGAAGGTGAATTTGGGATAAGTAAGATCATGATAGGGTAACATGGATGCAGAAAGTACATAAGCTAATGGAAAGAATAACGGATGTCAAGATACTTAATGCTCATGGGTGTGTGCAACCTTGTCAAGATGAAGGTGAGAGATGAAATAAAGATGAAACTTGCCCCCAAGTGTGGAGTATAAGAAGGAGGAATTACGCATGACACCTGTTTACCAGGTTTTCATCATGGTATTTATTTCTCTTTACTTTTTCTACCAAGGTGCCTATTGCTAGGTTTTCACCAAGGCACTTTTTTTTTTCTTTTTTTTTTTCTCTTTTTTTTTTGTATTTTTCAATATTTTCCCCACATCGAGATCTTTGGACAATGCTCTTCTAAAAGATATGCTATAATAAACCATGAGTATGACTAGGATGCTCAAAGATATTGATAAGATGGATGGAAGTACAGAAAATAGGCATTGGAATGAAGAAAGGTAAAGTACTTTGACACACACTTTAAAGAGTGGTGGAATGATGGAGGAACAATAGATGAAGGAGGTAAGGATCTTCTTGGGGTAGTGAATTTTGGGATATAGGAAGATGAAGGATGTTTGGAAGGAGGTGGAATGTAAACCTTTGGAAGCTTGAATGTCAATTTTGATTTTTCTTTTGTGTGCAAGTATTTCAACAGTGACTTGGAAATCCACATAGTCTTTGATTTTCCTTTCTTTTGTGATGCTTTTGAATGCATTTCTTCAATGAGGGATTTAGGAACTCACATTTTATTTTATTTTTCTTTTTTCTTGATGGACCTTTGCAGCCTTTTAGATATTTCATTTTTATTTTCATTCACATCTTGATTAGATGGGACATTGTGATTTTTATACACATATGGATTCTTGGATTTATGAATTTTATGTTGCACATCAGAATTGCTTCCAAAAGACTTAAGAATTGTGGATGAATAAGAATAATATGGAGGGTTCATATGGATTGGTGTTTGGACATTCTTCAAGTATGTGTGTCTTCATTGATCTTGATACATGGTAGGGTAAGTGAATGGAGAGCTAGGGATAATTAGAATGTAGGATGGAGGAATATATGAACCTAATATGGATAGAAGGGATGAAGGCTTTTGTTTTAGGACATAGGAACCCAAAATGGATTTGGAGGATAATGAAGGCATATGGTTGTGTTTGAATGGAGGTATATAAGGTATGAAAGGGATATCAATATCTTTGAAAGGAGTTGCATTGCCAAAGTTCTCATCTTTATCTTTATACCAATAGGCTCATGAGTAGCTTTGATAGGAACAAATTTGATAGGATCAACTAAAGCTTGAAGTGATTTATTATCATGCAAGGGATTTGGAAGAATGATGGTTTCTTGAGGTGAACATGGAGGAATATGACAAGGAAATGATGGGATACTTCTATCTTGACAAGGATCTTGGAAGGGTATAGATAGGGTATTTTGCTCTTGATTTTCAATATGCTCATTGGAAATTGTGGAAGTGATATCTTGATCTTGCTTGGGAAGTGGAGAGAATATGGAACTTAGAAGAGTACTTTGTTCTCAGAATGAAAGGACTTCATCTTGGCAGACATGAAAGGATGCAAGGGGATCATCACAAGGTTCTATGGATATGGGACCTTCATCAAATATGGGAGGGGATTGTATATAATCTTGATCTTGATCTTTATCAACATTTTTTTCTTTTCTCTTCGGATTATCCTCTTGACATGGAGCCACTTCTAAGGACAATGTAGTTGCATGGATATGTGTGGGGTATGTTTGGAAAAATAATGTAGGATCCTTTTGAATGGGTATAATAGGCATTGAAGAATATGAAGCTTTGATGTCCAAGATCTTTGAAGCATGGAAATGATCTACAACAAGATGTAAACTAGCTTGGGTTTCTTTTAGAGGTAGTCCTTGAGGGTAGATATAGTCCATGTGAGAAGTGTCATCATTAGGCTCACTCTTTGATGGAGGAGTTTTGGATAGTTGTGGAGATTTTGGAGATGAAAAAAAGATGAAAGGAGTACATGCTATGGGAGAAGATGGATGGAGGATGAAAGGATTACTCTTTCTATATAGAGTTTTGTGCATTAGATCTTGCTTGAGAGTGATATCTTTCTCTTCGTACTCTTTATTATCTTGATCACAAGTAGGATGATCCTGCAATTTCCTTTGATCCAAGATAGGTTTGTTTCTCTTAAATGCTTCTTTTTGCGAGGAAGATGAAGATATGGGTGGCCTATCATTATAAAGAAAAGGACACATTGATCTTAATGATGTATCTTTTTTTTTTTCCTCATTCTCCATCAAGGTTGATGTGTCAAAATTATGAGGAAGATTAGCTCCTAATTGAGCTAACTTCAGGAAATATGCTTCTTTATCCCTATTCATAATTAATCCCATGATTTCTATAAATATGGGATCTTGGATTGCTTCTGAAACTTCTTCAGACACCTCATCATTTTGATTCCAATGGAGATTTTGATCTTGATTTTGATAATTATGCTCCATAATAGGATTGATTCATTTCTCAAATAGTTTCATCATTATAAATCTTTTTAGGAATATGATCTATTTGTTACATTGATAAGGAATATCTCTAAAAAGGGTATCCACAAATGACTTCAAAATTTTTCCAAACCCTTGGGAAATGTCCACTATTTTTCCCTTCTTTATTTCTAGGCGTCACTTGCTAGAGTGTAGGCATGACTTAAATGTTTGTACATGTGAACTGGTATTGAACTAGGTGGCACACTATAGGTATGTAGGTGACACTTTGCTATTGATAAGTGGTTTTCTAGCTTTAACGGGCGTGATTCAATAGGTGATAGGTGTGACTTCCCTATTGATACACATTTTCATAAAAGTCACAGGTGCCATTTGTGTGATGATGATAATCACCTTCATGAAATTAAGATCAAATTAGTAACAACTCAAATTGAATACAATGCAAATCTAATTAAAATTGAAACTAAGATCTATAGCATCTCATAGTTCTCTAGAAAGATGGGGTAAGTGAAGCTCTCAGCTCAATCTCCACTAGTGACACTTCTAAAATGAGAATGTATGCTGCTATAATGCTTCTACAATGATTATTCTAGCTCAAATTGATACAAAGATATGCAAATTTCTCTAAAATACTCTTAGAATGCTCTTCAATTTCCTATAACAACAATGCTTTGCAAATGAATTTCTAAGATGAGAATTGCTCTCAAAATGCTTCATATTTTTAGTAAATTCCCAAGGGTAGGGGGTGGAGTGAAGTAATCATGATTAACCCTTGGTTGAGTCAAATACTTTTCTTTGTTCATAAATGGGGGAACAATTTAAAGGTTTGTCTCAAAGCTTTGGACAAAAGGACAAAATTGAGTGGTTGCGAGTGAAACTTTAGAATGAGTGATTGAGATTCATCCTTTTTGAGTGATTTGTGTCTTTTTGTCCTCAATTCTCATTGGTTGCTCAACTTTGTTGAAAGATATTAAGAATTATTAAATTCAATTAATTAATTAAATTTAGCCATGTAGGGGTAATAGGTTCATTTTGATTTTTGATTTAACAACTATACAATTAATTGATTAAAATCAATTATGTAGTGTTTTTCACCCCTTTAAGCTTTGATTTAATTATTTAACATCATTATTTGATTTTTCCTTTGATTTAATTATTTTTGTCCAATTTGATTTAATAAATCTCCATTTTAATGATTTGATCCCTTTTTTGATTGAATTAGTGCATTTTGATGATTATTGCAATTTAAAAGCACTTGCCCATTTTTGAGTGTCTACAATGCCTCCTAAGAATATTTCCCAGTTACAAAGTTTACAAGGAAAAATACAAGCTATTCATCACTTTATTTCTAATTTAGCGGACCGAACTATCCCTTTTACTTCCTTGCTTAGAAAGGATACTACTTTCTCTTGGAATGATGAGTGTAAACAAACTTTTGAGCAATTTAAGGAGTATCTTGCGAATCCTCCTATCTTGCAACCTGCTAATTTCGATAAACCATTTCATTTATACACTCCAGTGACTCCATGGGTTGTGAGTGTGTTGTTAGCTCAAATTAATGATAATGGTAAAGAAAGACCTATGTATTACATTAGTCAGACTTTACTTGATTATGAAACAAGATATACAGATTTAGAAAGACAATGTCTAGTTGTAGTTTATGCATGTCAGAAACTCAGGCATTATCTTATAAATGTTGAAGTTAATGTGATTGTTAAATTTGATCCTTTGAAACATCTTTTCTCACAAACTGATCTCTCAGGCCGGTTGGCAAAATGGGTGATGTTGCTTACCGAATTTGATCTTAATTTTATTTCTCAAAGGTCTATTAAGGGACAAGCATTGATAGATTATCTAGCCAAAGCTCCTTGTCCTCACTCTAATGAAAGTTCTACTTCAATAGAATTTCCTCATGATAATATCCTAGCTATTCAACAGGATGATATTTGGGAATTATATTTTGATGGGTCTAAGTGTAAGATAGGTTCTGGTGTGGGTGTTAGGATTAACAAGGTAGAAATAAAAATTACATGCAAATATAACCAATATAAGAAAATAATAAACCACACAGAAGAGAACACAATACACCAATAGCGAGTCCAATATTATTATTATCCAATGATTACAACTTGATTACAATCTGTAATCCCTTATAGCTCAATTCCATCACAAGTACTAAAATCATACATTATGAAATCCCTAACCCTAAGCCATATTATACAATATTTTTTCCACTTTAGGGTTAGAATGAGTTACATGTCAACCCAAAAATTATCAAAAAATGTATAGTACTTTCCTGGATAGTACTTTCCTCATCAGTCACCATAAGCTAACAATCTCCCACTTGGTGACTAATCAGTATCCACACTAAAAAAAACCTCCCACTTGGAGACTAATCCTATAGCAATACCACTACCATGTGAGGCTCCCACTAGATCGAACCACCCTAGACTCAACTATTCATTTATTATATTCAGTCTAGAAGACCAACTGAAGTTGAACATGAGTTCAACTTCTCCCTTGTTACTACCTTTGTAAACATATCTGTTGGATTATTATTTGTATGAATCTTTTCTAGCTTTAACTTACCATCATCTAAAACTAACCGAATGAAATGGTACCACAACTATATGTGCTTTGTCTTTGAGTGCAAAGTAGAATTCTTCACAAGATGAATGGAAATTTGGCTATCTGTATGTAAACAATTATCCATTTATGTCCCAATTCTTCCATGAACAATTGAAGCCATATCATCTCCTTGGATGCCTTTGTAGCAGCAACATACTCTACCTATGTAGTGGATAAAGCAACCACCTTTTGTAGTTGAGAAATCCAACTTACTATTGTCCCACCAATAGTAAATACATAACCTATAGTACTCCACCTGCTATCTATATCTCCTGCCAAATCTGAGTTAACATAGCCTTGTATAGTAGTAGTAGAACCCCCAAAGTGTAAATACTTATTGGATGTACCTCTCAAATATTTGAGAATCCATTTGACTGCATGCCAATGCTCAATACCAAGGTTACTCATATATCGGCTAATGATTCCTACTGCATGTGCAATATCTGGCCTAGTACATACCATAGCATACATTAAGCTCCCTATAGCTAAAGCATAAGGTACCTTAGACATTTTAGCCTCTTCTTCTGATGTCTTAGGACACATCTCCTTAGTCAATTTCAAATGACTAGGCAAAGGTGTGTTGACAGCTTTGGCATTCTCCATAGAGAAATGTTGCAACACCTTCTCAATATAATCAGCCTAAGATAAAGATAACTTCCTATTTTTCCTATCTCTGCAAATTTTCATACCAATGATTTGTTTTTCTTCCCCCAAATCCTTCATAGCAAATGAATGTGATAACTATTGTTTCAACCCCTTAATGTGATCCATGTTAGACCTAGCTACAAGCATATCATCAATATATAAACATAAAATAATGTAGCTATCATCATCCAACCTCTTAAAATAAACAAAATGGTCAAAATGACACCAACTGTATCCATGCTCATTCATAAAAGTGTCAAATTTAATATACCATTGCCGAGGTGCTTGCTTCAAGCCATATAAACTTTTCTGCAATCTGCACACCAAATTCTCCTTACCCTTGACCTCAAATCCTTGTGATTGGACCATATATATTTCTTCATCCAAATCACCATGAAGAAAAGATATTTTAACATCTAGCTACTCTAAATGCAAATCTTCAATAGCCACAATACTTAAAACAGTACGGATAGAAGTCATTTTAACAACTGGAGAAAATATCTCATCAAAATCAATACCCTTTTTCTATGCAAATCCTTTTACAACTAACCTGGCTTTAAATCTTTTCTTACCTCCATCCTCTTCTTTCAGCCTGTAAACTCATTTATTTTGTAAAGCCCTTTTACCTGTAGGTAACTTGCATACATCCCAAGTGTAAATTTTCAGAAAGGAGTCCATTTCCTCTATCATTACAAACTCCCATTGAATCTTTGTATCCACCTTCACAGCTTCATTATAACATTCAAGTTCACCAGCATCTGTTAACAAAATAGAATACAAAGATGGAGAAAATCTTTCTGGAGGTCTACTTAGCCTTGTTGACTGTCTAAAATTCACTAGGGTGTGTGGTATTTGTTGTTTCTATTATTGTGGAGCATAAGGAATTACTGGAACATCATCTTTTGGAGTATCATCTAGTACTACATAGTCATTTTCTTTCTTCTCATGCTGCTACAATAGATTTTTGTACAATACTTTATCATTGAATATGACATCCCTACTTCTTACACTTTTATGATTTTCAAAATCCCAAATCCTATAACCAAATTCATCAATTCCATATCCAAAAAATACACATTTATTTGACTTAGCTTCCAGCTTGGTTCTATTTTTAGAATCTATATGTTGAAAAGATTCACAACCAAAGGTTTTGAGAAAATAATAACTCACCTTCTTACCTACCCATGCTTCCTCTAGAATACCACAACCCAAGGGAGTAGAGGGGCCTCTATTTATCAAATATACAGTAGTATTTATAGCCTCTGCCCACATGTTTAGGGGGAGCCTAGCATGCAACCTCATGCTCCTAGCATGTTCCATTATTGTCTTGTTCATGCATTTAGCCACTCCATTTTCTTATGGAGTCCTTGGAACTATTTTCTATCAACAAATACCAATAGAGGCACAATAATATTCAAATTATTTTCTACAATACTCACCACCATTATCAGATCTGAGACATTTTAATCTTTTTTCAGTCTCATTTTCAACCCAACTTTTCCATTTCTTAAAAGTTTCAAATACATCAGATTTCTGTCTAATGAAATATATCCATACTTTCCTAGTTGCATCATCAATGAATGTAACATAATATTGAGAGACACCAAGGGAAGATACCTGAGCTGGACCCCATACATCTGTATGCACAAGCTCTAATTTTTCATCTTTCTTTTCCTTCCCACTCTTTACAAAACTAACTCTCTTTTTCTTTCCATAGACACAACTTTCATAGAAATCCATATTAACACATTTCACACCTGGTAGAGCTTTCTTTGAATGAATTAATTTCATACCTTTTTCACTCATGTGCCCAAGTCTATTGTGCCACAATGCTGTTTTAGAATCTCCAGCAACTTTCTCTTATTCTACCTACTCAATTGCAGCAACTGTTCCTGAACATTCATTTTTCTCTGAAACAATTAAAGTAGAGGGAACGGTATGACCTGTACAAAGATATAAGGTGCCTACTTTCACACCTTTTTCTACTACTAAGGAACCTTTTGAAACCTTCTAATTTTTATCATTAAAAGTAATTGTGCAACCCTCATGAGTGAGTTTCCCTGCTCAAATTAAATTTCTACTCAGCCTTGGAACATGTCTTACCTCTTGTAGTAGCCAATGACTCCCATTATGCAACTTAATCTTGATTTTCCCTTTTCCAACCATTTTATAGGGTTCATTAACTCCCAAATAAACTAGCCCAAAATCCCCTTGGACATAATCAAAAAAATAACCTCTATGGGGTGTAGCATAATTTAACACCCATGAATCATCAACATTTTCTAAAGACAAGAGCAAAGCATCCTCTTCGGATTTGTTACTTACCACATTTGCCTCCTTGTTTCCATCATGTTTGTCTCCTTGATCTTTCTTCTGAGACTAACAATCTTTCTTCTTATGTCTTGGTTTTCCATAGTACCAGTAGTCACTAGGTCCTCTTGACTAAGACCTCTTTCCCTTTGACTACCCTCATGATTTTCCATGATTTCCAGAGTTGTTTCCTCTATCTCTTGTTCTTCCTCTTCTTTCTGCATTCAATACACTACCCAATGTGGATGCCCCTCATATTTTCCTATGAACTTCCTCACTCAATATAAAACCAATAACATCATCAAACTTTAGGGTATTAGAACCATAAACAGAATTAATAACAACCATTACCAAGCCATTCTAGCTTTCTGGAAAAGAACAAAAAATCTAGAGAGCCCTAACCTCTTCATCAAAAGTAATTTTAACTAAGGCTAACTGAATTGTAATAGTATTAATCTCATTCAAATAATCAGTGACTAATCCACCTTCTACCATTTTCATATTAAATAAACACTTCATAACAAATACCTTCTTTGAAGGTGAAGGCTTTTCATACAACTTTGCTAGGGTTTCCATCAGAGTTTTAGCTGTCGTTGCTCCAGTAATATTGAATGCCACCAATTGTGCCAGGCATAAACAAATACTCCCTAGTGCCTTCCTATCCAAAATATCCCAATCTTCCTAAGACATTGTTGCCTCTTTCTTGGATATTCCCTCTAATGGCCACCATAGATCCTTCTGATAGAGATAGTCCTCCATTTGCATCTTCCATAACTAGAATTTTTTCCCATTAAACTTATCAACCTTCAGCCTACCCTCGTCTGCCATTTCTCCCACTTAATCGGGAGACTCTCCCACTGACTCATGAGACCTACTTTAGAGAATAGATGAAAGAATGAATGAAATAACCTCGCTTTGATACCACTTGTTAGGATTAACAAGGTAGAAATAAAAATTACATGCAAATATAATCAATATCAAAAAATAATAAACCACATAGAAGAGAACACAATACACAAAGATTTAACGTGGCTCACCCAATCCCTGGGCTACGTCCACCGACAGAAAGTCCAATATTATTATTATCCAGTGATTACAACCTAATTACAATCTGTAATCCCTTACAGCTCAATTTTTCCACAAGTAATAAAATCATACATTATGAAATCCCTAACCCTAAGCCATATTATACAATATTTTTGTCACTTTAGGGTTAGAATGAGTTACAACATGTCGGCCCAAAAATTAATGAAAAATGTACAGTACTTTCCTAGATAGTACTTTCCTCATTAGTCACCACAAGCTAACAATGGGTATCATCTTGATCCCACCTATGAAAAACCCATCCCTTTATCATATAAATTAACATTTCCTTGTACTAATAATATTGCGGGGTATGAAGCTCTTATAGGTGGACTACGAGCAGCTTCGTCCCTCAATAACAAACATTTACAAATATATGGAGATTCACAACTGATAGTTGAAAAGATTAAAGGAGGATATCAAACTAAAAATGCTAAAATGACACAATATAGAGATTTAGCTCTTCATGTGCTTTCACAATTCTCCTCTTATACGATCCAAAATTTACCTAGGAAGGATAATCGACATGCAGACGCCATGGCAAGTGCAACTTCCTTGGTTTGTCTTGAGAACAATGCTGAAAACTTTCAATTTACTATACAAACTCTTAAAAGCCCTGCAATTTCTGACAAGATTATCTCTGACTGTTTCAATTTACATTCGGATGAATGGTATTCACATATTTTTCATTTTTTGAAGGATGGTACTTTTCCTGAATCACCAACAAGGAACATGCATAATCATATTAGGAAACTTGCAGCACATTGCATCATTTTAAGAGATACGCTTTACAAACACTCTTATGAAGGATTATTATTAAGATGTCTCAATAGAACTAAAATTCCTATAGCTTTAGCAGAAGCTCATTCTGGTTCTTGTGGGGGACATTTTGGTGGAAAATCCCTGGTTAATAAATTGCTTTGAATGGGATATTATTAGCAAACAATGGAACAAGATTCTTTCATGTTTGTTAAGAAATGTCCTCAATGTCAACAACATAGTAATTTGATTCATGCTCCTACTCGTGAGCTTCGTAATCAAGTTTCTCCATGGCCTTTTAGTGTTTGAGGTTTTGATCTTATTGGAGAAATCTCACCAGCTTCTTCTCAAGGACATACTTACATTCTCACTACTATGGATTATTTTATGAAGTGGGTTGAAGTTGTTCCTCTTCATTCAACAACAAAAGATGTTATTTGTGATTTCATCCTTAATAATATCTTAACAAGATTTGGTATTCCTTTGATGATAATTTTGGATAATGGAACCTCTTTTAAAAACAAAGAAGTCATGAAATTCTTGGAGAAATATAGGATTCAACATAGATTTTCAACTCCTTACTATCTGCAATCTAATGGACAAGCTAAAGCATCAAATAAAATTATTGAACAAATTTTGTGAAAGACAGTTAGTAAGCATGCGAAAGATTGGGATACTCAACTAAATTATGCTTTATGGGCCTATAGGACTAGTGTTTGTACTACCATGGGTACTTCTCCTTACAACCTTTTTTTGGTACTGATGTTATTATGCCTTTGGAACTGGAAATACCTTCTTTACATGTTTCATTTCATGGGATAATTGATAAAGATACTTTTCATGAACAACGCTTAAAAGAATTAGAAATGTTGGATGAACAATGAATACATGCATTAGAACATATACAATCTTATCATAAATCTCTTCAAAAACAATACAATCATAAGGTAATTGAATGAACATTTGTGTTTGGTGATTTAGTCCTTTATGAGAACCAATGAAATGTGAATGCTTTACCAGGTGAAAAAGGAAAATTTAGCCCTAATTGGCTTGGACCTTTTGTTGTTATTGAAGACTTTGGTTTAGGTGCTTATAAACTTGCTGATATGGATGGTTTTTCTTTTAAGGAACCCATTAATTTTATGCATCTTAAATGTTATTACCCTTAAATTCCTTTGTTCCATGTGCATTTATGTATTCCTTATAAAGATTCATTTTATAGGTTATGTAGTTTTAGTAAAAATTACATATTGAATATCTTTATGCACTTTCTTTCTTCCTTTCTTTCTATTAAGTTTTATATTGATGAAAGCATAGTAATCAAACATAGAACTAATTAGTAGAGAAAGTTTTTCATTCATCAAAAAGATTTTTTCAAGTTTTCATACATATGTGGCCAATGGCCCTATCTATCACTATGTCACTTTGATGGATGATGACTCTTGGATCTCTCTGCTCCATGCTAGGAAGATGAAGATTTGTGTGTCTGTGTATGGATCCTAGATATGCTCATACCCTTTACACATCCTTGAAGACCCTGTACCTCTGCCATCAACATCTTCTCTCTTTCTCTGCATAATCTTAGCTCTCCCTGGATACATACAAAGATGTTGGCATGTCTGTCGAGATCTCTGCGACTAATAGAAGACTCTTTCTCATTAGTTGGTAGTTGGTAGGATATAATTGTATCCTTGAGAACCTTAGATACAAACCTCCTCCACTCTGCTATACTAGTTATAGAAAGAAAAACTTTTATCAGTCTAGTATCCTGTCTATCTCAAATCAAATCACATATTCAATCAAATTTCATACCTGGGTCTCCCTCTTGGACGTCACTAAAATGTCTAGATGGTGGGGGCATGGAGTGACTACTCTCCATGCTTGCTATATCTAGGTCTGTATGGTGGTGTCTTTTTGTGGGGCCATAGGGGTCATCATGATCTCAGCGGTGATGCATGAGTAATAGGTATATCTGTATCAATATCACTAGCTGGCGGCATGTCCTCAGCTCTCTCCTCCACTCTCTCATCTTCTCTATCTACTCTCTCCTCCTCCATGGGATCTCCCTCTAGGATGTGCTTCTCCTCATCTCTAATGTCCTCATCCTCCTCTATGGCTCCACTATCCCAGTGTGTCCCCTCTTTAATTCCTGGATCACCCGTGGGATAATCCTCAGGAAAGATAGGATGGATCCCCTCCAAACTCTAGTACCTGATGTAATCTCAGCTCACACCTGAATACGCTACATCTGATGGTACCTCTATATCCTCTATCTCCTCTATATTTCTATCCTCTATGTCTACTATCGATGGTTGACATATGGCATTGGGTCTCTGATAGTATCTCGTTGGATGTACATAGTGAGGTACTACCTTAGGGACTCCCTTTAATAGGATGAACTACCTCATCACCAAATCATAATAGTAGAGCATCACTATATAACTCTAATGACCCTCTAGTAGTTTAAACTACTATGAATGTCTCATCTATAATCATGTATCAAGCCACTCTATCATCTGGCAGTAGGGTCTCCATATCACATCAGTGCTAGCAATGTGGTCTAGATGTTCTCTCTAGTAGAGCATATCCCCAAACTATCAAACATCTCTCAAAGGATATGTGAAGGCTCTCATTGTACTTGCATTTACCATCATGGGAACTCCCTATGGACATGTACATGTGAAATGCTCAAATATCCAAATCTGCAGAAGTGTGCATGTCGATAGACTCTCCCGCTGGTACCTCACTAGCTGAGCTAGCATGTTGCAACCCCATGAGAACATGGTCCTATCTCTCTCCATCCTCTGTATGAGATGTTTTAGAGATGAAAAAAATATGCTACCCTTTGATTTGGGTAACACAACCAAGGCTACTATACACAGCATCACCTTCTATACTAAAGGTGTAGGGCCTAACAGTACAGAAGATAGTAGGATCTGATCTAACTGGGTTTGCATCTGTGGAAGCACTCTTGTACAATACTCTATGTCTACATAGATCTCCTCACAACCATGTTGTGCTTTGGGTTTGACGGTCTCCCCTTGGACTGGAAGCCACATGATCCTATAGACATCCTCTAAGGTCACTGTAATCTAACCAGAGGGAAGATGGAAGGAGCACGTATCCTCATCCCACCTCTCTATTAGAGCTGATAGCATAGCTCAGTGTAGTCTAATCTATGGAAATACTAATACCTAGTATAGTCCCACATCCCTCAGTAACTTCATCCCCTCATCATCAAGCTTAGACAATCTCTCTTTGACCTTGACTAGCAACTCCCCAAAGGGATGCTCTCGGAAATAGACCAAGTCTTGCAAGCATAATCAAACATCATATCAGTCATCTATCATAAAATCTACAAATCTAATTGAACTAGGACAAAGTCAAACTTAGTTAGGTCAAGGATGACCTTGTTGGGTCAATGTTGACTTTACTAGGTCAGGGTTAACCTTTTTGGGTCAAGGTCAACCTCATCTCAAAAAATGACAAAAACCCTCTAGTCAATGTTTACTTTCATGGGTAAAAGTTGACCTAGATGGGTCAATATTGACCTAAATGGGTCAAGGCTGACCTAAAAGGGGTAAAGTTGACCTTTCCTATAAAAAAAATAGGAATTTGAAAGGTACAAAAGTAGATAATAGAAAAGTCACCTCAAGTAGTGATCGTCCGGTAGCTAGGCTGTGTCTCAGAATCTCCAAGCACGTCGCTTGAAGTTCCTCTCTTCTCAGAATCTTACTTCCTTGTTTCAAATCTTTAAATGGTAAGAATGAGTAAGTATTTATCTCCTTTCATTATTTATAAGTTCAAATTAGGGTTTCTTTTAGGGTTTCCTTAGGGTAAGCTCAGATTTCCTTCTTATGCATTTAGACAGACATCCACTCTTTTCATCATAACTTGAGTTCGGTAACTCTATTTTCAGTGCCGTCAGTGGCATTGGAATCATGATTCAAATATCTAACTCCTTGAACTAGTTTAGGAAGGTTAGGAATATTTATAATTGGTTTAGGAAAGGAATTTTTAACACTCTAAATATCTAGTATATAGAGTTTTTCTTATCACACTATTTCATCCTTTCGAAGTAGAAAACCGTAATAGGGGGGGGGCATAAGGGGCTCTATATACTTCTAAAATTATCATATAGTAAGCTTTAGGGGATTTAGATATTTTCATTAACCTTGTGTGTTGCAAGTTCTAATCATTTTCTATAGGATCTTTACATCGAGGACTTGGCTATATCCTTTTTATTTACTATGATGTTTTCTTACTTTAACTTGCATATTCACATAGTGTCATATCTAAGCTAAAGTGGGGGCTAAATGTATCATCTTAAAATGGAATAAATTCCATCTTGATAGGTTTAGCACCCTATTTTAGTACATTTATCATGATAGACTTGCATTTAGGATGCATTTTCCACTTATCTTCTTCATTCTAGGTGAAATTAGGGTTAGGATCCCAAGGATTCTCCTTAATTTCCCTTTTTCCATGGCTCTATTTTCTAGGTAGGACTTAGAAATAGGTCCTCCTAGCCTTAATCATAGTCATCATAGGATTTAATGCCTATCCCTAGCATTTTTTCCCTTTTTGGTATCATTTCTAGGTCTTCGAGCATCCTCGGGACCTCCTGTCCTGATTCTGGTTGGATCTGGGCCCACAGGGTCAAAATAGAGATTCTTCCTAACTAGGTCAGGATCAAGCTTTATCTTGACTAGGTCAAAATCAATCTCAATCCTAACTAGGTCAATTACAACCTTGATTCTGACCTCCTCCAGAATTTGTGCCCCTCTTTCAAAATTTGGTCCCAACGGGCCCCAAAATCAATGTCGGGCCCTTGGATCTGAGTGTGAAAAGGTTTTAATTTGAATTTCATTTAAGTATTTTCCCTCCTTATTTATTTATTGTGATTGGACCTTCATTCAAGGTGAAATTTGAATTATGGTTCCTCACATTGCTCTAGGAGCCTCACCTTGAAACCTCTATATAAAGACTCTCATTTGCATTCATTTTCACCAAGTACAACCGAGCATTCTCATGATCAAGTGCTCTCAAGGAGTCAATTTCATGAGAAAGAAAATTTCAAGCAAGCAAGGAATGGTGAAGATGAAAGATAGCAAGAGGATGATATAGAAGATCAAGCCATTATTGACATCAAGCATCTTTGTGAACACATATTTGGAGCAACAGAGATCCTTTCTTCCTTGATCCACCATTATCAACTTTCAAGCATTAAAAGATTCAATCATGGAGTAACAATTACAGATTGTGAGTTTGGTAGAAGCACTTTAGCCTTGGAGGCTTGGTATGCTTTTCTATCTCATTCAAATCTATGCATTGTTATTTCATACATATTCATGCTAGGGTTTTGATCTAGAGGATTAGATCTTGGAATTACACTTTCAATACATACACACACACATTCTATTTCAATCAGCTATTCATGGAGCTATAGATCACCAAATGGGGGTTTGACTAATGCAAAACCCTCTATAGCCACCCCAAAACCCCCCTTTTCAGATATCTACAGTCATTGTTTCAGGAATTAGAGGACATATTTGAGTACCCTTTTTGCCAAACTTTCAAGATCTATGAACATAGCCAAAATCAACCTTCAGAATAAAAATGTAGTCTTTGACCTTTTATGAGGGTCAAAGTTGACTTGCTACCGAAAAGATGAAACTTTTTTGGGTTTTCTCTATCTCAGCTTTCTGATCATAGATCTGGTTGCAGAATCTTTCGAAACCTCACACAAACTTCAAAAATAGGTATTTCTAAATCGATTTCATGATGAGGTATGTATCTTAACCATATTAATTTTCAAGTATTTCTAGACTTACTTATGCTATTTCTATTCCAAAAACAACAATATTACAAATGAATAGTGTTGAATGTTAGGTACATTACTAAGCTTCCATTTTACACCTATTCAGTATTATTGAATTCCAGTTTGAAAGAAGGTGGTATCTTCTCTTTTGTTGGTGTAGACCCTAAAATCCCTTTTCCAAATAAAAATATTTTATTTTTAGAAACCCCTGATGACATCATCATTTATTAATTAATCATTTATTTAATTAATTAATTATTTTTTATGCCATTATACTCTCCTATTTTAATTAAAGAATCCTTCCCAAAAGTATTTAAATCAAATTTGAATGATTCCCCCCTATTTATTAAATTATTATTTAATAAATTATGTCACAATCCTTAAATAAATTAAATATTTATTTAAACCCTAAAAAATTATAAACTTTTAGAAAACCCTAAACCTATCTACCCTTTCCTAAACCCATCCTAAACCTTCTTAGAGGTTTATTCCTAACCCTTATAGTATAAACCTTCATCCTTTAACTCTTGGTCAACCCCTTCATTAATGAACCTTACAGACTCATTAATGGCTCCTTACACCCTCATTAAATCTCTTAAATCCTCTTAATGAAGCCTATGTCTCCTCTTCCACCATTTTTCCCTAAGAACACTTCCCTAGTGTTTCTCACACATGTGTGAGGAACCCTTAACCCTCATCTCCTTGACCATACCTCTAACCATACCCCTAACTCTACCCCTAACCCTAACTCCCCTTTCTAACCCAATCCCTTCCTCAAATCCTATAAATACTCTTCATTCCAAGATAAAATCACCAATCCACCTATTTCATATTAAGCATTGTTATCATGCTCATTTACATCTAGACTTAGCTTAAATCCTAATTTTGTTAGATTTAACTCATTTCTATGATTTGAGAACTCACATTAGCTTAGAATAATGGATTAAAATAGCTTATTTAATTTCTTTTCATATCATTTTCATCACATCACACTTGTATTTGGTTAAAAATCAACTTAGTATAAGAATTCTTGCATCAAAACTGCATTTTGACTTCATTTGGTTCCTTGGGGCTCTAGGGGAAATCAGGTTCACCATACTTGATTTTGTGCCACTCTGGGGTATCCTTGGTCCCTAATGGATCCTAAACCTTCCTAATCTGAATTGGGGATATGTTCCTAGTGTTTTGAGAGCACAGCCACATCCCTAAAGCAAGAGCAAATCAAACAATGATAGGGTGCTCATGTTTAAGCTCTATCAGAAGTATCATGCAAATAGATTTACTATATGTTTAGTATATGATTCTTAGGATAATTTTTGAATTTATACACATGTTTTTAATATTTTAGGTTTTCACTAATCACTTTTTGGCACACCTGGTGTTACTCTGCACACCTTCAAACTACATTTTTTAGGGGTTTTTGAGCCAAAAACTCACTTTTTGAAGCATCCTGGACAAATTTTTCTGTAGGATCATATGACATCCCATCATTGGCATTTATTTTTGTATGGGAACCCACCAAGTGTCATATGGGTTCATATGTATTGTCATTTGAGCCATTTTGCATGTATTTTAGGCTTTTTTCCCACTTTCTTGCTCAATTGTTGTATGGGTACTCATGTATTATCGTATGGGTCCTTATGTAATATCATATGAAATTAAAACTTGAATAAATAAATTGTCTTTATTTTTGTATGGGAAGCAGAGGGCTTGTATGAATCCCTAAGCCTAGTTTTTATTGACTTTTAGGGCCTGTTTGGGGATCCTAGTGATGCTAAACTTTAAACTTGTAAGTTCTAACCGCATGCTCTTCCAGGTACTTCTTGGAGGGAAATATGATCACTAAAAAATAAAATCCTTAAGTTTCAATAATATTCTTTCATGATTAGGAACTAAAAAACTTCATTTATTGGGCTTAAAATGAACTTCTATTCACTCTTGAATGCCTTAAATGGACTAAACTGCATATCTTTCCTAAACATTGCTTAATCAATCCTAAAAAATCCTAATAATTCATAATCAAGCCTAAATCAATAAAAATCACTCATAGTGTTTCATTTTTGGCTAAAAATAACTCCATTCATCCAAACTTAAGTGCTCTAGGGTTTTTTCATGCAATCTAGGAACACTTCAAAATTAAAGTGCTTAAAAAGAACTAAATCTGCATGTCATTCCTAATCAGTTGCTAATCAATCCTAATCCATCCTAAATGTTCCTAAATCAATCTTGATATATTTTTCTTGGCTAAAATATACTCCGTTTACAAAATCTTGAGTGTTTTCAAAGTTTTATGCATTCCTAAGGCAATTTAGGAACACCTCATTTTTTGGCTCTAAAAAGTGAATCTTAAAATAGAAAATCTTGAATGACCATAAAGAAATGAATCAAAGTCAAATATCAAAATTCATTGCTTCAGAGTCCTAAAGAAAAACACAAACTTGAATGCCCAAAGTGAAAACAAAGTAACTTCATCTCATTTCAAAGTTCAATTTGGGATCCTAAAAAGAGCAAAATTCAATATTGAATGCAAAAGGGGTAAAATAATTGCAAACATCTTTCAAAGAGATTTATTTTCTTTATTTCAAAGAATGAACAAATAAAAATCCTAAACATATGTGTTTGTAAGTATTGGTTTGAAAAACACTTAAAATCAATTTGGAAAAGAACTCTCCACAGTGTGCTTCTAGGAGTTTCTTTCAAATCTACAAATCCTATTTAGACTAAGTGATGTAAAACAAACTGAACTAGGACAAGTTCATTTATTCTACTTTTAGCGAGGCCTTTCCAAAGAGAAAAATGCTTCCTCTTTTGAGAACAACCTCAAACTGGTACTTCCTCGATCTATATAGAAATAGAGCATTGAGAAAACTCTTGCTTCATCCCTTCAAGCACGGGTGATGCATGTTGATGGTAGCCTGAGGTAGGTGAATATCCCTACTATTTTGGCATGGTCAACTAGGATCTTAAGTGAGTTAGGCACATACAAACTGATTGGGAGGACACCATGCACCAAATCAGAAACTTGTTAAATCATAAGCTTCCCAATCTACTCCTGAAGGTATCAAAATCTTTGTGCAAGGATTGATCCAAGTGGTTTCCCAAATCACTTGAAGATTACTCACCATTTGTATCCCTTTTGGGGTACCAAGTTGTGGGCAAAGATTTTGATACTAGCTTGTCCTTAGGTAGTTCTCATTGAAGTGTTTTCAAACTTCTAAGCTCAGTACAAAAATCTGTCAGAACACACACATTTTTAGGAACACAATCAGAATTCAGTGGTCAAATCATTTATTTGTATCCCACAAAGTTTTTTTGTCCTTTTTCAAAATTTCTTTCAAAAAATCTATTGAGTCTTTTTGTCCTTTTCCATTGGAGACAAATCAAACTAGAAACCAAATCAGGAATCTATCAAAAAATCAAGTTATTCAAGAGCATTGATTCAATCCAATTGCCAAATATTTCAAAGCTATGTCTAATTCGATCAAGCATAAGAAATCCAAGCTTCCCAATTCCCAAGTCCATCAAGAGAAGAATATTATGGAAAGAGACCTAAAAGATCACCAACCTTCCCTAAAGGCAATCCAAGCAGAAGAAAAATATCAGGAGTAATTGGATAATGTGGGTTATAACACAAGAATAAAACAATTTTCAGCTCAATTCCATGTCAATCATCACTATGTGAACCTAGAGAGAGAAGACTAGTGTGGCCCATCACATATCTATCATTCATTCAGAATCCCACAATCCTATCTCAACATCCTTGCATCCAAAAAACATCCTTAGCTACATCATTGCATCATCATCCACCCTTAGTAGCATCTTTATCATTTTTCTAGTTGCATTCTTGCATCATAGGTCATCTCCCTAGATTGCATCATAGATCATCCCTTCACAAGCATATAAAGCCATCCTTTAGAATAACATCATTTGGTCATCCTCCATCACCCTTCCATCAAGAACCCAAAATTAGAATTCTTGTCTTATCCCATCATCCATCATCCCAAATCAGAATCCATCATCCTTGAACTAAATCCAATGATCCAAACCCAAACAATTTGTGTCATATCCTTTGAGTTGCTTCAAATCCTTATCCTAAATCATAAATCTCCACCCTTTGACTAAGCATTATCTAGGGCATGCTATACTTGTCTTTGTAAGACTCATCATCTTGAGCATGAGATTGGTGTGCATTGACAAGATTACTATCTTTTGAAGATCATCAGTCTATCTTAGGTTGACAATCATATCCTAATTAATCCTACAGCAGGAAGCAACAACTCATTGATGACACTTAGTAAATCCTCCACCACCTTCATCATCCAAAATCTTCCATCATCCTCAATCCAATCAAACATACCACCCTTTAGTTATTCCAAGTCCTTACATCATATCTATAAGATATAAAATATGGATGGGGTCCTAGAATAATGGTTTGCACATAAAAGAGACCCCAAAACCCATATTTTACACATACATATAAATTCTAAGGGGATGGAATGTAAATCTGGAAATGCTAATGTTGAAATGAAGAAATAAAGGTACTTATCTCCAAAAAAGAATTAGTTGAAAACCCTGTCAAACAACCTCAAAAACTATTGATTTTTTAATTTTAAAACCAAAACTGCAAGATCTATAAAACCTAGAAATCTTTTTCTGATCTGATGAAAGGTTGACCTTGACCTAGGTAGACAAAGCTATTACAAGTAGTAGATATTGCTACACCAAAAGATCGACCTATTAATGTCTGATACAACAACTAGACTTATAGAAGACACAGTATGTGATTAAGCCATGTCATGAATCCTGAGGGAAGCGCTGACCATTTTTCCAACAATCTCCCCCTTAGCGTTACCCAAGAGGATTCAAACCCATGACCAAGCTCTGATACCACTAGTTACAAGTAGCGGTTGTCATTGCACCAAAAGATCAACTTGTTAATGCCCAATACAACCACTAGACTTATAGAAGACATACGAGGTGATTAAGACATGTCATGAATCCCAAGGGAAGTGCTGACCATTTTTCTAGCAAAATTTGACCTTGACCTAAAAATTCAACCTTGACCTGCAAAGCTTCGATGAAAAGTTTGATGAAAAGGGTATCTAGATTTGCACTTTAATTCACTGTCCCACACCTGTACTTGCAAGAAAATTGGTTTTGTTTGTTGGAGGAGGGGTTTGTCTTAGTCAAACCCCAATTTAGGAATTAACCTTAAAATTGAATTGAATTACTAGAATAAATAAAGTAAATGGAACAATTCACCTTGCTTATGTTGAAACCCTTATGGAGGATTTGAATTCTTGAATCCACAAGTATGGATGCTCCAAATGAATGTAGAATTGAATGTAGAATGTCTCAAATCAGTTGTCTTCATATCTTCAACACCAATCTTGAATGGATCTTAGATTAAGAAGAGGCTTGAATGGATGAATCTTCAACAAGAGGGCTCCATAGAGCTTGAATCCTTCAATGGCTACTAATGGATCTCCTTGATGAATTGAATGTTTGAAGTCTTGAATTCTTGAAGATGGATTCTTGATTCCAAAACTTGATGGAGAGATCTTTCTCTTGATAATGGATGGATAAAATGAGAGAGGAAGGCTCCCTTTTATAGTGATCTAGGGCACAAACTTCTAGAGAGGCCACATAGAAAATAATAATTAAGGGTCCATGGCACAAAAATCTAGAAAGGTGCACATGGAGAGGAAATTAAATTAAAGTATTGAAACAAAAATCTAGAAGGGGACCACCCTTAATATAGAAATAAAAATAATTATTTAAGAGCCTTGTAACAAAATTTGAGGTAAGGCCAACCCCAAAGTTAATTTCAGCATTAGGTACAAAAGTTGAGAAAGGCTAGTCTCCAATAATAAATTAGGAATCCTATACAAATCTCAAGAAAGGTCCACCTCAAATATTAATTTGAGAATTTGACACTTAACTCAAGAAATAGTGGCCCCGAAGAGGGAAAAGATATAATTTTGATGAAACCCCAAAACCAAAATCTAACCCCAAGGATCCCGGACCCTAGGGTCAAGGTTGAGGCTAACCTTGACCTAGGTCAGGGTTGAGGTCAACCTTGACCCTAAGGTCAAGAATCTTAGGTTTGCAATTCAGGATGCCAGAATTATGTTAGGAAGAAGTGGAAAATGGGGTAGAATAGGGGAAAAAGATAGATCCAAGTCAAGTACCCATTCAAGGAGTTCAACATGACCCCAAACCACTTACTCAGAGGGCTAAACATTCTTAACATGGAATTGATTCCATTGTAAGATGATACATTAAGCCCCTACTTTGTCAAGAGTATGGACTCGATGCAAACTCTTGATAAAGGAGATCACAAAGAAAAAGACAATCTTATTGAAATCAAAGGGACAAAGGAATCTTCAAGCGCCCAGGGACTTGAGTCTTCGTCAACTCCAAGATTTAAATATGAGAGACATCACTAGAAAAAAGAGAGAAGTGGCTAGCTCTCCCAGTAAGATGTGTGTATCTCACTATGAACCACAAAAAGGATAGGATGGTCCACCAAGAAAACACTTGATAGTCACCCCATAAAGTTGTGCACCTTCTGGTGGCTTTGTGCATGTATGTAGTGCTTCTTTTGATGGATTTTATGAAGTACCCATGGATTCATATTCTTATATCACCATAGAATACATTTGTAAAATGTGTATCTCTTTAGGATTTAGCAACTTGTGTGTGTTACCTTTAGAGGATTTAGCATATTTGAAATTGAAAATGTGTGTCTCTTCAAGATTTAGCAACTTGTGTGCATTACCTTCTAAGATTTAGCATATTTGAAATTTAAAATGTGTGTCTCTTTGGGATTTAGCAACTTATGTGTGTAACCTTCCAAGATTTAGCATGTTGCAAAACAAAAGGTTAGAACAAAAATACATAATATAGAATGAGGGAGGCTGTATATATGCCCCCCTCCTTAAGATGGAAAAAAACATACTATTTTGACATGTTAAGGAAAGAAAAGAACAAGGATAAATCCCTCTTCAACATCAAGACAATATTCATAGACAACACCCAGTCCAAGCCAAGAAGGTCACAGCTCCTATGAGGCCTTGGAAGATATTAATGCAAAAAGATATCATGCAAGAAGTGAAAAAGTAACCGTTGCAAGGGATAGCACACTATTTTTCTTCCAAGGTGAGAGATTTATCAACCATGGAAACCCAATGTAAAAAAACAAAAGAGGTTGTGATCAAGGACATAGATCCTTAATGCAAACCAAAATTTTCATGTATGATTGGATATCACATAATAGATAGATACTACTTAACCAAGGAAAGAGGTTGTTGGAAATTTGGCTAATGTGGATGCATAGATGTTGTCATTATGGCAACATATGATCTCTATTGAGAGCACAGAATCTAGAATGCAAGTATGTAAAGTTGAAGGAAGAAATTGTCTAAGTTTGAATACAGTGATCCTGACAGAGCACCCGATGAAGATTTAGTTGGTGACATCCACTGGAGAAATATTTTTTGTTTGTGTAGTTAACTAAAGCTTCTATAGAGTATGAGGATACCCCATCTCAGTGTGCATAAAGTTTGGATTAGTACGGACAAAGTTATTCAAAGTTTACCGAAGATAGTTTTGCAGACAGAGCAGTTTTGGAGACAGTTTTAGCGAAAGAGTTAAGGGATTATTTTTGCTTGTCAAAATAATGACTTAACATTATGAAGGGATGAAATCCTAGATGTTTACTCTTGGATAAAGATTTTGGATGTCGACCATGTAAATTTATTAGCTTTAATAACTCATATATTAGGCATACTTGAAATGTAATGAAATATGCATGTGATATGTAAAATGAAAGAAAAGATAACTTGCGATAGTTGTTTATTGTGATAGCAGCAAAGGCTATTGATGTGAAGTTGTAAGCAATACCATATTATAGTTAGAAAATTTTTTGTATTACTTGTTTGGGCAGTGAGCTCAGCTGGTGATCAGGTTTTGTAATCTAACTCTTAACAGGGTTAAGGCTTCTAACAAGGCCTAAAGTCCTTTAACTAGGACAGATCTACTATATATTGTAAATTGACTCCTAACAGGGTCCAATATCCCTAACAGGATACCTTTGATTAGTGATCTTTCTGGGTACCATCCCCATCAGGGTTTTCCCTTGGCCAGGGTTTCCTCGAGAACATATGATGTGTTATGAGTTCTTTCTATTTACTGCTATGTTTGTTAATCAGCTTGATAATCTTTGTATGCACTAAAGTAATCTGTTATATCCATAAGTGGGCAAAAGAAAAAGTTTGTGAAATACTGATTCCCCACCCCCCCTCTCAGTATTTCCTATTTTTAACAATTGGTATCAGAGCACAGTTACTCAGAGAAGGAATATTCAAGGAAAGCTTAGCGGCTTGAGTAAGATCTCTATGGATATGGATCAACTTCAGAAGAATCTTGAAGAATCTCTTGAACAGATTGATATGATTACTGATGAAAGAAACTCCTTAAGAAGAAAGTATGAAGATGCAAAGAATGCTATTGACAAATTAAAAGGTAAGATTGAAGATTTGAAATCTGAAAAGAAATCTGATATGCTTGTTGAAGATTGTGATGAATTAGAAAAAGAAAATGAGATCCTTAAGCATGAGTTGAAGATAGTAAATCTGAAGCTTAGTATGAAAGATGGAAATTTGAGATCTGATAATGAAAAATTGAAAATTGAGAATGAAGATCTGAGGTCAAGACTTGAAAAGGAAATATCCGAATCTGAAAAAGTAAAAATGCAGTATGTGGAACTTGAGAAGTATAATAAAATTGTGAAAGGTTAATTAACTCAATCTAAATAACAACTTGAAAGGCTATATTCAAAAAGTGATAAGACTGAAAAACAAATTTCTTTTGAAGAACCATTCCTTGATAGGACTAGATTTGGATATAGTATGTTTAGAACAAACCATGAAAGTAAGAATCCAAATCTGAAGACATCTAAAAGTGTGGAGGAAATAAAACTAGATGAGAACACATTGGAAGATCCACCTAAAGAAGAACCACCTAGAGAGAAAGAAGAATCAAAGCAAGAAGAATCAAAATAGGAAGAATCATCTAAAGGTATGCAAAGAGAATTCAAAGGTAGATGTTTTTCTTGTAATACTATTGGGCACATGAAGAGAGATTGCACAGGTAAGCAATTTAAATCTTTTAATGGGCATTGTTATAATTGTCATAGTTTTGGACATAGAGCTAACGAATGTAGAAGACCTAAAGTAATTTTGAATAATTATGATAGAATGATTGGGAATACTAACAATGAAAATAAGAAATCTATTGAAGAAATGAATCAAAGAAAAGTTGTAGTATGTTTTAGATGCAACAAAGGACACATTGCTAGAAATTGTAGGTCATAGATTAACCAGCAAGGATAGAGATTTGAAAACAATGGAATCATTTGTTAGATATACAACAAGTTTGGACACTCAACAAGATTTTGCAGAATGAACAATGGAGGTTATCATCATAACCCTAACCTTAGGAACAATGCAAGAAGGAATGAAAATGCAGGAAACAAAGAGAAAGGTTGTTGTAGCAATAAAGATGAAGTAGAATTTGACAAAGACATAGATCAAGGAGGTATAGTTAGCACGGAAAGTAGTCAGGAAGGTAATGTAATTGATGGTAAGGATGAATCTTTACCTGACCCTTCTTTAAGCACTTAAATTATGTAAGTTTCTGTAGTTTAGGACTTAGGATTAGTGTAGATTAGGAATTTGAATGAGTTAAGTTTTGCACCATTAGATATAGGTTTATTATGTTGTACTAATGCTATGGTTAAGTGCGTAAAAGAAAATAAAGTGTTTTGCAAGGTCGCAGAAAGTTTTATGATTGCAGGTTTGCAGAATCAGCTTTTTGAGGTTTTAGCGGCAAAATGAATGAATGCGATGTCAGATCAAGTTAATGTGAAGTGTTATAAGGTTTAAATCAAAGTTATTAAAATTACAAAGCAATTGAAAAGATATTTGAAAGAATAAAAGTGATTTGAGGATGATTTGAAGAAGTTTGGAAGCAGTTTGCACAATGATCATACCGAAACCCTAGATTTACAAAGTTGAGGTATTTCTTGATCTTTAATCAGTTGATAAGATGGATATTTCTATGGTTCATAATGTTAAGGATAAGAATAGACCAAAGATTAAGAAAGAACTAGTAGAACCAACTGAAATTGATGACAGTCTAGCATTATCATCCGTACCAGACGGAGTATTGCACATTGAGAATATTAAAGGATATCTAGGTTATAAGTTTGAAACTTTGGGAGATGCAGATTTTAGTGATGATTATAGGAAATTGTACAATCAAGACATGTCAGTTAAACCAACTTATGGGCACTTAGAGAAAAATGAAATTATCAAATATTCCATGAAGTATGAATTCAATGATGAGGAATGTACCAAAATCATTTTAAGTAGAATCCACAATGGGAAATTCTGGATGGAGGATAGAGTTATTGATATAACTACCGACCTAATTCATGAAGTTACAGGATTATCAAAAGTTGGAGAGATTCCACTGAATGAAAAGAACATGAGAAAGATTGTTTTAGATAACATTGGATCTAGTTATAATGGTAGAGGAATTGTGATAAGTAAGATTAAGCAAGATGATGTTAGGTACCTTTGCAAGATCCTAACAACTAAATTCTATGGTAGTTCAAGGGAAGATGACATGGCTACAAGAATGATTCATGTAGCTTATCTTATGTGTATTGAGAAGAAACCAGTAGACCTATGTGAAATATTGAAAATTCAGTTATTTGAGAACTTAGAAAAGATTAAGAAGGCTAAGTACACTCAGTTTAGGTTTTCATCTCTGATAACCTATATGTTTTTCCATATTTTGAGAAGATTTCCTTACACAGCTAATTGGAGTGACAATTTGAACACAATGGAAAGAATAAACTCAGTTTACATGAAGCACCTTTTTGATAAAGTTAATGACAGTGTGAAGCTTGTATTGAAGACTTTTCAGAATATTGTTAAGAATAAATCAAGGATTCCTCAATCCTTAGTTGAAAAGCATAAAGATGACATTTGTTTTATGGTTGACACTGATTTCACCTACATTGAAGTAGTTGAGCCTAGAATGGAATTCATAGACCCTCTTGGCTATGAAATATCTGAAGTAGAAATAGTAGGATATGTGAATAGATTGTTAAAGTGTGAGTTGGATGGTCATGCAAATAGGTTTGGAACCTATGAAGAGAATTTCAACTCTGCAATAAGTTTGAGAGAAAAGAAGCAATCTAGTATGAGAGTTGAATCTACTATGAAGAAAATATTGAAAGAATCTGGTATGTCAAGTCATGAGTTTGACATAGCTAAGAAGACTGCAGAAGCCCTGAGGCAAAGTGAAAATCTTGTAATTTCACTTGAGACATCAAGTGCAGATCCTGTTGATCCTATTGCAGTAAAGGTAAAAGTTGAAGTACCTAAAAAAGATGAAGGAGATAAATCTTTTTCTCCTATTCCTAGCAAATGAGTAAAAGTGAGTGCAACAGGACCCGGCAAGAGACAGAAAGTGGTTGTACCACCTATACCTAGAAATGTAGCAGTAATTAAAGATGATGATGTAGTTTCAGTCAAGAAGAAAACTTGGAAACCAAGAATTGAAAGATTTAATGAAGATATATTGAAGCATGGAGACTTCACTAAGTTGAATAAATTCTATGATCTATATGGATCATTTGACAAATTGAATTTTTAAAATGCAATGGTTACACACATGATTGTGGTAGATAAGAAACTTAGCACCATTCATGGTAAGATCCCAAAAGATTTGTATAACAAACTTGTGAATAGAAAACAGAGAGCACAAGAAGAGGACATAAAGATGAGAGAACATGTAATCAGATAGTTTTGTGAAGTTAAGGATGAAGACCATTTGAAGAGATTCTTGAAGTCTCTTGGAACTTTATTGAGAACTCAGAGAAGAATACAGAGGTAGAGGAAGCACCAACTGTATCAAAATTAGTTCCAGCAGAGTAGACAGTCAAAGGCAAACAAATTTTGACAGAGGCCACTACCTCTAGTGCACCCTCTAAACCAGTTAAAGACATTAGTGCACCTGACAGTAAGAAGAGGCATATTGGTTCAATGTTTGAAGACATTGTAAAAGAAGTTGAAGATGATGATCAGCTTGAGTTCATTACATCTCTGAATAAAATTATTGGAAAGAATAAGAAGGTGAAAGACCTTGAAGGCAAAGTTAGAGTTTTGATAGAGAAACTTGAGAGTGTGATCAGCACTAAGGTATCTGAATCAGATCCACTTGAGAAAGCTCAATTAGTAATAAATTCTTTTGACTCTGAATTTTCTAATTTGAAGGATATTGCCAAAATAAAAGTTCAGGAAGACTTTGAAGAAAAATGTAGCAAACTTTGAGTGTAAATATTCGAAATGATATTGGTAGTTTAGATGTATGCATAAAGAATTTGAGGAGACATTTTGAGACAGGAAAGAATTTGTACATACAGTGCACCAAATCAAAAATCCTAATAGTTGAAGAGGATAAGAAGATCAGAGAGAAGTTAGATGCTATTACAGCTGAGACAAACAACTTGACAAGCCCTAATGTCAAGATAAGTTCTGTAGAGAAGACCATAAGTAAATTGAAAGATGAAATCAGAATGATAGCAGAGGAGAAGAATAGAAAGATGATCAAGGTTAACATCTTGAGAGAGCATGTCTCAATCAAGATATCAATTGTTGAAGATCAAATTGAGTAGTGTCTTTCAGCAAAGACATCATTTCAAAAGTTTAGTTTCAATTCCCTGCAAGCTTGTCAGACAATAGCATACAGATTGAGTACTCTACTCAATGTTGCTAAATCCATCAGGAAGATATGGGAGAAAGATTTTGAATCTTGAAAGTTAGAGTTTGGTGATTGTGTTGCAAGCCTACCGACTTTGCAATAACTGATAATAAGGTATAAAGTTTTTGAAGTTTTTATACACCCTATCTTTGTCATTGTTGTCAAAGGGGGAGAGATAATAGTAGAAAATTGAATATATGTTGAGGAAGGATACTCATAGGGGGAGCTATTCTATGGAGTATGATATTGTATACATATTGTATAACTTTTGGCCACAAATTTTCTATAAGTTTTTTGAAGTTTTGTTTGCACACTTAGCCAATTTTCCCATATGTTGCCACCAATGACAAAGGGGGAGATTGTTGGAAATTTGGCTAATGTGGATGCATAGATGTTGTCATTATGGAAACATATGATCTCTATTGAGAGTGCAAAATCTAGAATGCAAGTATGCAAAGTTGAAGGAAGAAATTGTCTAAGTTTGAATATAGTGATCCTAACAGAGCACCCGATGAAGATTTAGTTGGCGATGTCCACTAGAGAAATATTTTTGTTTGTGCAGTTAAATAAAGCTTCTATAGAGTATGAGGATACCCCATCTCAGTGCACATAAGGTTTGGATTAGTACAGACAAAGTTATTAAAAGTTTACCGAAGACAGTTTTGCAGACAAAGCAGTTTTGGAGACAATTTTTTGCTTGTCAAAATAATGACTTAACATTATGAAGGGATGACATCCTAGATGTTTACTCTTGGATAAATATTTTGGATGCTGACCATGTAAAGTTATTAGCTTTAATAACTCATATATTAGGCATACTTGAAATGTAATGAAATATGCATGTGATATGTAAAAAGAAAGAAAAGATAACTTGCGATAGTTGTTTATTATGATAGCAGCAAAGGCTGTTGATGTGAAGTTGTAAGTAGTACCATATTACAGTCAGAAACATTTTTGTATTACCTATTTGGGCAGTGAGCTCAGCTGGTGATCAGGTTTTGTAATCTAACTCCTAACAGGGTTAAGGCTTCTAACAAGGCCTAAAGTCCTTTAACCAGGACAGATCTACTATATATTGTAAATTGACTCCTAACAGGGTCCAATATCCCTAACAAGATACTTTTGATTATTGATCTTTGTGGGTACCATCCCCACCCAAGTTTTCCCTTGGCCAGGGTTTCCTCAAGAACATATGATGTGTTATGAGTTCTTTCTATTTACTGCTATGTTTGTTAATCAACTTGATAATCTTTGTATGCACTAAAGTAATCTGTTATATCCATAAGTGGGAAAAAGAAAATTTTTGTGAAATACTGATTCACCCCCCCTCTCAGTATTTCCTATTTCTAATAGAGGTGAATCCCAGAAAGATAGAACAGAAGGAGATGACATCCTTGCCCCCCAAGTGTAGGAACAAGAATGGAAGGGGACCTATTATATTTCTCACAACACTATACAAGACAATGAGCCCCAAAGGATTAGGCTAACATTGTTTACATAATGTGGAGCTCCATAATAGGAACATAAATGTTATTTAGAGAAAACAGTATTGAAATACAACTCATTGTCACATGATATATAAATAACCTTACTATCACTGAGATGCCTAATCTTATAATGAAAATCTTGGCATTCATTAGTAGTATGATATAAACAAAAAGGAAGAGTCTTCAAGTGTGGACTACGTTTCTTTTTACATTTAGGTCTAGTAATCATCTTAGCATGAAGAATTTTAGGCAAAAGAACTTCTCAGTCAAATTCCTTCATAGGCTCATCATGTTTTAAAGTGATATGTGAGATGTTGTTAACATTGATTTTTTGTTGAGGATTAAATCCCAATCCATAAGGATGCTCATGCCCCCCATTCTATAAGGGCATTTGAATTCCCTATTTATTCTTACCACATGTTCGACCATTAAATCCTTGTTTAACTAGGAAATGATAACCAAGACCATAACGAGAAGCCATATCAGAAGGAGTCAATGGAACTTCAATAGTCACTATGTCATTATTAGTAGGTTTGATAGATTCATTGCGGGTAGAAGAAAAAACAAAGTTATTATGAAGGGTATTAGAAGTAGAAGTAAAACCTCATTGTTCAAACTCTCTTTTTTGCTTCATAAAATCAAGATCAGAAACCTTATACTCTCCAATAAAGGTAGGATTAAAATCCAAGGTTCCCCAATCATCGCCAGGTAGAGTACTAGAGGAAGAAGGATTAGGAATAAGAGTATTGTAGGTTTTAATATTCAAAAAAGGATTAGGTGCATCATCTGTATGAAGTGTATGCATCATGTTGTTATGTATAAACTTGACTTTACAGTGAAGGGTGGAAGGGATAGCATGCATCTCATGCAACCAAGGTCTACCCAAAAGAAAGATATAATTGAGAGGTCTAGGAATAACATGAATAGGTGTATTTAGGATGACTAGACCTACTTTTAATGGTAAGGTAATGATGCCTAAAGTGTTCTTAGCAATGTTATCAAAGCCACGTATAGGAACATTGTCAAGTTTAATAGTTGAAAGATCAGCTTTAATTGCTTTGAGCATGTCCATGCAACAAACATTAAGCCCAAATCCATTATCAATCAAGGTCCTAAAAATGATACTTTTATTGATAGTAACAACAATCATAAGAGCATCATATTGATTCTGAACTTCTTTAGAAGGTAAATCTTTTTGAGTAAATACAATATCAGGAGAACCTAGAGTAGCATGCATGCATTGTAAGAAGGTATCGATGTTCTCTTGATTAGGAGGTGGAGTGGGAAGAGTTTCTAGAGATTTTTACAAGGCTTCATAGTAGGTAGGTGAAGTTTGAAGAAGCTCCCATTAAGAAATCTTGGCAGGGGTATTTTGCAATTGGTTTATCAAATCATACTCCTTGCTAGGAAGATGGGGTGGAGGAGGAAGAATAGGTTGAAAAGGTGGCAAAGAAGTAGAAACCACCGGATTAGGTTGAAGGTTATTCCTTGTATGATAGGTGTGAGCTATTGAATCTTGATCATTGAAAGACTCTAAAGACTCCATAGGTTTACCTTTGATAGTAATGCAAGGACAATCTTTGATAGTCAACAAGGGTTTTGGATAAACCATGTTAGTTGTCTCAACACTAAAAATAGATTCACAAGAAGTAATCAAAGAAGACATCCTAGGAGGAGATGAGGTAAGATATTTATTCTCAATAATATCATTACTAAAAGAGAGAACATTAAGGGAATTCATATCATTCTCCACTAATGCCTCATCACTAGAAGGAATCCCAAATGGAGGTAAAACATCTATAATATCATCTTCTTTTGCTAAAATGTCCGCATAAGGGGAGTGTGTTTTAGAAAAAGAGTTATCATCATGTATGAATAAATCACCCTCTTTTATCAAAGCTTCTTCATGAGGAAGGGATAAATCAATATCTTTATCTAAGGGATCATCCATAATGGTTTCATGAGGAAGAAAAAAATCAACATCCCCATCCAAAGTTTCATCCCAAAAATGAGGATTATCATCCCTATCAATAAAGCACATTATAGGGTTTCCATAATTCTCTAAATCTTGATCCCTAGAGGGGGAAGAAGGTAAATTATATTCTAAAGTAGGCTCATAGAAAGGACATATATTAGGAGAAGAATTAACATCAATCCTTAACTCATCTCCATAAAGAGAAATATGATGGAGATATAGATTAAGGTCATCTTCTTGATCTAATATATCCTTATAAGGTAATTCAAAAGAGGACAAAGCAACATCACATGCACTAAATGAAGTCTTTCTAGGTGTAATGCCATGCAATGGTAAGGTAAGAGGAGGATGTTGTGTAATCCCAAAAGTTTTGGAAAAAATTTGAAACAACTTGTAAAACATGATAACAAATAGATCTAGATATATCCAAATGTATTCAAATGAAAAGGAAATCAAACACAATAGGGCATCTAATTCCACAAAGCAATGTAAATGTTTTTATATTTTTGAAAAAAATTTGCAATTTTTTTGTATTTTTGAAATATAAATGCAAGAGCATAAAAGAAATTTACTCTTATTGTGAGATCTAATACAAAATACAAATCTCACACCAAAAATAAAGAGTTTTCATAAACGGGTTCACCAAAATGTAAGATATAAAATATGGATGGTGTCCTAGAACAATGGTTTGCACATAAAAGAGACCCCAAAACCCACATTTTACACATACATATAAATTATAAGTGGATGGAATGTAAATCTGGAAATGCTAATGTTGAAATGAAGAAATAAAGGTACTTACCTCCGAAAAAGAATCGGCTGAAAACCCTGTCAAACAGTCTCAAAACTATTGATTTTCTTCAGACTCAACTGAAACTCTGAGATCTACAAAACCCAAAAATATTTTTTAGATCTGATGAAATATCGACCTTGACCTAGGTAGACAAATTCCACCTTGACCCAAGGTTCACCTTAACCTCCAAAGCACCGACGGATAGTTTGACGAAAAGGGTATCCAGATCTACACTTTAATTCACCATCCCACACCTGTACTTGCAAGAAAAATGGTTTTGTTTGTTGGGGAAGGGGTTTTCCTTAGTCAAACCCCAATTTAGGAATTAACCTTGAAATTGAATTGAAATCGATGGAATAAACAAAATGGAACAATTCACCCTTCTTATGTCGAAACCCTTGTGGAGGATTTGAATCCTTGAATCCACAAGTATGGATGCTCCAAATGAATGTAGAATTGAATGTAGGATGTCTCAAATAAATTTTCTTTAGATCTTCAATACCAATCTTGAATGGATCTTTGATTAGGAAAAGGCTTGAATGGATGAATCTTCAACATGAGGGCTCCATAGAGCTTGAATCCTTCAATGGCTCCTAATGGATCTCCTTGATGAATTGAATGCTTGAATGCTTGAAGGATTGAATTCTTGAAGATGGATGCTTGATTCCAAAAGTTGTTGGAGAGATCTTTCTCTTTATAATGGATGTATAAAATGAGAGAGGAAGGCTCCCTTTTATAGTGATCTAGGGAACAAACTTCTAGAGAGGAAACATAGAAAATAATAATTAAGGGTCCATGGCACAAAACTCTAGAAAGGTGCACATGGAGAGGAAATTAAATTAAAGTCTTGACACAAAACTCTTGAAGGGGACCACCTTAATATTGAAATAAAAATAATTATTTAAGAGCCTTGTCATAAAATTTGAGGTAAGGCCAACACCAAAGTTAATTTGAGCATTAGGCACAAAACTTGAGAAAGGATAATCTCCAATAATAAATTAGGAATCCTATACAAATATCAAGAAAGGTCCACCTCAAATATTAATTTGAGAATTCAACACTTAACTTGAGAAATAGTGGCCCCGAAGAGGGAAAAGATATAATTTTGATGAAACCCTAAAACTGGAATCTAACCCCGATGATCCCAGACCCTAGGGTCAAGGTTGAGGTCTACCTTGACCTAAGAGATTGATCTTGATCTTGAGGTCAAGAATCTCAAGTTTGCAATTCAGGATGCCAGAATTATGTCAAGAAGAAGTGGAAAATGGGGCAAAATGGGGGAAAAAGCTAGATCAAAGTTGAGTACCCATTCAAGGTGTTCAACATGACCCCAAACCACTTACTCAGAGGGCTAAATGTTCTTAACATGGAAGTTCTTCCATTTTAAGATGATACAATATCCTATAAATCCACCATCCTTAAGTTCTATAGATCTGCATCCACCATCCTTAGAAGTTTTCTTAGAAGCATCTTGCATCCACCCATAATCTACATCTTCATCCTCAGATCTATATTCCATGCCTTCCGAGATGCAATCCAAGAAGAGAAGGAATATGGATCTCAATGTGGCCACTATTTCATCCAATCCCAATAATCCTACTAGTGCAATGGTGAGCTATAATCCACAAATCCCACAAGTTGAGAATGTATGGGAAGATATAACTAAAACCCCCATGTCATTCTCCATGGAAGCCTTCATGAGCCATTTAGGACATGCACAAATGATGAGTGCAATCATCAATCATAATCAATGAGCTATATTGACAAACTTCACACAAGAAGTTACTTCCATTCCACCACATCTCCAGCCCCTCATCCCCATAAAAACCATCCATATCTAAGCTGAAACCTATACCCCCATCATCCAACAAATCCATGATCCTAACTTGAAAATATCTCAGGTAGCCTCACCCATCCCCCATCTCTTTCAAAGAAGTTTCTCAAGTCTCACAACATAAACAAAAGTGCAATCCACTTCCTTTTTTTCAATGGGAATGCCACCATCATTTATAGCATCTCAAGTCATCACGCAGGCCCAAAGCTTCACACAAAACCAACCTCCACCTTCCACACAAGCAATTCCTCCACCTTCCATGAGCCCAGCAACATCATCCTTTCTAGGGTAATGCAATCATTCCCCTCTTTCACTCAAAAAGCTTCCACATCAATACCATCCTTTCTGGGGGAAACACAATCATTCCCCTCTTTCACTTAGAAAGCCTCCACATTAGCACCATACTTTCCATGGAGAAAAAAAGAACCTTCTTCCACCTCCCAACAAGCATTCACCCAAGCATACATTCTACCTCAACCTTTCATTTCTCACATGTAAGCCCAATAAATTAACTTCATAATAGGGATGCCCTTCATGGGCCCTCAAAATCCACCATCTACATCCTAGAATCCCATCATCACTTCTACATCCTCCACATCACAACTCCCATAATGAACCAACTCTCTGTGGGGCCTCACCCAAGCAAAAATGCATGCCTTGGGTATACTGATCCAATCCCACATATCCATTCCTACAAACCAACAAGCCACTTTCCCCCAAGTAGTGCAACAACAACCATGAAAACCTCCACCAGCTTCATCTTTTCCTTCATATACCAACTATCTATCTATACCACCCACCGCTTCTCAAACAGTTCCACCACCCCAACAACAGGGTTCATCTCATCTCACCAGCTACCTCGCACAATCACCTCCTATCACCAGCTTCCCAATAGTCATTCCACCTCTAAGAAATGCAAGAATGCATCCCACATATATTATCCAAGCCCAAAGCCAAATGCACCAAGGCCAATACTATCAAAAAGTCACATCATTATCAACCTCCCCCATATCAGCAATACTTCCTAGCACAATAGCAATAACATCCTATCATCCCCCAGCAATAAAAAGCATCATCTTACACATCATAGTAGAAACATCCCATCATGCCCCAGTAGCAATAAGAAACTCCATACCTTCCACAACAATACACCCCCGCACCTCAGTAGTAATATCCTCTTCAGCAACCATCACCCCAAAATCCCTTTCAATCTGCCTATTTTGTTGGGAAATCTCCATATCCAACTTTGCAATATCCTCCACAAAACTATCCATAGTCACTAGCACCATTAGAACCTTTTTCCAATGGGACTACCCACTCCAATGCCAATCAACGCTAAATGGGAAGAGATGAAGAATACTATCAAGGAGCTTAAATTTTGAATGGAGAGAAAGGTTTTCAAGTTTGACGAGGTATTTCCCTATCCCTTTGACATATCAATCACAAAAATCCCCTTTTCCAAACACTTCATGACACCCAAGTTTGATTAATATCATGGGAAAGGAGATCTAGTTAGCCATGTCAAATAATTATATATGGCTTGCCAAGAAGTGGCATACAGTGAAAATTTCCTCATGTGCATATTCCCCAAGAGCTTGGGAGGAACTGTTATAGAGTGGTTTTACAAGATACCTTATGGGACCATCACAACCTTTGTTGAACTCTCTGATAATTTTGTCACTCAGTATGCCCATAATGTTGAAAATGAGCTATCTTTGTTAGGCCTTTGCAACTCAAAGCAAAAAGGAGGTGAGAGCCTAGCTGATTACTTGCAATGATGGAAAAACCTCACTACAAGGTTATCATATCAACCACCTGAGAAACATCTTACTAAAATCATCATCAATAACCTACATCCTAAGCTATCCCATTTCATGAGGATGAACTATATCCAAACTTATCAAGACATCAAAGGAAAAGGGATAGACATCAAAAGAGGCATCTTAGATGAAGACACCATCTAGCACTACAAGGATGATTCACATAGAAAACCCAGTAATGACAAGCCTCGCTACTGGAACAAAAACAAGAATGTTTTTACCAATGGAGCCACTGACACCAAGCATGTCCAAATTGTTGTGGTTGGTCCTACACCTAATCTTGCATATCAATAATGATAACCCCCAATCAATCATCGACCTATGTAGCATTATCAACAGCAAGTGAACCAAGAAAACCATGCAAATCAGGCCAATTCCATATTCATTACCCCAAATCAGAACAGGCCTCGAGTCCAGACTCATAAAAAATGAACCTTCACCCCTCTTGGTGAACCATTGGATGTGATCTTCCATTGAATGGCTAAAGCCAATCTCATTATCTATCCTCCAACTCATCAATTTGATGATGTAACTCCCAAGCCAACGTGGTACAAAGATCATGAGTATTGTGACTATCATCATGTTAAAGGACACACTACCCTTGGGTGTAGGAAACTAAAGCACTATATCCAAGATCTCATTGACAGAAAAGAGATCCATGTGGACACACTAGCCCAACCTTCACCCAATGCCAATCTACAAATCTATCAAAATGTGTTCCCTCAACATAACATTGGGAAGAACCAAGCCAATACCAATCGTTCACTGTAAGGGAAAAGACATAAAAGGAGACAATGTTGACCACAAAGACTATACTACTACCCATATCAACTATGAAATTTTTTTCAGTTGCATAACCCAAGTTGAGACCACACTCAATGTCATCCATGTCAAAGGAGTAGATAGCCAATATGTTTTTACCACATTAAGAGGCCTGATATCTATCATTGGTGCTAATCCAAGGCTAGCTCATAATGCCCAATATAACCTTCTAGAACACCTTGGGAATACACCTACCCAAATCTCCATCCTTGACTTTCTCTGCACTTCACCCATCCACCAAGAGATCCTCAACTGAGCCCTCCAAGAAGGACATGTCCCCACAAACATTAATACCATCCATTTTGAGAACCTTATTGGACATCTATTAGCATCCTATGCACTTTCCTTCAAGCCATCTGACATACCATCCATTGAGCTTGACCACAATCTCCCTCAACACATCATCGTCATGGTCAGAGACTTTTCCATCAAAAGGGTCATGATAGATAATGGCTCAGCCCTAAACTTGTGTACTTTGAAATTCATCCAACAAATGGGATTCATAGAGGCAAACATATCACATGATGTTATCACCATCAAGGCCTTTGATAACCTAGAGCATGACTCAGATGGTACTATTCTATTTCCCATCAAGTTGGGCCCTGTAATTCAAGACACCATTTGCCACATTGTTGATTTAGATCTACCATATAACATCAGCTGACCATGGATGTATTCCATCAAAGTCATACCATCTACTTATCACTAGTGCCTCAAATTTCTACATCAAGGTGCTACGATAATTATCCATGCAGATTCCCAACCCTTCATATATTGTCATATGATGGAAGCATCATTCCCCCATTATACACATTTCCTTGGAATCGACATTGGCACTTCCATTGCTAGTTCATCCCAATCCCATAGTGATCTAGAGACTATCCTAGCCTCCACTCTTTCCTCTATCAAAATCAACAATATGGGCTATAGTGAGTATAGCGTAAATGGTGCATTTGTAGTAGAGGCACTATGACTTGATCCACATACACAAGGGTGCCCAAGCCAACAAAGAAAGACTACTCCAGATGATCATGAAATCAAGCAATTAGGGCCATTAACTTTTGTCTCCCATGGCATCATAAACAATCTAGAGATGGACCCTAACATCAACAGGTGGTTGTACAAATATCCCCCACCTCCTAACACTGATCTCCTCCAATACTTCAAGGATAAATATCCTTCATCATATAAATATGCTATAAAGAAATGGAAATAACAAGGTGGTGGTCTATTACCACAAGAAAGCAGCAACAAAGATCCAATCACAACCTTCAAGAATCCAAAGCATCAAGGTCTTGGCTTTAATACCCCTCGCCTATGCATACAAGAACTTGATACTATGATTGGAGGCACTAATCCACCCAACATCACCCTCTTGAATATCTAGGATGACCTTGTAGAAATTGAAGACATCCCTGAAGAGGAAGAAAATAAATCCTACGATGACATCTTTGACGATGATACCCTCTTGGGCACTTCTATCCATCAACTCACCATAAATGTTGTTGAACTTCCCCTCATCCATTCCAAACTCATAGACTAGAATCAACCAAGCATCACACATATTGATGAGTTCAAAAAAACAAAAGCACTCCTAAGGTTCATGGGAGCATCAGGCCAACAAACAGATCAAGAACAAGAATCATCTCATGTCTGCAAGCTCAACCCTAAAGGATATTTCAAGGAAGAGGAAAGCTTTAGCGATAAAATTAAAAAATAAAAGAATGAGGCCTTTTGTGAAAAACCCTCTAGGATGCATTCCAACTCTAAAAATGCAAAAATAAAGGTGGAAACCTTTCTGAGGTGCTAGAAGATGAAGACTTGCCTCTTCCTCCCATCCAAGATTATAGACCTAAGAAGTCATCAATCCTCATTAAGGAAACTAAACCAGTTGACTTGGGCACATAATAATACCCAAGGATCACCTACATCACAACATCTCTGACTAAAGGAGAAGGAATGGATTTCACAATGCTCCTCCAAGAAGCTACTATCAATTTTGCATGGTCATATGTGCACATGCTAGGACTTGCTCCAAAGCTAGTTGTTTCACAATCTTGCAGTGGATCCTAACACCAAGCCTGTAAAGTAGAAGCTATGAAAAGTACACCCTAAGGTAGCCTTATTAGTAAAGGAGTAACTAGAGAAGCTCCTACAAACAAAAATCATCATTGCTATTGATTACTCAAAGTGGATCTCCAACATGGTGCCTGTCACTAAACCTTCAGGAGAGATCAGAATCTTTACTAACTTCAGAGACTTGAACAAAGCATGTCCCAAGGATTATTTTCCCTTACCCAACATAGACATGATAGTAGATCTCACAAAAAACCATGAGATGTTGTTACTAATGGATAGATTCTTAGGGTATAATCATATCCAAATAGCATAAGCAGGCCAACATAAAATAGTGTTCACAACACCATGGGGAACCTTCTACTACAATATGATGCCATTTAGGCTAAAGAATGTAGGGGCCACCTATCAGTGGGAAATGAAAACCATCTTCCATGATATGATACACAAAATTGTGGAAGACTAGGTGGACAATATTCTTGCAAAATCCAAGACATGATGTGAACACCTTGACATCCTTGAAAGTGTGTTCGACCATCTACATCATTATGGCCTAAAGCTAAATCCAAAGAAGTGTGTCTTCGGTGTAACATCTAGAAAGCTTCTAGGTTTCATCGTATCATAATGCAGTATAGAGATTGATCCTAAAAAGTTCAAATCCATAGCAAAAATGCCTCCTCTCATAACACTCAAACAGCTTAGAAGCTTTCAAGGAAAATTGCAATTAGTGCATCGATTCATATCATAGCTGGTAGAGAAGTGCCTACCTTTCACACATCTACTCAACAAGGACACAAGCTTCAAATAGGATCCTATCTTCCAAAGAAGCGTTGAGAAGCTAAAAGAATATCTTGCTAACTCTCCCATCCTAGTATCACCAATCTCAGGACACCCTCTAATCCTATACATCTATACAACTACTATAGCACTGGGGGCACTATTAGCATAGCTTGATGACAATAGAAAAGAGAGACCCATCTATTATATTTGTCAAACTCTTGTCAGCTATGAGCTCAACTGCTCACCAATGGATAAAGTATGCCTTGAAGTGGTCTTTTCCACTCAAAAGCTTTGGTATTATATGCTTAGCCACACCATAAAGCTCATCTCAAAGATGGACTCACTCAAGTATCTTCTATCAAGGACAACTCTCACAAGCCATATGGTAAAATGGGTCATGTTGTTAAGAGAGTTTGACTTCTAGTACATAGATAGGAAAGTAATCAAAGGGAAAGTCATTCCTGATTAGCTCACAGAAGCACCACTGATAGATGCATATCCACTAATCATAGAATTTCTCCATGAACATCTATGCATGATCAAAAAATAGCCAATATGGAAGCTATACTTTGATGGCTCCTATACATCACATGGATCAGGGGCATGAATCCTATTTTTCACTCCTCAAAGTGACTATATCCCTAAATCATTCAAATTTGGATTCCCTTGCACCAAAAACATTGTAGAGTATGAGGCCCTCATCTTAGGCCTAAAAACAACTATCCAATGGAATATCATAGAATTACAAGTGTTTGGAGATTCACAGTTGATAATCAAGCAAGTCTTGGATGAATATTAGACAAAGGATGACAAGCTTCTACCCTACAAGGAACTAGAGGATGGCTTGAAAGAGCACTTCCTGAGTCTACAATTCATGTAGATACCAAGGCTACAAAAAAAAGTAGTTGACACAGTGAAAACCATCATATCCTTACTGGAAATCCCTCGAGACTCATTACAGTATGAATTCTTAGTCAAGAATCTACACACGTCTGCTTATGATAACATTGATTCAAAAATGGTGTGCATCTTGGAAATTTGGCTGAGTTGATTACATAGATGTTTTCATTATGGAAACATATGATCCACATGAAGATCACACAAGTCAGAGAGCAAGTATGATAGAGCGCATTGCAAATTTGTCTAAGTGTGAGACAATGTTTTACCAGTGAACCTAGATATAGTTTTTGTTTGCAATGTTGACTAGAGTACATTCAGTGCTTGTGCACTTGAACATAGACTCTATGATGACTATTGATCACCCATCTCAAAGCACAAGTCAGTACAACATGTACAGAAGAAGTTATGATAGTTTTACCGAAGATAGTATGAAGCCGACAGCACAAAATATGAAGACAGAACTAGTAAAGAGTTAAGGGATTATTTTGTTTATCAAAATAATGACTTAACAATATAAAGGGATGACATCCTAGATGTTAACTCTTGGATAAAGCTATTGGTATAAATTTAAATTTAATTATAATTGTAATATGAAGGCAAGCAGCAAGTAATTGTAGTGGTATGATGCAAAGTATATGAAGCATATGTAATAGCGATAGTGAAAGAGCAGCAAAGTGATATTGATGCAAGCAGTATAAGGTTATGTACCTTAACCTATTTTGTAATTAGTTTATATTGTACATTACTTGTTTGGGTAGTGAGCTCATTTGGTAATCACATTTTATACTACAACTCCTAATAGGTTTGAGGCTTCTAACAAGGCCTATAGTCCCTTAATCAGGACTGATACACTATATGCTTGTAATAGACTCCTAATAGGGTCAACATCCTTAACAGGATACTTTTGATTAGTGGATCTTTGTGGGTACCATCCCCACCAGGGTTTTCCCTTGGCCAGGGTTTCCTTGAGAACAAATAATGTGTTATGAGTTCTTTATTGTTATGCATGTTGTTTAGCTTCTTATGTTATGCATGTATAAAGATAATCTGTTATATCCATAATTGGGAAAAAGACAAAGTTTGTAGAATATTGATTCACCCCCCACCCCCCCCTCTCAGTATTCCCTATTTCTAACAATTGGTATCATAGCTTAGTTACTCATAAAAGAATCATTCAAGGAAAACCTAGCAACTTGAGTAAGATCTCTATGGATATGGATCAACTACAAAAGAATCTTGAAGAAGCTCTTGAACAGATTGACTTGCTTACTATTGAAAAAGATACCTTGAAAAGAAAGTATGATGATGTGAAGAACCTCATTGAGAAACTGAAAAAATAAAACTGGAAGATCTGAGATCTGAAAAGGAATTCAAATTTTTTATTGAAGATTGTGATGAAAATGTAGAAAAAGAAAATGAGATCCTTAAGCATGAATTGAAGATAGAAAATTTGAAGCTTAGTTTGAAAGATGGAAATGGAAAGAATGAAGCAAATCTGAAATCTAAGAATGAAAGTCTAAAGACTGAAAATGAAGGACTAAAATCTAAACTTTCTAAAGTAACATCTGAACTTGAGAAAGTCAATTTGCAGTATGATGAACTTGAGAAATACAATAAGATTGTGAAAGGTGAACTGAATCAATCCAAACAACAACTTGAAAGGCTATATTCAACTAGTGAGAAGATTGATGAACAAATATCTTATCAGAAACCATTCTATGATAAGACTGGTCTTGGATTCAACACTTTCAAAGCAAATGATGAAGGCAAGGAACCAGATCTAAAGATATCTGAAAGCATGGATGAGAAGAAGCTTGATGAGATCAACAAATCTAAAGATACACCTAAAGAAGAAGAATCACCGAAGCAAGAGGAATCACCCAAAGGTATGCAAAGAGAATTCAAAGGTAGATGTTTTTCTTGTAATACTATTGGTCATATGAAGAGAGATTGCACAGGTAAACAATTTAAACCTCTTAATGGTTATTGTTACAATTGTCATGGTTTTGGACATAGAGCTATTGATTGTAGGAAACCTAAATTTATTGAGAATAATGATGGTAGTAGAATGTTTAGGAATACTAACAATGTAGATAAGAAACCTACTGAAGATATGAACAGAAGAAGTGGAGTAGTATGTTATAGATGCAACAAGGTTGGACACATTGATAGAAACTAGAGATCAAAAATCAATCAACCTAGACCAAGATATGGAAACAATGGAATTATTTGTCAGATATGCAACAAGATTGGACATACAACAAGGTTTTGCAGAATGAACAATAGATTTTTTTATCCTAATTCTAACCCTAGGAATCACACAAGAAGAAATGAAGATGCTAGTAATAGTCAGAAAGGATATTGTAGTAATTAAGATGAAGTGAATTTTATCAAAAGCATAGATCAAGGAGACATTCAACATTGAAGGTAATCATGAAGGTAAAGTATTGAAAGGTAAGAATGAATCTTTACCTGACCTATCTCAAAGTACTTAATTCATGTAAATTGCAGTAGAATAGGAACTCAGATTTAGTATAGAAGTAGATATATGATGAGCTGAGTCTTGCGTAGTTAATGCAAGGTAGTTTATGATATTCTAATGCTATGGTTAAGAGTGCAAAGAAAAATATTATGTTTTGCAAGATCGCAAGAAGTTTTAAGTTTTGCAGGTTAGCAGAGACAACTTTTTGGAAAGAAGCAGCAAAATAATTGAATGCGATGTCAGATCTAAGTGAGATTGAATTGATCAAAGGTTATGATTAGTATTATTTGATCATCAAAGTGAATTCAAGTGTAAAGGAGATCAAAGAGTAGTGATAGAAAGCATTTTGCAAGGATTTGGAGAAGAATTTTGTGCCAAATCTACGCAAGCCCTAAAATCATGAAATTGAGGTATTTTACTTGACAAATCTTTAAATTAGTAAAGGCATTTGAAGAAATCATGGATGTTTCCTTAATACACAATGTCAGAGATAAGAATAGACCTAAATTGAAAAGGGAACCAGTAGAACCATTGGAAGAAGACCCTAGGTTTGCATTATCATCTGTATCAGATAGAGTTTTACATTTAGAGAATGTCAAAAGTTATCTTGGATGCAAACTAGAGACAGTAAATGATAGTGATTTCATAGATGAATATCAAAAGATTTACAATTAGGATATGACACTAAAACAAGGTTTTGAATACTTGCAACATAGTGAAATTGTCAAATATGGATTACAATATGAATTTCATAATGAAGAATGCACTAAGATTATTTTGAGTAGAATTCATAATGGAAAGTTTTGGCTAGAGGATAGAGTGATAGATATTATAGCTGATTTGATTCATGAAGTCACTAGATTATCTAAGATTGGAGCTATTCCTTTTAATGAGAAAAATAGTCATTGACAACACTAATTCATCCTATAATGGTAGAGGAATTGTGATTAGCAAGATCAAAAAAGTTGATGTGAGATACATATGCAAGATCCTAACTACTAAGTTTTGTGCTAATTCAAGAGAAGATGACATGGTAGCTAGAATGGTACATGCAACTTATCTTATGTGTATTGACAGGGTACTAGTTGATATGTGTGAAATTCTTAGAATTCAACTGTTTGAGAACTTGGAGAAGATCAAGAAAACTAAGTATACACAGTTTAGGTTCTCATCCCTAATTACATACATGCTCTTTCATCTTTTGAGGAGATTTCCTTACACCATAGGAAATGATTGGAATGATGGACAAACCATGATGGAAAGGATTAATGTAGTATACAGAAGGCATGTTATTGACAGTGTTAATGAGAGTGCAATACTTGTTATTCAGACATTTCAGAATATTGTGTCTAGCAGATCAAGGATCCCTAAGTCTCTTGTTGAAAAATATAAAGATGATATATGTTTTATGGTGGATATTGACCTTACCTATATTGAAGTAGTAGAGCCTAGAAAAAAGTTCATAGACCCTCTTGGCTATGAAATATCTGAGGTAGAGATTGAAGAGTATGTTAGCAGACTACTGAAGTGTAAATTGGACACTCAGTGTAACAGGTTTGGAACCTTTGAGGATAACTTCAACTCCACAAAGATTCTAATTGAAGAGAAATAGTCTAAGAAGAGATTTGAGAGCACTATTAATAAAATCTTAAAGGATACAGAAATGACAGAGAGAGATTTTTTGGTAGCAAAGTAGATAGCAGCAACAATCAAAGAGAGTGAACAAAAGGAAGTTTTGTCTATCCCTCCTTTATCATCAATTGCAGTGCCACAAGAAGAACCACAAGTAAAGGTGAAAGTGGAAGTACCTAAGAAGGACATAGAAACAAAGATTTCTACTAGATCCACTTCCTCCACACCTAGCAAAAGAGTTAAGGAGAGTGCCACTGGACTAGGAAAGAGGCATCAAACTCTAGTGCAACCTATTCCAAGAAAGATTGCAGAGGTTAAAGATGATGTCACTAAAAAGAAGAAAGCTTGGAAACCAAAAGTTGAAAAGCTTAATGAGAAGATTATTGAGAATGGTGACTTTGCAAGAATGAAAAAATATTATGATCTTTATGGTTATACTGATAGACTTAATCTAGATAATGCAGTTATGAAGCATATGATCTTGACTAGCAAGAATTTTGATACTATTCAAGGACAAATACTTGATGATCTTTATAATAAAATTATGAACAGAAAGAATAGAGCATCAGAGGAAGAGATAGCTATCAGAGAAAAGCTTGTGAGGAAGCTTTGTGAGATAAGAGATGAAGCTCATTTCAATCAGATCATGAAATCCCTAAGCACCCATCTGAGAACCAAAAGGAGAACAATTCAGATTATAGGAGGTAGGTATGAAGAAGTAAATTCTGAGACAGAACAGGAAATTATCAAGGTTATGGTAGAATATGTTGGAGAATCCTCAGTTGCAGTAGAGCAAGCAGGTGAGAAAGTACAAGAGGACATCCCCTCTTCTCCATCTATTAATATTGAAGATGAAACAATGAATGTAGAAGGTACACAAATCACCTTGGATACTGATGAAAATGTATTCAAGAATGTGGAGAACATTGTTGACAATTTGGCCTTTGAGGAACAGGAAGCTACAAAAGAAGAAGAGATGATAGAGACCATTGTTGTGGAACCACTAGCTACAGAAGAACAAATTCCCATTCCCACCAAAGAAGATATCAATCTTACTCCTGAGACTGGAAAGAAGACTCAAATTGGATCTATGATTAAGCATTTTGGAAAAGAAGTAGATGATGATGATCAGTTGGAACTGATTACATCATTAAACAAAATAATTGGTAAGAATAAGAAGGTGAAGAGTCTTGAAGGGTGTCTGAAGGAACTAACTGAGAAGTTACAAAGTACTATAACCACACAAATTTTAGAAGCAAACCCTATGGAGAAGGTAATGAGTACCTTTGATAATGAATTCACAAACCTAGCTGATATTGCAAAAGTGAAAGCACAAGATGACTATGAGGCTAGAATGCTTTTGAACATCAGTCAGTACATCAGCAATGATATAAATACTCTTGATATCTATATCAAGGATTTGAGGAAGCACTTGGAAATAGGAAAATCTTTGTACATACAGTGTACAAAATCAGAGACTTTGATAGATGATGAAGATCAGAAGATAAAGTTAAAGGATGCAGAGATTCTAAATGAAACAAAACTTCTATCTAACCCTAATGTGAAGGTCTGTAATGTTGAGAAGAAAGTTAGAAAACTATATGATGAAATCAGAGTTGTACAAGATGAGAAAGATAGGAAATTGAGGAGATACACTCTTTTGAGAGAGCATGTTTCTATGAAGTTGAGCATAACTGAAGAATAGTTGGAAGATTGTCTTTCAACAAAGACATCTTTTCAAAAATTTAACTTCAAAAACCTCCAAGCATGTGAAATTGCTTCTTATGGACTGAGCGCACTACTTAATGTGGTAGATTCCATTAAGAAATCATGGGAGAAGGAGATAGAAGCCATGAAGACAGACTTTGCAAATTGTGTTGCAAGCCTACCAGCTTTGCAATAAATAAATTGAGGTATAACTTTTTGTGATACAATTTTGTGACCCTCCCTACCTTATTTTGTCATTGTTGTCAAAGGGGGAGAGATATATAGAATAAAATTGATAGTATATGATAAGGGTTGTTACTCTTAGGGGGAGTACTATATTAGAGGCAATAATTTTTGAGTTATAAGGATAGTATGTATTTTATACTATGGCCATAGTTTTGAACAATTTTGAGATTTTGAGTTGTACACTTAGCCAATTTTCTCATATGTTGCCACCAATGACAAAGGGGGAGATTGTTGGAAATTTGGCTGAGTTGATTACATAGATGTTGTAATTATGGCAACATATGATCCACATGAAGATCGCACAAGTCAGAGAGCAAGTATGACAGAGCGCATTGCAAATTTGTCTAAGTGTGAGATAATGTTTTACCAGTGAACTTGGATACAGTTTTTGTTTGCGACGTTGACTGGAGTACGTTTATTGCTTATGCACTAGTTGAACATAGACTCTATGATGAATATTGATCACCCATCTCAGAGCACAAGTTAGTATGGCATGTACGAAAGAAGTTATGATAGTTTTACCGAAGACAGTATGAAGCCGACAGGATAGAATATGAAGATGGAACTAGTAAAGAGTTAAGGGATTATTTTGTTTATCAAAATAATGACTTAACAATATAAAGGGACAACATCCTAGATGTTAACTCTTGGAAAAATCTATTGGTATAAATGTAAATGTAATTGTAATTGTAAGATGAAGCCAAGCAGCAAGTAATTGTAGTGGTATGATGCGAATTATATGAAGCATATGTAATAGTGATAGTGAAAGAGTAGAAAAGTGGTATTGATGCAAGCAGTATAAGGTTATGTACCTTAACCTATTTTTTAATTAGTGTATATTGTACATTACTTTTTTGGGCAGTGGGCTCATCTAGTAATCACATTTTGTACTACAACTCCTAACAGGGTTGAGGCTTCTAACAAGGCCTATAGTCCCTTAATCAGGACTGATACACTATATGCTTGTAATAGACTCCTAATAGGGTCAACATCCTTAACAAGATACTTTTGATTAGTGGATCTTTGTGGGTACCATCCCCACCAGGGTTTTCCCTTGGCTAGGGTTTCCTTGAGAATAAATAATGTGTTATGAGTTCTTTATTGTTATGCATGTTGTTTAGCTTCTTATGTTATGCATGTATAAAGATAATCTATTATATCCATAATTGGGCAAAAGATAAAGTTTGTAGATTAATGATTCACCCCCCCTCAGTATTCCCTATTTCTAACACTCAATACAGTATAAATTCTTAGTCAAGAATCTACACACACCTGCTCATGATAACGTTGATTCAGAAATGGTGTGCATTTTGGTTGGTCCCCAGTCCCTATGGTACCATGACATTCATGCATATCTTTAAAATGGTATCATATCTCCCCATCTCACCAACACCCAATGCCAAAACCTAATCATAGAGCTTCCCACTACACTCTTGTAGCCAACACCCTTTATCGTCAAGGATATCACAACATCCTTTCTAGGTGTTTAGATTCAAATGAAGTTGTCATGGCTTTACAAGAGGTTCACACTATAATTTTTGGTTCCCACACGAGTGGCATGGTCCTAGAAAAGAAGTTTATTAGAGTCAAGTATTATTGGTCAATAATGGAGCATGATGCTTTTGAATTCATCAAGAAATTCTTACCATGTCAGTAGCATGCCAATTTGATTCATGCTCCAGCTCAAGACTTGTAGCCCATTGTGCCACCTTAGCCATTTTCATGTTGGAGCTTTGACCTTGTTGGGTTAATCACTACCCTTTCCTTAGATGGTTACAAATATATCATAACAACCATAGAATACTTTACAAAGTGGGTTGAAGAAATTCAGCTCATCCTCACTATGGGCATTCAAATATCCAAGTTCATCTTATACCACATCATTTTTCGCTTTGAAATCCCTTCCACCATCTTCACAAATCATGGCACACCTTTTGAAAACTAGCATGTGGATGATCTATGTGCTAGAATCCACATCCACCATCATTTCCCTAACCCATACTTCCCCCCCAGAAAATGGCCAAGATAAGGCAACCAATAAAACTCTCCTAAAAATCCTTAAGATGATTGGCAATGATTCTGGTCATGACTGGCACCTCCAAATAAATCTTTCCCTTTGGGCCTATCATACTTCTTATCATACTCCCATAGGCACCACCTCATACTCCCTTGTATATGGTGCCAAATCTATATTACCCATTGAGGTCGAGCTCCCATCATTACAAGTCTCCATGAAGAACTATACCATTGATGAAGACTATTGCATGGCACACCTTACACAATTGGACCTATTAGATGAAAAGAGACAGCAAGCATATGATCACCTGAGTTTCTACCAAAATTAACTCAAACAGAGCTATAACAAAAAGGTACATCCAAGACAATTCCAAGTTGGTGACATGGTCCTCAAAGAAAATCAAAAAGTATAAGCATATCAAGAGAAAAAAGGGAAAGTTTGAACCTACTTGGTTGAGTCCTTATGTTGTCACAACATGCTTTGGCTCCAGAGCCTATCAGCTATCAACACAAGAAGGTGAGCCCCTAAATGATCCTATCAAAATCATACATTTGAAGTGGTTCTCTGATTGAACCATATCCTATAAAATCCAAAAAATCCATAAAAATTGGAAAATCCAGAAAAATACAAAAAAGGAAAAAAAAGAAAAAAAGCAAAGACAAATAAGTGTCTAACAGTTAAAACTTGTCAATTCAAGTGCCTTGGACAAGTATGTTGGTGAAAACCTAGAAACAGGCACCATACATATTTGACTGGGTCATTATCTATCAAAATCCAATCCCCCCATCCCAAATCCCTATCCTCTTTATCCACTCCACATCCCCACCACCAGCCCATCAATCCCAAGGTGTTCTATCCTCAAGCCTATCCAATGCAGCAATCAAAGTCCTATCCCAAATCTTGAGCTTCCTGTAAATATCCTATATATAGATATCTTCCTTTCCTAATCCCTAAGCTTCTATAAATATCCATTGAACATATCCCCCATCCATTGTACATATCCTTGGTAGTCCTGCAATAGCATTTGATTAGATAACTTGTCCTACCTAGCCTTGTACTTCAGCAACATCATTTGTCAACTATCCTTGATCACCGTGATTATCCTTGATCCATTATTTTCCAACAAACAATAGAGCTTTCTCCTCATCAAATGAGTCCTTGAGGATTTATCCTTCCTCTGACCTAATCTTCTATCAATAAAATTGGGTCCATGTAGGTTGTATCCTTCCTCATGTTCTGACCTAGTCTTCTCCCCATCAATCAAATCAATCCTTCTCCTTGGAAAATGATGTTTTGTAGATTTATCACTTTGGTCTTGGATTTTTTCCTTTGGATCTTATTTATCTTTTGTGGCTTCTCATTATTCCTTTCCTCAAATTCACCACAATCCTTTATATCATGGTGCACTGCGAATGAGGACAATTTGGGGCATGATCTTTTGATCTTCTGCTACTGCCTGTGAGTCATTCAAACATGACCCTTTCATGTTTCACATGTGATCTTTTGGGTTACATGGTGCACTTGGGAAATGTCATTTGTTTGTGGTTTATCCAGCATCATTTCTACCATGCCTCCCCTTGGGTTCATGTGTGATGATGGAGAAACCCTTGTGTGTCTTTTCGTGTCAGTCCTATGCAATGCTGGTGACAAGGCCTTCTATTCCTAATAACCTTGGCATGTCTTTAATGTCGCTATATCAAACTAGGTTGTTCTCTCCACATTTACACAAGGAGCTCCCCAAATCCCCATCATCCTGCATCATTTGAATTAATCTTACATCTTGCATCCTTCATATAGCTTCATCTTGGATCTTGCATTTCACATCATCTTGCATCCATCCATCTTTTCTCTTGGAAGGACATCTTTCTATCCCCCCTTCCCATCTTCCTTCATCCTTTTCCTCCTCTCTGTGTTCTTTTCAAGAAAATTCCACAACGTTTCCTCTTTGCATTATTTTCTTGAGGGAGCACAACCCCTTATCTTCTATTCTATCATGGGGCATCTTATTTTCTTGTCTTTAATGCCATGCCACTTGTGGCATCGCATCAAAGAGGGGAAAAATGTAGACACCTAAAATCCCTTTGCCAAATAAAAATATTTTATTTTGTAGAAACCCCTAATGACATCATCATTTATTAATTAATTAATTAATTAATTATTTATTTATTTTTTATGCCATTATACTCTCCTATTTTAATTAAAAACATTTAATTAAAGAATCCCTCCCAAAAGTATTTAAATCAAATTTGAATGATTGCCCCCCTGTTTATTAAATCATTATTTAATATTATGTCACAATCCTTAAATAAATTAAATATTTATTTAAACCCTAAAACCCTAGAAACTTCTAGAAAACCCAAAACCTATCTACCCTTTCCTAAACACATCCTAAACCTTCTTAGAGGGTGATTCCTAACCCTCTTAGTCTAAACCTTCATCCTTTGACTCCTAGTCAACCCCCTCATTAATGAGCCTTACAGACTCATTAATGGCTCCATACACCCTCATTAAGGCTCTTATAGCCTCTTAATGAAGCTTACGTCTCCTCTTCCACCATTGTTCCCTAAGCACACTTCCCTATTATTTCTCACACATGTGTGAGCAACCCTTAACCCTCATCTCCTTGACCATACCTCTAACCATACCCCAAACTCTACCCCTAACCTTGACTCTGACCCTAACTCCCCTTCCTAACCCAAGACCTTCCTCAAATCCTATAAATACTCTTCATTCCAAGAGAAAATCAATAGTTCACCTATTTCATATTAAGCATTGTTATCATGCTTATTTACATCTAGACTTAGCTTAAATCCTAATTTTGTTAGATTTAACTAATTTCTATGCTTTCATAACTCACATTAGCTTAACATAATGGATTAACATAGCTTATTTGATTTCTTTTCATATCATTTTCATCAGATCACACTTTTATTTGGTTAAAAATCAACTTAGTATAAGCATTCTTGCATCAAAACTGCATTTTGACTTCATTTGGTTCTATGGGGCTCTAGGGGAAAATAAGGTTCACCATACCTGATTTTGTGCCACTATGGGGTATTCATTATCCCTAATGGATCCTAAACCTTCCTAATTTGCATTGGGGATATGCTCCTAGTATTTTGAGAGCACACCTACATCCCTAAATCAAGAGAAAATCAAACGGTGACATGGTGCTCCCGTTTAAGCTCTATCTGAAGTATCATGCAAATAGATTTACTATATGTTTAGTATATGTTGATTAGGATAATCTTTGAATTTCTATGCATGTTATGAATGGGTTAGGTTTGTACTAATCATAGTTAGAAATATGAACACTACTCTAGCTCTAGAACCAGCAGTGGAATAACTCCCATCAAATTCCATGACCCACACTGCTTCTTCAACGGTGTGCTTTTCATCCACTATGTCTTTTTCTAGTAGGATCACATAATTTCTAGATTCAAACTCCTGGTACAAGATATGTGATTTGAGGTCTTTAGAAGGGAAAACTGTATATTTAGATTTCACCTTGGGTTTAAGAACAACCTTTTATTTTCCAATTGGAAAGGTATCCTGAGACCAATCCATCTTAATCTCACTGTGAGGTCTCTATAGAAGATCCTTCTTAACAATATGACATAGCTCGCAAGGGTATCAACAACTAAGATATTTAGTTTGATCTTTTTAATAGGATATGCTTCCAATGCTACCTAAGCATCTTTGATCTATGCAAGCAATGGTACTTGTTTTGAATCCATTGAATAACACGTACCAAAAGTTTTGGTTAATGGTAAATCTAGGGCTTTTACTACATATGATGGCATAATATTGTCAGAGGCCCTTGAATCTATTATAGAATTATTCAACTTATGACCATGATTGAACAGATAAACATAGAAGGGCTCGGGTTTGGAATGAGGTTGTGAAGAATCAATCGAAGCATCTATTTGTAATGGAGGTTCAATTTCCTCTGTTGGCTAGGTGAATGAGACAAGGAAGATTCACTAGATTGAGCACTAGTCATTTGACTTTTGTTAATTTTAGGTGAACTAGTACCTTTAACATATTCAACCAGCTTATCTAAATCTTTAGGATTTAACCTAAGATATTCTACAAGAGAGATTTGTATTTTAGAAGATTTACAAAACTCAACTATGTTAAAAGAAGATTCAGATTCAACCCTCTTAAGAAATTGAACCTCGGGTGTCCATGAACTACGTGTTGGAGCTCTAAATTTTGGGCAAAATTTGGAGTCCTATATAGCGATAAAACACAGAAAAATAGCCTCTTAAAATCCATGCCCAATAATTAATGATGGAGTACATGAAATGGGATAAAATATTACATTAATTTTCAATTAAAAAGTTGAGATATTATGGAAGGAAGCTCTGTGACAAGAACAATCAAAATTCTATGATCAAAGCCTTCAGAAAATGCTAGAATTTCAACCTGCTGCAAAGATGATGTCAACAAAGGTAGAATATGGTCGAATTTTAAAAATCTAAAAAAAACCCAGTTCGGGAAATCAAATTTCCTATTTCCCATAAAACTCTTAGCTTTCCACAAGGTGTTTTGGTTTTTCAACCAATCCCAAATCTGAAAGTTAGGTAGTTATTTTTTAGTTAGTTTATCATTTTTTCAAAACAATTTGTAATAAGGGTGTGTCTTTTCACCCTAAAGAGGTGTGAAAGCCACTCAAACATGTATATATACATAATGTAAAATGTAAAGAGAGTGAAGACAATACAAGATATATTTTCATATGATATAATTTGATCAAAACTACAATATGAACTATAATGTACTATTTTTTTCAACATTAGTAAAGATAAGTGCTCTTCTTTTTTATTTGTGGTTATAAGTTATATGTTTTCAATTAGTCTTTCAGATTACTCTATGAACCAGGGTATCCTACTATGTTTTTCTATTTGATGCATTCATTTATGACTAATTTGTACAATTTGAATAATGGTAGCATGGTCTGAGAACCTGTTACTGTTTCCTTTCGGGCTCTTGAGTTGGGTTAAAAACCATAGGACCTATTGTATAAGTTGTATTAAATTTTGTTTCAATAGAAGCTTGTAGGGTGGTGGTCTATCTTTATAGGAGTGAGTTACATTAAAACCATCTCTGATTGTATGTAGGATTGAAATTTTTATGACTCTATAGCCCAAGTATTTATAAGGCATTGACCTAACTATAATTTGGAAATTGTCATTTGGTTCATACTTTGTGGTTTATAGATTATATAATCATTATTTCAAAAATATTACTTTTGAGTCCTTAGTTTAATCCACTTTAGTCAAGATTTATAGAATAGAGATTATTAGAGGATTTGTTTCTTTCCTCCAAGGATCATTCACCACCTTGCGAGGAACTTTGTTTATTTATGTACGCAGTTGTGCAACATAGAGAATTTGATAGTTTAAAGTGAATTTAGACCTACCAGCCTTAGCTTGATTAAGCTAGAATTACAGAGGTATTAGTGTGTACCTGTCAGTTGGCCAAAAGTGATCCATCATTTTTGGGCACCAACACTACAAACTTTTTAACTTGCACCAATTCGAGTCAAAGGTTCTTTCACTTTTTTGACTGGTTCTAGAGATGGAGTATAGCCAGATGATCTTGAATTGAATTGATTCCTTGTCAGGATTGTGCAAGAGATGTTGGAAAAATGGTCAGTGCTCCCCTTGGGATTCATGACATGGCTTAACCACCTCTTGTGTCTTCTATAAGTCTAGTGGTTGTATCGGGCATTAATAGGTCAATCTTTTGGTGCAATGGCAACTACTACTTGTAACAAGTGGTATCAGAGCTTGGTCACAGGTTCGAATCCCCTCAAGTAATGCTGAGGGGGAGATTGTTGGAAAAATGGTTAGTGCTCCCCTCGGGATTCATGACATGGCTTAACCACCTCCTGTGTCTTCTATAAGTCTAGTGGTTGTATCGGGCATTAATAGGTCGATCTTTTGGTGCAACGATAACTACTACTTGTAACAAGAGGGTCCTTCCAAAGTCACTAAAATGTCACCTCCTCTTTCTGAGTGTGAATTATATTCAAGGAAGTAACTTAGAAACTCGCTAGGTTCTTTAGGGATCCTTCCATCTTCAAGTGGCTCCTCCATGATCTCATTTTGTTTTTCTAATTGTACATAATGCACCATTTTAGGGCATGTGTTTCCATCATGGTCATCAGTCAAGTGAAAAATACACATGCTACCTTTGTTGCTGGGAGGTGGTTCAATGGCTAACCTTTGTTGTGCAACAAACAAAAATAATTTTTTTCTAGGAGATCTTGCATTTTGATTCAAGAACCACTTGTGAATATCTTGATATGGTATGTTTGATTTAGGCAATTTCCTTTTAAGATCAATCACATCATTGACCAATCTGTGTATCATAGGGTCAAAAGATGTAGTTGCTTGCATGTTTGGTATTTGAACCTCCTTTTTCCATTTTCCTGTAGTGATAAGATCATATTCTATTTGTATCATTGTGGCTTGAGAAATGGCCAAATATGCTACTCTTTCCCTTTTTAGGTGAAATTTTATATCAGGGGGTATTGCGTTGATAAAGAAGAATTTGTGGTTCTTAGTTGTAGGTCTTTGATTAGATGGAATTTTATTGATAATCTTATCATATTTAGCAACAAATTCTCTCATAGGCTCATGAATTTCCTTTTTAAGCTACGTTAATTGAGCCAAAAAGGAATTTTTATCTTGTGTTCCTTTAAATCTTGCCTCAAATCTAGTCTTCATATCATTCCAACTGGTAATGTAGCCTGTGAGTAAATGATAAAACCATTTTACAACACTATTAGTGAGAGTTTTCACAAACAACCTTACTAAAACATCTTGATGTTGTACTCCCAGCACACCGCATGCCACATTGAGAGCATTTAAATGTTCATTAGTAGTCTTACTTCCATCTCCATTAAATTTAGGTAAGACTTCCTTTGCTACTTTACGTAGGGTATTTAATTGTGCTCCTAAGCTCAGAGGCCCTATAGTTTCTCCCCAAGGATGAGCCATGATTGGAGTATAAGGAGTTAGGTTTATTACAATAGGAAGAACAATCTTGTGTAAAGTAAGATCTTGACAAATTGGTAAAACAAGGGTATTTGGTGGTAAAGGTGGCCTTCTTTTGGATCTTCTCAGAGTGAGTTTTGGAGAAAAATCCAAGTTATGTAGGGATTCAAAGATCAGATCAACCGTTCATTTTTCATCTCAAAGACTTGGTATACCTTCTAGACTCCATTCTAAAAGGAAAATAATATAAAGGCGTGACTAATTATTAGGATGTTCTTGGTTTCTTGGAATATGAAGTGGATTTGGTACTAAATTGTGAGCCCAATTTTAAGCTTCTCTTCTCCTTTGTATTTCAACTAAAAACCTTATATTTGCAGCAATATATTATTCTCTTTCTAAGACCAATTTTTCTCATCTATAATCTTCAGGACGCCTCCTCAAACACCAAGCCAAAGTATTCAATTCACTTATAATATCTTCCTATGTGTCTTCAAAACCTAAATTTGATTGCATTGCAGGGAAGACATTTTTATGGGGAAGCACCATATTACCCCATACATAGGCGACTATTCATTATTGAATAGAAATTTCTTTTTCATTCCTCAGTTGAGTCACCAAAAATATGTTGGCTAACATATTTTTCCCCAAAAATTTATATGAAAATAAATAAATAATGCTATGCCCCTTTAAAGAATGAGGATTATAACTTTCTGCCAACAATTGGGTAACCTCTAAGGATTAAACCCTCTAAATTTTATAGGTACAACTCCCTTTGTAAGATCTTGAATGAATTATTGAATGAATGGATATATACAAATTAATAACACTTTTAACTAGAAAGCATTAAAAGGTGAAGCATTCAACCATAAATATGATATTGAATGTGCATAAACATTTATGTGATCGATAATGTAAAGATCAAGCCAACAGGCTTAATAAAGCATTTAATTAAATAAAACAATAATCAAATAATACTTTGATCATGACACTCAATATATTTCCATGAACAACAAAAAGCAATAAATTATTGTTGAGAATAATCAAATTCCAACATAAAATTATCTATTCAATTCAAAGGCACAAATTTAAAATAGCAACAGTTTTCATCAACCAATAGATTAATGTATTTTCACCACACCAAAATTACATATGATAATAACCAAGTATCTAATCTATATCAAAATGGTCAACCCTCTTAAAGTCTTATACATCAGAGTATATAGCCCATTGGGCTAAACTATCTTTTAAACTTAGTTCCACTAACTCCACTTGGGAGTTCCTATCTAGAAGCAGTTTTTACTAAAATTAACATAAAATAGAAAAGATGAGCTAGAATGGCTTGAGTTATCATTCTGGAACCATGATCAGGAGGAGACCAGGGCTGAGGAATCGACAGAATTTTCTTGTCCAACTGGTGCTCCACACTGGGTTTTCCATTCCAAGTGCACTACTGAGAAACTGATGATGAAATAGTAGTTAGGGAGTCTTATGTGTTTGATTCTCTAATTCCATACCTCTTTGTCTTTCTATACTTGCACTACCTTATGCTCATGAATTTCCAAATGATCGAGACGGATAATTAGTGTGGATTCAATCATGGCTACCCTAGAGAAGTCATTTGTTGCCAATGATTTTGTATCTCTTACTTCTTGAATATTTCCTTTAAAGGACTTGATCATTTCCTCCACATCTTGAACGATCTATCCTCCTTCATGAGCTAAAAATAAATACACTATAGATCTTTGTGCATTGTGTCTGTGAAGCCAACCAATTCTTTTGACAATTTTGTCAATTCCTCAATTCCTTGTCTGATAATCAAATTCCTTCATTTGATATTCTTATTTGAAACATATAAAATATTATCATCCATCCCCTCTACTATCTTTTCAACTAGAAAATTCAAAACCCCAAATTTTTGGACATCCCCCATTTGTGCAACCACAACCATCCATTTCATTCTTTCTTTATCCCAGGAAGCTATTTTTGCTTCTAATTCAGTATTAATAGTGGTGGTTTCCTAGTATATATCACACAGAGAAGTGATGTAATTCATCGATAATAATAGGGCCTATTCTATTTGGACATTCAAAAACTCATTTCAATTATAGAAAAAACTAAAAAAAATTAGAATAGAATGAATCTAGTGTTCTGCAAATAAACTACCCATAGAATTGCACCCCAGTATAGAAAAAAGGGGCTATATCACAGCTACGCTTAGTTAGAATAGTAGGGGATCCTTCTAAATAGATACTATCATTTTAATATGAGGGACCCCTTCAAATAGTAGGGCTAGAACTCATCACCCTAGAAATAGAAACTCTCAAATGAATAGTAGAGCCTTATCTATTTACGGGAGGTAGTCTAGCGGGTGAGCCCTCTAATCCAACTCTCAATAGTCGAGGGAAGAATCAGAAAGGAAAGTTTCTTTTGGGGATTGGCCTTGTAGGATGATCTAAGGTGCTCCAAATTTCTCTAAGTGAGTATATAGGAAGGCTCCTCATTGTGGCACTCCTGTATATGAATTAATGATAGGATATTGACCCTATAGTTTTTGAAGCATGTCGAGAGTTTTTAACACATTTCCCAGTAGGCATTGAACCATTCTATCCAGATAGAGACATTAGCACTTCAAGTTGAGTGTTCAACTTCCTCTCGGGAAGAAAAAATACAATAGGGGTGGCATCATGTTACATATAGATCAATTCATCCCTCCATACAATACAGATTCAAGACAATCATTGAATATCTTAGCTACCATTTTGTTCTGTTGAATCTGATCTAACCTTCTTTGGTTGGTAGGGGACTTGGGGTCGAAAGATAAGGGTATTTGCAATAGGGTTTGAGGTTATAGATTATGGATAGCTTCAATGTACTTTTCCATGTGTCACAAATATTTCTTCATCTCCTTCTTATCATGTTCACCCCTCCAGGTGCGAGATATTATCCTTTTAGGGGAGGATTCTAAGTGCTTAGCATCAACTACCCTCGAGGCTATGCCTAAGTCAATTTTCTCAATTTTTTAATCTTGAGATGACACATCTTCAAGATTCTTTTCTATGGTAGGCCTCACTATATCTGACATCCAGTGCCTTGTATCTTCATTAGCTTCCAACATAGTCTCTATCTTTGTATTTTTTCTTTTAGGTTTTTTTCCAAGGGACTTTCTCACCCTGTCTTCAATTGGTACAGATACATGAGATACATTGCATTTTCTATTAAGTGAAACCTCTCTAACCATCTCAGAACATCTGTAGAACCTTTTAATGGAGGTGTTTGAATATTGCTTGAATCCACTAGCACCATACCCCTAGTGGTTTCAATGTCTTCTTGTGTACTTTTCTCAGGTTCAGTCTTCTGTGTAGTACGGGTCTCTTTGGATGGGTTCTCCATTTTCTTGAGAACCTCCTCCACGGGATCCAAGTAAATGAATTCTTTAATTTTTGGAATCCTTTTATTCTCCTTTTTACACCTAGAGAGGGTTACACAAGTAGGTGAATGCTATGTGGGAGAAGCTTTTTCCTTCTTAAATGAACTTTTACTAGATTTCCTTGAACCTGCAACATCAAAGGTAACCAATTGGTCAGTAGTATTTGTTAAAAGTAGTAGTTTCCATTGCACCAAAAGATTGACCTGTTAATGCTCGATACAACCACTAGATTTATAGAAGACACAGGAGGTGGTTAAGCCATGTCACGAATCTCGAGGGGAGCGCTGACCATTTTTCCAACAATCTCCCCCTCAGCATTACCTTGAGGGGATTTGAACCTATGACCACTCTCTAATACCACTTGTTAAAAGTAGTAGTTGTCATTGCACCAAAAGATCGACTTGTTAATGCCCAATATAACCACTAGATTTATAAAAGACATAGAAGGAAGTTAAGCCATGTTGTGAATCCCGAGGGGGGCACTGACCATTTTTCCAATAGTATTAACATGGGTTTTTGAAGTGGAGCCAACACATGCATTAGTAGAGGCTGATCCCTTTTGAACATATATTTTCCCCAATCTTCACTATCTCAGCCAATTTTTTGTCCTTCAAATTATATTGAAGGTCCTAGTTTGAATATTATCTTCTTCTTGTCTACTCCAATCTATCTATGCAATAGGTAACCCTTGGAATTTCTCAATGAACTCTAGTTCCAACACTTTGTATCCTTCCTCCTTAGTAACTTCCTTGATATTCATTTCCAATTTCATAGAAACAATCTTCCCTAAGGTAAACTTTGACCATAATATTCTCCTTCAAATTTATTAGCATAGTCTTCCCAAAATTCTTATAATTGAGGCTCATGGGAGAAATCACCTTCAATTCCTAGGTGAGACATTGCAAAACCTTTTCCGTCAAACTTGAGCCTCAATGGGTAAGCTTGTAAGTTCAATCTTTTGAATTCAAGTTTGAGATTCAATCCATCAGAAATATATTTGCAACTATAAAATCCTAGTTCCACAAGAAAGGCTATTCCAAAATTCTTCTTTCCTATTAACCTTTTACTTACATGAGATAATTGTCTAGCTACTTCTATTAAAACATGGCTATCCAGGGCATACCTAGGTAACCTGAAAGGTTCACCTTCAAACATTTCAACCCTAATATATGTAAATCACATAAACTGAATGAAGTAGCTACCATAAATATTGACCAGTTGCATTTCTTTGTCAGACATTCTTTTGTTCATATTTCCTTGCAATTCTTGAGCTAGTCTTGCTATGAAAACATCATTTACCCGTCTAAACTTCTCATGATTTCTCCTCTTTTGAAAATGTGGTTGATACTCATATATCATCATCCCTTCAACCTAGGGTTCATGTGGAAGTCCATTCCATTCTCTTGTACATTCCAACATATAGAAAATTTAAGAAGACATGTAGAACCTCTTCATACCTACAAAATGGGCTAGTCTTTCATGTAACCGTTCCACAATTACCTCTACCCAATCTAGAAATCAGTTTCCACTCAACAATACTTGAACAAAGAAATACATTTAGTCTTCCTAGTAAAATGAATGAGAATTTCCTTTAAATATATTGAGTAAGATTACAATGTATTTGACCTCCTTTCTCAAATGCTCTTTGGTTAAGGGCCTAGGTATATGAGAGCCTCCCTTTTGCACCTTCAATATCCAATTTTGAGAAATAACATTTCTATACACAAACTTCTTTTTTGAGAAGACAAAATAAGAAACACCTATTGACCAATCTTCATGATGCAGAGCATCCACCACTCAAACCCCTATAAGGACTTCCTTTCCCAATCTTGATAGAAAGGTTCCTTCAAGTCCTATGGATCGAGGACAAATGCTTCAATGAGATTGTGAGATACAACTTCTCACATCAAATATCTCCTCCAAAGACACTTCTTCAGTCCTCCAACTTAGGATCACTCACAAGATCCCCCCAAAAGGATCACTTCTAGACCCTACTCCAACACCCTTATCACTCTAGGACCTATTTATGGTCTCCTCCTTCACCTAGCTCTACCATCCCACTATGAACTAACATCTATTCAACTCTAATCACATCCCCTAACTCAAGTTATCTCCAAACGACCGTCAAGGATCAAGCCTCTAACATTAGGCTCTAGACCCTTAATTCCTCTTACACAAACTCAAGATTCTTTGTCCAAGGATACTCTCTCAACTCTATCCTTCTTCATAACTACCCAAGGCTTCTCCAATGCTTACCAACACAACTCTGAACCACTATCCACAAATTCTCAACACCAAGTGACTATGACTACCCCACCCTTAATATTCTTGAAACATGGAACCTTCCTTGGATCCCACTAATGAGAACTTAAAACTCTTCATCCTATAGCCTTAATGGACTATCAAAACACAATTTTCAACCCCCCTCTACACACCTAGGGTTCTCACACACTCCTTAACACAAACTTTGAGACTTGGTACACTATCAACTCTTGACAGTTAAGCACTGACTCTAGAAAAATCACTCTTTAATCCACACAAGGAAGTTACCCTCCTTACCTGATGATAGGCAACATTCCTCTCACTCCTTTACCCATCATTGGATCCTTAACTCTACCCTCAACATATTTGTAGAGATAAAATATTACCAAACTCATCATTCACTGCCCTTTCACAGTCTGAGATAGACTTTTGGGCACTTCTCCATTGGCTTCGCATTCCAATCTCTGCATGGATCCTTGCAAACACCATAAGACACCTAAACTAAATTGTACATTTTCAATTCCACCAGTAGTCTATGTTGGATCAACCAATAGTGGGAATAAATTCATTGTCCCTCCTCTCGATTACCCTAAATGAGGGTTTAAACCACTTTCACTAAAACTCATAGAACTTTCTTGAATCGATAGCCAATGGAATGATTCCAAAACTAAAATATTTCTAATTCATGCCCCTATTATTCCTAATGATAATTCACTATAAGTGATAACTTTTAAATAGTAAAAATGACAATATTTCAGACTGTTAGTCTGATTGTAATAGTGAAATTGTAGAGAACGATTGTTTTATTCACTTCAAACTTCATGCATCGACTCTCCTCTATGCCGTCGGGAATTACATCATTAATACGCCTCTTGCAATCCCTAATAATTGACAACAACCTTCCTATCTTCCCTTGAACTGACTAAGAGCAGTTTAAACTAATTGTTCTCATAGTTACAAATATATGAAAATGTTGTCATGTTGACAACTAAGTTGTCAACTCGATAACTACATGCCTAATGAATCTTATTACATTCAAAGTGGTCATTTAAGGACCTTAACTCGTAAGAAAATCCTTATTGCTACCCTGTAAACCCTTACATTAGCCCTTATAGACCTTATTTTCCTATATGGAAATATTACATCTTTTTGCACTTCTATTACATCCTATTACATTTAGTGGCTCTACTGGAAAAATTACATTGATTTAAGACCTTATAGGTATCATTTGTCATCATCTCTTCTTGGATCTCCATTAGGACCTCCTGGTGACACCTGTGCTCTAGGTGCTCCTGCACCATACTCCCCAAGTTGAAAATTTTCCAAGTCCTCTTGGAAATGATTCATGCAATTAAACATGTTTGAAAAAAAAAAAACCTCATATTCACCTTTGGTTTGAATAGATCATCAATCATCATGCATGATCCATTGTATCCTTGATGTTGCTCGCCATTGCTCCTCTTCATCTTCACTTTAGGTTTTCTCCCCATGGGTAAAATGTATACCCTCAACTCTTCATTCTTCTTTATTCCATCTGGTGCATACTCCTACAATGTCTTCATTGGTAACCAACATAGGTATTGTTTTTCACTTTTGGCAAACCTCCATGTTTCAACACTTGAAACAAGTGACCAATCTTCCTAAACCTTCAATACATGGTGGATGCTCTACATCATTTCATATGGCTCTTTATTAGGGGTTCCCATTACAGCCATTACAGTGTCTTTGTTAATTCTGACCAGTATATCTCCATTATTGGTATGAATGCACCTCTCCAGCGAGTCATATTTATTCATGCACCCAAGCACCAATTCAGGGAAAGGCATTACAGTAGGGAAGGTTGCTACTTCAATTAACCCACTTTTAGCAATCTTATTAGCCATGGAACCTTCCTCAAGGTTGCTGACTCTTTCTATAATTTCTCTCATATATACTTGAATTAACAATGTATCACCCATTTCTAGAATTGTACTGACCAGGCAAGATGTTTTTCCCAATTTGGGCAAGGTGGGTCTTGAGATAGCCATGATTTTAACAAGATCAATCCTAGAGAAAAACAAAACAATTTGAGCACAAATAGAAACTGGCAACCTATTCTTTACTCTACAATTTGAATAATGAGCTTAAGAAGGAGAATCAAAACTCACCAGTTGATTTCATCAATGCTTGTTACTATGAAAATGAAGCTACGATTACTTTCACCATCTCCCGTCTACTTTAGTCTAAGTAACTTCTTAATTTGGAAATGACTTCAAAAGAACATAAATAAAAATCAAATAAATCTGTTGCAGATTTTGCATGCTTGAGAAAGCTAATGCTATCACGTGAAATTACTGCTAATTAGACGAAAATTTGACAATTCATTCATTATAAGTCACTTCCACATGATGAGAACAATTTCCAATGATTACTTTCCATTAATAGAATTTTAAATCTTGAAATTCTTGGAATATTCCCTTTCTCCATACAACCACTTTTCATCACCTCATCAAACACCTTATACCACCACTTATGAAGATTGAACTTTGAAATGTGAACCATGAGAAATAAGGTTCAAAGTTCAAGTTCAAAAAAAGACTTTAATGATAAAGAATGCCAAAAAGGACAAGACACTTAAGACAAAGACGTGATGGATTTTCATCCAAAGAAAATAAGCCAATTCTATTTTTTGAACTTTGAACAAAACCGAAAGAGGTTCAACGTTCAAGTTCAAGGCACGAACTCGGAAGAGGACTTAGACATTTTAAACAAGAAAAGACACTAGACTTATTTTATGCATCAATGACATTGAACAAATGAACTTGAACTGGACAAGGTTCAAAGTTCAAAGTTCAAGTGACCAAGTAAGACCCATTAGCTTAAGCAATGAAAATTGAAGGGGTAACACACATGTACCTAATATTGTGTTGTAATCAGGACTCATCCATCACTTCATCATTTGTACATCTTTACATTTAATCATACTCCTAGCTCAATTGCACTTAAGGAGGTTGTTGGTATTAATATGGTCTATTACCTAACTAGTTTCTTATTAGGTCCTATTGAAACTAGCACACTTAAGCTTATTTAGGTTATTTTCTTTCTATGAATGTCATTGGATTAAGACCCCCCATCATGATCTTATTGTATCTTAGGATTTCATTCTCACCTTTACAACAAGGGTTTCTAGTTGTATATTGCATTATTGTTCATTTTACATCTAATGAATTCTTAGGCTTCATAGCAATTATATTCCTTCTTTCCTTGTGAAAGGTTGTTTTGGTTGAAGGTGATCCTTAGGCTATTAGGGTGTTGATCAATAACTCTTTAATGAAGAACTTTTCCTATGGAGATCCAAATTTATAAAGGTATTCCTCCATATCATTAGTCTTGGTAGCAAAGTAAACAATAGGAAGCTTGGCAAATTCTAGGAATGAAAGTGCATATTATACCAAATCAAGTGTGTCACTAACTATTTTATCTATGTCCATGAAAATAACCCAAACCTATGAATTTGTTCCCTCTCAACTTAGTATATGATTGTTTTGATTTTAAGAAAAATACACATGTTTATTATTTTTAGTATTAAGACATAAGAGTTGAATGTATGAACAAATTCATTTAATGCTATTATTTGCATAACTTAATATCCCTAATCTTTTCATTGAAATCACTAATTCAAAATTTAGCATTTCAATAAATTAATTTATATCCCTACTGACTTATCTTATATCTTGTTTGTAAGATGAACTTGAATTAACTTTATTTTTTATATTAAAAATCAAGAGAGTTCAGTACAAGGAGGCCAAGCCTCAACAAAAAATAGTTGTCACCACCATAGGACAACAAAAACCAAAGTTAAAATAGGGTGTGTAACCGCACAAAAAAGTACTAAATCACTAACAGTAGCAGGTGGAGAAAGTATATACAAAACACCAACAATAGCATCAAGATAGGATATCCTCATGGGTATCAACCCATGTCATCCATCCCTGGGGTCCTTACATCCAAACTATGGTCTTTTGGCTCTAAATCTGTGTCAACATCTCAACTTGGACGAAGGAGGGGTTCTTGTTGTCTTTAATTTCATTGTTCAGCGTCTTGAGAGCCTTCTCAAAGGAGGATAAGTTTTCCACGTTGTGCCTCCACTCATAACCATCCTTCATCTCATAGATGAACATGGTGGCGTGTCCATCCTTAAGGAATCTTAGGAGCTTGTTCCTCTCAATGTTCATAGTAAAGGCAACTTGCACAACAATTTTGAAAAAAGTGAGTCTTTGAAAAGATTCAGTAAGGGCCCTGGCTTGGACTTCAAATCTATTAACATTCCTAATTTTCCATATATACCAAAGAATATTAGCAGATAAAGTAAACCAAAAGCTATTAGCATCCTTTTTTAATCCTTGAATGTGCCTAGAAATAATTTCCATAATATTCACAAGATCAAGGATAGAAAAGCCAAACATTAACCAGATCTCCTTGGCAATGGAGCAATCAAAGAAAATATGCCTACTAGTCCTAGGTAATTTACAAATAGAGCATAAAACATCATTATCGTAATACCTCCTGAGAGGAAGTCTATTAAGCATCATTAGCCATTTAAAACATTAGATTTTTGGAGCGATCGGACTTTTCCAGAGCCTCCTAAAAGTTTTTTGCCACTGCATAACAGACAGATCAAAATACCATAACATGTTAACATGATTAATAATGGAAACCTCATAAGTCAAAACAGAGTAAATGTTTCGAGCCTTAATTTTAGCCAAAAGAGTACCATCAGCCCATTTAAAAGATAGGAATCTATGAGAATCAACATCACAGTCTTTAGGAAGACTGAAATCAACACAAGCTCGCTTAATCATGCTATAGGTTCTTTTTTGAGCGGGGGGAGGTTGTATTTTGAGGCTGTAGATTCATTTAAAAACTGCTCAATATTTTCTACCTTCTCTTAAATCTAATATTATGTGGTGATGAATCATAGAATTTCTATTCTCTTTTATTATTATATGCCATAATAATAGATCATAGAATTTGATTAAAACATTAATAATAAAGAAAATACACGATCTAATCTGAAACTCTGAAATCCAAATCCATTTTTATCTATCGAACACTCTTTCACTCACCAAAAAATTAAAATCTATATTATAGAGCTCCACTTTCTTTTTTTAAATCGGAAAAGCCATAAAACTACAGAAGAGTTATATTCTTCTAGTTTACACAAGAATTCTATTGCCCTACTTTACAGAAGAGTTCTATTCCTCTACTTTACAGAAGACAAAAAGTACATATGCAATATCATATTTGTCAATTATTCTGATTCCACTCGGAGAAAAATACTCTTCCATATAGCACGGTTTAGCTGAACGAATCTGATCCCTAGTCAACATTTATCAAGAACAGCACTTACCCATATTGTTATGTATATCAGAGGAAGAATGTGCTAAAAATACATACAAAATTTGGCAACAAAGAGTGAAAGTGGGGTCCAGAGAACGTTCGATTGAGAACCATCTAAGAGACCCATCATAAAATGAAAATGATGCACTTCCAATCAGATTCCAAATGCAGATGGAGCCTCCCCTGTTCTATCCATCCGTGTACAGTTTTCTCCAAAACTACCTACCCACTTCTAAACATTGTCAACTGCACAAGCTTAAAAGCTGCATCAATTTGGAGTTCCAAAACCAACATATGTCTGTTCCTTTTGTAATTCTGTAACTTCATTTGCCAAATTGAACAAATTCTCAGATATCTCTGATCTTTTAGAGGTTTTCCCAGTTAAGGAAAGGTAGCTGCAAAACAGGGGAAGTGTGGAAACCCCACTTCTTGGAAGCATAGAACCAGTGCATGCAACAATCCTGAAGCCATGGATCCAGAGGCAGTGCATAAGATTGCTTCAAAACCAACTCCAATTTTTGATCTCGCAGTTGATTCTGAACACAAGGCTAAGGAACTCAAGCTTTCTTCAATAGCCCAACCCCATATGAGAGCCTTCCACTTATCCTGGATCTCCTACTTCACTTGCTTTCTTTCCACATTCACTGCTCCCCCTCTGATACCCATCATCAGAGACAATCTGAATCTCACCAAGAGGGACATAGGCAATGCAGGCATAGCAGCAGTCTCTGGCTCCATATTCTCAAGGCTTGTGATGGGAGCATTATGTGACATAGTAGGACCTCGTTATGGGTGTGCATTTCTCCTGTTGCTCTCTGCCCCTGCTGTTTTTTCTGCTGCTACAATTTCCTCTGCACATGGCTTCATCCTCATCCGATTCTTCATAGGCTTCTCACTGGGAACTTTTGTGTCATGCCAATTCTGGATGAGCTCGATGTTCAATACTAAGATTGTGGGTAGTGCAAATGCAAATGCAGCGGGGTGGGGAAATATGGGAGGAGGGGCAACACAGCTAGTGATGCCTCTGGTTTATGATTTGATTCACAAATCCATAGGTTCCACCAACTTCACAGCATGGCGTATTGCTTTCTTTGTACCTGGACTGACTCTAGTTCTCATGGGACTCATTGTGCTCATCTTTGGACAAGATCTGCCAGATGGTAACTATGCAGCTCTTCACAAACAGGGGGATAAGGCAAAAGACAATTTGTCAAAGGTAAATCAAGTTCAGGAAGCTTCTACAGTCTATAATGACCAAAATGTTTTATTCTGAATTAGACTAAGTAGATTTTTTTGTTTGACACTATGATCCATCATCAGAGCTGATAACAAAAGAAGAGAATTGAAAGGATGTTAGTACACCAAGCAGAATAAATAAATAGTGAAAAAGGTCTAGAGAAAGAGGCCTAAGAACAATGGCACAGGAACCTAAGAGTTAGGGGCTAGAAATCTATCTATCTGTTAAGTAGTTTGCAAATATATGCATGAATAATCATGAACAGAGATACAGGTTTCAAAAAAGCTACCTCCGTTTTTTGTCTTTAGATTGGATATCTGTGTGACAAAAACAAAACTATTGCTTTGGATTCTTAAATTGTGTATGTTCTATCCTGTCTTTGGTTCCTGGTACATTAATAGAGCACAAGATAAAGACAGAAAACAGAAGAATGAAAGATAAGGCTGGAACTCGAAAGATTGATGGATGGATTTTATGAAAAGGTTGATTTACTTGATTTAGCTTTCAAGGGGTACAACTATAAAAGGAAACTTCCCAACTGATATTTATTAAGAACAAATAGTAAATGGTTATATCATTGAAGATACAAGGTGGGCATAGGTTATAAATGGTTATAAAGATAGTGGGTTTTCTGGTTTTCCGCTTTATCCTTAGTTTGTAGAGCTAAATCATGACACAAGAAAAGACAGAGGAAACATGGCCATTATAGTTTGGAAAGTGTTTTTCTGCTGAAGTCTTCATTTTAAAGTGTTTTGCATTGCATGAATAATGTCAGTATAGTAACTTAATTCTAAAATATTGTGCAGGTTGTCTGGAATGCCATCAAGAACTACAGGGTTTGGATCCTGGCTCTTACATATGGATACTGTTTTGGTGTAGAACTTACCATAGACAATGTTATTGCACAGTACTTCTTCGATAGATTTGATCTAAATCTTCACACTGCAGGCATAATAGCATCTACATTTGGGCTTGCCAACTTAGTAACCCGTCCATTTGGGGGTGTACTGTCTGACTTTGTAGCACGTAGGTATGGTATGAGAGGACGAATTTGGGCTCTCTGGACTGTTCAGACTCTGGGTGGAGTGTTCTGTGTTTTGTTAGGAAAGGCGGATTCACTGAGCCTCTCCATTACATTCATGCTGGTCTTCTCCATGTTTGTGCAAGCATCTTGCGGTCTGACCTTTGGAATAGTTCCTTTTGTATCTAGAAGGTTTGATTTCTGTATTTCCATTTCCACTGAATTTATTCATCAAGGTTCTATCTTTTTCATCAGCTTACAGTGACACATAAACCACATAAACCCTAGGGTTTGCTCAGAGTTTTCATAAATGATGCAAGATATGGAAAACATATAGCCAACTTTAATGGATTCTTATAAGTTACAGAAGTCATTTTAAGATAGAATTCATATGATTTCTACAGTTCATAATGTTACTGTGCTTAGCTTCTGGTATAAACTGTGAGAGTTTATTTCTTCGATGTCTCGGATAACTCTATGATCCATCATTCCCTTCTCTTGTCTGGTTCTCTCCTTCTTGATGATGGATCATAGAGTTTGATATGAAACATCGAAGAAATAAACTCACTCAGTTTATATCCGAAGTTAAGCACATTACGATTTCAAGATATACAATTTTTAGGTGTACCATGTATCTGATCTGAGGGGAAAGACTTTTTCAAAAGGGTTTGTGCTTCAAATGTAAAAGAACTTGATTTCACAGGGCCCAGCTTGAAAACATATTATGGCTCCATTTATATCAGTATACATTAGCATTTTGTCACTGTTTTCTGCCTGAGCATTGCATCTAATGGCGTTATTGCTGATAACTAATATAAATGTTTTGTGGGTTGTGTACATAATTGCAGGTCATTGGGCGTAGTTTCTGGAATGGCAGGAGCAGGGGGCAATGTGGGATCAATGGTAACACAGATTTTGTTCTTCCTTAACTCCAAGTATTCCAATGAGACTGGAATCAGCTTGATGGGTGTCATGATCATTGCCTGCACAATGCCTCTGTTGGGATTGTATTTTCCACAGTGGGGTGGAATGCTTTTTCCACCTTCCAAGTCTGAGAATGCTAGTGAGGAGAAGTATTATGGATCAGAATGGTCTGAAACTGAAAAGCAACTAGGAATGGACAAAATGAGCATGAAATTCGCTGACAACAGTAGAAGTGAAAGAGGAAAAGGATCAAGTCTGGCTTCCACCTCCACTCCAACAGAAAGAACGCCTCAGCATGGATGAGGAATGAGGATCAAGTCTGGCTTCCACCATCTTTCCTTCGGAATGATTAGGGTGGCAGACAATATATAATAATAATAAAGGTCATTGTACGATAGAAGTTGGCCCTACTATTACACATTTCAATGTGTGGGTTGTGGGTAGCAGATTATGAGATCAAATATAGTAAGTATAGTAAGTAGCAAAAGTAAAGCATTTTCTATCATTGTGATTTTGTTAACCTGTTTTGTCCCCACAAAACTTTCCTTATAATGCATTATAATTGAGTCAAAAATCATTGGAATGTGCTGAAATCCAAATTTATTCTTATTCTCCACTAATTTAAACTGTTAAACAATCTTAACAAGACCTATTACAAAGAGTTATTGGGTGATTTATGTGAGCTTAATGGATTTGGTTTGGTAGGATATTTGGATTTGGTTTGGTAGGATATTGGGTGCTTTATGTCAGTTTAATGGATTGGATTTGATAGGGATATTTTGCTCTTTGTTTTTATTAGCTATTTCTATTCATCTTTTCATATTCTTTTAGGAGATTTGCATTAATATTGATTTTATCAAAATGATTTTCGTAATTTTTCTTTCAAGTGAAGATGGACTTAGAGAGAGTATATAAAGTTGTATAAAATATAGACAATAGAATATTAATATTAAATCTGTTATTAATGAATTTTAACTTGATTATGTATTATGTTTTGTTTTATATTTTTAGAGTAATCTTTGATCAACTAGGTTTTGAATACTTGAGAGCCTCATAGCAACAAGCTTATTGGGCTTCACAACCTTACTAATATTTTTTATTTTTTCTTTCAAAAAACTCTAACAAGTTTGTATACATTTGAACCACTATTTTTTAGATCATTTAAAACAACCTTTTGGTGTTGTCTCCTTGGACTTGTTATTTTTAAGTCTCTAAACAAGTCTTGGTTATGTGTTGGTTGACTAATCTCTTATTTTCTTGCGCATAATCTACATCCATGTCCTTCTCAAGATAGGTCTATCTTCTAGACAACCTGGGATCTTAGATCAAATAGGTATCTTGAATGGAGTTATACCTTGGTCCTCATCAATCATCTTCTCACCAATATTTTTATGCAAGCTTAAATATTTCTAGATATGGTCTTACTTGATATGAGAGTTATCAACACTCCTTAGAGATTTGAGAAGTGATATTGATTTATAAGTGGGAAAACTTCAATACTTGTTTATATAAGTAATTGTATCCAACATGCCATGAAGGGGAGTAGATGATACACAAGCATTACTTGACACAAGGGTACGGACATGATTAATATTAGAAATAGTCCAACTAATTTAAATTTGAGAAGTTCTTATGAAGCATGCTAGATGACTATTTTGGAAACTTGAAGAGGAAATTCCTCATGGCCAAGCCGTAATAGATGGATGAGACTTATGCCCACATGCACTACCTTGCTCAAGCTAAATGAGAAGTGGAACTCTCTTAATTAACAAGGAAATATAAAATGAGGAGCAATTTTCTTTCGGTAAACAAATATGGTAACTAGCAAAGATGGGGCGAAACAATGCTACTTCCACTGCTGAATGGAAAAGGAAATGGAAAGTACAATTGTGTGCATTGTTATAGAGAAAAGAACTTGTAAGAGAGGTGATAAAAACTTAACTTGAAATTAAAACCTTCTAATGAGAAGGACAAACGAGCCAATGTGACATGTGAGCCATTAGAGATAGAGTGTAATTTGGATGTGTGTGATTTATTGTCATGTTCTATACTAAATAAGGAAGTACAAATTATTGGCGTTAACTTAAATGAAATTGAATAGCTCATATAAATTTTCCAAAATAAAGCGCAAGTGAAATGTATGCAAAATAATGCTTTATTTGATTCATATTCTCAAGTGAATCTTGTTTATAGTAGGATGGTTAGTGAGTTCTAGTATTGGATGTTTTTAATCTTGGTATTCATATGCCCCATGATAGTTGTGTAATAAAGAGTAAATTATTGTTTAAACTTCACCCAAAGTTCATAAATGATGCATTAATTATCATTATTGATGCAGGGGCAGGGTAGATACAAGCAGAATCAAGTAGAATTGACTCCACTTGGATCCACAAACAAGCCCTGCTCAGAGTTACACAATGGAAGAAATATAATATCACATGAAAGAAATGAAATCACAATGGATATGAGGCAATCAACTAGCAGCAACAACAAAGAATTATATTATTTCTTTCAACATGCCCGGCTGTGAGGCCTTCTAGGTTTTAGCCTTATACAATGAGAATTATGAAATCAGAATCACAGCTTGCATCCTATCTTTGTCTCCAATGATATATCTTGATAATCCTTCCTAGATCTTGCTCTTAATCTCCACTTGATGCCCTACTACATCAATCTAGACTCTTTATATAGCTAGCTAAGCCACAGGTCGACCAGTCAGGCATTTAATTACAATATAGGTCTAGTCTAGAAGATTTAAACCAAAACTAATGCTATAATTAATATAAATTGATGCGCCTTTGGATTTATGTCCTTACATGACCCAATAACATTCCTTTAAGGGCGCAAGGTCCCATTTGATGACACGGAACATCGCAAGAAGAAACACCACACCTTTCACCCGAAAATTGGTAGAAAATAGGCCCTGAGGAAAAATGGGCATAACTTTTTACTCATAACGAATTGGGGTTTGCGCTCTTGGTAAATGATATTACTTTAGCTCCTCTAAAACTCTTTAAGAGCACAAATTCTAATTCCTTATGGATCAAGATTGCCAACATGAACAATCAGAACCAAAACTGCAGGAAAACACGGTTCCGATGGCAAGAAAAACAACTGTAACTTTGAAACAGTCCATCCAATCTTAATGTGCTCATAGGAGAAGGTTCCCAAATAGGTCCTCAACATCATGTAAGCTTCACAGAACATGAAACCATCAAATGCAAATATTATAAATAAAACAACAGCAAACAGGTACAAAAATTAGGAAATGTTTTTGGTTGATGCAAGATTGCTCCAAGACCCAAGATGCTCTTGCATCAGACACCTGGGGTAAATAAAGAACTAATGTCCACATCAGGCACTGCTCATATTCTGACCTGAATCATAAAGATCCAACTTAGCTTTTGTAATCCATGAACTGTCTTCAACTGGCTTATCTTTCCATTGAACTAGATATTCCATGTAGTCTTTTCCTCTTGTACTCTTGCCAACTCTGCTATTCAAAATCTTCTCAATGATGTCTCTATTTTTCTTTGGATAATCTGGATCATCTTCTATCTCATCATTTGATTCAAAGTACTCAAATATATTAGCAATGTTGAATATAGGTGATATATCCATTCCTCTGGCAATTCCACTTCATAAGCATTTCCACTGTCAGACTTCTTCAAAATCTTACAAGGTCCAAATTTATTCATTTTCAACTTGTTGTAGGTACCAACTGGAAATCTATTCTTTTTCAAATGAATCATAACCTCATCTCCAACTTCAAAATATTTATGTCTCCTTCTCTTGTCTGCTCTCTGTTTATATTTCAGATTACTGTCCTCCAATTTTTTTTTAACTTCATCATGCAAAGTTCTCATGTATTCTGCAAAATGATCAACTTCAACACTTCTTCTAGTCTCAGTAGGTAAATATCTCAACTCTGTGGTTCCCTTAGGATGAAATCCATTAAAAATCTCAAATGGTGTCCTCTTAGTGCTTCTATTCACTGAGTTATTATATGCAAACTCTGCTTGTGCCAAAATCAAATCCCAATTAGCAGGCTTATCCCCAACTAAACATCTCAACAAGTTTCCCAAACTTCTATTCATGACTTCAGTCTGTCCATCTGTCTGAGGGTGAAATGTAGAACTAAACTTCAAATTAGTATTCATCTTCTTCCATTAAAGTGTTCTCCAAAAGTAACTAGTAAACTTTGTATCTCTATCTGAAACAATAGACTTAGGCAAACCATGCAATCTTACCACTTCCTTGAAGAATAATTCAGCTACATGCAATGCATTAGATGTCTTCTTACAAGGTATGAAATAAGCCATCTTAGAAAATCTGTCAACCACTACCAAAATAGAATCATTACCTCTCTGAGTTCTAGGTAATCCAAGAACAAAGTCCATACTCACATCTTCCCAAGGTCTATCAAGTACAAGCAAAGGTGTATACAATCCCAAATTCTGACTAGTTCCTTTTGCTGTTTGGCAAATTCTGCAACCTCTAACCATTCTCTGTACATCTCTATAAATCTGTGGCCAAAAGTATCTCTCTGAAATCAAATTCACAGTCTTATCAATCCCAAAATGTCCAGCAAGTCCACCACTATATTTTTCCTTTATTATGTTATCTCTCATAGATCCTCTAGGTATGCATAACTGAACTCCTTTAAACAACATGTCTTCTTGAATGAAATAATCAGTCCACTTATCACTCACCGTGTGTTCCTTACAAGCTTTCCAAGGTTCTACAAAATCAATGTCAATCTCATACAAACACTTCAAATCATCAAAACCAAGTATCTCAACTCTCATCTCTGTCAGCAAACTCCTTCTTCGGCTCAAGGCATCAACAACCTTATTTGACTGTCCACTTTTATGCTTCAATGAAAAGGAAAAATTCTACAAGAACTCAACCCACTTCATATGTCTCTTATTCAACTTATTCTGACTTCCCAAATGCTGCAAAGCTTTATGGTCAATATACAACACAAAATCTTTAGGCATCAAATAATGTCTCCATTTTTTCAAATCTTGAACAATAGCATAGAATTCCTGGTCATAAACTGAATATTTTCTCGTAGCATCATTCAACTTTTCACTAAAGAAAGCTATAGGTTTTCCTTCTTGACTCAAAACAGATCCAATTGCACTTCCACTAGCATCACATTCAAATTGAAAAACCTTACTAAAATTAGGCAAAGCAAGTGTAGGAAACTCTGCAATTCTTTGTTTCAATGTTTCAAAACTCTTTTGTGCTCCATGTGTCCATTTGAAATCCTTTTTATCTCCTCTCATAGTTTTAGTCATAGCATTACAAATAGAATTGAATTTTCTAATGAACTTCCTATAAAAATTAGCCAATCCATGAAATGATCTTACCTCTCCAACATTCTCTAGTGTAGGCCAATCAAGTATAGCTCTCACTTTCTCAAGATCCATCTTCAATCCATCAGCTGAAATTACAAAACCAAGGTACACAATATCTTATTTCATAAACGAACATTTCTTCAAATTAATCAGCAACTTTTCTTCCTTCAATCTCTGCAATACTTGTCTAATATGTTCAAGATGTTCTTCCTTACTCTTACTGAATATCAAAATGTCATCAAGATATACAATCACAAACTTATCCAAGAATCTTTTTAGAACTTCATTCATCGGCCTCATGAAAGTACTAGGTGCATTAGTCAAACCAAAAGGCATAACCAACCATTCATACAAACCTTCATTAGTCTTAAAAGCAGTTTTCCATTCATCCCCTTCTCTGATCCTAATCTGATGATATCCAATTTTCAAATCAATCTTTGTGAAATACTTTCCTCCACTCAAACTATCCATTATGTCATCCATCCTAGGCAAAGGAAATTTGTACTTTACTGTTATCTTGTTTATAGCTCTAGAATCAGTGCACATTCTCCATTCTCCATTCTTTTTAGGTGCTAATATAGCAAGTACTGCACAAGGACTCAAACTTTCCCTAATCAAACCTCTTTCAAGAAATTCTTGCACTTGTCTATTCAATTCAGTCTTTTCATCAAGTGTCAACCTATGTGGTGCTTTGTTAGGCAAACTAGCTCTAGGTATCAAATCCATACAATGACTTATACTTCTCATAGGTGGTAAACCATCAAGTACATTATCAAAAATGATGTCATAAAATTCACTCAACAAAGGCTTAACCTCAGGTGCATGTTCTAACTCATCTTGCTTCTTAGTCTTTCTTGGAATTAAAGCAAAGCAAACATTCTGTTCTTTCATTTCTCTTGCAAACTTTTTACCATCAACCAAACATACTCTGACTATGGTATAGTGACTTTCATCAAACTTTTCTATCAAAGACAACAAAACTTGTTTCTTTCCATCCATCCAAATAGTATATTGATTCAATCTACCATCATGCAAAGCTTTCCTATCATACTGCCAAGGTCTACCCAAAAGAATATGACAAAGATCCATAGGCATAATATCACACAAGACTTCATCATGATAATTCCCAATTTTGAACTTAACAAGGCATTGTTCACTTACAAGTAGTTTATGCTCCTTCTAGATCCAAGCAATATGGTAAGGCTTAGGATGTTTCAATCTCTACAACTGCAACTTGTTAACTAGCTCTTCGGATGCCAAATTATCAGAACTTCCACTATCAATGATTACCTTGCAACATTTATCAGCGATCTTACATTTGGTTCTGAACAAACTTTTCCTCAAAATAGGTTCCTCATCAGCTTCTTCATTCCACAAGATCCTTCTTAGCATCAAGTTCTCACCATGTTCAGGTTCATTAGACATTTCCTCAACTTCTTCACAAGCCAAATTATTTCTACCATTACCTCCAGTCTTCTTTCCAGAGTTAGTACATTCAAAATCTCTATGTCCTTCTTCACCACATTTGTAACAAGTACCTCTAAACCAAGATTTATCTTCTCTTTTCCCATTATTGTTATTCCTAGAGTAACCAGTATAGCTACCTCTAGAGTAATTACCTCTTTTAGCAGGTTCATCTTTCCATCCTTTATCTTGCACTGCATTGTCAGATCTACTACTTTCTCCATAAGATCTTCCTCTACTTCTCTGAAATCTGCCACCTCTTCCTCTTTGTCTTTGATCATGTTTCTTTGTCAATCTCTCTTCAGCCTTCAAAGAAAATTGATATGCTTCTTCCACACTATCAATCTTCACATAACTGATCTCATCTTGAATTGATGTCCTCAAGCCATTCAGATATCTAGACACTTTCTCAACTTCATCATCCACATGTCCAGATTTGATATCCAATTTGTAAAATTCCTCAATATATTCTTTCACACTCATGTCCTTTTGTCTCAAATTTTTCATTTTTCTCATTAGACTCACTTGGTAGTCAGCTGGAAGAAACTTTTTCTTCATCTTTCTAAGCATCGTCATCCATGTCTTGATCTTTTCTTTTCCTCTCTTCTGTTTATCAGTTTGCAAATGATCCCACCAAAGAGATGTGTGACCTTTCAACTTTGTGACTGCTATCTTAACCTTCTTGTTATTAGGAGTATCTCCATACTCAAAGTATTTATCCATCTTAGAGATCCAATCCAAAAGTGTATTGGTCTCAAGTCTTCCATCATAGCAAGCAACTTCAACTGCAAGTCTAGAGTTAGCCTTAGACAAAACTCTCAAAAGTCTTTCCTCATCTTGTTCAACTTCAGGTTCAGCATTAGGTGCTACTTCTTCTTCTTCATCACTAACATCTTCAAGATGTGCTCCTCTTCTCTGGGCTGTCTCTACAACTTCAAGCCTAGTTGTAGTCTACCTCAACATATCCATGATAGCATTATCATTTCCTCTACCGTGAACCATCTTGACAATTAGGTTCCAGCAAGATCATAACCTTCTACAAGTTATATGTCAGATCTCGAATATTCCATCCTACAACCAATCTAATAAGGTTCTCCACAATCCAATCCACAAGAAAGAACTCATTTTGATACCACTTGACATAGGGGTAGGGTAGATACAAGCAAAATCAAGTAGAATTGACTCCACTTGGATCCACAAACAAGCCCTGCTCAGAGTTACACAATGGAAGAAATATAATATCACATGAAAGAAATGAAATCACAATGGATATGAGGAAATCAACTAGCAGCAACAACAGAGAATTATATTATTTCTTTCAACATGCCCAGCTATGAGGCCTTCTAGGTTTCGGCCTTATATAATGAGAATTATGAAATTAGAATCATAGCTTGCATCCTATCTTTGTCTCCAATGATATATCTTGATAATCCTTCCTATATCTTTCTCTTAATCTCCACTTGATGCCCTACTACATCAATATAGACTCTCTATATAGCCAGCTAAGCCACAGGTCGGCCAGTCAGGCATTTAATTACAATATAGGTCTAGTCTGGAAGATTTAAACCAAAACTAATGCTAGAATTAATATAAATTTATGCGCCTTTGGATTTAGGTCCTTACATGACCCAAGAACATGTCTTTAAGGGTGAAAGGTCCCATTTGATGACATGGAACATCGCAAGAAGAAACAGCACATGTTTCACCCCAAAAATGGCAGAAAATAGGTCTTGAGGAAAAATGGGCATAACTTTTTACTCATAATGAATTAGGGTTTTCTCTCTTGGTAAATGATAGTAATTTAGGTCCTCTAAAACTTCTTAAGATCAAAAATTCTAGTTCCTTATGGATCAAGATCGCCAACATGAACAATCAGCACCAAAACTGCAAGAAAACGCAATTCTGACGACAAGGAAAACAACTGTAACTTTGAAACAGTCCATCCAATCTTAATGTTCTCATAGGAGAAGGTTCTAAAATAGGTCCTAAACATCATGTAAGCTTTTCACAACATGAAACCATCAAATGCAAAGATTATAAAGAAAACAACAGCAAATAGGTACAAAAATCAGGAAATGTTTTTGGTTGATGCAAGATTGTTCCAAGACCCAAGATGCTCCTGCATCAGTTATCAAATTAGATGTGATTGGTTTAATTTTTGGTAGACCCTAATTATACATAAGGGACGTTATTTATTAAAGGAGAAGTAATCATTATCATTTAACATTGCATGGGAAATATGTTTTTTTTTAATCATAGGAGGGAAGGTTGAAGATCATCATTGCTAGCAATTCAATTAGTAAACAACTAATGAATGAAAATGCAAGGATCATTTCCTTTCTGTTGGATGCACATGAAAAATTTCTACTAGATAAAATAGTGAGCTTCACATGCATAAGGATAAGAAAGATAAGGGGGTAGCAAAAGTAATATTTTTAAGATTTTTATGCGAAGGTAAGCATTTACATTACATGAACAATAAAGAGCATGAGATCAAGTGGACCCTTTCAAGGGTAATCGATTATTTTCCTTTCATTTCCTAATGTGAAACATGGATCACTTAGGAAGAAGGTTATTCTTCATGACTTATTTACATATGCATAAACAATGAATTGGGTTGGATTTCTAAGCTTTCTTGTATTGATGCAAAGGCTCGAGTGTTCCATGTTTTTTAGGCACAATTTTTTGGAGGTTAAAAATATCATATTGGGGAGATCTTCAATTCAACAAAAATGTTCAATTCTATTGAGCCATTGGGGTCATAAGGTTTCTTATTCATTACAATGTTGACAAGGAGCTAAGAGACAAAGTTCATTATTTTTTGACCTGGTTATGTTGCAAATAGAGGCCCTAGTGATGATCAATGATATAATATGATATTTGTGGTGCAATCCTCAAGAAAAGTTAAAAACTTAAAATAACCTAGAAAACATATTTTTACAAATTTGTTTGTTTGTATAAGTGATAAATTCAAAATATGGTGTGGTGAATTCTCTCTACTACGAGAAACAAATAATTTCTAAAACATATATACAAATCCCTTGATGGAACTGGTGCTTTCACCATTATGAAAGGATGGCATGGAATACTAAGAATTTTTATTATTTGATTATTCAAAATTTCAATTCATTTCTTACTTTTTTAGGATGACAACTTCTACTCAAGGGAGGTTATATGTTACTTTACATATGTTGTGGGGACTAGATCCCATTGTACAATGGTTTTTAGTTGATCCCTAACTTCTAGAAATTTGTTGCTAATAGTATTTCATAGTGACTTTGTTGTGTTGTAGATGTATTTAAGGAACTTAAAAGATATCGTGCAAGCTCATGGATAATGTGGAGACGGGATAAAATCTATTGAACCCTTTTTAACAATGAAGCATGAAGTATTTTATCTCTAAAGATAGATTTTTTCACTTGGCATTGAATTCTCTCTAGGAAAAATTTGTGTTTTCAATTTTTTGTATGGGTTTCCCATGTCTTCTATAAGATTGTTGAAAGCATACACTTTATTACTTGAAACTCAAGATTATTATATTTTTTATAATCATTAAGGTGGTTGTTCAAGTTAAATTGAGGATTTGCATAAGTAAATAGTGAGAGTCCATTGTTGAATAATATTGTGTGAGGGATACACCTCCTTATTTATGGATCAAGTGGTACCAAGGCAATTATACCCTTTGGGTATTTATTTGTTGCAATGTTTGAAAGTAATTACATAAAAAAGATTAAGTGACTTGACAAGACTTTTCTACCTCTTGACCCAACACTTGGAATGAGAGATTGATTGGTCAAGAAGAGAAAGAATGGCAAGAGAAGATGATGACAATGTGATTTTTAGAAACTCAAGAAGAGGATGTTACATGGACTCTTAGCATATTTAGCATCTAGAAGGATGTGAAAAAATGATGTTGGTAATTATCTAAGTTAGGAATCCCATGAGAGAAGATGAAAGAAGAACTAGAAAGAAGAGAGATATCTAAGGGTTCAATATTAATTTAAAGTAGACCAAAATTTGATAGATCTATTGGTGATGAATTTAGAACTAAGAAGTTGGATCAATAGTGACTAGATAACAACCCCACATGTCTTGAGGAATCTCAAGTATGCCTTGATACTCTTAGAACTCTAGTACTCTCGTACATATCACATAGTTTCATCATATGATACTAAATATGACTCCATACAAGTCATTACTCCTCACATATTGACTATACATGAACACATATAATGAAATGCCAACTATTTAATGTATCATCTTCATTAGAAATATTCTTCAGCTAAATAATGAAATGCCAACTATTAATAACCTCAAATGATAAGTAATTGGAAGGTTGATGGTTTGAGTTAAGAACTATATATTACATCCATTCTTGTTTTGTAAGAACAATAATGCATATTTTCTTGGTGGATGGATACATAATACTTGTAAGAAAACAGTTTGATGTTTCCACCACTTTCTAATCAGATGAATCTTCATTCCTTATCATGATCATTTCCTGCGCATATCCAGAAACGCAATCTTTCCTTTGGGTGGCAGACAATACATGAAGGGGACCAGTTTGTATAATAGATCTTCATTCAACGATATAAATAAAGTAGGCAAACATAGATGGTACATTTCAATGTTGCAGATTATAAGGTCAAAAATAGTAGGCAAATCAATAGCGTCAAAAGGATTTTAGGGTGCAAGCAAATTTTTTTCTATCATTGTAATTTTGCAAACTGTTTTGTCCCCCACAAATTTTCTATTTTTCTTAAAACGCTTTACAGTTGAATCAGAAGTCATTCGAGCCTTATGGAAATCCGAATTTGTTAATATTATACTCTAATCTAAACTGTGTTAACAAGATCTCAAATGAGTTTGTAATTCAAGGTTCTTGGGTGGTTTGTGAGCTTAATGGTTTTCGGTTTGGTAGGGATATCTGGTTTTATTGGCTTTAGTATTTGGTTCTATTTATCTTTTTATGCTGTTTTTATAATTTATTTAGGAGTTTTTTTTACTGATTTCAACTTTATTAAAATGTTTTTTTTATGTTGTTTTTTATAATTTTGGTTATAAGTGAAGTCAAAATCAAAGAGAGTACATAATTTTTTTGTAAAGTATACAATAAGATAATGATACTAAATATATTGTGGAGATTTATCTTTTTATAAATTTTGTAGATTTCTTTTATTAGTAGTATGATAATTTCAACTTAATTGTGTACAAGGAAGAGCACCAGTTATTGTCATTTGTTTCAATTACTATTCATTGGATTTTCCTAATTAAAAGCCCATTAAAAATCATCTAGTGAGCCAACAGATGCCCATTTCCTTGAAAAAAAGTTAGTAATTAAACAATTGTGCAACTTTATTGATGCTAGTAGTGCATGATTACTGAGGCATTTGCACATAAGTATTGGATTAGTTGTGCAAATATTTTGGTTGTCAAAGCAAATGGGTAATAGGGCAATAGTGATTATGTTTCAAACAACAAATTAAAATGACCACTATTTGACCCATATGCACATATAACAAATCCAGTTACATTCATATTTACTACCTACACGCCAAAATAATAGCTATAAGCAATTAAGTCGCATACAACAACAAAAAGAATCATTGTAATCCAATGTACCATTTAAGAGCTTAGGGTGTGCAAAGTTAGCTATAATGGTTATTGGTGCTCTTTCCCTAATAGTCATTGACCAAAAATGTTTTTAATACTTTGGAGCCTCATGACATAAAGATCATTGGGTTTAAAATCTTACCAGCATTGTTTAGTTTTCTTTCAAAGATAGGCCTAAAACAATCATATGATTTGAATAATGCTTCATTTGTTAGTTCATGCAAAAAAACCTCTTGTTGTTGTCTCATTTGACTTGAGATCTTAAATTCTCTTAGAGAAAGCCTTGATTGTGTGTTTGTTGACTAATCTTTTATTTTGTTGCAAGTAATCTACAAACCTATACTTCTCAAGTTAATTTTGTCCTCTACACAACCTGGAATTGAGATCAAATGGGTGTCTTGAGTGGAGGTATATTTTTAGCCATCATCATTTATCTTTACATCTATAAAAAAATGCAAGCTCAAATCTATCTAGGCATGCTTGTACTTGGTATGAGAGTTATGAACATTCCTTAGAGATTTCACAAAGTGCCATCAATTTCAAAGTGGAAAGACTTCAAGCCTCTTTGACATAAGCGATTTTATCTTATGCACCGTCAAGAGGATAATTTGATGCAAAGACATTATGATGCAAGAGTATCTCGGGAGGTGATGCAGGAGCATCCTAGGATTCTTGGCAATCCTATATCACCCAAAAATATGTTTGTTTTGAAAGGAAGATTAGTAGTTTTGATCTTAGTTGGTGAAGTATTTGCTCGGTCTTGGAGTATGGTTGCTCGGTTACAGTGTTTACTAGGGTGCTCGGTCTCTGAAGAACACTCGATTACTGAAGGTGTTAGTTTTTCTCGTGCTCGGCGATAACTGTGTTGCTCGGTGATGCTTGGCATGGTTGGTTCACTAGTGCTTGGTTATTTCTCTGTTGCTTGGTAAACGGTCTTACTGAATGGTGTTCTTGAAGATTTGCTTGGTCAACTTGGTGCATTAATTGTTGGTAGTTGTTTTGATTAAGTAAAAATAGGTTTTGAAAGGACTCGAAACCTTGTACAAAAAACTCAAAAGATAAAGCAATAAAGGCTCAGATACAACAGTGGGAACCATCAGAACAACATAGGGATTAACCACCAGAGAATCCCCACCAGCGGCCAATAGAACCGCACCATGGGACCTTACAATTTAGATTTAGAGCCCCCCTTGTTAGACCTAAGATTCATATCCAAAGGAAGAGCGGAAGGCTTTGGTTTCTTTCCTTTCACAGTAGTCCAACCGTCCTCCAACTTGGCCGCAACATCCAACCAAGCCCCAGAAGAGGCAGAGGAAAGGCTGGCCAAAGATTCACCCCCCAACAACATATTCCCCCTTGGGGAAACCGGGACTGGCGAGCCCACAATTGCAGCAGACTGGACAGCAAGGTCATCAGTCTGGACAATAGCCAACGCTAAAGTAGAAACATTATGGATAGAAGAAGCAATCTGGACAGAGTCAGCAGCAAACTAGACAGTAGTATCAACACCAGAGTGGACAATAGTAGCAGGGACAGAATCCGACCCAACAGAAACACCCAAAGAAGAAAGAACATCTTGAGAGGACCTCGCGGTCGGCTCCCGAACCTCAGCAAATTTATGAACTGTATAATGTTCAGTAGCAACACCCGACCACCAAGAAGGTGATCATTTCAATTTTACCTTCATGGACAAACACCGAGAAGCCACGTGGACAGTCAAGTGGAAAATTCTACAGTGGAAGGGGATACCCTAATAATCCAAAGTTTGTATCCAAGAGCCCTGCGAAGAGGCCAAACAAATCTTTTCAGGGAGACCCTTTGAGACATCCATCTCAACAAGGATGCGATCAAAAGTCAAATGTAAAATATCAGAGGTATCCGAGTCCACAATCTGGAAATCCCCAAGAGCATTCCCCAGAGACTCCAAGACCGGATCCAACCAGAGATGCATGGGCAGATTCGAAAGCCTAACCCAAAGCAGAATCTTATTAAAAGATTCAGAAAGTGGATTGAAATCCTTATGCTAGGGTTTGGCCATAAGGGGGAAATGATCATCCCAGGAGAAGCTGTATTCACAAAGGATAGAATTCCTATCTTTGGGATTACTAAATTTAACAATGAAGAAACCCCTTGCAGCTGGATAAATCTAAACATCTTCAAATAAAATCAGCTCCCACTGACTGGAAATCCAAGCATGAAGAGTAGACAAAGAAGGCCAAAACCCCCTAAATCAAAATATTGCAACATTCAAAGAAAAAATCTCTGACATGTTAGTTGTTGTTATAGGCCGACATGTTGAATTTTATAACTGTAAGGCTATTTGGGAGCCGACTTGTATTGCATTTAACATTTGTTTGTAAGAGTTAATTGTTTCATCCAGTCGACTTGTGGCTGATGATTAGTATTTAAAAGGGTGTTGGGGTAGTTGTTTAGGATAGAAATCTGGAAGGAGAGAGAAGTGAAGTTGTGGAAAATATCCTGTGAGATCTTGTAGATCAAATTGATTTTTGATAGTTTGTGATAATAGAGGTAGTGGTTGAGGCTTGGAGACAAGGAGATTGCTTGGTGGCTTGTGAGCATAAGTTCAGATCTACCTTAGGGTTTCCATCAGTTGCTAATTGTTTCAAGACTGGGCTAGTTGGAATCAGACCGGATCTTGTTGATCTCTCAGAATTTACTGTTTGTTTGTATTTGGCCATAACCAGGAAGGCCTTACAGCCCAACACATTGCATGTAATCAGTGAATTTATGAATGAAGATTTATGTTCTCTTCCAGATCTATTTTATTGTTGTGTAATTTCGATGTGTTGTGGTTTGGCTGCAAGTCTGGATAGTCCTTAATTGGATCCTCCATACTTGACTGCATCAAGTGGTATCAGAGTGAGTTGATCTTGAATGTGTGGATAGATCGTCAAAGGAGAGGCACTTTGCACCAAGACCTTGGATTGAAGATGCCTCCGAGGAGAGCTCATGAGATCTTTGAGGAAGAACCTACTAGAGAATTCAGTCTTGATGATTTTAGAGCTTTGCATAAACAAGTGCAAGATCTACAAGAGGAATTGACAAAGAAGACTACATCAAAAGAAGATAGTGATGATGAATCTGAGGAAGAAGATCATTTTGAAGAAGTCATAGAAGAAGCTAGGGATCTAGAAGAAAATAGAATCCTAAAGGCTATGTCTAGAATTGAGAAAAGACCTAAGATTGAAGTTTCTACGTTTTCTAGAAGCCTTAGGCCAGAAGAGTTGATTGATTGGATTAATGAGATAGATGAATACTTTGAGTATGAAGAAATAGAAGATCTTGATAGAGGTAGATTTGTAAAGACTAAACTGAAGGGTCATGCAAATATTTGGTGGAGGGAAGTTCAATTGGAAAGAAGTAGGAGAGGAAAGGAAAAGATCACTAGATGGAACCGAATGGTTGACAAGTTGAAGAAGCAATTCATTCCAGTGGATTATGAGTTAGACATGTTTAAGAAGATGCAAACCTTGAAGCAGACCAACAAATCAGTGTAGAGTATATTGAGGAGTTTTACAGAATCCTGATTAGGACTAGTCATTCTGAAGCTAATAAAGAGAAGGTTGCTAGGTATGTTTATGGTTTGAGACCTATTATTCAAGAGGAGTTACTTATTGTTCGAATGACAACAATAGGAGATTCTTATCAGATGACATTAAAGATTGAAGAGAAGCTGAATAAGAAGTTTGAAGGAAGACAAAATAATAAGAATAAAGGTGGTAAGACTAGTGAAATAGTTGTTGAAAGTAATGTGGTGGAGAATCCTAAGAAGACTGATGTAGGATCTGGCAGTGGTCAAGTCACTAAGAATTTCAATACTGGATAGAGAGGAAGGTGGAAAAATGAGTACACTGGTACTTGTTATCAATGCGGTGAAGAGGGTCATAGAAGTTTTCAATGTCCTAAGAAAAGAGTTGCACTAACTACCGAAGAAGATATTGAGAATGTTGCAGAAAAAGGTGAATTTCTTATCACTAGGAAGTTGGCTACATGTGTCCAAGAACCAGTGCAAAGAAGAAATTTGTTAAGAACCAGATGTAAGTGCAAGAATAAGGTATTTAATGTTATAGTTGATGGTGGCAGTTCTGAGAACTTTGTTTCAGAAGAGATGGTTAGTAAGTTGAATTTGGAAAGAAAGAAACATCCTAATCCTTATTAGATTAGTTGGATACAAGATGTGTCTAAGGTTAGGATTGAAGAACAATGCTTGGTTAATTTTCAGATTGGATCTTATCATGATGAAATATTGTGTGATGTATTGCCTATGGATGCTTATCATCTATTTCTCGGGAGGCCTTGGGAATTTGATAGAAATGTTTTGTTTGACGGTCGTGCAAACACCTATGTGGTCAGGCATGACAGTTCTAGGCATAAGTTGTTACCTTTACAGGAGATAGGGACTAAGGAATGTGGATTTGTCAGGTGTTGTCCATGTGACTAGGACAAACCTCAGGGGCACAAGGTTGATGAACCTGTTCCTACAAGGTTTAGTTTGAAAGAGAAGGAAAATGATATATCTGAAGAGTTTGTTGAGATTAAGAGACAAATGATCTTTCTTACAGAAATAGTACAACAAATAATGACATTAATGAAACAGAGAGATGCAGATGATGCCGATTTGATCAAGGAGTCCGGAGAGGATGGGATTTACCAAGGTTCTAATGTGATCGATAGTGGAAGGGATGGTCAAAGTCGGGTGTTATCTATTGCAGATGTGAAAGATAAGAGAAGTGAGAAGCGGGAAAAATTGCTGCAAGGGATAATGGATGAAGTGAAGACAACTTGGAATGAAGGACAATAGGAGATATGGGTTAAGAATAGATATGGCATACCTATTCTGATTCCCTTAAGACGTTCTTGATTTCCTTATGAGAAAATCTTCTTTACCTAGGGTGTCTGATGTAGGAACATCCTAGGATTCTTGGCAATCTTGTATCACCCAAAAATATGTTTGTTTTGAAAGGCAGATTAGTAGTTTTGATTTAGTTGGTGAAGTATTTGCTCAGTCTTGGAGTATGGTTGCTTGGTTACAGTGTTTACCTGGGTGCTCAGTCTTTGAAGAACACTCGGTAACTAAAGGCATCAGTTTTCCTAGTGCTCGGCGATAACTGCATTGCTCGGTGATGCTTGGCATGGTCAGTTCACTGGTGCTCGGTTATTTCTCTACTACTCGGTAAACGGTCTTACTGAATGGTGTTCTTGAAGATTTTCTTGGCTAACTTGGTGCATTTATTGTTGGTAGCTGTTGTTACAGGCTAACATGTTGAATTTTATAATTGTAAGGCTATTTGGGAGCCGACTTGTATTGCATTTAATATTTTTTTGTAAGAGTTAATTTTTTCATCCAACCGACTTTGGGCTGATGATTAGTATTTAAAAGGGTGTTGGGGTAGTTGTTTAGGATAGAAGTTTGGAACGAGAGAGAAGTGAAGTTATGGAAAAGAGCCTGTGAGATCTTGTAGATCAGATTGATTTTTGATAGTTTGTGATAATAGAGCTAGTGGCTGAGGCTTGGGGAAAAGGAGATTGCTTGGTGGCTTGTGAGCACAAGTTCAGATTTGCCTTAGGGTTTCCATCAGTTGCTGATTGTTTCAGGACTGGACTAGCTAGAATTAGACCAAATCTTGTTGATCTCTTAGAATTTACTTCTTGTTTGTATTTGTCCGTAACCAAGAAGGCCTTACAGTCCAGCACATTGCATGTAATCAGTGAATTTATGAATGAAGATTTATGTTCTCTTCCAGATCTAGTGTTATTGTTGTGTAATTCCTCTATGTTGTGGTTTGGCTTTAAGTTTGGACAGTCCTTAATTGGATCCTCCATACTTCAATTGCTGATTGTTTTAGGACTGGACTAGCTGGAATCAAACCGAATCTTGTTGATCTCTCAGAATTTACTGCTCGTTTGTATTTGGCCATAACCGGGAAGCCCTTACAGCTCGACATATTGCACATGTAATCGGTGAATTTATGAATGAATATTTCTTTTCTCTTCCAGATCTAGTGTTATTGTTGTGTAATTCCATTATGTTGTGGTTTGGTTGCAAGTTTGGACAGTCCTTAATTGGATCCTCCATACTTGACTGCATTAGGAGGAACTTCAAAATCTTGCATTAATTTTCAATAAATTTACAATTCAAATAGTAGGGAATGATATACATATTCTCTTTTTATTTTGTTGTTCATGTTAGAAACAAGGCAACACACACAACTGATGGGGAAGAGGGGGGTGAATCAATTGTGTCCCAAAACTTAAAACCTTAACCAATAAATCACCATAACTACTTAGATGTGAAAGATGAGAATCAAAGCATAGAAGATAAAAACACCACAACACATAACACCATTTTTTTGTGTAGAAACTCTATTAAGGGAAAAGCTACTGTGGGGATCAAACTCACTAGATAATGTAATAGCACAAATACTCAGTTAAAGGTAGAAGTGGAATGCACATGCATTTACGCACACTTCCTAGAGCTCACTGCATTACCTCTTTCATGGTGTTGATGTCATCACATCTTTTCTTTTTTTTATAGATATAGTTCATTTTTTAACATTTCCTAGTTCCACTACTTTGATTGGGCATTCAATTCTTATTTTAGAGGAGATATTTTTTTATAGTGTAAGGGCACTCAAGTTGCATCTAGAGGAACACATCTAGATTTAGGTTCCCTATTCATCTAGATTGTGCTAGCTTCTTTTACAATCACTAGTGTGATATTTCATTCTAAGGTGAGAAATGTTCTTGATATTAAACAACATCAAAACAAGGATGTTAGCTCTTACAAAGATAAACAAAAAATGCCATTTACAACAAGGTCAATACAGAAGATTAACATCATGCTAGTAAAATAGCTATTAACCCACTTCAAGAGTGGGTATACAACTCGCCCACAACTTGGGGAGGAGTAGAGAAGTATTGATGACATCGAAAGGGAAGGCCCTCATAATCTAGAAATTGAGTCCATGGCCTATCCCCAACCATGAGAACCACATCCCTAAGAAGAGGTATGGAGATGTCAATATCAACCAAAATGTGTGCAAAGGTAAGAAATTTTATCTATGCATGAAATAGATCATTTTTTATCTTCAAGCTCTCATCATTGTCACAAAAGCTACTCCTTTATTGATAGGATACATAGTTTATCTTTTTCTCTCCTATGGGGGATACCCATTGTACATTATTGATAGAATTAGTCATCAAAGAGTTGCGTTGAGTCAACCTTTTTTCCATTACATGTACATTTCTTTTTGCATTTTTTTCTCTTTAGGGAGGATGCTTTTTCCCATGCGTTGTTCCCATTTTCTTTAATTGTGAGATATTTTTGTGTACATAATATTGTGTTTCAATCAGGACTCATCCATCATTTCATCATTTGTACATATTTACATTTTATCATACTCCTAGCTCAATTGCACATAAGGAGGTTGTTGGTATAAATATGGTCTATTACCTCAGTAGTTTCTTATTAGGACCTATTGAAACTAGCATACTTAAGCTTATTTAGGTTATTTTATTTCTATGCCATGTCATTGGATTAAGACCCCTATCACGATCTTAGTGTATCTTAGGATTTCATTCTCACCTTTACAACAAGGCTTTCTTATTGTATATTGCATTATTATTCATTTTACATCTAATAAATTCTTAGGCTTCATAGCAATTATATTCCTTCTTTCCTTGTGAAAGGTTGTTTTGGTTGAAGGTGATCCTTAGGCTATTAGTGAGTTGATCAATAACTCTTTCATGAAGAACTTGTCCTATGGATATCCAAATTTATAAAGGTATTCCTCAATATCATTAGTCTTGGTAGCAAAGTAAACAACACGAAGCTTAGCAAATTTTAGGAATGGAAGTGCATATTATACCAAAACAAGTGTGTCACTAACTATTTTATCTATGCCTGTGAAAATAACCCAAACCTATGAATTTGTTCCCTCTCAACTTAGAATCCGATTGCTTTGATTTTAAGAAAAATACACACATTTATTATTTTCAATATTAAGACATAAGAGTTCAATGTATGAACAAATTCATTTAATGCTATTATTTGCAGAGCTTAATATCCCTATTCTTTTATTTAATTCACTAATGAACAAAATTTAGCATTTCAATAAATTAATTTACATCCCTACCAACTTATCTTTCATCGTGTTTGTAAGATGAACCTGAATTTAACTTTATTTGAGAAAAAAACTACTCAATATTTTCTACTTTCTCTTAATTCTCATATTGTGTGGTAATGAATCATAGAATTTCTTTTCACTTTTATTGCTTTATACCATGATAATAGATCATAGAATTTGATATAAAACATTAGTAACAAAAAATATACACAATCTAATCTGAAAATCTAATCTGAAAGAAGAAAAAATATTGAAACTCTGAAATCCAAATCCATTTTTATCTATCGTACTCTATTTCACTTACCAGAAAGTTAAAATCTATATTATAGAGCTCCATTTTCTTTTTTAAATCGGAAAAGCCATAAAACTACAGAAGAGTTCTATTCTTCTGCTTTACAAAAGAATTATATTGCCCTACTTTACAGAAGAGTTCTATTCCTCTACTTTAAAGAAGACAAAAAGTACATATGCAATATCATATTTGTCAATTATTCTGATTCCACTCGGAGAAAAATAATCTTCCATATAGTACAAAATTTGGCAACAAAGAGTGAAAGTGGGGTCCAGAGAACGTTCGATTGAGAACCATCTAAGAGACCATCATAAAATGAAAAAGATGTACTTCCAATCAGATTTCAAATGCAGATGGAGCCTCCCCTGTTCTAGCCATCCGTGTACAGTTTTCTCCAAAACTACCTACCCACTTCTAAAGATTGTGAACTGTCCAAGCTTAAAATCTGCATCAATTTGGATTTCCAATACCAACATTTGTCAGTTCCTTTTGTAATTCTCTAACTTCATTTACCAAATTGAACAAATTCTCAGATAAGTCTGTTCCTTGTGTTGTATGTATGTATCGAACAAATTGCTTTTAGAGGTTTTCCCAGTTAAGAAAAGGTAGCTGCCAAACAGGGGAAGTGTGGAAACCCCATATCTTGGAAGCATAGAACCAGTGCATGCAACAATCCTGAAGCTATGGATCCACAGGAAGTGCATAAGATTACTTCAAGACCAACTCCAATTTTTGATCTCCCAGTAGATTCTGAACACAAGGCTAAGGAGCTCAAGATTTCTTCAATAGCCCAACCCCATATGAGAGCCTTCCACTTATCCTGGATCTCCTACTTCACTTGCTTTCTTTCAACATTCACTGCTCCCCCTCTGATACCCATCATCAGAGACAATCTGAATCTCACCAAGAGGGACATAGGAAATGCAGGCATAGCAGCAGTGTCTGGCTCCATATTCTCAAGGCTTGTGATGGGAGCATTATGTGACATAGTAGGACCTCGTTATGGGTGTGCATTTCTCCTGTTGCTCTCTGCCCCTGCTGTTTTTTCTGCTGCTACAATTTCCTCTGCACATGGCTTCATCCTCATCCGATTCTTCATAGGCTTCTCACTGGGAACTTTTGTGTCATGCCAATTCTGGATGAGCTCGATGTTCAATACTAAGATTGTGGGTAGTGCAAATGCAAATGCAGCGGGGTGGGGAAATATGGGAGGAGGAGCAACACAGCTAGTGATGCCTCTGGTTTATGATTTGATTCACAAATCCATAGGTTCCACCAACTTCACAGCATGGCGTATTGCTTTCTTTGTACCTGGACTGACTCTAGTTCTCATGGGACTCATTGTGCTCATCTTTGGACAAGATCTGCCAGATGGTAACTATGCAGCTCTTCACAAACAGGGGGATAAGGCAAAAGACAATTTGTCAAAGGTAAATCAAGTTCAGAAAGCTTCTACAGTCTATAATGACCAATATGTTTTATTCTGAATTAGACCAAGTAGAAAGCTTCTACAGTCTATAATGACCAATATGTTTTATTCTAAATAAGACCAAGTAGATTTTTTTGTTGACACTATGATCCATCATCAGAGCTGATAACAAAAGAAGAGAATTGAAAGGATGTTAGTAGACCAAGCAGAATAAATAAATAGTGAAAAAAGTCTAGAGAAAGAGGCCTAAGAACAATGGCACAGGAACCTAAGAGTTAGGGGCTAGAAATCTATCTATCTGTTAAGTAGTTTGCAAATATATGCATGAATAATCATGAACAGAGATAAAGGTTTCAAAAAAGCTACCTCTGTTTTTTGGCTTTAGATTGGATATCTGTGTGACAAAAACAAAACTATTGCTTTGGATTCTTAAATTGTGCATGTTCTATCCTGTCTTTGGATCCTAGAACATTAATAAGAGCACAAGATAAAGACAGAAAATAGAAGAATGAAAGGTAAGGCTGGAACTCGAAAGATTGATAGATGGATTTTATGAAAAGGTTGATTTGCTTTATTTAGCTCTGAAGAGGTACAACTATAAAAGGAAACTTCCCAACTGATGGCTATTAAGAACAAATAGTAAATGGTTATCTCATTAAAGATACAAGGTGGGCATAGGTTATAAATGGTTATAAAGATAGTGGGTTTTCTGGTTTTCTGCTTTGTCCTTAGTTTGTAGAGCTAAATCATGACTCAAGAAAAGACAGAGTAAACATGGCCATTATAGTTTGGATAGTGTTTGTCTGCTGAAGTCTTCATTTTAAAGTGTTTTACATTGCCTGAATAATATCAGTATAGTAACTTAATTCTAAAATATTGTGCAGGTTGTCTGGAATGCCATCAAGAACTACAGGGTTTGGATCCTGGCTCTTACATATGGATACTGTTTTGGTGTAGAACTTACCATAGACAATGTTATTGCACAGTACTTCTTCGATAGATTTGATCTAAATCTTCACACTGCAGGCATAATAGCATCTACATTTGGGCTTGCCAACTTAGTAACCCGTCCATTTGGGGGTGTACTGTCTGACTTTGTAGCACGTAGATATGGCATGAGAGGACGAATTTGGGCTCTCTGGACTGTTCAGACTCTGGGTGGAGTGTTCTGTGTTTTGTTAGGAAAGGCGGATTCACTGAGCCTCTCCATTACATTCATGCTGATCTTCTCCATGTTTGTGCAAGCATCTTGCGGTCTGACCTTTGGAATAGTTCCTTTTGTATCTAGAAGGTTTGAATTCTGTATTTCCATTTCCACTGAATTGATTCATCAAGGTTATCTTTTTCATCAGATTACAGTGACACATAAACCACATAAACCCTAGGGTTTGCCCTTAGTTTTCATAAATAATGCAAGATATGGAAAACATATAGCCAAGTGTAATGGAGGATTCTTATAAGTTACAGAAGTCATTTCAAGATAGAATTCATATGATTTTTACAGTTCATAATGTTATCAAACTTAGCTTCTGGTATATACTGCGAGAGTTTATTTCCTCGATCTTTGGATAACTCTATGATCCATCATTCTTTTCTCTTATCTGACTCTCTCCTTCTTGATGATGGATCATGGAGTTTGATATGAAGCATTAAAGAAATAAACTCGCACAGTCTATATCAGAAGTTAAGCACACTACCATTTCAAGATATACAATTTTTAGGTGTACCATGTATCTGATCTGAGGGGAAAGACATTTTCCAAAGGGGAAAGGCTTCAAATGTAAAAGCACTTGATTTCACAGGCCCCAGCTTGAAAACATATTATGCCTCCATGCATTTTGTCAGTCTTTTCTGCCTGAGCATTGCATCTCATGGTGTTATTGCTGATAACTAATATAAATGTTTTGCGGGTTGTGTACATAATTGCAGGTCATTGGGCATAGTTTCTGGAATAGCAGGAGCAGGGGGCAATGTGGGATCAATGGTAACACAGATTCTGTTCTTCCTTAACTCCAAGTATTCCAATGAGACTGGAATCAGCTTGATGGGTGTCATGATCATTGCCTGCACAATGCCTCTGTTGGGTTTGTATTTTCCACAGTGGGGTGGAATGCTTTTTCCACCTTCCAAGTCTGAGAATGCTAGTGAGGAGAAGTATTATGGATCAGAATGGTCTGAAACTGAAAAGCAACTAGGAATGGACAAAATGAGCATGAAATTCGCTGACAACAGTAGAAGTGAAAGAGGACAAGGATCGAGTCTGGCTTCCACCTCCACTCCAACAGAAAGAACGCCTCAGCATGGCTGAGGAATGAGGATCGTCCCAATATGACCATATCTAGAAACACCACCATCTTTCCTTTGGAATGATTAGGGTGGCAGACAATATATAACAATAATAAAGGTCATTGTATGATAGGAGGGGTTGGCCCTACTATTACACATTTCAATGTGTGGGTTGTGGGTTGCAGATTATGAGGTCAAATATAGTAAGTATAGTAAGTAGCAAAAGTAATTGCGTCATAAGAATTCAGGAGTCCCAAGTAAAGCATTGTCTATCGTTGTGATTTTGTTAACCTGTTTTGTCCCCACAAAACTTTCCTTACAATGCATTATAATTGAGTCAAAAATCATTGGAATGTCCTGAAATCCAAATTTATTCTTATTTTCCACTAATTTATACTGTTAAACTATCTTAACAAGACCTATCACAAAGAGTTATTTGGTGAGTTATGTTAGCTTAATGGATTTGGTTTGGTAGGATATTTGGTTTTCTTGTTCTTTATTTTTATTAGCTGTTTTTATTCATCTTTTCATATTCTTTTCAAAGATTATTTAGGAGATTTGCATTAATAGTGATTTTATCAAAATGATTTTCGTAATTTTGCTTTCAAGTGAAGATGGATTTAAGAGAGAGCATATAAAGTTGTATAAAAGATAGACAATGGGATATTGATATTAAATCCGTTACAAGAAGATATTGATATCAAATCTGTTATTAATGAATTTTAACTTGATTATGTATTATATTTTGTTGCATCTTCTTAGAGTAGTCTTTGATCAACTAGGTTTTGAATACTTGGGAGCTTCATAGCAACAACCTTATTGGGCTTCGCAACCTTACTAAGATTTTTTTATTTTTTCTTCCAAAAAACCCCAACAAGTTTGTATACATTTGAACCACTCTATTTTTTAGATCATTTAAAACAACCTTTTGGTGTTGTCTCATTGGACTTAAGATTTTAAAGTCTCTAAACAAGCCTTGGTTATGTGTTGGTTGACTAATCTCTTGTTTCGCGCATAATCTACATCCATGTCCTTCTCAAGATAGGCATGTCTTCTACACAACCTGGGATCTTAGATCAAATAGGTATCTTGAATGGAGTTATACCTTGGTCCTCATAAAAATCTTCTCATCGATATGTTTTTGCAAGCTTAAATATTTCTAGATATAGTCTTACTTGATATGAGAGTTATCAACACTCCTTCGGAATTTGAGAAGTGATATTAATTTATAAGTGGGAAAACTTCAATACTTGTTTATATAAGTAATTTTATCAAATATGCCATGAAGGGGAGTAGATGATACACAAGCATTACTTGAGACAAGGGTAGGGACATGTGTGATATTAGAAATAGTCCAACTAATTTAAATTTGAGAAGTTCTTATGAAGCATGCTAGATGACTATTTTGGAAACTTGAAGAGGAAATTCCTCATGGCCAAGCCCTAATATATGGATGAGACATATGCCCACATACACTACTTTGCTCAGGCTAGATGAGAAGTGGAATTCTCTTAACAAGAAAATACAAAGTGATGAGCAATTTTCTTTTGGTAAACAAATATGGTAACTAGCAAAGATGGGGGGAAACAATGGTACTTCCACTACTGAATGGAAATGGAAATGGAAAGTACAACTGTGTGCATTGTTTTAGAGAAAAGAATTTGTAAGAGAGGTAATAAATACTAAACTTGCAATTGAAACCTTCTATAAAGAAGGACAAATGAGTCAATGTGACATGTAAGCCCATTAGAGATAGCATGTAATTTGGATGTGTGTGATTTATTATGATATCTTACACTCAATAAGGAAGTGAAATGTGTGCAAAATAATGCTCTATTTGACTCATATTCTCAAGTGAATCTAGTTTATAGTAGGATGGTTAGTGAGTTGGGATTGGATGTTTTTAATCTCCGTATTCATATGCCCCATGATAGTTGTGTAATAAGGAGCAAATTATTGTTTAAAATTCAGCCAAAGTTCATAAATGATGCATTAATTACCATTATCAAATTAGATGTGAGTGGTCTAATTTTTGGTAGACCCTACTTTACATAAGGGATGTTATGTATTAAAGGAGAAATAATCATTATCGTTTAACATTGCATGGGAAATATGTTATTTTTAATCATATGAGGGAAGGTTGAAGATTGCCATTGCTAGCAATTCAATTAGTAAACAACTAATTAATGAAAATGAATGATCATTTCCTCTTTGTTGGATGTACATGAAAAGTTTCTACTAGACAAAATAGTGAGCATTGCATGCATAAGGAGAAGAAAGCTAAGGGAGTAGCAAAAGTAATATTGTTTAAGATTTTTATGCAAAGGTAATCATTTACATTATATGAATGATAAAGAGCATGAGATCAAGTGGACCCTTTCAAGGGTGACTGATTATTTTCCTTTCCTTTCCTAATGTGAAACATGGATCACTCACAAAGAAGGTTAGTCTTCATGACTTATTTATATATGCACATAAACAATGAGTTGGGTTGGGTTTCTAAGCTTTCTTGTATTGATGAAAAGGCTCAAGTGTTCTATGTTTTTTAGGCACAATATTTTGGAGGTTACAAACATCATATTAGGGAGACCTTCAAATAAAAAAAATTGTTCAATTCTATTGAACCATTGGGGTCATAAGGTTTCTTATTCATTACAATGTTGACAAGGAGCTAAGAAGTTAATTATTTTTTGACCTGGTTATGTTGCAAATAGAGGCCCTAGTGATGATCACAAATTTAATGAGATATTTGTGGTCCAATCCTTAGGAAAAATTAAAAACTTAAAATAACCCATAAAACATCTTTTTACAAATCTGTTAGTTTCTAGAAGTGATAAATTCAAAATACAGTGTGGCGAGCTCTCTCTACTATGGAAAATAAATGATTTCCAAAACATATATACAAATCCCTTGATGGAATTGGTGCTTTCACCATTATGAAGGGATGGCATGGAATGTACAAAGAATTTTCATCATTTGATTATTCAAAATTTAAATTCATTTGTTACTCTTTTTAGAATGTCAACTTCTACTGAAGGGAGGTTATATGTTACTTTACATATTTTGTGGGGACAAGATCCCATTGTACAATGGTTTTTAGTCCATCCCTAACTTCTAGAAATTTGTTGCTAATAGTATTTCGTAGTGACTTTCTTGTGTTGTAGATGTATTTAAGGAACTTAAAAGATATTGTGTAAGGTCATGGATGATGTGGAGACAGGCTAAAATCTATCGAACCCTTTTTAACAATGAAGCATGAAGTATTTTATCTCTAAAGATAGATTTTTTCACTTGGCATTGAATTATGTCTAGGAAAAATTTGTGTTTTCAATTTTTTGTACGAGTTTCCCATGTGTTCTATTAGATTGTTGAAAGCATACACTTTATTACTTGAAACTCAAGATTATTATATTTTTTATAACCATTAAGGTGGTTGTTCGAGTGAAATTGAGGATTTGCATAAGTAAATAGTGAGAGTCCATTGTTGAATAATATTGTGTGAGGGATACCCCTCCTTATTTATGGATCAAGTGGTACCAAGGCAATTATACCCTTTGGGTATTTATTTGTTGCAGCATTTGAAATTAATTACATAAAAATGATTAAGTGACTTGACAAGACTTTTCTACCTCTTGACCCAGCACTTGGAATGAGAGAGTGATTGGTCAAGCGGAGAAAGAATGGCAAGAGAAGATGATGACAATGTGATTTTTAGAAACTCAAGAAGAGGATGTTGCATGGACTCTTAGCATATTTAGCATCTAGAAGGATGTGAAAAAATGATGTTGGTAATTATCTAAGTTAGGAATCCCATGAGAGAAGATGAAAGAAGAACTAGAAAGAAGAGAGATATCTAAGGGTTCAATATTAAATTAAAGTAGACCAAAATTTGATAGATCTATTGGTGATGAATTTAGAACTAAGAAGTTGAATCAATAGTGACTCGATAACAACCCCACATGTCTAGAGGAATCTCAAGTATACCTTGATATTGTATGGAACTCTAGTATTCTCGTACATATCACATGGTTTCATCATATGCTACTAAATATGACTCCATACAAATCATTACTCCGTCACGTGTTAACTATACATGAACACATGTAATGAAATGCCAACTATTAAATGTAGCATCTTCATTAGAAATATTCTTCAGCCAAATAATGAAATGCCAACTATTAATACCCTCAAATGATAAGTAATTGGAAGGTTGATGGTTTGAGTTAACTATATTCTTGTTTTATAAGAACAATAATGCATATTTTCTTGGTGGATGGATACATAATACTTGTAAGAAAACAGTTTGATGTTTCCACCACTTTCTAATCACATGATTCTTCATTCCTCATCATGATCATTGCCTGCTCATATCTAGAAACGCCATCTTTCCTTTGGGTGGCAGACAATACATGAAGGGGACCAGTTTGTATAATAGATCTTCATTCAACGATATAAATAGAGTAGCAATGTAGATGACGTATGGTACATTTCAATGTTACAGATTATAAGGTCAAATATAGTAGGCAAATCAATAGCGTCAAAAGGATTTAGAGTGAAAGCAAAATTTAATCTGTCATTTTATTTTTGCAGACTGTTTTGTCCCCACAAATTTTCTATTTTATTAAAATGCATTATCGTTGAATCAGAAGTCATTCGAGCCTTGTAGAAATCCCAATTTGTTATTATTATACTCTTATTATTATTATTTAGGGTCCGTTTGGGTGCTGGAATTAGAATGGATATTTCGGAATTAGATTTTTGGATAATGTCAATTCCATGTTTGTGTCCATCTAAAAAATTGAAATTGGAATTTTGAAATTCCAATTTTGTCTCCAAAATGAACATTTCATCTTCCACTCAAATAGGTGGAATTAGAATTTTGAATTCCAATTCCAATTTTTATAAAACCAAATTTAATATTTCGTGAGATCCGTGACTATAAGGATGTATATTATATTGCTATAAGGATGTATATATATACAAATGTGTGTGTGTGTGTGTGTGTGTGTATATATATATATATACACACACACACACACACATACATACATACATGTGTGTATATGTGTGTATATGTGTATATATGTATGTAAATACACATATGTATGTGTATATATATATGTGTGTGTGATGTGTATATATATAGACATGTTTGTGTATATATACACATATGTATGTATATATACACACACGTGTGTATATATAAAACCACGTGTGTGTATGTGTGTATGTGTGTATATATACAAACATATACATACCATATTTAAAGAAATTAAAATAAAGAATTAAAATTCCTCATGCATCTTCTTAGTCATCTTCTGGGTTAACCAAACGGGTCAGCCCATATTCCGGAAATCATTTTTAGGATTTGTATCTTCCAAAATTGTAGCATCTTCCTGAATTGACTGGAATTGGCATTTGGTATTCCAGCACCCAAATGGGTTATTTAAATTACGTTAACAAGATCTCAAATGAGTTTGTAATTCAAGGTTCTTGGGTGGTTTGTGAACTTAATGGTTTTCGGCTTCCTAGGGATATTTGGTTTTATTGGCTTTAGCATTTGGTTCTATTTATCTTTTTATGCTGTTTTTATAATTTATTTAGGAGTTTTTAAACTAATTTCAGCTTTATTAAAATGGTTTATATGTTGAAATCAAAGAGACTACGTTTTTTTTTTTGAAAAGTATACATAAGATAATGATATTAAATATATTGTGGAGATTTATTTTTTTATAAATTTTGTAGATTTCTTTTATTAGTATGAGAATTTCAACTTAATTGTGTATGAGGAAGAGCATTAGTTATTGTCCTTTGTTTCAATTACTATTCATTGGATTTTGCTTATTAAAAGCCCATTAAAAATCATCTAGTTAGCCATAGCTGTCAAATTTCGTTGAAAAGAAGTTAGTAATTAAATCAATTGTGCAACTTTATTGGTGGCAGTAGTGCACGATTATTGGGGCATTTGCACTTAAGTATTGTATTAGTTGTGCAAATATTTTGGTTGTCAAAGCGAATGGGAAATAGGGAATAATGAATATGTTTTAAATAGAAAATTAAAATGACTGCTTTTTAACCCTTATTCACATAACAAATCCAATTACATTTGTATTTACTACCTGCAAGCCAAAATAATAGCTATAAACAATTAAGTCACATACAACAACAAAAAAAATCATCATAATCCAATGTACCATTTATGAGCTAAGGGTGTGCAAAGTTAGATATAATGGCTATTGGTGCTCTTCCCCTAATAGTCATTGACCAAAAAAGTTTTAAATACTTTGGAGTCTCATGGCATAAAGATCATTGGGTTTAAAATCTTCCCAGCATTATTTATTTTTCTTTCAAAGACCCCTAAAAAAATTATATGATTTGAATCATGCTCCATTTGTTAGTTCATACAAAAAAACCTCTTCTTGTTGTCTCATTTGATTTGAGATCTTAAATTCTCTTAGAGAAAGCCCTGATTGTGTGTTGGTTGACTAATATTTTATTTTGTTGCATGTAATCTACAAACCTATACTTCTCAAGATAATTGTTTCCTCTAGACAAAATCGCATTGAGATCAAATGGGTGTCTTGAATGGATGTATACTTTTATCCTTCATTTATCTTCACATCTATAAAAAAACAAATTGCAAGCTCAAATCTATCTAGGCATGCTTGTACTTGGCATGAGAGTTATGAACATTGCCCAGAGATTTCACGAAGTGCCATCAATTTCAAAGTGGGAAGACTTCAAGCCTCTCTGACATAAGTGATTTTATCTTATATACCATCAAGAGGATAATTTGATGCAAAGACATTATGATGCAAGAGTATCTCGGGAGGAACTTCAAAATCTTGCATTAATTTTCAATAAATTTTCAATTCAAATAGTAGGCAATGATATATATATTCTCTTTTTATTTTGTTGTTCATGTTAGAAACAAGACAGTACAGACAACTAAGAGGGGGGGGGGGGGGGTGAATTAGTTGTGTCCCAAAACTTAAAACCTTAACCAATAAATCACCATAACAAATTAGATGTGAAAGATAAGAATCAAAGCATATAAGATAAAAAAAACCACAACACATAACAACAAATATTTTTGCATGGAAACCCTGTTAAGGGAGAAACCACAATGGGGATCAAACCCACTAGATAATGTACTAGAAAAAATACCTTTTTAAAGGTAGGAGGGAAATGTACATACATTTAGGCAATACTTCCTAGAGATCACTACTCAAAGTTACAACAACAACCCCAAGATGGACAAAAACCCACAATGGACAACAATCCACTAAATTATGAATTGACTGATAGCATCTTTGATATGCCAATACAGTTCTAATGAAGTACATCAACTTTTGTCTCAATTACAAATTCTACTTATACCTCTTCACTCAGATCTTTGATACAACATGCTTGCATCTAAAATTGCATTCTCTCTCTCTCTCTCTCTCTCTCTCTCTCTAAATGATTTCATATTTATATACATTACATCAACATGAACAAGGTTAGACTTAACCATGACCTTAATTACAAAATGAATTATAATAATCACTGTGATCCAAGACATATTGGCTAAGACATAGCTAGGACCCAAATAAATATCCTTGAACATGCCACAGTCAAAAGATCATGCTACAAGTCAATGCAACATGCTATCTCATCTAGTCAGCCAAGAAAACCAACATGCTTCATGAAATTACATTAACTTCATATCATAACCCAAAGTGATCCAACAACAAGAATATGACATCATTAAGAAACATCAATAAGCATCATGAAATACCACATCAACAACTTAAACATCTATGTCTTAGAATTCACTAGCAACTCTACAGTGTTCATTAAGAACATCAAAGAAAAATAGCTTGTACATTTTTAAATCATAAACCATTAATATAGTTGAAGACACACATCCAAGTCCTAAACACACCAATAGGAAATATTCCATAACCAATCCACACCGATCTAGAAACTGTGACACTGGCATTTCCAGAATAACTAGAAAAGTCAGTAATCCATTTATTGATTACTGAACTAAAATTCACTCAAATCATAATATTAATCTCTACGATCTGACATGAATCAACTACAAATATTTGTGCAACCATCTAAAGCTTTGCAACATCTGAACCTCAATATAGAAACCATACCAATCAAATCTCTTTACTGAACAAACTAAGAACACTGTCAGGAACAAAAAATTATGTTGACATCAATGTAAAAACATTAATGCCAACACATAATATGTATCAATCCAAAAAATCTATACAATAATCCCAATAATCTCCCCCTTTGGCATTGATGGTAGCATATGATCTGAAAAACCAAATCAACGCACAAAGTCATCAACAACAATCTTCTCCACTAGAAAATAATTAACATCACATAACTATCTCTCCTATAAAGTGTAAAATGTTTTTCACATAGCTATCTCTCCCCCTTTGACATCAATGGAAAAGGCACATGTATGCACTAAGTCAAAGAAGTCAAATCATCTAAAAGACCAAAAACTATTCTTCACAAGACTAATTGGTGTAGGAGCACCAAGGGTGGCTACTGAGACTCAATTCATAGGTTCACTCAAGCAGAGTATGTGTAAATCCACAAGACCCCATATGTATTTAGATGAATAAATGCAAGGATGGATAATAAGACCAAGTCAAAATTGGGCCAAAACAACCTTTAGGGATGTTTGGGCCCAATAGGCTAAAACTTGTAAAAAGATCCTAAAGGGCATGTAATGATTTTTTTTATCCTTTGTGATTTAATATAACCTAGATTGGTCTAATAGGGGTCTTCGATAAGTTAGAAAGTCAATTGGAGCAAAAATGTAAAAAAGTTGCTCTTTATTGCAAAAAACTGTCAAAGAAATTTTAAAAGTTTCTTCATTTTTGCTCCCAATGGCTAGCCAATTCAAAAAGTGGTTTGAGACAATTGAGGAACTTGGGAAATGTCTTTTTAAGCCCTTTGGATTGAAGATGTAAAGGTTGGAGAAGATTTGGCATTCTTAAAGTAATAATATTCTGAGTTTTTCTTTCTTTATCTATGTTTGTATGAATGACAAGTGCGAGATTGGATTGATATTGAATTATTTTGTTCATGTTTTGATGGAGGAATCAATTAAGTCTCCGATTTAATTTGTTTGATCAAATTAGGTGGAATTTAGAGTAAGTTACATTCAATTTTCTATGTCTGGTCTATAACAAAGGGTTTATCTAGGGCTTCACAAACAAATGCCTCTAACTTGAGATGTCACCATGGAAAATTAATGTTCCTTGGTGGAATCCAAGTTTAGAGGATGTACTATGAGACTCTTTTTTTTTTGCGAAGGAATAATAAGGGAGAAGAGAGAAAATTGATGTCCTAGCTGAGCATCTCTATGTGCTCGGACTAGAATTGTCTACAAATTGAGTTGCAGAAGGAAGGGTGGAATGGTTGCAGTCAAAAAAATGTTGGAATTAATGTTGTTTGGGTTCCTCAAGTTGTATAAAATGGTATATGTGTTTGGTTAGTGCATTTTTGGGTGGTTTCTTTGAGAACCAGTCCTAATTAGGCCTAGGAATCTAATTAGCCCTATGAGAGATAGTGCCTTTGAATTGTGAGTCAAGAGTCAGGTGTTTGGGGGTTGATAGAAGGCCTAAAAGGGTATCTAAAAAGGTGAATTTTTAAAGAGGTCTTTTGGAGAATCTAGGAGTTAAGCCCTAAAAATTGGTTAGATAGACCTAGTAGCGATTAGGCCTCCCAACTAGGTCTATTGGACATTGTTTGTTTCTAGCCCAATTCTGAGGGGTTTGTTGCACAAAATGAGTTGTGTTGAGTCTGAAGGGAGTATGGGATTCCATTCCACCCACTGATATTCCCAAATCCAAATAATTTTGTAGTTTCCACCTAATCACAAGATGTATTAGGCTCGATGATGAGATTGGCTTATGGGATGTGATCCTTGGGGAAGAGATTGTTGATTGTAGAGGGGTGTTAGAGTGATACTGCTAAGAGTTATTTTTTTGTCATTAGTTATGAGACATTTTTAATGTTTGTCAAATTCATTCAGAAATGAAGGACAAGTCGGTAAAGCACAAAAGTTATTCAGTAAAAGGAAATAAAGAAATAGGTAATTTCGATAAAGGCAAAGGAATTTAAGTCACTAAGCAAGGAAGAACTGAGAATCAAGCACTAAGTTGTATCGAACTACAACATCAACCAAACTGAGAGATGAGATAATTACTGAGAAAGAGGAAAACATGTTACTTATCTTGATAGGCCAACACAAGGAGAATCTCTAGGTACATTGAATCTGGACATCAAATAGAAAATGGTTTACAAATCTCAAGGAGATTGTATTACAGAATATTGGAGATTTAAACATGATTATACATGATTACAAGGTGAGATCTACAAATGAGAATTAAGTATGATACATGCATTGGAGGAGTAACCAATGCTATCACTACTCAAAAAGATGATTCTAGAACATTTCCACCACTTCTAAAATTGTATATAAATGAATCTAAATTTCAAGATCGGTACGCATGTAAGAGGAGATTGCATGTGTGAAGCAGAGATTATAGAGAGAAGGTTATGAGAAGAGAAGCTACTGAGTATAGAGCAATAAAGAGCAGAGAGTAATTGTGATTCAGAGTTGAATCTACCGAGTACTGAATTATTAGTGAGAGGTACACAATGCGAGGTAATAAGTTATTGAGCATATAGAGTCTAAAAAGAATAAGTAGATGCAACTTTAACAAACAAGTTTGTGTTACTGATTAAAGAGTAATAAGAGTTGTAAAGTCTCTTAATCAAGAAGATCCTAACAGATCTTATATTATAAATCCTTTAACTGTGTATAGTTCTTAGATTTGAATCGTAAAATCCTTTAGCAAGGTAGACTTAACTGGTCTTAAGAATTTTAACTGGTTTAATACTGTTAACAAGGTAAGCTATTAGAAATAGCTAACATTGTAGCTCTAACCAAGCAAACTTTTTACAAAAGCAGTGAATTTTTATTGGTATCATCCCCACCGTAGTTTTTATCCTCTAACAAGGATTTTTGCAATACCAAAATGAATGTGTTATGAGTTATATGTTATGTTGATGCTTTATATGTTTTATGAGATGTATGCAAAAGTTATGAATTCAGTAAATGCTTAAGGAAGAAAGTTTAGATAAGTTTAAAATTGTTTTATAGTACTAATTCAACCCTCCCCTCTTAGTACTCACCTTTACATACTTAGTCCAACAATTGATATCAGAGAAATGTCTCTTATTCATAAGTTTAACCAGTTGAGAGGAAAGATCTGGAGAGATCGAAAGTTATATGTATGCAAGGGTGATTGATAACATGGAAATATAAAGTCTGAGAATGGCCAATGAGGAGATTGATGAATTAAGGAGAAAATTAATGAGGAGGTAGATTATCTAGAGGAAGAGGTAGATCCTATGGTGAAAATAGTAGATCTAATTAGGAAAAAACAAATCAAGAAAAAGGAAAGACCGAATGGAATGGTGAAACTTAATTTTGAGGAAGAAGTAACTACTCCTGAGGTGACTATAGCATAGGAGGATACCAAGGAACTTGTTACAATTGTGGGGAAGAAGGAAATAGGTCATTTGAGTGTACACATGCAAGAAAGAAGTTTAGTAGCAATATAAATGCTTTGGTGCATGAAGGTTCACTGAATGAGCCGGAGAAGGAAGGAAACTTTATGGTCATAAGAGCATTATGGAGTGAAAAGGCTAAGGAAGATCAGGTAAGGAAAATCTTGTTAAGACCAGATGTAGAGTTGCAGAAAAAGTTTGGAAAGTAATCATTGACAGTGGAAGCTTAGAGAATCTGACATTAGAAGAAATGGTTACAAATTTGCAGTTAGAAAGATTGAAGCACACAAAGCCCTATCAAATCTCATGGATCAAAGATGAACATACACTGATAGTAAGTGAACAATGTTTTGTGAATCTGAAAATTGGAAAGTATTATGATAAAGTGTAGTGTGATATTATGCCCATGGATTGTTGTCATATTTTGTTGGGTAGATCTTGACAATATGATAGGCATGCTATATATGATGGAAGATTGCATAAATATACTATTTGGGATGATGGAAAAAGACAAATCTTGTTACCTTTGGTTGAAGAATCTATTGGTAAGATATGTACATCTATGAAAGTTTGTTTGATGAAAGGTAGATAGTTTGTTAAGGATTTGAAGAAAAATGATTTTTTTTATGCTTTGATTCCTAACAAACCAAGTGAGAAAACATAAGGCAAAGTGTCGGTAGAGGTTGAGAATTTTCTCACCAAGTACAAAGAGATCATTTTAAATACTATACTTGATGGTTTTTCACCAATAAGAAGTGCAAGTCATTGTATGGATGTGACTCTTGGAGCTAGTTTATCGAATAAGGTACCACACTGACTGACACCAACCAAGAATGAGGAACTTAACTAACAAGTTAATGAGTTGTTGCAGAAAGGTTTGATCAGAGAAATTTTGAGTTTGTGTACAATACCAATTGTATTGGCACCTAAGAAAAATGGAGAATAGAAAATGTGTACTGATTCAAGAAAAATTAACAAGATAAGAGTTAAGTATCGATTTCCTATACCGAGATTGGATGACATAATAGATTGTTTGAGTGGAGAAAAATATTTTACAAGGTTGATTTGAAGTGTGGATATCATCAGATTATAATTGAAAAAGGTGATGAATTGAAGACTTCTTTTAAGACAAAAGAAGGTTTGTATGAGTGGTTGGTTATGCCTTTTGGTTTAACTAATGCACCAAGTACTTTTATAAGGTTAATGAATGAGGTTCTTAAGTGATTCTTGAGTAAATTTTTAATTTCATACTTGGATGAAATTTTGATATTCAATAAAACCAGAGAAGATCATTTGTTGCACATTAGACAAGTATTACAAAGATTGAAAGAGGAAAATTTGCTGATTAATTTGAAAAAGTGTTCATTCATGAAAGAGGAGATTGTGTATTTGGGATTTGTGATTTTAGCTAATGGTTTGAAGATGGATCCTAAAAAGGTTGAAGCTATTCTTGAGTGGCCTACACCTAAAAATGTTAGTGAAGTAAGATCATTCCATTGTTTAGCAAGTTTTTACCGAAAGTTCATAAAAAATTTCAGTTCAATTTGTAATGCTATGACCGAAATAATGAGAGGAGATAAAAGATAATTCAAGTGGAAACATCGAGTTGACAAGTGTTTTAAGACTTTGGAAAAAAAGGTTGTTGAATTTCCTACGTTATCTTTACTCGATTTTAGTAAGGTATTCCAAGTTGAATGTGATGCAAGTGGAAGTGCAATAGGAGTTGTATTGAGTCAAGAATGTAAATATGTTACTTTCTTTAGTGAGAAGTTGAATGATGTTAAAAGGATATATTATGTATATGATCATGAATTCTATGCTATTGTTCAAGCCTTGAAGGAATGGAGACATTATTTGATGCCAAAACAATCTCTATTGTATACTAATCAAAAGGCTTTACAGTAACTGGGTAGATAGAATAAGTTGAATCAGAGACATATGAAATGGGTTGAGTATTTGGGTATGTGTAGGATCATAGTATGCTAAAAAGTGGTGATGTGAAAAAGAAGTCCTGATTGATAGACTCTTTGAAAAACAATTATAACTTTCAAACAATATAACATTTTTGAAATCTAAAATATTCATCACATTCTAAGCTTCACCTAATACCATTATAATAAATGCTTCTTTCAATTAATGAAGTTTAAACTAAGTTAAGATGATCAGACACAAGTGTTTTTATATTTAGGAAAATTTATAGAAAAAATCATAATTAATTATTTACTTGGAAAAAAATACAAAAAATATACATCACATCCGGACATACGTCTACTATTTTTATCTATATTCTTATAAAAAAATATTATCATTTGATTTTGTTTAATGTGGTCAGACATGCACCTACTTGTTATCTTTCTAGTCCTGATTGATAAATATTGAAAAATAGCTATAACTTTCAAACTATATAACATGTTTGAAATCCAAAATAGGTGTCACATTCTATGATTTTCCTACTACAAGAAAAATTTAAAAAGTTTTCAATTTGATAAATTTTAGACTAAATTAACGTGGTTAGACATGATATTTTTTGTATTTTGGAAAAGTTGTAGAAGAAAAATCATAATTAATTATTTACTTGAAAATAAATTATGAAAAAATATGGGTCACATCTAGACATAAGTCTACTACTCATAGCTAGAATCTTGTAAAAAAAATTATCATTTGATTCTATTTAAGGTGGTCAAACATACACCTACTTATTTTTTCTTGAAATTTTCATACTACTACATTGAAATTTCAAATTTTCAACATATAGAATAATTGTTTTTCAAAAAAATCCTAGTATCTTAGAAACTAAATTCAATTTTATACAGATTATCTTCTTACGTATTTTTTTATATAATATTTATAACTTATTCATTTTTTTATGTCAGCTTGCCTAAACTTGATTTTCTGAGTTTTCATTGCCACTTAAGGGCCTAGTTTGGCATACCATGATCCTGCACATACCCATTTGTAGAATTGTATATTTGTTATCAAGCATAAGAGCGGAGTGTCTAATCAAGTTGTTGATGCATTGAGTAGAAGATGTTTGATGATTGAAATGAGCATTGAAGTTCTTCATTTTGATGATATGAAGAATTTGTATGAAACTCACCCTAATTTTTATGAGTAGTGGAGAGTGTGTAGAGAACCTATTTTAGATAAACTAAGTAAGTTTGAGGACTATTTTATTCAAGAAGGCATTTTATTCAAAGGAATTCACTTATGTATACTGAGAGGGTCAATGAGAACTAATTTGATAAAGGAAAAACATAGTAGTGGTTTGGCTGGACATTTTGGAATTGATAAGACATTGAGTTTTCTTAAGGAAAGATATTTTTGACCTCAGTTGTATAAGGATGTTCAAAAATTTGTGAGTTGTGGAGTTTTTCAAGTTGCAAAAGGAGTAAGTTAGAATATTAGATTGTATACACTGATTTCTATTAATGAGAAACCTTGGAGAGATATTAGCATGTATTTTGTTTTTGGCTTACCGAGGAAAACAAGAAGTAATGATTCCATATTTGTTGTGGTGGATAGATTTTTCAAGATGGCACATTTCATTCCATGTAGAAAAACATAAGATGTAGTGCATATAGAAGATCTTTTCTTTAAGGAGATTTTCAGATTGTATGGATTACCGAAGAGTATCATCTGTGACTGAGACAATAAGTTCGTTGGTTATTTTTAGAAGACTCTATGGAAGAAGCTAAACACCGAGTTGAAATTTAGTTCTACATTTCATCCGCAAACAGATGGACAAACAAAGGTTGTAAATAGAAGTTTGGGTAATTTTTTGAGATGCTTAGTTGGAGACAAACCAAGTAATAGGTATTTAATGTTAGCACAAGTAGACTTTGCATACAATAATTCAATGAATAGGAATACTGGCAAGACACCTTTTTAGATTGTTAAAAGCATACAAACGAGAGGTATATTAGACCTGAGAGATATTGCTAGTGAAGAGAAGAGAAGTGTTGAAGGGAAAGAATTTGATGAGTTCGTGAAGTCATTGCATGAGGAAGTGAAATATAAGTTGGAGAAGAGTAATCAAAACTACAAGGAAAATGCAGATAGGTCAAGAAGACATGAGATTTTTTTATGTTGGTGATGAAGTAACGGTTAATTTGAAGAAAGGAAGATTTCCTGTTGGAACATATGGTAAGTTGAAGATAAAGAAATTTGGTCCCTACAAAGTATTGAAAAAATTTGATAGTGGAAATGCTTATGAAATTGAGTCACCTAATGACATAGATATATCACCTATATTCAACATTTCAGATTTGTATGAGTATCATGAACCTAATAAAGAAGTGATAGTACTGAGTGATTATCCTAAGAAGGAGATAGAGGAAGTTGAGAAGATTATGGAACACAGAGTTGGAAGAAGCACAAGAGGAAATGATTATACATGGAGTATTTGGTAAAGTGACAGAATAGACCAATTGGAGATAGTACATTGATTTCTCCATCTAATTTGGATTCAACTCAGGTTGTACCTAACACATGATTTAGAGAATCATTTCTTTCCAACATCGGGTATCTAATGTAGGAGCATCTTGGGTTTATGGCAATCCTGGATCAACCAAAAATATGTTAGAGCTTGTTTGGGTACTCGGTAGCTTATTTTGTTTTCTTGGTAACTTCTTTTGGGTTCTCGGTGAAGTGTTCCCATTGGTCATTGGCAAGCTTGGTTACCATTTTATTGTTTCCTTTACCGAGTTGGTTCGGTGTGTTTGATGTTGCTCAATTCTCGAGTTTACTGGCTCGTGGAATTTAATTGTTTGATGTTGGCCAACATGTGCAATCAATTTTGGTCGTGATATTAATGATGGGATCACTCATTGGGAAATGTGTGGACCTAAATCTAGTTCGTTGCTTTCTCCAATGTTGGATCTAATGGATCTTTAGAGATGACCTATTCAATGACCTCTTGTATAAATAAGTAGAGATCTTCTAGAGTTAAGCAACAGTGATTAAGTCAGATAGGAAGATAGAATCTAGAGTTTTGGATCCTTGCATGTATGAGGACTATTCTTTAATTGAATTTCATTGTATTGACCGTAACTGGGAAGGCCTTACAACTTGACATGTATAAGTTTTCATGAGTAAATGAAAATATCTGTTCCTTCTCTCCTTCTCTGTGTTTTTGCTTCCAAGTTGTTAATTTGCAAGTAGGTTTGGTATTTGGGAGTTCCTTGGACCCCATTATCATCCCTTGTGTCAAAATTTGAATAAAATTTAGACTCAAAATCCAATTGTGTTCACAAGTTTTACTCTTGATCACTTGAATTAGTTTGTATTAGTCATTAAATATTCATTTACTATGGTTAATAGAATTGGTGGATCTTATTAATTCATGATTTGGAAGAGAAATTTATCTAGCATATGTACATGGTTATGGCTTTGCAATTCTTATTAATTTTGAGAAATCTTATGTTATTTCAGTTTTCTTTGATGATATCATTGTGTTGTTGTGAAGTGTGGTTTTCCTTATTTATGATTTCATGGTCTTTCTTGATTAGATCTAATATATTGTATGCAATAAATTTTGTATTTGAATGGTTGATATTTGTATTACTTGTTTGATATTCTTCAAATCTCTCACAACCTTGCTATTTTTTGCTTATTCTTTAAAATTTCCTTCTAGATTAGTTTTCAGTTTAGTTTTAAATTTGATATTTGTTTTGTAGATGTTATACCATAAATAAACTTAGAAAATCAAACCCAAACAACAAGTATAAACGTAAGATTTGGTAAGTCTAGTGATAGCACTTTTGAACTAGCAAAGGCCCACCTTATGACATCTCACATGTTCTTCATTGGCCTAGCCAACATGGCTGTGACTGCTTCTACAATAATAAAAATATCCTTAATTAAAAGAAAACTCTCAAAAAAAACTCTAAAACCAAAAATTACCTTTTTTGGCAATTTTTACAAAAAATAGTTTTTAGCCATTTTTTGGAAATTTTGAAAACAACTCCAAAAAAGTTGATTTTTTTGTATGAAGTTTCCTAAAACTAAGATAAGATGAATTGCCAACTACCTTTGAAATTGGAAACAATATTTCAAAGTTATTAACAAAAACAACCTTCTAAGAACTCAGAAAAATACTAAAATCATAAAAAGCCACTAAAAGCTCCTGCACCAACTTTCCAAACATCAAGCTACTAAATTTGTACACTACATTGGATTACCTTGTTCTTGACTCATCAATGTAGAGTATGTAAATTCTATTTTTATATCTCAAATTATCATTTCGTTACAAAAAATACCCTTATAGTTTAGTAACTATGAATTCTCCTCTAAAGTTTCATAAGCTCAAGGTAGAAGGTATCACTTACTAGGTCATTCAACACCTATTACAAAAACATTACCTTTGTGAATGGCATTATCGTGATATCCCTACTCTGACTAGGTGCATTACAAGCTTGATTCCTCTCGCCTTTCAAGTACTTGATTGTAATTGATTAACAAAATTTCTAAAAAGTGCCTTTATTGAGCATTCAAATTTAGTTATGTAAAGATGTATGTCGAACCTATGTGATTGGTTTGGAGCTCAAAGGGATTCTTAAATACCTTTAAAAGTGTCATTTTATAAGGAAAGTGGAAACGAATCAACTTCAAGATCATATGATACATAGTTTATCTCATATGAGATTGTTTTTAGCATTCATTTGTGACCACTCCTCCATCCTACATCTATATACCTCCAAATCTTTCTAAAGAAGCAAAATTTGCCACCAAAAACACTCATTAGGGCTAGGATCTACTTTTAAAATCTGTATCATGGTTAGTTTTTGCTGAAGGAATACAAATGACTACTAGCATCCTTATGTCTATTTGAATTTCCTACCCTTACACTACAAGGACATAATAGGGTTTTTGATCATTGAGAAACCTTCCACATACCTTTAATATTATTGAATTAGACTCATAAAAAAATTACATTTCATGTGCATTCATTAGTGTAAGCCACTGCCACTCCACGATATTTGAAATCTGTGATGGATTCATAACTATTCTGCCAACTAAAATTAGATAATCAAGATAGTAAACTTCTTTCTAAAAAAAATGCACTTATATACTTTCATAAACAACGTATGTTCTCTTAACTTTTGTAATACTATATAAAGATGTACCTTTTATTATATTCTATTTATGAAATAAGAAAAATATTGTCAAACAAAATCAATACAAAATAATCTAAATATTTATAAAGTACACTATTCATAAATATCATTAGATTCAAACAATATCAATATGAACTTATAATAAGTTTAGAAATCCCTCTCATGATATCTCTATCTTAGATTTAGAATTTGATATCTTACAAAATAATTGGAAAATAAATAACGTTCAAAGAAATCACCTGTTCTTCACAAAAGGTACCAATTTCTTATCACAAACTTGTTTTTATTAAGCATCATGTAATCTATGCCCAACCTCAAGGCTCTATCATTGTTCTTGATGAAGATAACACTTGGTATGATTAGATCATTTCTTGGGATTGCATTTTCAGCTCAAACAATTCAGTCATGGTATTCAACAAGGAAATTTTGAAATAAGCTCAATATTTCAATGGATAAATCAAGCTTCCTCTTGAATGGTCTCATAGAGGAGTCCTTAGGAAACAATTCTTGAAAGATTTAAAAAGTAAAAAAGGCACAACCTTAACTTACAATGGTTGTGCTTATATGTCAGTATAACGTATACAAACACGATAATCCCACATCTCCTCAATCTAAAATGGCCCCAAAAAAGAGATTCTAGAAGGTTTAAAATTAATCTTTGAACGTATCAAATTATTTCTTTTACCCATATTTAAACTTAAACTTTATTAGAATTTGTCATCGTGTTATTGAAGGTGATAACTACGTGTCAATTTTATCTCAGAAATGTGCTCAAATGGATCTAAATGAATTGATTATGAATAGGCTTGTTGTCTCATAGATACTTAACAAGAAAAGGATATGAAACATTACATCTGTTTGATTATTGGGCGCCTCTCAAATCAATTATAATGGACTTTGTTTTCATGCTTTTCTCTTCTGGTGGGCATTTGGAGAGAAATAGATTATAGATTCTATGAGAAAATTTGAGTGTACATCTGTCCTGCTTTGTTTAATACTAGCTTGAAAAGTAAACTAAACCGGGCATATTCTCCTGGCCTTCCTTGTCAGAGACTTTAATTTTATTTTAATACTGTGACAAACCAATAAACATTAGATCATCAGATCTGTTTGAAGAGAAAGACATTAGATCATGTGTGTTAGAATTGTTATTAAAGAATACTCGTTAGGTATCATATTGTCTTAGCTAGACCATACAATATGGAGCTTTTACTTTTGTTGAAGTGGTATCATCATAATGGATGAGCGTGAGATTCCATATAGAGGAGTGCCTTTGTCTTCTAGAACAGATAATGAAATTGATGTAAGTGGAATTATATGATAGATTATTTTCTTTCTAAATTGAATATAGAGTTTCTACAGTGGGTACCAAAATTCTTTTGTTAAGCTTAAGAATTATTCAATTGATGAAAATAGAATTAGACGATATAGATTGTTTACTATTGGAATTGCATATGGAGTTTGTCTTGTCTTCTCTAAAGTCGACAATGAAACTCTTTTGTTATCTATAAGAATCACACAATTGATAAAAGTGGAATCACTCTATATAGATTGTTTACTTTTTGGAAGGTGCAATATTGTATGATAGATAAAGCACGGGATTGAGAGTAATAGTCTTGCCAAGTGTAAGGAGAACAAACACTAAAAATGGAATTAGAACGTATCTCCAATAAAATAAAATCAATGTGTTGGAGAGAAAAGCCAAAGTCAATTTCATGGTATAAACTTTCCCTATAGTTTGATTTGGCTTAATTCTCGTTTAGCTAAACCATTAGTGAGCATAGATTGATTATTCAGTAGTTGTGGTAGTGATAATGTATAAGTTATGGATATCTAGCTTTAAATGTATGTGTTAAAATATTTAAATTTGTAGCTCTTGGAATTAAAAATGATAAATTCTTGTCTATATTTCACATTAGGATCAGAATAGTATATCATCACTATGAAGGGTGAAATTCATCAATCTAGTTTATTTCAAAGTGCATAATTTTAATAGTTGGCCACAATTGATGTAGTACAATTTGCATTCTTGTTTCTTCCTTTACCAAATTTGTTATTGCTTGATTTATCATGAATATTGGTACGGTATTTAGAAATACCTTTATAGCCCGGTTGTCTAATTGCTAGGGAACAACTTCTTGAGGAAAAACCCTTAGAAGAGACTTGATTTATGGCCATTAAAAAGTATTAAGGATAATAAGCTTCAAACATGCACATTCTCTAAGAGGATGTGGTCTAGAATTAGATTCTTTCTAGGTGCTCCAATTAAAGTTTTACTAACATTCTTCTTTCATAAATATGATGATATTTGAATGATCACTTAGTTCTCTCTTAAGTATAACAAATTGGGTGGGTATTGTATACAAATAAATGTATATTCATGAAACATTGCATTAATCTACTCAATTTAATCAAAGATAAAGATCTAACATACTAAATATCAAATTGAAAGGAATAAAATGATTTTATGTCTCTCTAGCTAAGAAGACTAACAATGCTCTCAGATCTTAAGCATTCCTAAAGTGACAATATTAGAATGATAATTTAATCTATGATGAGAATTATGTTAAATGTTAAGAAAATTAAGCTATAAACATGAGGAATTGTGATGCAAAAATGAAGCTAATGAAGCTAAAACAAGACTAAATGCTAAAATATGAAATCAATTTCCTATAATGGAAATACTAAATGAAAGTGGATGATTTTCTCTATTAGTGCCTCCTACTTATAGGATTCCCAAAATTAGGAGAGTTAGTTAAATGAGGGTTAGGTTAACCCAAAGTCATAATCAAGGTTGAGTTGTGTGTTCCAATATTGGGACAAAGAGACAAATTGAGTGGTTAAGATTGCAAAGGAAAATTGAAGGTTTGAGATAGGAAAGGCTTATTGGCGATCCATGTGATCAAAATACTCTCACCTCATTAGTTGATTGAGTTTTTACCTTATGTGGTTGGTGAGGAATATTTGATTTATTAATTAAAATAATTAATTGGTTTAGCCATGTGTAGGATTTGAATGGGTTGGATTTAATTAATTGATTGATCTATAATATTATTTGATTAAATCATATGCATAATTATTTCATCTTTTGATTTAATTAATCCAATTGGCTTGATTTTTAATTAATTCTTACTTTGATCAATAATTTCTTGATTTTCCTTGCTTTATTTTGATCAATTTAGGGTGCATACAAATGACCCTCTTTGAATCAATGCATAAAGCACTTTGGTTCAAAGAATGTCTGATTGTCTGATTCACTGATGTCTAATTTGAATTTTCTATTTGATTTGATTATTGATGTCAATTTCATGATCTTGATGATGCAACCTTGATCCAATTTCAAAAAAATTTGATGCCCTGATGATGATTTCAAAATTTCTTACCTCTGATGTCCCCGATTTCAAAAAGTAATCTGATTGCCTTGGTTTCATGTCCTAATGATTATATGCCCCCTCAGGAAATGAATCAAAATAATTTTTGGATCAATTTGTGAGATTTTGATATTCTTGATCAATTTCCAATATATAAATGAAAATCATGATTTTGGTTTATTTCCTGATAAACAATTTAATTTCTACAAATGCACTGGTTGAGAAGTTGAATGAATATGACTTAGTTGGATGAAAATCAAGTGTGTTTTATGGAACTCACAATCATTTGATTGATTTGGTATTGATGTCAATCTGACAGATTGATAGGTTGATGAGTTGATTTGATAAATTAATAATTCACTCTCAAGATCTAGAGAGATGAACAAATCAATGCACTCAAGATGAGCCAGATAGATGATAAGATGATTGATTGACATTGGATGATCAAATGGATGATTTGACTTATTGAATTGTGATTGACTTCAAAATAGGTTTCCTTTGGAAAACTGATGGTGTGAGGTCTATATCCCTATCCATTTGATATGATTCAGGTGCATACGTAGGTACAGGGGATGAACAAACGTAGATTGCCCCTAGTTGATTAGAATGATTGAATATTGATGATTTATATTGACATTGATTCAAATTTTGATGATGTACTCTTGATGGACATTTGATTATGTACATTTCTAGAGATTTCATGATGTATCTTTGATATCAGATCTTTGATGAACACTTGATAGACTTTTGATGAACTTTCGATATATTCATTTATATTTTTTCGTTAAAGTACAATATATTCCATCTTAAGGAGATTTTGATGAAGTAACCATGACTAACTCATCCCCCCTTTTTAAGGAAATCCCATAATTACTAAAAATGTAAGATTAATCTAAAATGAATGCAAGATGCAACTATGATTGTCACTTATCATAGGATGATGGTACTTTTTGCTATTTTCATCATTGAGTTTTTTGGAACCTAAAGTTGGTATAATCTTCACTGATTTGATTTTGACAACCATGATGATATGAATTCCTTCTTCTTTCAGATTTCAATAATGAAATTGGTACAAATCTCACTAATTTGACCATGGGAGTATGATACCGCTTAAATTTTAGTAATCAATATATTTCTAGTAGTATCCTCTCTCTCTCTTTCTCTCTCTCTGTATATATATAAGATTTTGGCATGAAGATATGGAAGATCTAAATGTCCAAGTTATCATGTTGTGTAAATAGACAAAGATTTTATCACTTTCATATTAAAATGTCCTCGACGATTCTTTGATGATCATGTCATTAGATGAACTTACATAATTATATGGGTTAATATCACAATCACACAAGTAGAAACTAATAAAAATATCATACCTTCATTATTTCTCATCTAGTCCAAGACATACTTGATTTACTAACAGACATGATTCTAAATAGGTGAAAAATGGAGCCTTAACAATGCACCTAACATTCAACACTATTCATTTGTAATATTTTTGTTTTGAATTGAAATAGCATAAGTAAATCTGGAAATACTTGAAAATTAATTAGGTCAAGATACGTACCTCATCATGAAATTGATTTAGAAATACCTATTTTTTGGAGCCTATGCGGAGTTTCAGAAGATTCTGCAACCAGATCTAGGATTAGGAAGCCAAGATAGAGAAAACCCAAAAAAATTTCATCTTTCCGGCAGTAGGTAGTCTTTGACCCTCATAAAAGGTCAAAGGTTACATTTTTATTCTGAAGGTTGATTCTGACTTTGTTCGTAGATCTTGAAAGTTCGGTGAAAAGGGTACTCAGATCTGTCCTCTAATTCCCAAAACAATGATCGTAGATATCTGAAAAAGGGAGTTTTTGGGGTGGCTATATAGGGTTTTGCCTTAGTCAAACCCCCATTTTGGTGATCTCCACCTCCACAAATAGCTGATTGAAATAGAATGTGTGTGTGTATGTATTGAATGTGTAATGCTAAGATCTAATCCTCTAGATCAAAACCCTAGCATGAATATGTATGAAACAACAATGCATAGATTTGAATAAGATAGAAAAGCATACCAAGCCCCCAAGGCTAAAGTACTTCTACCAAACTCACAATCCATAATTGCTACTCCATGATTGTACCTTTCAATGCTTGAAAGTTGATAATGGTGGATCAAGGAAGAAAGGATCTCTCTTGCTCCAAATATGTGTTCACAAAGATGATTGATGTTAACAATGGCTTGATCTTCTATATCATCCTCTCACAATCTTGCATCTTCACCATTCCTTGCTTGCTTGAATCTTCTTGTTCATGAAATTGTCTCCTTGAGAGCACTAGATCATGAAATTGCTTGGTGAAAATGAATGCAAATGAGAGTCTTTATATAGAGGTTTGATGGTGAGGCTCCTAGAGCAATGTGAGGACCCATAATTCAAATTTCAACTTGAATTAATATTCAATCACATAACCAACTAAGGAGGGAAAACAATTAAATGAATTTCAAATGAAAAACCTTTTCGCACTCGAATCTAAGGGCCCGACATTGATTTTGGGGCCCGTCGGGACCAAATTTGAGAAAGGGGCACAGATTCTAGAGGGGGTAAAAAATGAGCTCAATCCTGACCTAGTTAGGTATGAGCTCGATCTTCACCTAGTCAGGATCAACCTTGACTTTGACCCTGTGGGCCCAAATCCAGCCAGAATCAGGACAGGAGGTCCCGGGGATGCCCGAAGACCTAAAAATGAGACCAGAATGGGACAGAATGCCAAGGATAGGCATAAAATCATATGATGAATATGATGAAGGCTAGGAGGACCTATTTATAAGTCCTACCTAAAAAATAGAGCCAAGGAAGAGGGAAATTAAGGAGAATCCTTGGGATCCTAACCCTAATTTCACCTAGAATGAAGAAGATAAGTGCAGAATGCATCCTAAATGCAAGTCTATCATGATAAATGTACTAAAAGAGGGTGTTGAACCTATCAAGATGGAAGTGTTTCCATTTTAAGATGATACATTTAGCCCCCACTTTAGCTTAGATATGACACTACATGAATATGCAAGCTAAAGTAAGAAAACATCATAGTAAATAAAAAGGATATAGCCAAGTCCTCAATGTAAAGATCTTGCAGAAAACTGTTAGAACCTGAAACACACAAGGTTAATGAAAATTCATAAATCACCTAAATATTACTATATGATTCATTGAGAAGTGTATAGAGCCCCTTATGCCCCCCTGTTTCGGCTTTCTACTTTGGAAGGGTGAAACATGGTGATAAGAAAAGCTCTATATACTGGATATGCAAAGTGTTGAAAAGTCCTTTCCTAAACCAATTAGAAGGGTTCCCAACCTTCCTAAACTAGTTCAAGGAGTTAGGTATCTGAATTATGATTCCAACACCGCTGACGACACTGAAAATGGAGTTACCGAACTCAAGTTATGATGAAAAGAGTGGATGTTTGTCTAAATGCATAAGAAGGGAAAATCTGAGTTTACGCTAAGGAAATCCTAATAAAACCCTAATTTGAACTTATAAATAATAAAAAGAGAGAAATAATTACTCATTCTTACCTTTTGTATATTTGAAACGAGGAAGCATGATGCCGAGAAAAGAGGAACTTCGAGAGATTCTGAGGCACAACCTGGCTACCGAACGGTCACTACCTAAGGTGAGTTTACTGTTATCTGCCTTTGTACTTTCTAAATTCCTATTTTTTATAGGCAAGGTCAACTTTACCCCTGTTAGGTTTTCCCTGACCCATTTAGGTTGATATTGATCCATCTAGGTCGACATTGACCAGAAGGTTTTTGCCAGTTTCTAGAATGAGGTCTAGCTTGACCCAAAAAGTTTGACCTGACCCAAAAAAGGTCAACATTGACCTAGTAAGGTCATCCTTGACCTAACTAAGGTTGACTTTGACCTAGTTCAGTTAGATATGAAGATTTGATGATGTAGATGACTAATATGATGTTTGTTTGTGCTTGCAGGACTTGGTCTGTTTCTGAGAGCATCCCTTTAGAGAGTTGCTAGTCATGGTCAGAGAGAGACTGTCTGAGCTTGATGATGAGGAGATGCAGTTACTAAAGGATGTGGGACTATACTGGGTATTAGTCCTTCCACATATCAGACTACACCGAGCCATGCTATCAGTTCTGATAAAGAGGTGGGATGAGGATACATGCTCCTTCCATCTTCCCTCTGGTGAGATCACAGTGACCTTAGAGGATGTCTACAGGATCATGTGGCTTCATGTCCGAGGTGAGACCATAAGACCCAGAGAAAAACATGGTTGTGAGGAGATTTGTGCAGACACACCATATTATATAGGATAGGTTCCACAGATGAGGACCTGGTTAGATCATGTCCTATTATCATCCATACTATCAGGCCCTACACCTTTAGTACGGAAGGTGATGCTTTGCATAGTATCCTTGGTTGTGTTACCCAACTCAAAGGGTACTATATTTTTTTCACCTCTTACACATCTCATATAGAGGATGGAGAGAGATAGGACTATGTTCTCATGGGGTCACAGCATGCTAGCTTAGCTATACCATGAGATAGGTCAACTAGTGAGGTATCAGCGGGAGAGTCTGTCGATATACACACTCTTGCAAATTTGGATATTTGAGCATTTCACATGTACACATCCACAGGGAGTTCTAGTGATGGTAGATGCAAGCACAACAAGAGCCTTCATATATCCCTTGAGAGATATTTGGCAGTTTGGAGATATGCTCTATTGGAGAGTACATCTAGACCGCATTTCAAGCACTAATGTGATATGGAGACCCTATTGTCAAATTATAGAATGGCTTGATACATGATTCCAAATGAGACATTCACAGCAGCATAAGCTGCTAGATGGTCATCAAATTCATATAGTGATGCCCTACTATTATGATTGGGTGATGAGGCAATTTGACTTGTTACAGGGAGTCCCTAAGGTAGTACCTCGCTATGTACATCCAAAGAGATACTATCAGAGACTTGGCACCATACGCTAACTATCAATAGTAGACATAGAGGATAGCAATGCAGAGGAGACAGAGGACATAGAGGTATCGTTAGATGTGACCTATTCAGGCATGAGCTGGGATTACATTAGGTACTAGAGTTTGGAGGGGATCCATCCTATCTTTCCCGAGAATTATCCCATAGGTGACCTAGGCTTTACAAAGGGGATACACTGGGATAGTGGAGCCATAGAAGAGGATGTGGAGATTAGATATGAGGGGGATCACATCCCTGAGGGAGATACCATGGAGGAGGAGAGAGCAGATAGAGCTGAGGAGAGAGAAAAAGACATGCCCCCAGCTGGTGATACTAGTGCAGATATACCTATCACTCGCACATCACCACTGAGATCACGACGGCCCCCATGGGCCCACATAGAGACACCACCATCAAGACCTAGATATATCAAGCATGGAGAGAGTAGTCACTCCATGCCCCCACCATCTAGACACTTTAGTGACATCCAGGAGAAAGACCCAGGTATGAAATTTGATTGAATATGTGATTTGATTTGAGATAAATAGAACACTAGACTGATAAAAGTTTTCTTTCTATAGCTAGCATAGTAGAGTGGAGGATATTTTTATTTGAGGTTATCAAGGATACAATTATATCCTACCAACTACTAGTTGATGAGCAAGAGTTTTCCATCGGTCATAGAGATCCTGATAGGCATGCCGACATCTTTGTATGCATCCAACAAGAGCTGAGAATGTGTAGAGAAAGAGAGGAGAAGCTGATGGCAAAGGTATGGAGTCTCCAAGGAGGTTCACATGGTATGAGCATATCCAGGAGCCATACACAGACACACAAATCTTCATCTTCCTAGCACAGAGCAGAGAGATCTGGGAGTCACCGACCATCAAAGCGACATAGTGATAGATGTAGTGATGGATAGGGCCATTGGCCACATATGTATCAAAACTTTGAAAACTCTTTTTGATGAATGAAAAACTTTCTCTACTGATTAGTTCTATGTTTGATTACTATGTTTTCATCAATATAAAACTTAATAGAAAGAAAGAAAGAGAGAAAGAAAGTGCATAAACATATTCAATATGTAATTTTGATAAAACTACATATCTTATAAAATGGATCTTTATAAGGAATACATAAATGCATGTGGAAAAAATGAAATTAAGGGTAATAACATTTAAGATGCATAATATTAATGGGTTCCTTAAAAGAAACACCATCCATATCAGCAAGTTTGTAAGCACCTGAACCAAAGTCTTCAATAACAACAAGAGGTCCAAGTCAATTAGGGCTAAATTTTCCTTTCTTGCCCGGTAAAGCATTCACATTTTGCTAGTTCTCATAAAGGACTAAATCACCAACCACAAATGTTCATTCAATTACCTTATGATTGTATTGTTTCTGAAGAGATTTATTATAAGCTTCGATATGTTCTAGTGCATGTTGTATACAAATAAATGTACCTTCATAGAATTAGGGTTAATCATCAACAATAAGTGACTTAATAACTAAATAAAACCACAATTGAGAAACTATTTAACACAATCAATGAATAATTGAGCATCCTATGGATCTCTAACTAAGATGTTAATACGTGAGCTCTCAGAAAGCTCTCATTAATGACAATCCTAGAATGAGAATGATGAAGATAAAACAATGCTAAAGCTAACAATTATCAAGATAAATGCTAAAATTGCTCTTAAATGTTTTTCTAAATTCAAATTGCAAGAGGTTTGATGCAATTCTCAGATAGGTGGTTGATTAATTATGAAGGATTTTAGCCTTCCTTTTATAGATTTTCCAATAGTAGGGGGTGTAGTTGTGTTACATCATGATTGAGTTGGGGTTAAGTCTTTGGTTCCACCCTTTGAAGACAAAGCAAAGTTTGTGTCCTCAAAGCTTGGGACAAGTAGACAAGATGGATGGTTGAGATTCCTTTTCACTTTGAGTGAATGAGATTCAATTGGGCTTAATCCATGTGAATGTCTTTCCTCAAATTTCATTGGTTGTTTGATTTTATCTCCTTTTGGTTTGTTGAGAGTAATTGGAATTTATTAATTGATTTAATTAATTTATTTTAGCCATGTACCCCTTGAATGGGTTGAATATAATTTAATCGAAAACTATACAATTAATTGAATTAATTGTATTTTTTATTTGATTGCACTTGATTAAAATGCTCTCAATTTTGATTTTGATTGAATTAAGACTTGATTTTCATTTTGATTGGCTAAATATGCATTGTGATTCAATTGATTCAGTTTTGTCCTTGATTTGCTTTGATTTGACTCAATTTTCTTTGAATTATTATTAAATTGTCTTTTTCCATTTTTAGATGATTACAAATGCCCCTCTTTGAGTTGACGTGCGAAGCATGTCAATTCAAAGAATACTCTGATCTTGCTCGATGATAGGTCCTGATTCAATGATGGTTGATCTTTGATGTTCATTTGATGGTCGATCCTTTGATTTTTGATACGAGATTTCTGTAGGTAATGATTGATATGAAAATCTCTTGATTGATGTGGTTCTGATGATCATTTTGATATGATGCCCCTTTCAGTTGATTACAAAATTTTTTCTGATAAAAGCTTTCGCTTTGATTTGATGATCGGTCCCTTGATTTCTGATTATATGATTGCATGCCCCCTTGGGAAATGAATCGAAATGATTTTGGATGATTTGTTTGAGATTGGGAAATTTTGATTTGTTTCCCGATATAGAAATTTGGAGATGCCCTAATCATGAGAGAATTTGATAAGAAAAGATTTGAGTGATAAGATGTTGTTGATGCTCTAGATAAGTTGATGATGGTTTGGTATCATTTGATGGCAGTCAGAATCACTTTGTTGATGTTGATGTCAATCTAATAGGATAAGTTGATGGGTTGATATTTCTCTCTCAAGATCTAGAGAGACAAAACAATGATTTTCCTTCCTCATGATATAGAGTTAGGAGATTTGATGTGCTCAAGATGAGCAAATGGATGATAGGATAACTTGATTGATGTTAGATGATCAATTGGATGATTTGACTAATTGATATTTGATACAACATGATCAGATGATACAAAAGTATGGATTGATAGAATAGAAGGTGATGAATAGGATTAGGTTACCCCTATTTGATGGATCAAACATTTGAAGATGTATCTTGATGATGTTGATGTACCTTTGATGATCATATTGAGCAATATTTTTGATGATGGATATTTTAGACATTGATGATATTGATCAGGACTTTGATTATATTGATGGACCTTTGATGATGTCATTGATCATTTGATGTTTGATTTGGTCTTTTGATAATGATAAATCCACCTCCTTTTAGATTTTCCTCTTGCAAATTGAGCTAAGAAAGGCCAAACAATATATACAATGCATCTAATTTAAGATGTATGCAGCTAACTATCATTATTCAAGATTGAGAGCTTATTTTCATCATCGAGCTTTTGGAACATGAAATTGGTACAAGCCTCACTAGTTTGACCATGATGATATGAATACCTCTTTCCTCGGATGTTAATAATTTCAAGTAAATAGACAAAGAATTGATCCCTTTCATATACAAATGTCCTTGATGATTCTTTAATGATCATGTCATTAGACAGATTCACATATTATTATGAATCAACCTTACAAGCACTCAAGTAGCAATCAAGAAAATATCATGTCTTCATCATCGCTCATCTAGTCAAAGACTTCATCGATTTGCTAAAAAGACTTGATTCCAAAAATTTAGTAACACTTTGAACATTTTTGCTTTTTTTTTTAGATCCATATTTCAAAAACTTCATCCACTTTGATCCTTAGTTATGTTTAAGCCTTTTAGATTTTGATCTTATTTGATTAAGATTTTTAGATTTTGATCTGATTTTTCAAATTTTGTCATTTAAATCAAGTATTTGGATGTTTGAAATGTGATATTGATCAATAAGTTCAAGTGTAGCCATTTTTCAATTTTGATGCAATGATTTGAGCCAACTGTTGTTTTCTTTACAAAAGCTCATTGAATTTGGATTGGTGCCCCCAGTTTGATTTAGCAAAGATCATGCTTTGTTGGGCAATGCAACTTTTGAGTATTTACTTAAGATTTGCAATTTTTAGATTTTTTTATTTTCATTTTTTTTTGAATTTTTAAAAGATTTATGATGTTTTTTGAATTTTTGAGATTTCTTATGTTTTTGGATTTTAGAGATTTTTTATTTTTTTTGGATTTTAGATATTTTGATTTTTTTGGATTTTCTCAGAAACATTTTCTCTTTTTTAGATTTTTAGAGATTACTAGTTCTCAAGCAAGATCACCTTGAATTTCCCCAATGTCTAGCAAGGTATAGGATTTGCAAACTGATGGATGTAAGATGAATAGGCCATGATGGATGAAGCAAGTGTGTTACCTATAGGACTATCTCCTCAAGATTATCCAAGCTACGGAAAAATAATATCTCAATATAGGCCAATGATGTGGTGTTGAATAGCATATAGAATAATGACCTAGTGTCATGACAATGGTCCAAAGGAGTGAACATATCAAGAGACTTTCTATAACATATTTTCTTTTTTTCATTTTTCATTTGGATCAAGATCAAGGGATTAATGTGGATAGGATCACACAATCATGATAAAGGGGTGATGAAGGCTATGAGTGAATGGTTTGGGATCATGGGAAGGTTTCTTAGGAATAAGAAAGGTGGCTTTAGGATATGCAAGATCATGATAAGGTAGTGTGAATGCAACAAGTGAATAGGTTGATGGATAAGATAACTCATGTCAAGATGTTTAATGCTCATAGATATGTTCAACCTTGTCAAGATCAAAGGTGAAAGATGGAGTACGGGTGCAAGTGAGATAAATGGTAGAAAGATAAAGGATATGATGAATGAAACTCACCCCCAAGTATAGAGTGCAAGAGAGAGGAATTACGCATGATGCCTATTTGCCAGGTTTTCATCATGGTTCTTGTCCAAGATGCCACAAGAAGTGGTTTTCACCATAGGATGGATTTCTTTTCTTTTCTTTTCTTTTCTTTTTTCCTTTTTTTTTTCTTAATTTTCTCTTTTTGGATGAACTCAAGCTTCATGCTCTTTGGATAATCCTATAAAAGGTATGATATGATGAGCCATGGCTACTAAAAATTATACTCAAAGATGTTGATAGGGTGATGGAAAGGTGATATGGTGGATAAGGTAGAGGGTGGCTAAAGATTTATGAAATGGATTGGATAAGGGAAATGGAAGGATAATGAATGAGAGGATAATAAGTATTTCCATGTGTGGGCATGAAAAATAAAATGGAAGGATAATGAATAGGAGGATAAGAAGTATTATCAAGACCAACATCGATACACACATTGAAGGGTAGTGGAATAATGGAGGAAAAATGGGTGAAATAGCTTGGAATTTTGATGTAAGAGAGGATATGGATCTTTGGACACAAGGACTCAAAATGGATGGATGAGATGGAATGTGTTTGGGATAATGTGAAGTGGAAGCCTTTGGAAGCTTGAATGTCAACTTTGATTTCTCTTTCATGTGTAAGTCCTTCAAAAGTGACTTGGGAATCTACACTTTCTTTGATTTGTCTTTCCTTTTGGATGCTTTAGAATGCATTTCTTCGATGAGGGATTTAGGAACCCACATTTTCTTTGATTTTTATTTTTTCTTGATGGACCTTTGTGGTCTCTTGAATATTTCTTTTTTTCTTTCATTCACATGTTGTTTATATTGGACATGGTGCCCTTCATACATAAGTGGATTCTTGGATTTCTAAATTTTATGTTGCGCATTCAAATTTCTTCCAAAGGACATGGGATTGGTGGATGAATAAGGTTGATATGGATGGGTTCATATGGAGGGTTCATAGGGATGGGTGTTTGGTTTCTCAAGTATGTATGTCTTTGTTGATCTTGATAGGATATAGGGTAAGTGGATTGTGGGATAGGGATGGTAGGAAAGGTTGATGGAGAAATGTAAGGGCCCAATATAGATGGAAGATTTGAAGGTTTCAACTTTGGGATGTAGGGACCAAGGATGGATTTGGAGGATGTAGAAGGAATATGGTTATGTGAAAATGGAGATAAATGAAATGTGGGAGGGATATCAACATCTTTATTTTGAGTTTTATGGACAAGGCTTTCATTTTTTGGATTTATCTTTGTACCAATAGGCTTATATGTAGCTTTGATAGGAGTGACTTTGATAGGAGCAGTTGAAGCTTGAGATAGATATGGAGGCTTATGAAAAGTGGATGTTGGGATACTTTGATCTTGACAAGGATCTTTTGATAGCCTAGGAAGAATACTTTTCTTTTCATTTTCAATAAGTTCATCAGAGATGGAAGGTATACTTTGATCTTGCTTAGGATATGGGTATGATATAGAAGATGAAGGAATATGGGGTGTTTGAGATGGAAGGGTATCTTCTTGAAAGAAATGGAAGGGTATGAAGGGTTCATCATGAGACTCTTGGGGTATGGGACTTTGGTCAACTATAGGATAAGAAGTGATAGTAGCTTGATTTTGATCCTTAATAAGACTTGTTTCTTTGCACTTTTGATTAGTCTCTTGACATGGAGCCACTTCTAAGGACAATGTAGGAGTTTAAATCTGCATGAGGGATTCTTCAATGAATGATGGATGTCCATTTGAAATAGGAATGATAGGTGTTAGGAATAAGGTGTCTCAACCTTGGATAATTCATATTCTTATTATTTGTTTTGTAAATGTATTTTTTGCAAATAATGTAATTAAGTGTGAGTGTACATGTCTAGTTGGCATGTTGATGTGTCACTCCACTTGATGTGTTGGCATCTTGTGCGTAAGGAGATCATGACTGAAATGGTCATGATGGATTCCTATGACGCGTAAGAACTATTTAAGGAATGTGCTATGACAGGTGTAAGAGCATCTTATGACTTGGGCCTATTTGGGTGCCCAAGAAGAAGTGGTTGGTGTGTGTAAGAGAATATGCCAAAAATAGGTTGGTATGATAGATTCTCTTACACTTCTCTTGTGACCATTATTTTTGGTGGATTCTATGACAAGCTGTCATAGTCTATTTTAGGGATGGATGCCTATTCTTGGGATTGCATGTAACAACTGTGTACATGTGGCTTTGTGCATGGGTCTTGGTGGTTGTACCTATTTTTGGGTCCAGAGGAGTCTATATATATGATGTTTCTCCTATGGGAGAGATATAACAAAAATTTAAGTCTTGTTGGCTTTGTCTCTCATTTCCTGAAAGAACTTGCATTGCAAGTGTATTGTAATCTTTGTGTTGAAGCTAATACATTGTGCAGGTTTTGGAGTGCTGGGGTTTTTTACCGAAAGGTTTTCCCCAGGGTATATCATTGTGTCATTCTCTATTTTTCTGTATGTGGTTGCAATATCTTTTTTAAAGTAGTTAACAAATTTGAAATTGTAAGGATTTATAAGAATTTGCACAATACTCTCCTATAGAGATTAGTGTAGGAAGCTATTTCCACACCTGAGTTTCCTTACAAGTGGTATCAGAGCTTGATCAAATTTTGATCCTAGTTGTTGGGTAGGGTTTTTTGAGCTGATCTCAAGTTTGAGTGGGAGTTTTTTTGCAGAGCATTCTGAATCTTATTTGCAGATTGAGATGGCAAGTTCATCATATGGAAGAATGGAGGTGGAGAAATTTAATGGCACTAATTTCAAGTTGTGGAAACTCAAGATGGAAGACATGTTGGAAGATCATGACCTATGGGAAGCAACTTCAAGTGCTACAAGACCAAAAACTATAGCTCAAGCAGATTTGGATATCAAAGACCGTAAAGCTAAGGGTCTCATAAGACTCTGTTTAACCAATGCAATCCTTCTGAATGTTCTAGATGAGAAAACCACAAATAGTTTATGCGAAAGACTTGCGGCCGTGTATTAGGCCAAATCTCTAGTTCACAAGTTGTTCCTGAGGAAGAACTTGTACTCTCTATGAATGGAGGAAGGTGGATCCTTAACGGATCATTTAAATGCATTTAATCTGCTGGCTGCACAATTGACATCAGCTGGTGTCAAGTTAGAGGAGGAGGATCGTTGCTACACACTTTTGCGTTCTTTACCGGATTCATGGGACCATCTTGTGATGGCTCTCAGAAGAACTTTAGTCACCTTCAAAATGGATGATGTGGTGTCTCCACTGCTATCAGAGGAGATGTGGAGAAAGGGTTCCATTTTGGAAAAAGAAGCCCTTACTGTTCGTGGGAGATCCACTGAAAGAGGGAAGAAAAATGAAAATAAGTTTGACAATAAGGGTAGATCCAAATCCCGTGGGAAGTCAAAGACTTCCAATAAGTCCAAGGAAAAATGTTGGAACTGTGATAAATCTGGGCACTTCCGTAAAGACTGTAATTAGCTGAAGAAGAAGAAGAAAGGTTTAGATTTAGCTTCAGAAAGATCTCAAGAAGATGGCGATGCATTCATCGCAGCTTTGGCAGCCCATGCATCTGATGATGTGTGGTTGGTTGACTCAGGTGCATCTTTTCACATGACCTCTCATCGAAACTGGTTCTCAAAATATGAAGAGTTCGATGGTGGAAAGGTGTACTTGGGTGATGATTCTCACCTAAAGATAGTTGGATGCAGAAGGGTCACTATCAAATTTCCTGATGGATGAGTAAAGGGAATCAACAGAGTTATGGACATTCCAGGTTTGGCATGAAACCTATTATCTGTAAGTATGCTGAATGATGTAGGTGTGCAAGTTGTTTTTTCGAAAGAAGGATGCAAGATGATAAGAGGATCGATAGTGCTTGCAAGGGGTACTAGGAGAGGTACCTTATTTCAGCTAGATGCATGTATTCCTCTATGTAATAGTTCTTCATCCTCACCATTTGAACAAGCAGTGAAGAAGTCTGTGGCTATTGGTTCCGATGGTAGTGCAAATAGTTTGGAAGGTAAGCTTCCTGCAGAAAAGACAATGTTGTGGCATATGAGATTTGGCCACATTGGTGAAAAGGGTCTCAGAACCCTGAAAAATAAAAATCTCATTGAGGGGTTAAATGATTGCAATCTTGAGTTTGACTTTTTTGAACACTATGTCTATGGTAAACAAAATCATGTTTAGTTTTACTCTAGTTCTCACAAATCTTCTAATGTTTTGGATCTTATTCATTCTGATGTATTTGGTCCTGTAAAAGTTCCTTCAATCTCCAAGTCTGTATTTTTTATATCTTTCATAGATGATTACAGTAGAAGGACGTGGATTTATTTCCTTAAAATTAAGACACGAGTCTTTAGTCAGTTCAAGGAATTTAAAGCTCTTGTAGAGAATCAGACTAGTAAGAAGATTAAGTGTGTGAGAACTGACAATGGTGGTGAGTTTTGCTCAGCAGAGTTTGAACAGTTCTGTAAAGAACAAGGTATCGAGAGGCATAAGACAACTCCTTATACCCCACAGCAAAATGGAGTTGTAGAGAAAATGAACAAGACACTGATGGAGAAGGCTAGGAGTATGCTTAGTGGAGCTGGTTTAGAACAAAGGTTTTGGGCCGAAGCTATGGCCACTGCTTGCTATCTGGTTAACAGATCTCCTACATCAGCCCTTGTTGGTAAGACACCCATGGAGGTGTGGTCTGGTAAGAAGCCTTCCATCAGACATCTTCATGTTTTTGGTTGTGAAGCTTATGCACATGTTCCAAAGGAGAAAAGATCTAAGTTGGAAAACAAAGCTGTTAAATGTATTTTCATCGGATACAGTGCTGGTGTGAAAGGATACAAGCTTTGGGATCTTGTGACTAGTAAGGTGTTGTATAGTAGAAATTTTATTTTCAGAGAGCTAACATCTTCTCCTATTGTGCTACAACCAGATGAAAAAGAAAAGGAAAAAGATGTTGTTCAGTTGCCTCCTACCCCTGAGAAGACTGAACAGAGAGACCATGTTGGGTCTAATGATGAGGAGAGCTCTAGCAGCTCTGATAGTTCAGAAGAAGAAGAAGAACAACCTCAACCGCAGCCCTTGAGGAGATCCATGAGAGAAAGAAAGCAACCAGAAAGGTTTGGTTATTCTATGTTAGATTCCAGTTGTGCCTTTTCTTTGATTACTAACACTGATGAGCCTAGATCTGTGAAAGAGGCTTTGGGCATGGAAGATGCAGGTTCCTGGATTGAGGCTATGGATGATGAGATGGCTTCATTGGAGAAAAACAAAACTTGGGACCTTGTACCTTTGCCTAAAGGGAGAAAATCTGTTGGGTGTAAATGGGTGTTCAAGAAGAAATTCTGTGCAGATGGCAGTGTTGAAAGGTATAAAGCTAGATTGGTTGCAAAGGGGTATTCACAGGTAGAGGGAATAGATTATGGTGAAATATTCTCTCCTGTTGCAAATTTGATATCTATTAGATTTCTGTTATCTCTTGCTACATCATATGATTTAGAGATAGAACAGATGGATGTAAAGACAGCTTTCCTTCATGGTGATTTGGAGGAAGAGATTTATATGTCACAGCCTGAGCACTACATTGTTAAAGGTAAAGAATCCTTAGTTTGCAGATTAAAGAAATCTCTATATGGTTTGAAGCAATCTCCTAGGATGTGGTACCTTAAGTTTGATGCCTTTGTGTTGTTAATTGGATTTGTAAGATCAAAATTAGATCATTGTGTTTATTTCAGAGTTGAAAATGATCACCTTCTTATTGTTGCATTATATGTTGATGATATGTTGCTGTTTGGGAAGGGTAAGGGTATGATTTCTGATTTTAAATCTCAGTTGTCAGCATAGTTTGAGATGAAAGATCTTGGGGCAGCTAGGTACATCTTGGGTATGGAAATCAGTAGAGACAGGTCTAACAGAAAACTTTGGTTGAGTCAGAGTAAGTAGGTGAAGTCTATGTTGGACAGGTTCAGCATGGCAGATTGTAGACCACTATGTGTTCCTATTTCTGTGGGAACAAAGTTATTTGTAGATGATTGTCCAAAATCTCCTAGTGAGGTGGAGGACATGAGTAGAGTACCTTATGCTAGTGTAGTTGGTAGTCTTATGTATGCTATGGTCTGTACTAGACTAGACATTTCCCAAGCAGTGGGAGTCCTGAGTCAGTTTATGGCTAATCCTGGATGGGTACATTGGGATGCAGTTAAGCGAGTATTCAGATATTTGAGGGGTACATTAGATTACTCCATATGTTATCATGGTAACTCTTCTGGATCTCTGCATTCAGTTTGTATTCATGGGTTTGTGGATTCAGATTGGGCAGGTGATATTAACAGCAGGAGATCCACCAGTGCTTATGTGTTCCCTATGTTTGGTGGTGCCATTAGTTGGATGAGTAAGCGACAACCTGTGGTTGCTTTGTCCACTACAGAAGCTGAGTACATGGCTGCTACTCATGCTTGTAAAGAAGCCATTTGGCTTACAAGATTATGTTCTGATGTTGGTGTTGATGTAGAACAGATTACTATTTGGTGTGATAGTCAGAGCACTATTTGCCTTGCAAAGAATCCAACTTTCCATGCCAGAACGAAGCACATTGATGTGTAGTTTCACTTTGTGAGAGATATGGTGGAAGATGGAAAGGTAAACTTGGAGAAGGTAGATACTATGAAGAATGTTGCAGATGCATTAACGAAACCAGTGGGCACTGAGAAGTTCAGATGGTGTTCGGAGTCTATGGGCCTTTTGGCCTATAGTGGTTAAAGTTCCTGTTATGTTCCTATTTCTCTACAAGGTGTTCGACAAGTGGGAGAATGTTAGGAATAAGGTGTCTCAACCTTGGATAATTCCTATTCTTATTATTTGTTTTGTAAATGTATTTTTTGCAAATAATGTAATTAAGTGTGAGTGTACATGTCTAGTTGGCATGTTGATGTGTCACTCCACTTGATGTGTCAGCATCTTGTGCGTAAGGAGATCATGACTGAAACGGTCAAGACGGATTCCTATGACACGTAAGAACTATTTAAGGAATGTGCTATGATAGGTGTAAGAGCATCTTAAGACTTGGGCCTATTTGGGTGCCCAAGAAGAAGTGGTTGGTGTGTGTAAGAGAATATGCCAAAAATAGGTTGGTATGACAGATTCTCTTACACTTCTCTTGTGACCATTATTTTTGGTAGATTCTATGACAAGCTGTCATAGTCTATTTTAGGGATGGACACCTATTCTTGGGATTGCATGTAACAACTGTGTACATGTGGCTTTGTGCATGGGTCTTGGTGGTTGTGCCTATTTTTGGGTCCATAGGAGTCTATATATATGATGTTGCTCCTATGGGAGAGATATAACAAAAATTTAAGTCTTGTTGGCTTTGTCTCTCATTTCCTGAAAGAACTTGCATTGCAAGTGTATTGTAATCTTTGTGTTGAAGATAATACATTGTGCAGGTTTTGGAGTGCTGGAGTTTTTTACCGAAAGGTTTTCCCCAAGGTATATCATTGTGTCATTCTCTATTTTTCTGTATGTGGTTGCAATATCTTTGTTAAAGTAGTTAACAAATATGAAATTGTAAGGATTTATAAGAATTTGCACAATACTCTCCTATAGAGATTAGCGTAGGAAGCTGTTTCTGCACCTGAGTTTCCTTACAATAGGCATTGTAGCACATGAAGGCTTTAAGTCTACAACCTTTGAATCATGAAAGAAGTTTATAGCAAGATGTAGGTTAGCTTGGATCTCTTTTAGAGGTAGCCCTTGAGGGTATACATAGTCATTATGAAAATTGTTTGGATCTTTGTTTGATGGAGGAATATTGGATAGCTTTGCTTCTATATGAAATGGGGGAATGGTGGAATAGGTGAAAGCTATAAGAGGACCACTACTAGACATGTGTTCATAAGCTTGATCTTGCTTGAGAATAGTATCTTCATTAGATGAGTCATTTGGATTTTCAATTTCAATTATGTCATCATCAATGAGATTTTGGATTTTATGTTTCAACTCCATGCAATCTGAATTTTCATGCTCATTATGTCTATGATATGCACAATAGTTTCTCAAAAAGATTAAACCACATGAAGTGATTTGAGGCAACGTGATGAGATCATTTTCAAGGAGGTTTTCCAAAGCTGACTTGTATGAAATTCCAAAAGGAGTAAATGATCTATCCCAAGGATATTTGGATGTTTTTGTGTTTCTCCAAGAGTTTCCATATGATGAATATTGTTGAGATGGGACTAATTCCTCTTGATTTCCTTGATCGAAGAAGAGATTCTATTGATATTTTGAAATAGGTTCTTCATCAAATATTGGTTTATCATTAGGATATTTTTGATCAAATATAGGATTTTCATGATATTCTTTTTGATCAAATTTTGAATTATCAAAGATATGACATTCATGAGGTTTTTCTTGATCATAGAGGTAAGGAAACAATGTTCTTAATGAGAGTTGGTTGGATAATGTTTCCATTTCTTGAATTTTTGTGAATAGAATATTCTTTTGAATCTTTATTTTTAATTGATTTTTGGATCTTAATGAATGTTTTCTTTTTGTAATCAAAGACCTTCAAGCACAACACAATGATTTTATCAATTATCACAAGAAATTATTTCAAGCAACCTACCTAAGGTCAAATTTGGCTTTTAAATGGCTCTAATGAGGTAGGCTTGCTAATTTATCAAGGATTTAGTATGTATTCCATTCAAATAGACTTTAATCTCTCATCCCCCAAGTATGTTAAGGGGCTTCCCACACACACCAAGGTATGATTTTGCGCAATCCATGAGGACTACTAGAGGAAGGTTGAAAATTTTAAAATCCATTTGTCACACACCCCATTAAGGATGCATGCATTTCATTTTAGAGTGGGTTGGATTCCCATGGCAAAAAGAAAGCGTATCCCACTTTGGGCTGTCCCTCTCATCGACCTCGTTAAAGAAAACTCGGGAGGCGAGCCCAACTAAATTTCTAGGATGGTATTCTTTGTAGGACGTTATTTTTTGTTTCTTTTTTTGCATGCAAATAATTTTTTATTTTTTTTAGCACTTTTTAACAAACAGAGTTAACAAGGTTCAATTTCCTCACCCACTAACTAATGAGAATCGAGTATTGCTACTCCTTTCTACAAACAAGGGGTTTTGATTAAGTGTTTGGGTCTTTGATCCCTCTTAATTACTAGATTTTAAATGCATCGAATGCCACAAGATAAGGGAAAAATTGACTAGTTTAGGCTTACCTCCTTTGTAGCTAACCGAAGTTAGGGGCATTTTTAAGTGATTTCATTATTTTCATCTCACCTTGGCAATAGCTCCTTCCAGGTGTGTTTGTCCTCCAGCAAGTTAGTCAAACACTAACAATCACAATGAGGGGAAACCAAAATCTAACATGACAAAGCAAAGATTTATGTAATAAATTTTAAGTACTTTAATTGCAAATTTTCAAAGAAAAATCTGAACTAAGGGCTAAAGATCCAATTTAAAGAAACAAATTTCTATTTATAAGCTTCAATCATAGCAAGGTATTTTTGATATACCTGATTGTCTTCATCTTGTGTTAACTCAAGAATAGCTTTGATGTGTGCTTTGTTTTCCCTTTTGATTTTCTTAGCTAGTGACTTCTCTTCTTTGTTAAACCTAGTTTCTGGCTTCTGCACCTTTTGATGTCTGCTCATTTACTGTCAAATTTTACAAATAGAGAGTTAGATGATAGAATTAATCAACCTGCAAACAAATTCTGACAAAAAATTGAAAGTGACATTGTCCTGCAAATAGGCAATATTAAACTATTTACAAGTGTAAGTTAACTATTAGCAAGCAACACTGACAAGTGCAACAGGCGACACAGAAACTTTAATAGGCATAAACAATTTATTGATAAGCGTAAACACTATTTTAAGATGCGTGAACTATTTAAGTCAAAGTGACACTTTAAAAATAACAAGTGTAAGAGAATGATAGTAGGCGTGACTTGTTATCCAAAATGCTTCACAAAGCTTGGTCACAGGTGACAATGAATTATCGGTAGACAACACTTCTTTACTCACAGGCGTTACTTCTTTATGCAAAGGCAATACAACTTTATTGTGTAGGCATGATTTCTTCAATAACAGGTGACAACAAAGAATGTAAGACAAAATAAAAAGTGTTAACTAGGCATAAATGTTCAGTGAATAAGTGGTGATATAGATCTGGTAAGCATCATCAAAAGGATTACAGGCGTGATTGAATTAGCCGTAGGCGTGATTTAACCTATTTCCTGCAAACATTCCATGGAAAATAGAAGAAAAAAGCATACAAAAGATGATCCAAATGATAAAAATGATAACATGAGGCTTACTGCCCCACGGTGGGTGCCATTTTGTATACAAATAAATGTACCTTCATAGAATTAGGGTTAATCATCAACAACAAGTGAAATAATAACTAAATACAACCACAATTGAGCAACTATTTAACACAATCAATGACTAATTGAGCATCCTATGGCTCTCTAACTAAGATGTTAATGAGTGAGATCTCAACAAGCTCTCATTAATGATAGTCCTAGAATGAGAATGATGAAGATAAAACAATGCTAAAGAGCTAAAAATTATCAAGATAAATGCTAAAATTGCTCTTAAATTCTTTTCTAAATTCAAATTGCAAGAGGTTTGATGCAATTCTCAGATAGGTGGTTGATTAATTATGAAGGATTTTAGCCTTCCTTTTATAGATTTTCCAATGGTAGGGGGTGTAGTTGTGTTTAATCATGATTGAGTTGGGGTTAAGTCTTTGGTTCCATCCTTTGAAGACAAAGCCAAGTTTGTGTCCTCAAAGCTTGGGACAAGTAGACAAGATGGATGGTTGAGATTCCTTTTCACTTTGAGTGAATGAGATTCAATTGGGCTTAATCCATGTGAATGTCTTTCCTCAAATTTCATTGGTTGTTTGATTTTCTCTCCTTTTGGTTTGTTGAGAGTAATTGGAATTTATTAATTGATTTATTTTAGCCATGTACCCCTTGAATGGGTTGATTTTAATTTAATCAAAAACTATACAATTAATTGAATTAATTATATTTTTGATTTGACTGCACTTGATTAAAATGCTCTCAATTTTGATTTTGATTGAATTAAGACTTGATTTTTGTTTTGATTGGCTAAATATGCATTGTGATTCAATTTTTTCCTTGATTTTCTTTGATTTGAATCAATTTTCTTTGAATTATTATTAAATTGTCTTTGTCCATTTTTAGGTGATTACACATGTATTCGTTGTTCATCCAACATTTCTAATTCTTGTAAGTGTTGTTCATGAAAAGTATCTTTATCAATTATCCCATGAAATGAAACATGTAAAGAAGGTATTTCTAGTTCCAAAGGCATAATAGCATCAGCACCATAAACAAGGTTGTAAGGAGAAGTATCTGTGGTAGTACGAACACTAGTCCTATAGGCCCATAAAGCATAAGTCAATTGAGGATGCCAATCTTTCTTATGCTTATTAACTATTTTTCTCAAGATTTGTTCAATAATTTTATTTGATGCTTCAGCTTGTCCATTAGATTGAGGATAGTAAGGAGTTGAAAATCTATGTTGAATCCTATATTTCTCCAAGAATTTTGTGACTTCTTTGTTTTTAAAAGAGGTTCCATTATTCAAAATTATCATCGAAGGAATACCAAATCTTGTTATGATATTATTAAGGATGAAATAAAAAATAACATCCATCATTGTTGAATGAAGAGAAACAACTTCAATCCACTTTGTGAAATAATCGGCAGCAGTGAGAATGTAAGTATGTCCTTGAGAAGAAGCTGGTGAGATTTTTCCAATAAGATCAAAATCCCAAACACTAAAAGGCCATGGAGAAACTTGATTACAAAGCTCACAAGCAGGAGCATGAATCAAATTACTATGTTGTTGACATTGAGGACATTTCTTAACAAACATAAAAGAATCATGTTCCATTGTTTGCCATTAATATCCCATTCAAAGCAATTTATTAACTAGGGATTTTCCACCAAAATGTCCCTCACAAGAACTAGAATGAGCCTCTGCTAAAGCTATAGGAATTTTAGTTCTATTGAGACATCTTAATAATAATCCTTCATAAGAGCATTTGTAAAGCGTATCTCCTAAAATGATGTAATGTACTACAAGTTTCCTAATATGATTACACATGTTCCTTGTTGCTGATTCAGGAAAAGTACCATCCTTCAAAAAATGAAAAATATGTGAATACCATTCATCCAAATGTAAATTGAAATAGTCAGAGGAAATCTTGTCAGAAATTGCAGGGCATTTAAGAGTTTGTATAGTAAATTGAAAGTTTTCAGCATTGTTCTCAAGACAAACCAAGGAAGCTGCGCTTGCCACGACGTCTGCATGTCAATTATCCTTCCTAGGTAAAGTCTGAATCATATAAGAGGAGAATTGTGAAATCACATCAAGAGATAAATCTCTATATTGTGTCATTTTAGAATTTTTAGTTTGAAATCCTCCTTTTGTGTCATTTTAGCATTTTGAGATTGAGGGATGAAGCTGCTCGTAGTCCAGCTATAAGAGCTTCATACTCCGCAATGTTATTAGTCCAAGGAAAGGTTAATTTATATGATAAAGGGATGGGTTTTTTCATAGGTAGAATCAAGATGATACCCACACCAGAACCTATCTTACACTTAGACCCATCAAAATATAATTCCAAAATATCATCTTGTTGAATAGCTAGGATATTATTATTAGGAAATTCTATTGAAGTAGAACCTTTATCTGAGTGAGGAAAAGGAGCTTTAGCTAGATAATCTATCAATGCTTGTCCCTTAATAGACTTTTGAGAAATAAAATTAAGATAAAATTTGGTAAGAAACATCACCCATTTTGCCAACCGGCCAGAGAGATCAGTTTGTGAGAAAAGATGTTTCAAAGGATCAAATTTGAAAATCACATTAACTTCAACATTTATGAGATAATGTCTGAGTTTCTGACATGCATAAACTACAACTAGACATTTTCTTTCTAAATTTGTATATCTTATTTCATAATCCAATAAAGTCTGACTAGTGTAATACACAGGTCATTCTTTACCATTATCATCAATTTGAGCTAACAACACATTGACCGCCCGTGGACTCGCTGAAGTGTATAAATGAAATGGTTTATCAAAATTAGTAGGCTAAAAAATAGGAGGATTCACAAGATACTCCTTAAATTGCTCAAAAGTTTGTTTACACTCATCATTCCAAGAGAAAGTGGTATCCTTTCTAAGTAATGAAGTAAAAGGGATAGTTCAGTCCACTAAATTAGAAATAAAGAAACGAATAGCTTGTGTTTTTCCTTGTAAACTTCATAAATTAGAAATATTCTTAGAGGGAGGCATATTAAAAATAGCTTCAATCTTTTCAGTGCCTACTTCAATGCCTCTCTTAGAGATTATAAACCCTAATAATTTACCAAAATCAACTCCAAAGACACATTTCTTAGGATTCAGCCTCATATTATAACTTCTAATTCTTTCAAATATCTCTCATAAAATAGTAACATGATCTTCTCTTTGTATAGATTTTTCCAAGATATCATCCACGTAATCTTCAAGAATCTTATGAATGTAATTATGAAAAATTAGGGTCATAGCCCGCTGATAAGTTGCTCCTGCATTTTTTAATCCAAAAGGCATCATGACCCAACAAAAGGTTCCCCAAGGTTTTATAAATGCAGTCTTAAATTGATCTTCAGGAGGGATAAAGATTTGATTATATCCCAAAAAACCATCCATAAAAGATAACAAGGCATGACCCGTTGTTGAATCCACAATCATATCGATGTTAGGTAATGAGAAATCATCTTTCAAGGATGCCTTATTTAAATCTCTAAAATCAGTACACATCCTTATCTTATTTTCACCTTTTGACACAGTCACAATATTTGAAATCCAATCTGAGTAATCAATAGAACGAATAAATCTAGAATCCAATAATTTCTCAATTTCACCTTTGACTAATAAAGTGATTTGTGGATTCATCTTTCTAATTTTCTATTTCACAGGTTTCATATTTGGTTTTAAAATGATGTTATGAGTAACAATCATAGAGTCTATACCTAGCATATCTGAATATGTCCAAGAAAATATATCCTTAAATTCATGAAAAAGGGAAACCATCTAATTACGTTCATCTTGATTCAAACATTTTTTGATTTTTATCATTCTTTCAGAGTTGTTTTCATCTACTTGATTATCAATAGTTTTAGTGATTAAAAAATCACTTCTTATCAGAGAATCCATTGGTAAAGGAAGAGTATCCTGTTCTTCATGTTCTCCAAGATAAGCATAAGTTTTTAAACAATAAGGCTTTCCTCATTTGTGATGAAACTTAGGTAAATCCTCATAAACCCCTAAAAATTCCATTAAGGCTTCATCTTTAGGAAAAATATCCCAAGAGGATTGTTGATTAAGATCAATAAGAAATGGGTTAACCAACTTCAATTGTCCACTGCAAATATGATTAACATTAAGAAGAAAGGAGAATGGTTGTCTATAAGGATTGAATCCTAATCCATATGTATGATCATAAACTTTATTATCCAAAGGTACTTGTATACTTATTCATATTTACCACATCCTTTCCCATTAAATCCCAATTTCTTAAGCAAATGATAGCTAGGACCATATCGATCAGTCATGTTAGAAGGAGTCCAAGGAGCGGCATATGTCACAATGTCATAATAATCAGGATTTATAGTTTCAATCATTTCATTAATCGAAGCGGCAACAAAATTACTTTTTAATTCTTTAGAAAGTGGCGAAGAAATAAAGACTTTTTTCTCAAATTCATTTTGTTTCTTCATAAATTCTAAATCAGAGACCTTGTATTCTCCAATAAATGTAGGATTAAAATCCAATGTCCCCCAATCATCTTCAGTCAAAGAAGAAGAAGATGGAGCTTCTTGTTGTTGTATCTCTAATTGTTTTTCAATCTCTTTACTAAGTTGAAGAGGTTCAGAGATTTTGGCATATTCTACATTTAAGAAAGGATTCGGGGCATCATCCGCATGTAATGTATACATTAAGTTGTTATAGATGAACGTAACCTTGCGATGAAGAGTAGAAGGAAATACATGCATAGTATGTAAGAAAGGTCTTCCTAAAAGAAGGTTATAATTGAGAGGTCCATGCATAACATGAATAGGAGTATTTAGAATAACTGGACCTACTTTAACAGGTAAGGTAATAATGCCCAAAGTTCTTTTCACAATATTGTCAAATCCATGTATAGGAACATTATTAGGTTGAATAGTAGTAAGGTCAACCTTAATCACCTTGAGCATATCCATGCTATAAACATTAATTCCAAATCCATTATCAATTAAGGTTCTTTGAATGATACTCTGATTAATAGAGATAGCCACCATAAGAGCATCATATTGATTCTGCACCTCTAAGGAAGGTAAATCATTATCAAAAAACATAATAGGAGGTATAGAAGGCATAGTATGCATACAATCCAAAATAGAATGAATGTTCTCTTGATTAGGAGGCGAAGCAGGAAGAGTAGATAAAGCTTTTTGCAATGCCTCATGATATGTCGAGGAGGTTTGAAGTAATTCCCATAAAGATATCTTAGCAGGAGTAGTATGTAATTGGTCGACTAAGTTATACTCCTTAAAGGTAGATGGATACTTAGGTGATTGAGGAAGCATAGGTTGAGAAGGAGGTAAAGAAACTGGAACATTAGGTTGAGGGTTATTTCATGTGCGATAAGTATGTGAAACGGAATCGGTGTTATCAAAGAAATCCGAAGGATCTCTAGGTTTACCCTTAACTGTTATATGAGGAAATCCTTCTACTGTCATCAAAGGCATAGGATATGTTATTTTAGGTTTATCAATGTTACAAATAGTGGGACATGAAGGTAACCATGCACACACCCTATGGTAAAGGTCAATTTGAGAGGTTGTGGAGGAGAGTGAAATAGGAATAGGATCCATGGAGATCATATTCAAACCATTTTCATCCTCACTACGATGTACCTCATTAGGGAATCTATCCTTTTGTACAATAAAAGCCTCATCAAAGTACTCAGAACTAGAATAATACATGTTGAATACAAAGAAAGCACTAAAAGCATGAAAATATAAATATTTTTGTATTTTTAAAGGAATTTTGCAATTTTTTTTTGTTGGTATTTTTTAGATATAAATGCAAGAAATCTAATCTTATAAGCATGCAATATTTAAATCTAACACCATAAAAGAAAGAGTTGTCATAAACGGATTCACCAAAATGAATAGGTGAAAAATGGAGCCTTAACAATGCACCTAACATTCAATAGTATTCATTTGTAATATTGTTGTTTTGAATTGAAATAGCATAAGTAAATCTGGAAATACTTGAAAATTAATTAGGTCAAGATACATACCTCATCATGAAATTGATTTAGAAATACCTATTTTTTGGAGCCTGTGCGGAGTTTCAGAAGATTTTGCAACCAGATCTGGCATCAGGAAGCCGAGACAGAGAAAACCCAAAAAAATTTTGTCTTTCCGGCAGGAGGTAGTCTTTGACCCTCATAAAAGGTCAAGGCTATATTTTTATTCTGAAGGTTGATTCTGACTTCATTTGTAGATTTTGGAAGTTCGGTGAAAATGGTACTCAGATCTATCCTCTAATTCCTAGAACAACGACCATAGATATCTGAAAAAGGGAGTTTTTGGGGTGGCTATATAGGGTTTTTCCTTAGTCAAACCCCCATTTTGGTGATCTCCACCTCAATGAATAGAAAATTGAAATAGAATGTGTGTGTGTGTATGTATTGAATGTGTAATGCCAAGATCTAATCCTCTAGATCAAAACCCTAGCATGACTATGTATGAAACAAAAATGCATAGATTTGAATAAGATAGAAAAGCATACCGAGCCCCCAAGGCTAAAGTACTTCTACCAAACTCACAATCTATAATTGCTACTCCATGATTGTATCTTTGAATGCTTGAAAGTTGATAATGGTGGATCAAGGAAGAAAGGATCTCTCTTGCTCCAAATGTGTGTTCACAAAGATGCTTGATGTCAACAATGGCTTGATCTTCTATATCATCCTCTTGAAATATTACATCTTCACCATTCCTTTCTTGCTTGAATCTTCTTGTTCATGAAATTGTCTCCTTGAGAGCACTAGATCATGAAATTGCTTGGTGAAAATGAATGCAAATGAGAGTCTTTATATAGAGGTTTCAAGGTGAGGCTCCTAGAGCAATGTGAGGAGCCATAATTCAAATTTCACCTTGAATGAAGGTCCAATCACAATAACCAACTAAGAAAGGGAAAAAATTAAATGAATTTCAAATTAAAAACCTTTTCGCATTCGAATCTAAGGGTCCGACATTGATTTCAGGGCCCGTCAGGACCAAATTTGAGAAAGGGGCACATATTTCGGAGGGGGTAAAAAATGAGCTTGATCCTGACCTAGTTAGGTACAAGCTTGATCCTGACCTAGTTAGGATCAACCTCAACTTTGACCCTTTGGGCCCAGATCTAGCTAGAATCAGGACAGGTCCCGGGATGCCTGAAGACCTAAAAATGAGACCAAAATGGGACATAATGCTAGGGATAGGCATAAAATCCTATGATGACTGTCATGAAGGCTAGGAGAACCTAGTTCTAAGTCCTACCTAGAAAATAGAGCCATGGAAGAGGGAAATTAAGGAGAATCCTTGGGATCCTAACCCTAATTTCACCTAAAATGAAGAAGATAAGTGCAGAATGCATCCTAAATGCAAGTCTATCATGATAAATGTACTAAAAGAGGGTGCTAAACCTATCAAGATGGAAGTGCTTCCATTTTAAGATGATACAAATTCCAAAAAATCAAGTAACACTTTGAACATTTTTCTATTGTTTTGTAGATCCATATTTAAGAAAAACTTCATCCATTTTAATATTTGTTCATTTTTAATCTTGTTAGATTAATTTTATTTTCTGTTTGAGGATTGGTTGTGTTAAATTTTAGTGTTCTGATCAAGTTTTTGGATATTTGAAATGTGATATAGATCATAAAGATCAATAGTAATTTTTTTGATTACGTAAAATAGGTTTTGAAGGGTACCTAAAACCCTGAACAAAGCTTAAGATATTACATTAAAGCTCCAAAACAAAAAAAGAGAAGACAAGAAGAAAAATAGGGCCAACAACAGGGCCATCGAACAAAAGACAACTAAAAAGGATAGGAAGAGGACCAACACCAGAAGCAGCAAAAGAAAAACCAAAAGAGGAATAACTCAATACATGTTCTTGAGCAAGTTGGCTACCTGGATCTCTAGATGATCTATTTTTTTGGCATCTTCCTTGATCTGGATCAAATCTTTAGGGGAGGTCATGGTAGGTCTTTTCCTCGTGCTTGACCTGGTTCTCATCCCTAGCCCCAACTCCAAGGTAACCTTCATCTCATCAGTACTCTACACCTCATCTTTATCACAGGGCTAACCTCCATCTTGGAAATAAGGTTCTTAATGTACTCATTGGAGGCTTTGAGGATATGAAATCTTTCTTAGCAATGCCCTTAAGGGTGCATTTAATGCCAAACACCCTATTCTCCATTTCTATTATTCTAGACTCCAGCTTGTAAAAGTCATCCACATTGAGGAGGGGATTAGGGGTAGACCTATCCTTGTCAACATTCTGATGCAGGAGCATCCTAGGATTCTTGGAAATCCTGTATCAACCAAAAATATGTTTTTTTTGAAAGGAAGATTAGTAGTTTTGATCCTAGTTGGTGAAGTATTTTCTCAGCCTTGGAGTATGGTTTCTCGGCTACAATGTTTACTGGGGTGCTCGGCCTCTAAAGAATGCTTAGTAACTGAAGCTGTCAATTCACTGGCACTTAGTTATTTCTCTGCTTCTCGGTGTTTTGTTACCGATGGGTCTTGGTCTTGCTTTCTGATGCTCGGTGTTCTTGTAGACTGACTTGGTTGATTGGATGAATCGACTTTGCTGACTGATGCATTTAATTTGGGTTGTGTTCCTCATGTTATGGATTGATCGTTGGACGTGTGGGGACCTAGATCTAGCGTGTTACATTCTCCTATGAGGATCTAGAGGCTGACATGGATAATTTAATTATTGTAAGGCTATCTGAGAGTCGACCATGTATTGCATTTAATATTTGTATACCTTGGAAGCCAATTGGGTTTCAGGATTTAATTATTTGTAAAGAGGACTTATGGCTAGGAATTAGTATGTAAGAGGATGTTTGGGTAGTTGTTTAGGTAGTGAGATGAGAGATCTAGAGTTGGATTTAAAATTAGAAGATTTAGTAGCTTGTGATCTTAGGCACAAGAAGATTTATTGGTGGCCTACGTGAACAAGTTTAGATCTTTCTTGGTGGGCCTACTAGTGTCATGTCATGTTACAGACTTGGACTAGATGAGAGGCGTATTGGATCCTACATGATCTTGTAAAACTATTCTTGCTTTGTAATTTTTCATAACCAGGAAGGCCTTACAACCTGACACATTGTATGTAATCAATTATTGATGAATAGAGATACTTGTTTTCTCTCAGATCTGGTGATATTGTTGTATAATTCCACCATGTTGTGGTCTTGCTACAAGTTTGGACAGTCCTTAATTGGATTCTCCATACTTGACTGCATCACATTCTCACCTTTTTTCTTGTACATCTCTCCCAACCTAGTTTTCAAATCAACAACCTCAAAGAAAAGCCATTTGATGGATCTATAGTTATCAAGAAGACTATTCCTAGCATTATTAAGAAGATTAAAATAAAATTCCTTGGTTGAATCACTCAAGACAACCTGCGAGGGATCAATAAGTTTAGTGGTATCAATTTTTCCACCTTTCCCTTCAGAAACCATGGGGTTACTTATCTCTCTGGTAATACCCATCTTGGAAGTACGATAGTTAAAAAGATTCCATGTAGTATTCTTACCTTTGGTGTCTTGGTGAGGTTCCGAATGGAGCACATGGGGATGTCCTGTGGGGCCATATCAACCTCAGCATTTTTCTTCTTCCCAGAGTCTGAGAAAATTTTGGGAGTGGTCTCATGGGGAACATGGGGAGAAAACATATCATTTCCTTCCTCTTCGGAGTCCGCAAAGACCTAGTCCAAGCTTGTCTCCCTGCTCTTGTTCAATTTAATCCTCTTGGAGTTCTTAGGGACTTTTTCCCCCATTTTATTCTTCCCCTTCTCCCTTGAAACCTCATCCTTAGTGTCCAAGTCCTCTTCCTTATTGTAATCTTCGTCGGGAGATATAGAAATTTTAATCTATTTCTTAGGGGAAGGACCCTTGACCACTTTATTAACCTTCTTTAAATTACATTTTCTTTTCTTAGAAGAAGATTCAGAAGCCCCTTTATTAATATCTTCTTCCTCCTAATCTTCAAAGTGAAACCAAGTACTATCCTCGATATCAGAGGGCTCATATTTAGGCCTTGAATCATCCTCCTTGATCCTCTCCTCTTTAACAGTTGTACCCACCATTTACAATTTAAAGTACTCATATTTATAAGCAACAACAAACCTTGATGAAAGGTAGGGTTAATGTTAGCTTTTCCCCTATAACTGTTGATATTTTCATTTATGGATGAATAAAGGTAGAAGGGAATGGACACCATCTTACCATGTCTGAAGTGGTTGACCAGGACAAAGTGGTAAGTGCAAATTATGGAAAATCTCAAATCTAGTGTGATGTAGTAGATAATTTCCTGTAGCATGAATCTCCAAATTTTCTTGATGCCCTCAAGATGGTAGTAAGCACCTGTCTTTGTGAGAGTCACTTTCTCCTCTAGATCCTTAGGGAATTCATTCACAATAGGGTCTGAGATTTTGCAATCTTTGTAGAACTTTTTTCACAATAATGGGAATAGCAATAACCATGGAAATGATTTCTTCCATCATGGTAAACTGGCACCCATTAATTTTCATGCTTCCCTCATTCCAATTCTTGAGGAACAAATTGGTGACTTCTTAATTACCACCATGAAGTATCTCCATGAAAGGAGTAATACCACCCTTGTGCAGAATATCCAAAACAATGCTTCTTTTCTTCCATTTTTTTATAGTCCATGGGATCTCTCCTGATTCTCTCGCCACCCATGGTGTAATTCTCCATAACACAAATGTTGCACTTGAGAAAACTTCAGAAAAAAAAGTTACCAAGGGTGCTGATATTGCTCTTGGAATTCCTTCAAATCTTAAAATGAAACTGAATACCAAAGCTTAAATCTTTGGTTCTCCTACAAATCTAGAAAGCAAGTGGAATGAACGTCTCATTATTATGGGTCATAATACCACCATACTTCCTGCACTTGATAAAAATCATCAGAAAATGTGTTTTAATTGTCATAATTATCACATATGGCTCCTTCCTTGCCATGAATGTAGTCTCATATGATTAAAGCCTTCACATCCTATAGGAGGTCCTTTCCATTATGCTACCTCACAATATATTTCTGCCTGACAACCATGTTGGATAGGGTGTCAACGACTTGGTTTGATTCCTTGAACATGTGTGATATATGGATATTCTTAAAGGTGTTGACAATGCTCTGAGTCTCCATTATTATGTTATCGATAGTCCACAAAGGGTAGGAACCATTCAAACACCTAATAATATTATTAGAGTCACCTTCGAGCCATAAGTAGTTTATCCCCAAATCCCGAGCCAGCTTGGTAACCTGGAGAGCAACCATGGCTTCATCATAGTGATTTGTTTGGGTTCCAAGGGGAAGATTAATAACATAAATATAGGCTCCATGGTGATTCCTTATGACTCCTCCACTTCTAGCCAAGCTAGGGTTTCCCTTGGCCATCCCATCAAAATTTTGCTTACACCACCCCATGGGAGGAAAAATTGAGGTACAATTTTCCCTTTTATGATCAACTTAATTTGAAAGGAGGTCCAAGTAGTTACCTTAAAAAATGTTAGTACCACTTAAAATAGAGAAGTATTCAAAAAGAACATGAATAATTTTAGAAGAAACCACTTTGGAAGGAGCATTTAAGTCTCTAAAAATTTTATTATTGCACTCCTTCCAGATGCCCCAGCAGAGATGGGGAAAGGCCCATGACCAAAGTTTCTTGAAGTCCGGAGAGGAAGAGAACAAAGCAGCCCATTGGGAAAAAAATCTTGAATGGTCAGGGGAAAACCTAGATTTGGCCAAAAGAGGAGAGGAGGGAAATTGAGACATCCACCACAAAGGGACAATGAATAAAGAGATGTTGGACAGTCTTAGAATTACATTTACAAAGGACACACAAATTGGGAATAGGTATGCCCCTCTTGGTAAGGTTGTCAATGATGAGAATACTATTTTGTAGTAGAAGCCAGAAGAAGATATTGATCTTTGGGATTAAACTAGGAAACCAAGCTTTACCCCAGTTAGGGGAAGGGGAAGTATTGAGAGGATCCAAGAAGGTCGAGGCAACTGAGAATTTCCCATTAGGAGTAGCTTCCCAAACTAAAACATTTGGGGATTGAGATAAGGAAAAAGATAAGAGAGACCTCATGAGGGGTTCCAAATCAAAAGATAGATAACAAAGATCCATCCAGTCATTACTAGATCTATAGTTACAAAATTGAGTCCCAAAATGCAATAAGAAAGATTCCTTCCATCTATTGAAGGGCTCCAAATTAGCCAGGATTCTGAAATGGAGCCAGTTGTCATACCAGAAGTTTATTGATTCTCTATTTCCCACTTTCCATTTGGCACAAGAGGCAGCAATCTCTCTAGCCTTGAGGAAACCATTCCAAATAAAGGAGCCTTTTGGAATATCATCTTTGAATAAGATATTTTTGATAGAACTATTGGAGTGGAGGTATTTAGCTTCAATAATATCTCGCTAGTCTCCAATGTCTTGAAATATGTGCTACACTTGTTTAGCTTGAAGCACCTTATTGAAGAAAACTATTCTTCAGAAACTTATTATTCAAGTGTAATGTTGTTTGGTTTGATTTTGATGTTGATGTTGATGTTTCCATTAGGATCTTGATCTTGTTTGAATGTTCAGATGTTTTGAATTGTTGGATTGTTTTATTTCAAATATCATGTTTCTTGATCTTGGTTCAACTTGTTTGTGTTATTCTTGTGTCTAATTTGATAAGCTCTTTGATTTTGGATTTTGTGCCCCTAATTTGATATAACAATGATTTTGAAGTTAGGTAAATTTCAAACCATGATGAAAGCATTGGTGATGCAAATGTAGCTTTGCAACTTTGAGGGTTTATTATGGCCCTATAAAAATGATGGGATGAATTTGGAAAATATACAAGGATGGATTTTTAGAGATTTTTTTATTTTTTGGATTTTAAATTTTTCTTTAAAAAAAACAAAAAACTATTAAGCTATTTTTGGATTTTCAAATATTTTTTTATCTTTTTGGATTTTTAGAGATTACCAGTTCTCAAGAAAGATCACATTTCTTTTACCCTGATGTCTAGCAAAGTGTAGGACAATTGTAGATTGATGATAAATTTGATGGATAAAAAATGGATAAGCAATGATGGATGAAGTGAATGAATACAAAACCTCAAGTAAAATCTCCTCAATATTACTCAAACTAGGGAAAAATGATATCACAATGTGAAGCATTTTTTGGATAAGCAATGGAAGCCAATGATGCATTGCCAGATAACATATAGGATAATGACCTAATGTCATGAAATGCAGGTGGTCCCAAAGAGTGGGCATGCCAAGAATCTTTTGAGAACCTATTTTTCATTTTACGTTCTTTATTTTGATCAAGACCAAGGGCTAAATTTGGATAACATATGTATAGGATAGAACAATCACAATAAGGGGTGATGGAGGCTATGAGGGAATTGCTTGGGATTATGGAAAGGATTCTTAGGGATATTGAGGATTGGTTTACGAGAAGCAATATCATAATGGGATAACATGGATGCAACAAGTGAATAGGCTGATGGAAAGAATATGAATGTCAAGATATCTAATGCTCATGGATAGGTTCAACCTTGTCAAGATCAATGGTGAAAGAGGGAATGTAGATACGAATATGATAAATGGTAGGATATGGAAAATGAAGTATATGATGGATAACATAACTAATATATCACAGATGAAAATTTCCCCCTAGTGTAGAGTGCAAGATGAAGGATTATGCACGATGCCTATTTTCTAGTTTTTCATCATAGTACTTGCCCAAGTCACCACAAGAAGTAGTTTTCATCATAGGATGGATCTATTTCTCTTTTTTTTAAATTTTTTTTCCTTTTTGATCATTTTTCTACCAATGCTCCTAGTTACTAAATTTTCACCAAGGTACTTTTTCTCCTTTTCAATTTTTTTGTATTTTTTTTTTGGACAGACTCAAGCCTCATGCTCTTTTGATAGTGTCCCTTTGAAATATATGCTATGATGGGCCAATCCTGTTGAAAGGTATGCTTAAAGATGTTGATAGGGTGATGGTAAGGGAATGGTATGGAGGATAAGGTAGATGGTAGCTAAGGATTTACACAATGGATTGGATAAGATGAATAGAATGATAGTGGATGGAAGGATAATATGCATGTGTTGGATAGTGGCTAGGGAATTGAAATATTTTTGTAAGAGTAGGTGGATAGTATGAAAAGATCAAAATTGACACACACCTTAAAGGGTGGTAGAATGATGGAGGAAAAGTGGATGGGATATCTTGAGGATTTGATATAGGAGAGAATGGAAGCTGTTTGGTAGGAGATGGAGGAAAAGATTTTTGAAGCTTGGATGCCAACTCTATTTTTTATTTTATATCCAAGTCCTTTAAAAGAGATTTAGGAATACACATGGCTTTTGATTTTTATTTTCTTTTGGATGCTTTAGCATATAATTCTTTAATGAGGGATTTAGGAACCAACATTTTCTTTGATTTCCTTCTTTTCTTTCTAGACCTTTGTGATATTTTGAATAACTCTTTCTTCGTGGTAGTCACATGTTGATTAGATTTGACATGGTGATCTTCATATATAAGTGGATTCTTGAATTTTTTATTTCCTTGATGCACATCCAAATTTCTTCCAAAAGTATTGGGAATTGTGGATCTAATATGGTGCATTTAAATGGATGGGTTGATATGGAGGTTTCAAGGATGAATGTCTTTGTTGATCTTGATAGGAGATAGGGTAAGTGGATGACAAGATAGGATTGATAGGAATGGTAGATGAAGGGATATAAGGACCCAATATAGATGGAAGGTTTGAAGGTTTTATCTTTTGGATATAGGGACAAAGGATAGATTTGGAGGATAGATAAGAGATATGGATAAGGATATCATAAACTTTAGAGTGAGCTACATGGTCAAAGTCCCCATCTTTAATATTTCTTTTTATACCAATAGGATCATGAGTATATTTCATAGGAAAAAAGTTTCTAGGAGAAGTTGAAGCTTGAGAGAATGTATTCTTATGCAAAGGATTAGGAATAATGGGATATTTTTGAGGTAAATATGGAATATTATGACAAGGGTATGTTGGGATACTCTGATCTTGACAAGGATCTTCAAATAGTGAAAAACAGGCACTTTGACTTTGATTTTCAATAATCTCATTAGAGATGATGGAAGGGATCTATGTATCTTTCTTGGGAGATGGAAAGGAAATGGAAGGTGGGGGGAATATGTTTCTTTTGACGTATAAGGGTATCATCTTGGAAGAAATTGAAGGGTATGAAGGGATCATCATGAGACTCTTGGGATATGGGACTTTGGTCAACCATTGGATAAGGATGGATGGTATCTTGATCTTGATTCTTACTAATACTCGTTTCATCACACTTTGGATTATCCTCTTGACAAGGATCCATTTATAAAGATAAGGTAGGAGTTTTGATCTACATGAAGGATTTTTGAAGGTTTGATGGAGGATCACTTGGAATAGCTATGATAGGTTTTGCAACACATGAATTCTTGAGATCTATGATCTTGACATCATGAAAGAAGTTTGAAACAAGATGTAAATTAGCTTTTATTCTTTTAGAGGTAGCCATTGAGGGTAAACATAGTTAAAATTGAAAGTATCATCATTAGGTTTTTTTTAATGGAGGGATTTTGGCTAGTTGTGATGCTTGAGGAGATGGAGAAATGTTGGAGAAACTGGAAGTGACATATAGGTCATTACTATACCTAAACTCATGATTTGGATCTTTCTTGAGAGTAGTATCTTGTTCTTGATTAGATGAATCATTAATATTTTTCACTTTGAATATTTCATCATCAAAAAGATCTTGAATTTTGTGTTTCAATTCCTTGCAATCTGAAGTGTTATGTTCATTATGTTGATGACATGAATAAAAGTTGCTCAAAAATACCCATCCACTTGAAGTGGATTGAGACAATATGATGAGATTGTGTTCAAGAAGTTCTTCCACAATTGATTCAAAATATTTTACCAAAGGATTAAATTCTCTATCCAATGGACATTTAAATTCACCTTTATTTGTCAAAGAGATGTGGGATTCAAGATCATGAGAACCTGATTTATTGCTTTCATACATTTTTTGTTTGCATCATGTTGTGCTATTTTTTTTTCCATTGTGTTGGCTCTTGTCATGATTGGACTGATCCTATGTGGAATTATCTAGTCTTGATTGCATCAAGTGGTATCAGAGCATGGTTTGATCTTGTAGTGGTATGAATCCTTGTGTCTAAACTTGTGAAGTTGCAAATTTGTTGTTTGTAGGGTGGAAGAACTGCGCATTTGACCTACATCATCAAATAACTTGTGCAAGGTGATTTGGAAGGATTTATTATTGTTGGTTAAGTTTTTCTTGAAGGCTAGGATTTTTTCTAGGGTTTGGTATCATCTTGGTAAATCGAATCACTAATTTGAGGTGGTTACACCCAAGATCTAGAAGGATTTTGTCAAGAGTGAATCCTAGAATGATAGAGAAGATGAAGGAAGATCTTTGAGATGAGATTAGAAATGAGATTACCAGTTTGAGGAATAAGGTCATGGAAGGCCAGATTAGGAATAATGTAGTTGGATTGCACATGAATCATGTATCTAATGATGGTTTTGAGGAAGCTACAGAAGGATTTAGAAGATGGTGCTAACTTTTTTGGAAGTGATGGATCTGATATATTGTCAAGACCTATGGAAAGACTAGGTATTGGTTATAGGTTGGAAGTGTCTAATTTATCAAGTACATTGAATCTAGAGGACCTGAGTTATTGGATAGGTGAGATAGAAGATTACTTTGAGTTAGAAGACATTCAAGATCCTTGGAGAGTAAGTTTGGCACATAAAAAGTTGAAAGGACATGAAGATTTTTGGTGGAAAGAATTGCAGAGGGGTAGATAGGAAGAAGGTGAAATGAAGATCACTTGGTGGAGGCTGATGTTTGCAAATTTGAATGCTATATTCATACCTGAGGACTATGAATTGGATTTTTTCAAGAGGTTTCAAAACCTAAAGCAGAAGGATCTGAGTGTGAAGGATTACACTGAAGAACTTTACAAGGTAACCATTAGATCTGGTCATAGAGAGCTTTCCAAGGAGAAGTTGGCTAGGTATGTGAATGGTTTGAGTTTTAGTATTTAGGATGAACTAATTATACTAAAAATTGGATCAGTTGAGGAGGCTTACTAGTATGCCTGAAAGGCAGAAGATAAGTTGAAAAGGAAACAACAAAATAACTCTAGAGGAAGAGCGAAAAAATTTGTTGATAGTGATAAGGGCAAGAAAGTAGTTGAGATAGAAACTAAACTAGTTGGACCAAAGGGAGGTAATAGTAGTAACGAGTTTATAGGTACTTTCTTTAAGTGTTTCTTAAAAGCTCATAGGGATTTTGAATGTAAGGAAGACACAAGATTTTCTTGTGTGAATAAAGAGACTGGACCATATGTTGGTGAATCAAGAAATGCACCTAAATATGGTGAATCTATTATACTCTGAAGATTGATTATGATTAAGGATGAGATACCTTGTCAAAGGACAAGTTTATCCAGAATCATATGTAAGGATGGGGATAGGTGTTGTAAGGTGATAGTTGATGGTGGTAGCATTGATAAATTGGTTTTTGAGGAGATGGTGTAGAAGCTAGGTTTGATAAGACTTAAGCATCCAAGTCCTTATAGGATTTCTTGGTTGCATGATGATCATGTGGTGGAGGTAAGGGAACAATGCATGGTAAAATTTTATATTGGTTCTTATAAAGATACATTATTAGGTGACATAGTGTATATGAGTGCATGTCATGTTTTACTTGTTAGACCTTGGTAGTATGACACATAGGTTATTCATGATAGTGGAAGTAATGTAATTACCATTAGCAAGGATAGTGATATATGTATATTGCTTCATTTGATGGATAGGAAAATGAGGTGAAGAATATGAGTCTTTGTAGAAGATTAAGAGAAGATCAGAGAGATAAGCTTAAGGTTATGACTAATGGAAGGTTGGATCTGAGTCATGTGTAATACCTAGTTGATGGAAAAAGGAAGGCAATATAGGTTGCAGGTGAGGAGGATTTGTGGATGAAGAATAATTATGGGATTACTGTCCCTTTTTCTTTCATATTTTCATGAGCTTCTCTCATGGAAAATATTTTTGTACTTCAGGTGTCTGATGCATGAGCATCTTGGGTCCTTGATAATCTTGCATCATCCAAAAATAGTTTGTTTACTGGTGAACCTTTATTACTGATTTTGTATTTATTTTTTATTCCTAGTCATCGATTGGGTGATTGTTTCTTTAGTTAAGTTCTTTGGATCTTCTGTGGTCATAGTCAAAATATGGCATTCATGGAATCATTTGGAGGCATTCCCTATGATCAAAAATATTTAGGAGTTACTGCGTATGAGTTATGGTGAGTTATGTGAATGAGACTAAGATGTAGTTTCTTATTCCAGATAGTTTTATGAGATTCTATGATCAGTTGATCTGTGTGGATCTTGGACTGGTACAATGGAAACAATGTGTTCCTTGGTGTTCAAGGATTCTATGTTTTTTATCACACTTCTTTTGGTGGCATGGTTTGGGAGACATATATTGTTCTTTGCTGACTGGTTATATTATTCAAATCACTGGTTCAGTGGTGTTCATTAGTTGACTTGTTCTCATGCGGTTGGTGATCATTGTATTCTATCATATGCGGTCATGGATCATGCTTGTTGGAACTTGTGCAGACCTATATGTGGGATCATACATCCTTATGTTCCCAATGTGATTGGTGCTTCATATTTTGGGTTTGGTCCTATTTTGGGTACCTTTTCTAATGGTCAGATTGGAAAGATCGAGATTGTGGTGGAATATTCTAAGTGATGGAGGTGTGCGATGTGAATTTTAAGGTGTTCTATGTGTGGCCTAATTTTTTGTGTGATCACATGTTATGTTGTATTCATTGGGGGTTGTTCTTAGGGATTTGGGTCCTAACCTATCTTTGTGTAAACTATTTTCTTGTTCTTGGGGATTGTGATCAGATAAGCTGACTTGTGGCTTGCGATATTGTATTTAAGCTAGGTTGTGGTTCTAGTTTAGAAGGGAGAGAGTAGGAGGCAACAATTGGGGGAAGAATAGATGAGACAGGTCAAGATGTGGGTCTAAGTCTTGTTTTTCTTTATGAATTGGCCGGAACTGGGAAGGCCTTACAACTTGAAATGTTCCACGTAATTGGATATTTTCCTTAGAATAATAGTGTTATCATTGGTTGCATCTTGTTGTGTTAATTTGTGTTTTTCATTGTGTTGGCTATTTTTGCATGATGGGACTTCTCCTATGGGGAATTCTCTAGTCTTGACTGCATCATATCAACATAGTTTTCTTCTGAGACTATCTTTTCCTTTATTGTAGAGGCTCCAATTATTGAATTTTTATTATTTTCTTAGTCTCCTCTTAGTTTTTTTTACAACATACATTATAATAATTCCTCAACCTTTTTTTTTCCTTTTCTTGCATTTGTGAAGTTGACAAATTTCTCACAATTTCCAACTAGATCTAGATTTTGTTCCTTCTTCTCTAATTTTCTCAACCCATTCCTCTAGTATACTAGCCTTGTGTTTGCTGAAATTTATGGAATCAACTTCTTCTTTTATGATAATTAAAGAGTGGTTAGGCAGTTCCATCATGGGTAGTCTCAGTTGTACCATTTCTCTAATAAATTCTTCCAACTAGCCAACTTGAGACTTTAATTCCTTCACATCTCATGTTCCTTATCATTCCTTCCTTGTTCTAGTAGTAGCGATTCTTGCACATCTCATGTTCCCTTGATGGACAACCCATATTCAAATTATTAATTTGATATTCTTCTAATGTAATAATCTACTAGTTTTTGTCTCTAGTAAGAATTGGAGAGATGTAGTTCTCTTTCACTTGCTCCATTTTTCTTTGTGGTATATTATGCTTTTTTCCCCTCCTTTTAAATTAGGCTACTTTCTTACATATCAAACTATTAAAGTCAAGAGGAACTTTATGTGCCTCCATCTTGGGATGTAATTGTTTTTCTATCCATTCTAGTATCTCATTCCTAACAAGTGGTTATTTTCCTTCGCCTACTTCTATATCTTGTAACAAATGGATATTAGGATCTCTTATAGAAGGCTTCCCTACCTTTTCTCGTCACTTATCTTTTGTTGTCCAGGTTAAATTTTCTTCTATAACCCCTATATGTGTATTAATATATTTTTATTTGAATTTTCATTCTCGGGCCATCACTGTTGGATTTGAAACATTATAGCTTTTTTTTCCTACAATCAAGGGTTTCTATTTTATTTTGCATTCCCACACTTTTCATAGCTTCTTCAACATTAGATTCTAGAAATTCATAATTATTGTCCCAATTGTTGGCGGTTTTTGTTGTCATTGGTATTAATATCTTTCTATTTGAGTTTTTGTTCTCGGGCCACCAATGTTCGATTTGAAATATTAGTCCTTTTTGTTCTACTGTTTTAAGTCTCTATTTCATTTTACATTCTTGTGCTTTGCATAACTTCTTTAATATTATATTTTAGAAATTTATCATTATTAAATATTGTTGGCATTTGGTGTTGTCATTGATGTCAACCATCTACTTCTTGTGATTTTGTAGTTGTGAGGTTTTTGATATGAGTTGTGATGGTGGCATTTATGATTGTGAGGTCAACCCTCTATTGATATAGTTGTGAAGATGTGGAAATCTTATTAAAGGTAGGATGTATACTAGATATGATATATGTTATCCTCTATTTAAATAGAATAAATAAAGACATCATCAAAGAAAACTAGTAGAAAATAATCTAGATAATTATAGAATACATTAATTCATAAATATTTTTGGAACATTAGTGAATCCAAATAGTACCATCATGAATCCACAATGACTATAATAAATGTTTAAAGATCACCCATATGAACATCCTTCTCCTTAATTTAAAACTATGATATTTAAACTAAAATTACAAATATTTGAAAAATAAATGACTCCTTCAAAGAGATCATTTATTCTTAACAAAAATATTATTTTTTGTAAGGACAATGACCTCGACAATAAATACCATGTCAAGAATATACAATATATCACGATTTATTACATCAAGATCATTAACAACTTCGACAAACCGACGACTAACGAATTATGAAGAATTCTGACCAACAAGACTAAATTTACAATGGCACAGAGATTTTACAAGAGTCATCAACTACATACATAAAAATGTTGATATCAATACCATAGATCACTAGGTCGATTAAAAAGAAGATATAGTGCACCAACATAAAGACCTTCCTAGCAGGAACTCCAAACATCTATTCAAAAAACACATTAATGGCGAGAATATTGTAGGAGTGTGTTTCCACCCTACCACGAAGTAGTTACACTTCCCCAGAATATTTGTTGACATGAAATATTCCCAATCCAGCTTGAAGTAGTCTAAACAAGAAAAATTGAGAGAAGTAATGGAATTGGTGCAATATGGTATATCTATTCTCAAATTTAATGTAATAATATTATCTCATATAATGAACATCCTCTCAATCCATAAGTATTCTAAGAAGCAAGCATATGATTTAATTCATTTCATAAGATAGATGGGATACACAAGATTCATATTAAAGAAGAAGCAATAATTCCTCACTATTAGATATTGTTTCAAGGCCTCATTTCTATTCTATTTATATTATTTTAATAAGATAACATAACATGAATTTATCTCAATGACAAGGAATACTCTGAAATGCTCTCTTGCGTGAATTCAAAAAAACACACACATCGTATCTAGAATCTCTAGGAAAATTTATCTTAAAATTCTCATTTCACTAATCTTTTAATGTCTCACCAATGTTCTTATGCAATGTTTACACACCAGCAAAGTCACTTATTTCTTGCAATAGTCTACATGATAATTTAAAGCACATAAGAACACACAAGTGCAATGTTCTAAACAATCCAGCACATCCACAATGGTTCTAAGTGAACATTCAGAACTTTAATCATGGAATGTGAAGAATAAACTTTAGGAGGGAATTACTTTTTATTTTGAAATTTAAACAGAATGTAATATCATAAAGAAATCCACATGCTGTTTATGCATAAGGCAATCGTTGCATTAGCCCAGAGCAGGAAGTATCAGACCTCTATGAAGGAATATATCGCTGCCGACAAAACACTGATATATGCAGCAAGGCCACGGGCGGGGTAATGTTCACAAGAGCCCGAATAGGGCATGGAAAGGAGGCATGGTTGGAGTAGAGATCAAACACTCGAATCAAATATTGGTAGGAGATGACAAGGATGAATATAATTAGTACACAAGTAAGACACTTGGTTTTATTGTGATTGCATTTTCAGCTCAAATAATTCAATCATAGTAATTCGATAAGAAACTTTAGAAAAATTTGAATGGTAGCAAAAAGAATTCCATTGGAAACACTTCTTGAAAGTAGCTAAACTAAAAACACCACCTTTTAAGTTACTATCGTTGAGTTCAAATGGATGGCACTATGACTTATACACGATGGCTTCCTCCCAGAAAGTTCTTTATCCTTTGGGAATGGGAATGGGAACATCCACCTTTGAGGCTCTCAATGATGAAGAAAAGACTGAAATTCCTCACCAAATTCCTTGGAATAGAGGAGGGCTTGGACTCTCCATATGGAGATGATCTAGATGAAGATATGGATGGGGTATACCAGTATAGATACGATGAGAAAATGGATGGTCTTAGGAGCGTGGATTCCTCGAATGCCGCTGAGGAGGGGGAGGACAAGTTTGATGAGGCCACCGCGGATGAAGAAAAGGATGAAGAGGAAGAGGCTGATGATGAGGAAGGTGGTGCTGGTGATGATGAGGATGAGCAAGATGGACAGAAGGATTCAGAGGAAGAGCCAATGGACCAGGGGAACAATTCTGATTCTCAAAATGATAATTAGGATAGACAAGTTTCTTCCTCCAACAGCTCGGAGCAGGACTCAACCTCTGCTTTGAACTAGCACTGGTGTAACGTTTTCTTATAGGCTCCTTTTTGGTTTTACAGTTATTAGTTTCAGTTTTATTTCAGTTTAGCTTTACAGTACTAGCTGGATTTTCCGCTTCTATGTTTTGGAAGTTTATGGAGGTACTGAACAAAAATGCTCACTCTTTGAAATACCTTTGATACTTTATGATTCATTTCTGTTTTAAATATATTATCTATTATTACTTAATATTATTAATAGAAATCCTTTGGCTTTAACCCCTTATTGATAAAAAAAATAAATTATTTATTTTACCCATTTTTAAACGTAAATTTTATTAAAATTTGTCATCGTGTTATTGAAGGTGCTAACTACGAGTCAGATTTGTTTAAGCAATGTGCTGAAATTGATGTATTCACTCTATGAATTGATTTTGAAACGGCGTGTTGTCTCATAGATTCTCAACAAGCAAAGTGAAACCCACAAAGGAGGATATGAAACGTTATCTGATTGAGCATTGGGAACCTCTCAATTCTCTTCTAATAGACTTTGTTTTCATGCTTTTCTCTTTTGGTGGGCACTTGCAGAGAAATAGATTATAAAATTCTATGAGAAAACTTGGCTGTACATCTGTCATGCTATCTTCAAAAGTAAACTGAACCAAGCATATTCTCCTGCCCTTCCTTGTCAGAAACTCTTTAATTTTTTGTTTAATATTGCAATAAACCATAAACAATACAGATGAACGGCTGCAGCCCATCTGTTTCAAGGGAAAGACATAATCATGTGTGTTGGAATTGTTATTAAAAAAATACTCATTAGGTATCATACTCTCTTATCTAGACCATAAAATATGGAGTTTCTTTTGTTAAAGTGGTATCACCATAATTGATGAGAGTGAAATTGTATATGGAGGTTGTGTTGTCTTGTCTTGTCTAAAGTAGACAATGGAATTTTTTTGTTAAGTTAAAGAATCACACATTGAATTACGTCATATAAATTGTTTAATTTTTAAAATTATATATGGAGTTTGTCTTGTTTTTTCTAAAGTAGATAATGAAATTCTTTTGTTAAGTCTAAGAAATTGTTCAATTGATGGAAGTGGAATTACACAAAGTATATATTGTTTACTTTTTGAAATTGAATATGGAGTTTGCCTTGTCTTCTCTAGAATGGACAATGAGACTCATTTGTTAAGTATAAGAATCACACAATCGATAGAAGTGGAATTATTTGATATATTGATTGTTTACCTTTTGAAAAGTTCAATATTATATGATAGATAAAAGTGGGTTTGAGAGTTATAGCCTTGCCAAGTGTAAGGAGGACAAACAATAAAAATAGAATTAGAACATATCTCAAATAAAATAAACTCAATATTTTGGAGAGGGAAGTCGAATTCAAGTTCATACTACAAACTTTCCCTAAGGTTTTATATAGCCTAAGTCTCATTAATAAGAACATAACTAAGTGTACATTGCTTAATTAATAGTTGCAGGAATAATAATGTATAAATTATAGATATCTAGCTTTAAACAAATATGTTAAAACATTTAAATTTGTAAGTTTTTGAATTAAAAATGATGAATTTATGTACATATTTCATATTAGCATCAAAATAGTCTATCATCATTATGAAGGGTGAAATTCAGAGTTTGAGTTATTTTAAAGAGCATGGTTGTAATAGGTTGCCACATACTTGATCTAGTACAATATGCACTCTTGCTTCTTCTTTTACCAAAATTGTTTGTGCTTCCTCTACTTTGAATATTGTTAGTATTTACGAATACCTTTATAGGGATGTCAAATTGCTAGCGAACAAGTTCTTCAAGCTCAACCCTTAGGAGAGTTTTACTTTATGGTCATCAAAGAAGATTTAGGATGATATAAACCTCAAACATGCACATTCACTAAGATTATGGCAATAAAATTAGATTCTTTCTAGGTGCTCCAATTAAAGTATCACTAGCATGTTCCTAAATCGTAAATGTGATGATATTCAGATAATCACTTAGTTATCCCTTGATTATAAAAAATCAAAGCATCATAAATGAATGCAAGCCAAATTCCTTTCAATAATATTGTGTCATAATTAATTACATGAAACATGTACCAATTTAGTGCATTGTAGGAATAAAACATGTAAATGTTAAAAAAAAACATAAATTTGATATTTAAAGCTTTAGGGGTTATTCCTATAAACATAGGATCAATCACTCAACAATGAGATTGACCTAAAATAAAGAAACTACAAAATCGATGTAGGAAATGAATTTCTAGAGATGTGGATGCAATAAATCTATATTATATGTGAATGTGTGTAGAAAAGGATTAATAAAGTCAAATGTATGAGAATGTGTGTAATTGGTAAACTAACACAAATTCACACAATAACATGTCATTTGTCAACATATAATTGCACATTAATTGATTCTCTCAAAATGGGACCAAAACTAAACGAGAACTGTCATGGTTACAAGAGAATCTCACCAATATATTCTCCCACATTTCAATAGGTGCATGTGAACCCTAACATAAGCATATATCTTAAAATAAATCATTTCTCTCAAACATGCATGCAAAACTTAATTATTGAAGCATAATATGATCCTTTTAGTAGAATAGGATCAATGCTACAACAACTTTCACCCATTGCGAAAGAAATGCAACACATCTAACCAACCACCAACATAAAAAAAACTACACATTGTGTATGTATATGTATATATATGCATATATACAATGTTTACATACCAGTAAAGTCACTTATTTCTTACAATAGTCTACATAATAATTTAAAGTACATAAGAACACACAAGTGCAATGTTCTAAACAATCCAGCACATACACAATGGTTCTAAGTGAACATACATAACTTTAATCAGGGAATGTGAAGAATAAACTTTAAGAGGGAATTACATTTTATTTTGAAATTTAAACAGAATGTAATATCATAAAGAAATCCACATGTTGTTTATGCACAAGGCAATCGTTGCAACACTAGTCACCTTTACCAACTTGCCAGAGCAGGAAGTATGAGACCTCTATGAAGGAATATATCGCTGTCAACAAAACACTGATCAAACACTCGAACCAAACAGCCTCCAAAAGAGTAGAGCAGGCAGAACCGCAGCAGATCTCTGTGATCAGATGAATAAGGGCTCAGTTAAGTTTGAATTTTGATTCAACAATTTTAAATAAAAAAATAAATTAGCTCCACACTTCAAATTTATTACGAGTGAATCCAAATGTTACAAAATCGAACCAACTTATTTGGTTTTAAAATTAAAAAAATAGAAAAAAGGGTTGTGACATTATTTCTTATCACAAATTTGTTAACCATCATGTAATATATGCTCAACCTCAAGATTCTATCATTCCTATTGATGAAGATAATTAGTACACAAGTGAGACACTTGGTTTTATTGCGATTGATTTTCAGCTCAAATTATTCAATCATAGTAATTCGATAAGAAACTTTGGAAAAAATTCAGTATAAGCGACAATATTTCAATGGATAAATCCAACTTCCATTGAAAACACTTCTTGAAAGTTGCAATCGTTGTGTTCATATGGCAGGCACTGTGACTTATACACGATGGCTTCATAATAACCCCACGACTACTCAATCTAAAAATGACCCAAAATAAAGAGATTCTAAAAGGTTTATGAGCCTATTAAATTATTTGTTTTACCCATTTTTAAACTTAAATTTTATTAGAATTTGTCATCGTGTTATTGAAGGTGCTAAGTACGAGTCAGATTTATTTAAGAAATGTGCTGAAATTGATGTCTCATAGATTCTCAACAAGCAAAGTGAATCCCACAAAGGAGGATATGAAACGTTATATCTGATTGAGCATTGAGAACCTCTCAAATCTTTTCTAATAGACTTTGTTTTCATGCTTTTCTCTTTTGGTGGGCACTTGCGGAGAAATAGATTATAAAATTCTATGAGAAAACTTGGCTGTACATCTGTCATGCTATCCTCAAAAGTAAACTGAACCAAGCATATTCTCCTGCCCTTCCTTGTCAGAAACTCTTAAAATTTTTGTTTAATATTGCAATAAACCATAAACAATACAGATGAACGGCTGCAGCCCATCTGTTTCAAGGGAAAGACATAATCATGTGTGTTGGAATTGTTATTAAAAAAGTACTAATTAGGTTTCAAACTCTCTTATTTAGCCCATCTGTTTCAAGGGAAAGACATAATCATGTGTGTTGGAGTTGTTATTAAAAAAATACTAATTAGGTATCATACTTTCTTATCTAGACTATAAAATATGGAGTTTCTTTTGTTAAAGTGGTATCACCATAATTGATGAGAGTGAAATTGTATATGGAGCTTGTCTTGTCTTGTCTTGTCTAAAGTAGTCAATGGAATTCTTTTGCTAAGTCTAAGAATCACACATTGATATAAATAGAATTACGTCATATTAATTGTTTACTTGTTAGAATTATATATAGAGTTTGTCTTGTCTTCTCTAAAGTAGATAATGAAACTCTTTTGTTAAGTCTAAGAAATTGCACAATTGATGGAAGTGGAATTACACAAAATATAGATTGTTTACTTTTTTGGAATTGAATATGGAGTTTGTCTTGTCTTCTCTAGAATGGACAACGAGACTCTTTTGTTCAGTTTAAGAATCGCACAATTGATGGAAGTAGAATTATTCAATATATAGATTGATTACCTTTTGGAAAGTGCAATATTATATGATAGATAAAAGTGGGTTTGAGAGTTATCTTCTTGCCAAGTGTAAGGAGGACAAACAATAGAAAAAGAATTAGAACATATCTCAAATAAAATAAACTCAATCTTTTGCGGAGGGGAGTCGAATTCAAGTTCATACTACAAACTTTCCCTATAGTTTTATATAGCCTAAGTTTCATTTAGAAAAGCATAAATAAATGTAGATTGCCTAATGAATAGTCACGGGAATAATAACTTATAAATTATAGATGTCTAGCTTTAAACAGATATGTTAAAACATTTAGATTTGTAGGTTTTTGAATTAAAAATGATGAATTTATGTAGATATTTCATATTAGGATCAAAATAGTCTATCATCATTATGAAGGGTGAAATTCAGAGTTTGAGTTATTTTAAAGAGCATGGTTGTAATAGGTTGCCATATACTTGGTCTTGTACAATATGCACTCTTGTTTCTTCTTTTGCCAAAATTGTTTGTGCTTCTTGTACTATGAATATTGTTAGTATTTATGAATACCTTTATATAGATGTCTAATTGCTAGCGAACAAGCTCTCGAAGTTCAACCCTTAGAAGAGTTTGACTTTATGGTCATCAAAGAAGATTTAGGATGATATAAACTTCAAATATGCATATTCACTAAGATAATGGCTATAAAATTAGATTCTTTTTAATTGCTCCAATTAAAGTATTACTATCATGCTCCTAAATTGTAAATTTTATGATATTCAAATAATCACTTAGTTCTCCTTTAATTATCAAAAATCAATGTATCATAAATGAATGCAAACCAAATTCCTTTCAATAGCATTGAATTGTAATTAATTGCATGAGACATGTACCAATTTAGTGCATTGTGGGAATAAAACATGTAAATGTTTAAAAAAAAACATAAATTTAATATTTAAAGCTTTAGGGGTCATTCCTATAAACATAAGATCAATCACACAACAATGAGATTAACCTAGAATAAGGAAACTAAAAACTTGATGTAGGAAATAAATTTCTAGAGATGTGGATGCAATAAATCTATACTATATAGGAATGTGCGTAGAAAAGGATTAATAAAGTCAAATGTATGAGAATGTGTGTAGATAAATATATGTGAAAGATTGGTGAACCAACACAAATTCACACAATAATGTGTCACTTGTCAATATATAATTACACATTAGTTCATTCTCTCCAAAATGGGCCCAAAACTAAATGATAAATGTCAAGGTTACAAGAGAATCTAACCAATATATTCTCCCACACTTCAATAGGTGCATGTGAACCCTAACATAAGCATATATCTTTAAATTTTATTTTATTTTATCTCAAACATGCATGTAAAACTTAATTATTGAAGCATAATATGATCCTTTAATTAGAATAGGGCCAATGCAAGAACAACTTTCACCCATTGCGAAGGAAATGCAACAAATCTAACCAACCACCAACAAAATAAAAGCTACACAAACACACACACACAGATCATGGGTGTATGTGTGTGTATATATATATGTATATGTATATGTATACATGCATATATATGTGCACACATATATATACATATATACACACCCTCACACATACACATGTATGTATGTATATATGTATGTATGTATACACGTACACATGTATATAATATAATTTAATAGAATCAAACAAAGTAAAATATAATAGAAAAGAATATGAAATGAAAATTTTATTAAATATGTACATCTAAAGAGTTGCAAGTTGATTTAACTCATGTATAATATGTTGTGTAATGTAATATATTTTTGAATAGCTATATGAAGGTAAAGGAACTCAATAAAAGAGGATTTAATACAAGAAAAAAATGTGACTTGCTAAAAGAACCTCTAGCTCTATGATACAAAGATAGGCACCTAGGAGATAAAAATTGGAAGAGGGTTCAATCTCAATGGGATCTCTAGAAAGATGCAATTGTTAGAGTAAAACTGAGGAAAAGCCATTAGAAATGAATAAATAGACTACTACAGTATTAAATAAATAAGCCCATGGAAAAGGAAGGTAGAAAATATATAAAGAGAGATTACAAAAGACATTGAGTTAGCAATATAATTTAACATAAGAGCCTATAATAGATTTAGGAAAAAATAAGAAAGATATTATAAAATGGTATAAAATTGTAGAGAAATTGAATTAGAGTATGGTTGAGAGGTTTTTGGTATAAAATATAAGAATTGTTGGAATAAATAAAATGAGTTAGGGTGCATTAGAGGGGATTCTTCTTAGATTATTAAAGATGACATGGTGGAACCTACTTTTCTCCTAGTGTTTTTCATTTCATATTTTGAAGGCTTCTATTCACCCAAGTCTAAAACCTTGGGGCCCAGTATAGAAAAGTTTCTTTACCTTTTATTTCATTGTTAAATTTTTGATCCTCTGGATGATCTCTTAAGTGGTGTCTTTGTGTTGGATATTGCTAATGCATGGGAGGTGATTAAGACATTCAATATGTTTAATCACTACATTACTGAATGGGCACTCATACTCTTGTCATTTGTGTTTTGTCACTGATGTCAACATATGTTTCTATGAAGAAAACATACTGGTAATCAAAGTGTACGCATATTGTATGGATGTTTTAGATGCTGCAAAGTCAGATGAGAGTTCAGGTGGATGTTGTGATCTTATATCTGAGATCGCATCATTAGATGTTTTATATTGAGAGAGTTACAACTATTTTGGTAAAGACTGGTCACTGGACTGTGACAGTGAGAATTGACAGAGTTAGTCTTTGGGTTTCTGGTATATCTTTCAGAGGATTTGGATTCAAGGTATGTGAACTTGGAGGATGATGGATAGGGTACTAAAGGATGTTCATTGGTCAGCGCAAGGTATGGAATGATTGGTGATGTCATCTGTGGCGTGTTCTCTAGCGATGGTTTATTTTGAAGCCGACCCAGGGAATGAAGCGTGTGTTTTGTTTGGCAAGCATAAATTAAGGATGTCGGTCCTTAATTGTTGTAATGTAATCATTTTAGACTTATTTTAGATACAATGTGTATCTTAGCAAGGGTTTATGTAATTGTTTGTAATTAGGAAAGCCTCATGGGCCGACCTGATCATGGTAAATTGTAATAAGGTATAAATAAAAGGTATTTTCTTTGGAAAAGATATGGAAGGAATATAGATGATATAAAGAAGTTGGAAAAGCTACGAGCTTGTGTCTGTTGTATGTAGAGCATAGGTTTACTAGTAGACTTCATTGGAACTGATCAAGCATAGACAATTGTTGGAAAGTAGTTCAAAATATTGTGTATCTCTTTATATACACTTGTTGCGAACTAGTGAGTTATGAAGGTGGATGTAACCTTCTTTGGGCAGTGAGCCTTGGGTAGTGAGCCCTCTCTTTTGTTCTTGACTCCTAACAGGGTTTGTCCTCTAACAAGGACTATGTACTGTATTGTTTAAATAAGCTCCTAATAGGGCTATATCTTCTAACAAGGATTACTATACTCTTAGTAAATCATTTGTAGGTGCTAATTCCCACTGGGGTTTTTACCTTTAATAGGGTTTCCTCGAAACCAAAATATTGTGCTATTGTGTTGGCATTCATTGTGTTCATTGGTTTTGATATTGTGGAGCTTAAAGTTTAAAGTTTAATATTCTATTATAAAACTGATTCACCCCCCCTCTCAATTGTATTGTGGACTATTATTCTTAACAATTTGTGCCCTTTTAGTAATCAAATGAATGACGAGTTTGTCCTTGTGACTTGGTCTTCCTCTTAATATTTTTTTATTAAATAAATCACTTAAGTTTCTCTTCTTTTTTCTTATCAAACTAGCCCCACCACTCTCCACATGCTAATTTCCATGTGTTTTATACTAATCACATCACGCTTGTTTATCTTGTCACAATTAAATATATTAGAACTAAATCTTGAAACCATGACACTTTGAGATTATGAAATTTGGCTTTGATGTGTCCATATGTAGTTTTTTATTAAATAGACATTTATATTGATTAGTTTTTAAACATATACCATTAACCAAAAAAAGTAGGAGGATTCTAGATCACTCCTTTACAATCACTCAAGTAGTGCTTGGGAAAAAAATTGTAATCAGAAACACAGATGGAGCCCAAAAGTAGGAAAAAAAAACTATCCACTAATAAGCTAAATAAGTGGCTAATGGTGGTGGGGGAGGATCATGATCATATTTACAAATCCATACATTAGTAGGTCAGGAGTGACATTTGGAAGGGACCACCCCTCCTTGGAATAGCATTTTCTTCTTTCTCTATATTCTTCCTAGCTAGAGATATGGCCAAAGAGAGTCGTGGAGGCCATTTGGGTGAGCTTGATGACCTAGTATATCATCATTCATGTTTAGCCAACTAGTTTCACCACCATTAAAAGGAATCCCACCTCCCATATTCTTCCTAAAGGTAGAGCCACCATGTGGTGGAGAGGAAGAGTTCCAAAGAAAAATGTCTCTTCTAATACTAGAATAGTAGTGAAGGGCCTAGGAATACAAAGTGTCAGAACACCATGTAGAGGGGCTATGGTTGTGTCACCTACCATGCGGTAGAGATCGATCACCAGAGGCAAAAGGGTTTTTAAATACTCTATCAATAGTAATTTATAGTCCTAAAAAGTTATCACCCATTAATTTGGAGGCTCTAGGACCTATTGGGACCCATTTTAGTGATTTCATTAATTTTGGATGTGTATATGCTTGATATTCTCGCTTATCTTTCCCTTTTTTCCCTAAAAATATCAATAATTCTTGAGTCCTAAAAGTTTTACCTGGAGATTTTCACCTTTAGGTATAGGTCTACCTTGACCTATACCTAGTATAGGTCGACCTTGACATATACCCCAAAATTTGAATTTTGATTGGTTCCCCAACACAATGGAAAGATTATCTTTTTTCAACTTTTCACTATCGACCTTCATGAATATAAGATCCAAATCACTATAAAAGGAGGCCTCACCCTCTCATTTTGAAATACATTACAATCCATAACTTCTAAGAGCATCCACTATATACCTATAAATTCAAGAGAAAATAAGAAATCAAGATTTCAAGTCTAAGGTGCATTCAAGAAGCTTTGTGGTGACTTCAAGTAAGAAAGGTTTTGGATCCAAGAGTTGCGGGCTATCATTCAAGATCAACATCCTTCTTCATTAAAGAATATCAAGAGTACATAAATATATGATCTATGATTTGGCAATTATAAATCAATTGCATTTGTGAAGATATCCTAGACTTTATCAACACACCAACATTCTAGCATACATCTTTTTGGATACAACAGATCTGTATCCATCCACAAAGGTTTGACAAGAAAGGTAACATTTACATTTGTAATTTTTTACATGCTTTATCTATTTTATTAAAAGGTTAAATCCTATACATGGGCTTACCCAAGGAAAGCCCCTTTCCCCCAACAATTTCCTTATTTTTCTTGTGTGTAGGTACATGGTTTTGGAGAGTTTCGGGATCATATTTTGTAGATCTAGTGGTGAAATATTAATCATAGTCCCAAGACCTTCATTTTAAGCCATAAACGGTATAGGTTTACCTTGACCTATACATGGTACATGTCAAACTAGGTTTGACATGATCCTGCAACTTTGAAAATTTCATAGTCAGTAGGGTTTCAGATCTCAGTCTATTTATGGTTCTGACATATTCTAACAGGGTCTTTGCAGATTTGAAGTGGCTTCCTCTAATAACCCTAAAGGTGATTACATCTTCATTCTTGTTCTTTAATAACACTTATTTTGATATATTAGAATTGAAATCTTGTTTTTTATCCTTGTATGAGTGTATAGATTTTATTACTTTACATATATACTCTACTTATATCTTTACAATTTTACATAGACAAAAAGAGACCGTTGAATCTACATCCCTCAAGAATTAGATCATGCATTATCACCCCTACATTTATTTAGGTTGTGCTGATTAGATTTTAGTCCCAAAGGGGTTATATTTTAGGGACTCCTTCCAAATGTTGGTATAGGGAAGTGGAAGTCTACCATTGATGACCATTTCCCACCATACATTTTTTGTGAACCGGACGCTTTCATAATTTTTGAATGGGTAGTTATATATTCTTTGTGTGTGGTCTCTTGTGCATCTTCACATTATATGCATAGGTTCACCATATAGTTTTGGTGAACCTAACGCTTTTAGACTTTCTGATTGTGTAGTTAGATCTTCTTTGTGTGATCTATTTTTTATCTTCACATTGTATGAACCAATATTCTTTATATTACATTTGTTCCTTTGATCTTGGTGTTAGATTATCCTTTGCATTATCTTTAGATTATGATATTATTCCCAAGGTGGAGAAACCTAAGATGGGATGCCCAACCTCATAGCTAAACACACACATAAACAATAATATAGAATTGAGGGTGAGAGAATGCATGATCAATCATTTATTCAAATACATGTATATACAAATAAATTAAAATCTAAAATCTCAATGCTGCATGATCAGCTAAACTATTACTCTAAGAGTTCTCTCTAATTTCTACCTTCCAAAATATAACAACTTGAGTACATATACCAACCACGCAAATGGGGTTGACCAACAATTAAATCTCAAATTAAATGTTTACAAAAAAATATGGGTTGACCCCAAAACATATCAAAAAACCTCCAAGAAGAAAAGGAGAAGGTGTAAACCCATATTTAGGTCCCATGAGATCCAACAATCATGCATCAACACTGCACATGTTAATAATTAATGAGCAATGATCGCATGTGCAATCTCCAAGGTCAGCAAAAGTAGAAAATGAACATGCTACCAGAAGAAACCAAAAGAGTCTAAACATGAAGGTCTTCGATCCAAACACAATGTGATCATAGGGAAAGGTTCCCAGATAGGTCCACAATATGATTTGATGATTGCAACCAAATAAACCTAGGAACACATGACCACGAAAAGGATCACCACGAGTAGACAACCAAAGAAAAGAACATGATCCATAGAGAAAGGAAAACTTGAGTAAATAAAATAGTACTAAACCAAATGAGGTTTGATTTGAAAAGTAAACACTATGGAGAGTCCTTAAGAATATTCCAAGACTGTAAGGAAAATGTCTCAAAGATGAATGACTTCTACATCACTCTCTCAAATTGGAAAACATGAATGGAATGAAACTAAATAGTTTTTTGGTTGATGCAAGATCTACATTATATGCATTTCGTTCTATTTTTCATAATTACATGCTTAAATTTGATAATTAAATTTTCTACACTAGTATATTCCTCTCAAATTGCATTATATCTTCCTTTCCTTTCTTTCCATTGTCTATGAGCTTTATCACTTTGAGTCCAACATATAGCATTTTGGTTAGAATAATTTGTAGACTAATGGGTTTCTTTGATCCTAAACCTTCCTTCTTTCCTAGGAATCTTGACGAGACCAACATGCATTCTAATGATCCTAATCATATCATGAAGAATAAATCTTCTCATTCTTCCCATAATGAAGATGAATCATTAAGAGTTCATCCTCAAATCCAAAATATTATTCATGACTTTGAAAAGTTTTAAAAATGGCTAGCTCAAGAAAATAATAATCTTAAAGTGCTTTTGGTTGTGGAAGGCTTAAGGAAGCTTATTCATCATTATGAACAATGCATTAACCTCTTTCGTACTATTTCCCATTTGGTTCAAAAAAATGTCAAACCTATAGTGGAATGTGCTCAAGACCTAGGTTTTGTCCCACCTTCTATAAATGTTGAAACTTCTTTGCCTATTTCTACTTCTATTCCTACAATCTCCACTTATGATCCACCTCCCATCACAACTTCATTTCAAACTTCTAATCCTACACATGCGAGTCTCACAAATCCTATTCTTTCTTCTATTCCCATGAGTGTTCCATGTGTTTCATTTCCTTCATCTATGCCTTCTTACTCTAGTGTTCCCTTTTCTTATTTCAATCCTCCTAACATGCTTCATTTTTCTTCAAACATTCCTTCTAGTTCAAACAACATTCCTAAAATTTCCTATGTTTCTCCTCCTATCATTTCTTTTACTAATTCCACCATCAATAGCTTAGCTCCAATCATGTCTTCTCTACAATAACAACTTACTTATTTGAATTAATCCAAGTTCAACATTCTTACATGTGATATTGCTAGTCCTCTTGTTAGGAATAGTCCCAAGAGATAACTAAGAGGGGGGGGGGGGTGCGTGAATCAGTTATCTACAAGTTTTAATTATTTATCCAATTAAGTATACTTAAACATAAAGCATAAACATAATGAAAGAAAACTTGAACACAAGACCAATATTTTTGTTACAAGGAAACCCAAATAGGTAAAAACCCTGGTGGGAATTGACACCCACTAATAATCTACACTAGTTTTTTATGATCCTTGTTAGAAGATCCTTAACCATGTTAGGAGTTTCTTTACAATATATTTAGTACAGTGACCTAGTCAAGAGTCAGAACCTGTTAGGAGTCTTTTACAATTAACCCTATTAGGGGTGAGGACGCACTATCTGAGAGCACATTTCTCAAAGAGGTGAAGGCTACAACCTTTTGAATAACAGATACACACTATATCTGGATCTTGGTGAATTGCGCTTTGACCTACTGTCTAGATCAGTTCCAATGTATAGCACAAATACTTTACTTAGTCACATAGACCTTCTATTGATGGCTCAACCGTTCATACACTCTTCTATGCTCTGCATAATCAACTCTGAACCATGCCTTAGCAATCACAAAATAACTATCTATAAATATCTTTCCACTAAATGATATAATCAATTCAGCCTGTTAGAATGATGAAGGGTGCTCCCCTTAATACCACAAACACATAATAAAAATAGAAAAACAACAAAAATTTGCAAGAACAAAAAATGGGCTTCTTATTATCTCCACAAATGTGGAATTATAAATTTTTAGAATTACAATATGCAAAGCTACATGGGCATTCCCCTTACAATATTCTATAGGACAAAGCCTCGAATTATTACCCAGAACTACCACTCAGAACTACTACCCAGAACTGCCTAGACAACACTACGGGCCTTCTTTATATAGGCAATTTCCACTGCCCGAGAAGGTTCCTGAAATTTAGCCTTTAGGGCCGACCAAACTTACAATTATTTTATTTTTCAATTTATTACATCAAAGTGTTAGAAATTAAAGTCCACCAAGATAACTTGGGGGGGGGGGGGGGGGGGGTGAATCAGTTATCAGATAATTTTAACTTTTATCATCTTTAACAACATTAAACCATATAAACAATATAATTACCAACCATAGAAAGATATTCATACACAATAACATAATGACATAAGATATGTTGACTAGGGAACCTCTTGATCAAAGAGTAAACCCTGGTGGGAATGATGCCCACAAAAGATGCACTAATATGAATATTCCTTGTGAAAGGATGGACTCTATTAGGAGTCTTATGAAATGCATTCAGTACATATGAATCCCTATTAGGAGATTTTGAATCCCTATTAAAAGATTCTAACCCCGTTAAGAGTTATGGAAGACAGAAGGACCCACTACCCAAACAGCTTCAGGGTAAGATCACTGAACACACTGTCCAAATAATCTTTGCATTACTCAAAAAAATAATATGTTACCTCTTCTTTGACTATGCCAAACCACACTCATTGTTACACCAAATCTCAATTTTAGATCTCTGTACCTCGCATGTCTTCCTTCACATATTTGCTTTCACACTTAGCTCTTTTCTTCACTTCATGCATACAATATCACACACAGCCACTACAACCATATTACAACAAGGAAATACATTCCTTCCTTTATACCACACTCAACTAATTACAAATGAGTTGGCATACAATTACAATATAAAAGTTTCCACACGCTCCATCAAAATTACACAAAACTGTCAGCTTCCAAATACAATAAATCTTCACTCGTGTGACCTCAAAGTTTGTTTTGTCATCCATGTCACTATCAATGTGTCTTCAACCTCCCTTTAACTGTGCAAAACCAGATTCCATCCTGATTAGGAGATATCATCTGATTTCTACAAATCGCTACTTAGGAACACTGCCTGAATACTACTTCCACCAAAATGTTCATAACTTCCATGAATAAATGAATTACTATATGTGCTCTTAACTGTAGACATATAACATATCAAAGAGTATATCATCAACATCACATAGCTCCAACTACAATAACCCACATGTGCTAATCCAAACTCTGTCTGCTTCTCTACAAGTCTCTGATAGATCACTATGTTGACATCAATGACAATCATAGTCATGAATGCAACAACAACTGCTACAGAATGGCTTCCAAACATTTAGCATCCATTCCTAACAATCTCTCCCATTGGCATTGATGGAAACATAGATGAAAAACATCCAATGTTCCAAAAATACAATACTACAACACTGCTGCTTCAAATCCTCTTCATCAATCAAATCTTGCTTCATTTTCCTATTCAGTTCTCTCCAATAGATGTTTCAGATGGGTTTTCATGTATACTTCTCCCCCATTGACATGAATGATAGAAATTTCATCACTATGTTAACAATAGCTCCAATGTCAAAAGACACTATTCAAAAAATACATTCACTAGAGTCCTCATGACTCTGCTTAGATACACATACTCCCCCATAGAGGAAGTACCAACATCCAGTCCAGAAGAAAGATAAGGCTCATATACCACTGGATGGATGCAACTAGCTGCATCACTTTTCAAAAGTAGGCTGGGGCATAACCCCATGCATACCTCTCAAATACTCAAATGTATCCTTAGGCAAAGGCTTTATGAATATATCTGCTATCTGCTCCTTTTTACTTATGTACTCAAGTCTGACTTCTTTCTCAACAACTTTCTCTCTTACAACATGATACTTAATCTCTATATGCTTTGTCTTAGAATGTAATACAGGATTCTTAGACATACTAACTATGCTGGTGTTGTCACAATGTATGACAACAGGTTCAACAAACTTTATTCCAATATCCTTTAGCATTTGCTTCATCCAAATTATCTGGTTACAATTGTTTGCCGCTACTACATATTCTGCTTCTATTGTGCTTTGTGAGATACAATTCTGGTTCTTGCTTAGCCAAGAAACCAATCTTCCTCCAAGGAAAAATGCTCCACCACTGGTGCTTTTCTTATCATCAACACTACCTCCCCAATCAACATCTGTATATGCACATAGGGTAAAATCATCAAATTTTTCATACCATAATCCATAGTCCATTGTGCCTTTTAAATATCTCAGTATCCTCTTTACTCCTGCATAATGTGATTCTCTAGGTTCAGCTTGAAATCTTTCTACAATTCCAACTGAATGTGCTATATCAAGTCTTATATGAGTCAAATACTGCAATCCTCCAATCATAGTTCTGTATTTCTTCTGTTCCACTGCAGGAGTCTCATCTATGCTAGATAACTTATGTCTAGTCACCATGGGTGTTTCAACTGATTTACAATTCTCCATTCCAAATCTTTTCAACAAGTCATTCAAGTACTTTGTTTGACTTACAAAGATACCATCATTGTTTTTTGTTATCTGTAATCCCAAAAAGTATTTCATTTCACCAATCATACTCATTTCAAATTCAGTCTTCATTTCATCAGCAAATTTGTCACTAGCTTCATCTTTTCCTCCAAAGATAATGTCATAAAAAAAAATAACTATAACCAACAAACCATTTTCAATTTCTTTTGTGTATAGATTGCTATCAGCTGTTCCTTTTGTAAATCCCAATTTTAACAAATACTTATCCAATCTTGCATACCAAGTTCTAGGTGCTTGTTTAAGTCCATATAAAGCTTTCTTCAGCTTACATACCATATCTCCTTCTTGAGTTAAAGGAAAACCTTCAGGATGCTCAATGTAGACTTCTTCCAATTCTCCATTCAGAAATGTTGACTTCACATCCATCTGATAAACTTTGAATTTCTTGTAAGCTGCATAAGACAAAAACATTCTTACTGCTTCAATTCTTGCAATAGGTGCAAAGGTTTCTTCATAGTCAATTCCTTCTTTTTATGAGTAACCCTTACATACCAATCTTTCTTTGTTTCTTACTACTTCTCCTTGTTCATTCATCTTGTTTCTGAATACCCATTTAGTTCCAATAACATTCTTGTCTTTAGGTCTAGGGACTAATTCCCATGTCTTGTTCTTTTCAATCTGATCTAGTTCTTCTTTCATAGCATTAGTCCAACTTTCATCTTCACAAGCTTCACTAGTAGTCTTAGGTTCAATTTGAGAAATCAAATAGAACTATTCTTGTACCTTATTTTGAGTTAGAACTCCTCTTTTGATGCTTCCAATAATTTGTCCAATAGGATGATTTCTTAACAAACTCTTGCTAGGTGTCACTATCTCAGATCTCACTTCAAATGTAGGTTCTTCAATGACTTCACTGTGGCTTTCATTCAACAAATCACTATCAGTCTCATAAAATAATTTAGTAGATCCAGTGTTAGGTTTAGGATGAGCTTCTTCATCTGATTCATAATCAAGCATTCCTTCTTAAATTTTGAACTTTTCATCAACTTTAACATTTGTGCTTTCAACAATAGTCTTAGTTCTTTTATTGTAACATCTATAGGCTTTTCTTTTCAAAGAATATCCAAGAAATATACCTTCATCACTTCTAGGATCAAACTTTCCAATATCATCATCTCTCTTTATATAATATTTGCTTCCAAAAATTCTAAAATACTTAACTGAGGGTGCATGTCCAAACCATAATTCATAAGGTGTCTTGTCTATGTCTACTTTGATTTGTACTTTGTTCATTGTATACACTATTGTGTTCACTGCTTCTCTCCAAAATATCTTCACCAAATCATTCTCAAACAACATAGCTCTTGCTGCTTCAGTCACTGATCTGTTTCTTCTTTCTGCAATGCCATTTTGTTCAGGTGTTCTAGGGGCTGAATACTGTCTCCTAATGCCATTTGCTTCATAAAAGGTGTTAAACTCTCTAGAAGTAAATTCTCCACCTCTATCAGATCTCAAACATTTAATCTTCATTCTAGATTCATTCTCAACTTTATTATTAACAATCTTAAACTTATCAAATGCTTCAGATTTTTCTTTAAGAAATGCAATCCACATCATTCTTGTAAAATCATCAACAAGAATCATAAAATACTTTTCTTCATAGAATCCTCTAGTCCTGGTAGGACCACTCAAATTTGTATGAACAATCTCTAGCTTCTTTGTAGATGTAAACTTCTTACTAGGAAAAGAACTTCTCTTATGTTTAGCCATTACACATTCTTTGCAAATCATGTTAGTAGGCTTCATAATTCTAGGTAAATCTCTTACTGCAAGTGTAGTATTTACTTTCACAATGTTATCAAAGTTTATATGGAAAAACCTTCTATGCCATAACCAACTATCATCAATCTTAGTAATCAAACATGTCATCTCAGTGGGATTCAACTGAAATACATTACCTCTGGTTCTAGATCTAGTTCCAATCAGATTTCCATCTTTATCCTTTATCACACAAGTTTTCTCAGTAAACCAAACTTGATATCCCTTATCAACTAACTGTCCAACACTCAGAATATTATGTTTCAATCCATCCACAAAATAAACATCATCAGTATTAGTCTTTCCATCAAGAGTAATAGATCTTATATCTTTAATCAAACATGGTGCATTGTTTCCAACTCTAACAACTCCTCCATCATATTCATTAAACTTTATGAAATTTTTCATGTCTCCAGTCATATGATGTGAACAACCACTATCTATAGTCCAATCAGATTTCTTTTCAACTTGAGAAACTAAGGCTTTTTCTTCTTTAACATCAGTTTCAGGATTCTCTTCTTTAATTGCTACAAATCCTATGTCATCATTATTCTCAGTATCACTTTCACTTAAAGTTATTTCTATACTAGCTTCAAGATCTTCATCATTAGCATAATAAAATTCCTTATACCTTCTAGGTTTGAAATTATTTCTATACTTTTTAACTCTCTTAGGACATTTATATGCAAAATGACCATATTCTTGACAAGCCCAACATTTAAATATTTTCTTACTGTCTGGTTCTCTTTTCACAAGCAAGGCAATACCTTCTTCAATCTTCTTGTCTTCTTCATTTCTAGATCTACTACTACCAGCATAATCACCGCTCACATTGATGCTTCTTGACAAAGTAGGGTGAACACTAAGAGCACTGAATGTTGTCTCCATTCTAGGTAAGTCTCCTGATAATCTCAGGTTCATTTCTGCTGCTTCCAATCTTCCAAGAAGAGTTTCTCTTGTAAATTTTGTAGTACACGGTATAACTTGTTCAATCATTTGTGTTGTCTGCGTAAATACAAGGGTCAATGTCCTCAGAATTTTCCATATCACTTCATTCTCTATCTTTGTTCCTCCATAAGATTTTATACCTGTAATAATTTCTGACATTCTACTAATATAGCTTTGATTAGATTCATCTTCCAACATTCTTATATCTTCAAATGCACATATCCAATTATGTAATCTAACAGTTTTTGCATGTTCATCACCTTCAAAAGTAGAGTGTAAAGCATTCTAAATTTCATGAGATTTTTTTAAATATTTTACTAGACTGTACTCATTCTCCAGAAGGGCTATCAAAAGTGCTTCTCTTGCAAGTATGTTACACATGAATAGATCTCTCTCATCAGCAATACACATTTCAAGATTGTCCTCTTCAATGATAGTCTTATCATTCTTTGTAATCAACCAATAACTTGGTCCTAAACATAGTAGGTGTGTCTTCATCTTTTCTTTCCAACTATCAAAATTTACTCTATCAAACTTAGGACTTTCTTTCTTGAAATTCGCCATGGATCTCCTTAAGCTATTAAACTTCTTTTTCAAGGACCTGCCTCTCTGATACCAATTGTTAGAAAGTAAAGTCCATCAAGATAATTGAGAGGGGGGGGGGGGGGGGGTGGATAAGTTATCATATAATTATAACTTTTATCATCTTCAACAGCATTAAACCATATAAGTAATATAATTACCAACCATAGAAAGATATTCATACACAATAACACAATGACACAAGATATGTTGACTAGGGAACCTCTTGATCAAAGAGTAAACCCCGGTGGGAATGATGCCCACAAAAGATGCACTAATATGAATATTCCTTGTGAAAGGATGGACTCTGTTAGGAGTCTTATGAAATACATTCAGTACATATAAATCCTTGTTAGGAGATTTTGAATCCCTGTTAAAAGATTCTAACCTTGTTAAGAGTTATGGAAGACAGAAGGACCCACTGCCCAAACAGCTTCAGGGTAAGATCACTGAACACACTGTCCAAATAATCTTTGCATTACTCAATAGAATAATATGTTACCTCTTCTCTGACTGTGCCAAACCATACTCACTATTACACCAGATCTCAATTTCAGATCTCTGTACCTCGCATGTCTTCCTTCACATATTCGCTTTCACACTTAGCTCTTTTCTTCACTTCATGCATACAACATCACACACAACCACTACAACCATATTAAAACAAGGAAATACATTCCTTCCTTTATACCACACTCAAATAATTACAAATGAGTCGACATACAATTACAATATAAAATTTTCCACACACTACATCAAAATTACACAAAACTGTCGACTTCCAAATACAATAAATCTTCACTCGTGTGACCTTGAAGTTTGTGCTATCATCCACATCACTATAAATGTGTCTTTAAATTCCCTTTAACTTCTCAAAACTAGATTCCATCCCGATTAGGAGATATCATCCGATTTCCACAAACCGCTACTTAGGAACACTACCTGAATACTGCTTCCACCAAAATGCTCATAACTTCCATGAATAAATGAATTATTGTTTGTGATCTTAATTGTAGACATATAATATATCAAAGAGTATATCCTCAACATCACATAGCTCCAACTACAATAACACATGTGCGCTAATCCAAACTCTGTCTGCTTCTCTACAAATCTCTGCTAGATCACTGTGTTGACATCAATGACAATCATAGCCATGAATGCAACAACAACTACTACAGAATGGCTGCCAAAAATTTAGCATTCATTCCTAACACAAATTCAGCTCAAAAAAACTTTTGAAACTTTAACAAAAAATTTGAAGGAAATTTATTTTATGCCATTTCAAGTGGCCCAACTTCCAAAGACCATAAGTCATCACGCGTTGACCTAGTTGACTATTATGACCCCATTTTGGAAAGGCATGAAGTGTTCTACAACATCTAAATCAAGAAATTTTCATTCAGCCAAAGTTTTGACTTCATCCATGGCCTCTAAATCCTTCAAAACTAAGTTTGAAGTTTCTATACCCTATTTCCAATATTGAAAATTTTCAATATCTTCAAAACTAGACTTGATCCGGCAATGAAACTTTACTAGCAGGCTGATACGACCAAAATGAACCTCCATCAGTGAAATCAGAACATTCTGAGATCGTATGACCAACTTACTAAAAATATTAAGTTTCCATAAATAGCAGCTTGACACAAGATAGCCCTTATTGAAAAACAAACAGAAATATTTTTGGGCGATGCAAGATTGCTCTTACACCCAAGATGCTCCTGCATCATAGAACCACCTTAAAATCATATTAGAGAAATCATAACATACTCCAATAATAATTATGTCAACTCTATTAAGCACGCAACACATTCTGGGACCTATCCAATATTAATAAATGTAGATGCATGCTACACACTGTCGGCTCTACCAAAGTAACTGAAACTTTCTCCTCAAGCTGAATTACATCATGCACTCTTAACCAAACATTACTAACTCTTCTCCAAGCACTAATAAAATGGTGCATACTGAAATGATAGGTGCAACTCCTGAACCAATATAATCTCTATCGGCTCTTCTGAATAAAAATAGGAAACTGCTACTGGTGAATAACAACTGCGTAACTTCACTTCTACTGATCATTAGACTCTGTGTCCATGAATGTAACATCACTAACATGTCTCCATCACATATCCAAATGCGCAAGGCTCCATGATAACTATATGAACAATTATTCATAGAACACTGCCTGTAACTCTGTTAGGAACACGACTGACACAAGCTGCTATATAACTATCTATACTAACAATTAACCTCTACATCCATGATATCATGTTGATAACATGTCCATGTTGTATATACTAGAAGCTTACTACATAAGTCTTCCACACATGCTACTTACCATATGTTGTCATCAATGATAAACATACATTCAGCACTGGCTTGCTGGCAAGTCTCCAACACCTTTTTCTATGGATATTATCCAAGCCATCATCCCACAAAGTATATAGATTCCTCATCTTGAAACTTATAATGGTAAGGGTGATCTTGTGACTCATGTTAAGTCTTTTCCAACCTTGTGTAGTGATTTTTATCATGATTGTAGGTTCACAACAAAGTTGTTTATGAGAACCTTTCGATACAAGGCCTTGAAATAGTATTTTTCTTTGGCTCTATATTCCATTATTTCCTTATATAAGCTTGCTAATGATTTTATTCAACAATTTCAAAACAACATTGGTCCTCAATTTTTTTTGACTAATTTATAAATACATTGTAAACAAGTTGATAAAGAAAACGTTAGTGATTTCATTGGTATATTTAAGCATTTTAATGATAAAATTTCTTATCCTATTCTTGATGTTGATATACAACACATTTTTATAGCTAATTTACAAAAAGACATTAGAGATAATATTCTCCTTATTTATTTCTCTTCCTTTCCATAATTGTGTGCAGTACTTCATTATTATCAACTACGAGTGAGTCAATTTTATAAAAACACTCTGATGACTCATGTTCATGTTGGTAAGAATGATACCGCATTCAATTTAAAGAAAGCTCATAAAACAAGAAACTATGTCAAAATCAATAATTCATGCAACACTGTAGATGGACAAGTGGTAGTAGTATCCAAAGGTGTGCTTCCTTTATCTTCTATTTTTATACCTTCTCATAATTTTACTCATCTTTTTTAATCTTTGTATAATTTCATGATAAAATTAATGAATGGTAATGCATTAACACTTCCTCCTATCAAGGCAATTGACCCATCCAAAACTATTCCAAATACTTTGATCCCAAATCCTTTTGCCAATACCATCGTCAACTAGTCATGATATTGAAAAATGCTTTTCCTTGGAAAAGTGGTTCAAGATCTCACTGATTCTAATTGTAGACACCTAAAATGCCTTTGCCAAAATAAAAATATTTTATTTTTGTAGAAACCCCTAATGACATCATCATTTGTTAATTATTTATTTATTTAATTAATTAATTAGTTTTTATTGTCATTATCCCTTCTCCTATTTTAATTAAAGGCATTTAATTAAGAAACCCTATCTAGAAGCATTTAAATCAAATTTAAATGATTTAACCCCTATTTATTGAATCATTATTTGATAAATAAAGTCACAATCCTTAAATAAAATAAACATTTATTTAAAGCCTAAAACCCTAGAATCTTCTAGAGAACCCTAAACCCTCATAAAATTTCCTAAACCTTTCCTAGACCCGTTTAGAAGGTGATTCCTAACCTTCTTAGTCTAATCCACACTCCCTTGACTTTTGGTCAAACCCTCTCATTAATGAGCCTTACAGACTCATTAATGGATCCTTACACCCTCATTAAGGACTCTTATAGCCTCATAAATGAAGCTCATGACCCTTCTTCCATCTTGGTTCCCTAGGTACACTTCCCTAGTGTTTCTCACACATGTGTGAGCAACCCTTAACCTTCATCATCTTAACCTTACCCTTAACCATACCCCAAACTCTACCCCAAACCCTGACTCTAACCCTAACTCTCCTTCCTAACCCAAGCCCTTAGGAAAATCCTATAAATACTCTCCTTCCAAGAGAAAAGTATTATCTTAGTGCATATAATTCATGCATTGTTATCATGTGCATTTTTATCTAGATCTTCATAGCTTTTGATAATATTGTCAGTTTACTTCATTTTCATGCTTCCTAACTCATCCTAGATTAGCTTATTGGATTGAACATAGTTTAGTTTTAAGATTTTATAATCATTTAGTATCATATTACATCTGCATTTGGTTAAAATCAATCTAGAATAAGCATTTATAGATTAATCTGCATTGTGGCTTCATTAGGCTCCTTAAGGCTCTAGTGCCAAATCAGGTGTTCTATACTTGATTCTGTGCCACTACGAGGTTCTCATGGTCCCTAGTTGATCCTAATCCTCCCTAATTTTCATTAGGGACATTCTCCATGTGTTTTGAGAGCACACCCACATCTCTAAATTAAGAGCAAATCAAACGGTGATAGGGTGCTCCCGTTGAGCTCTATTTGAAGTGTCTTTGCAAATTTCTTTTACTATATGATAGGAATATGATGTTAGGCTAATGTTTGAATGTCTACACTTGTTTTGAATAGGTTAGGTTTTCTTTGATCACATTTTGGCACGCCCGGTGGGACCCCACAAGCCTTCACAATTGTATTTTTTAGGGTTTCCCAAGAAAAAAACTCACTTTTTGAGAACTCTCATCTTTTCTAGGAGGATTCTCATACAAGTAAACTCCCCTAGCATATTTTCTCATACAATTATGTATTACTACTCATACCAGAGGTTCCCAATACTTGTATGGGACCTCTGAATGTAATTTTGGCTTGTTTTAAGCCTACTGGCCCTGTTTACTCATACTAGGAATCAAGGTGACTTGTATGAACCCTCTGTTGGGACTCAAAAATACAACATGGGTTTTTGAGTACCATTTTGAAATTTTGCAGTTTGTAGCCCTATAAGTGCTTTTGTGCCTATTTTCCCAGATGCAATTCTGAGGTTCTCCATGTCTTATTTTTAGCACTTGTCTAAATCTGCATTTTTGCCTAAGTGTCAATTTGTTGTAGCAGGCCGTGTTTGCATTTGAATATCTTTTTCCCTATGATTTTTCATTGCATGCCGATTGTGGCATCATATTGTAGGCATGGGAGTGAGTCATCATGCCAATTTTTAGAACCTTATGTACCTGTTTGACCTATTTTCCAGTGCCATTCCATTTGTAATTTGTTAAATTTTTCTGAGTGCACTGTTCAGAACTCTAGGTGGCCTACGTTGAGGTATCCCATTTTGTGCCCTGTCAAAGGTTTGGCATAATTGAGTGTGGTTCCATACTATAGACCTGGAAGACTAAGTGTCTAATGATTTTCAAGTCTCTAACAATTCGTTTAATCACTTTCCCATGCCAATTCCAAACCCAATCTCTGCTTATTTCACTGTTCTGTTTCAAAATGTTACTCACTGGCTGACTTTGTTGTTTGGTGATAATTCATCATCTAATTTTTTGGGCATGCTAATTGTGGATTCATGTTCCTTGTTTGGGGTTTAATCAATGCCCAAGATTCTGGTCTCTGAAAGTTTCCTTCGGTCAGTTTTCAAGGCCGCTCCTGGAGGACAGCTAATGTTATTCGACAAATTTTACAAGGTGCATAGTGAGATTGTGATTTTGATATGGTTTTGTCTCAAAATTCCTTCAAGTGGTTGCATATGGAAATGCAAAGAGTGAATGTGGATTTTGTAGTGGTATGCTAAATGAAAGGTGAAAGGGTTTCAAGTTTGTAAACTTTACAAGTCATGAGCAAGCTCTTGCATGCATTGATAGTTTAAATAATACTTTGATTATTGGGGCTGCTAGTGCTTGGCCAAACAAGATCAACATTTGAGTCTCTGTTAGAAAGATACAAGCTAGTGAGTATGCCTTTTCCTTCAATGCAAAGTAAAGATTATCAAAGCTGCTTCCAGCACAAATGAGCAACTGAGCAAATAACAAGGTAATAAATGAATACAAAGGAGACTATAAAAATGAGACAAATGAAAGAAAAGGGAAGCCATCATGTTATGGAGGCACATTTTAAAGAAAGGGGGAATTCTAGACCATTGCTTAGGAAAGATGAATCAATGGATTTTGCAAACACGGATTTGCAGAAAAGAAAAAAATAGTCATATTGCGAGGGACATAACTTTTTATTGAACTGTTGGATCGGGCTAAATTTCAGATATGTTGTCACAAATCTAGTTCTCTAGATTCTCACTAGAGAGATTTTCCAAATGCATTCTAGTTCATGAGATATAGGTGACTAAGTGAAGCATTGTCTAAACTACCCATAACTGTCACGAAGAGCATATGTCCCACATTGCCTGTGTTTGGGTTTTTTGTGGGGTTTAAATACATGAGCGCTCAATGTAAGTGTAAAGAAAAGAGAAAGAGGCACTTGTGCTTCCTCTTCCTTGTGGGTCCACCTTGGTTTGCATGCCATCTAGCATGAAGGAAAATTTTTAGTGAAAGTCTTTAAAAATTATAGGAAACTTAGTCCCACCTTGATCCCAGATTGGCAATTTGAGGTGTTTATATACAACCAAGCTCAAATATGAAGTAGATTGAAGAGCTGGAGGCTCTGCTCATGTGAGCTCTTAGAGGTGCCTCAATTTCTATGCCCGTGACCAAAGGTAGGGATATTTTTTAGGAGAGTGACATGGCAGTGACTGGACAAGGATGACACATGGCAGCCATTCGCCCATTCTCCAAATGGCTGGCAGTTAGAGGGAACATTCAGAGAATTGGAGATAAGCCTAGTTGCCCATTCTCCTAGTCCTAACAGTCATGTTCCTAGCATTCAGAGAACTAGAGATTGAAGAAGTCACCCATTCTCCAAATGGTTGGTGGTCAAGACTAAGCATTCAAAGAACTAGAGAGTATGTAGTCACCCAATCTCAAAATCCCTGGCAGTTAGTAAAAATTATTCTGAGATGCAGAGATAGCCTCAATTACTAGTTCTCCCAATCCTTGGCAGTTAGTGAGAATTCATTATGAGATTCAGAGATTCAAGGATTCACCAATTCTCCAAATGTTAACCGTGGTTAGTGGCTTATTCTGAGATTCAAAGAATGGTCTAGTCGCCCGATCGCTGATTAAACCCAGGGTTACCAAAATGATCCGAAGATTTAGAGATTGAAGGATTCTCCAGTTCTCTAGATGTAACCCAAGTTAGTTAAAGAATTCATAGATTATGAGAATGAGTGCATTCGCTAGATCTCCCAATTGGGGGTTAAAACTTGAGTTTGTCCAAGCACCCAATCAAATGTTGACAAGTGGCACTTCTTGGTTGCTTCCTGTGGAAAAGTGTAGAATATAATATAAAATTGTAGATTTAAAAAGAATTTAAAAATTGATATAGTCCAGACATTAGTCAGAAATTCAAAAATTCAAAAATTGGGCCTGCTCACAGGAAAATGTCATGGAGATTCATTTTTTATCCAAACATATAAGTGTTATATGTTTCTGGAAATGGGAAAGGACAATGAATCCAATGGCCATGATTATTTTCAGTTTCTGTGAAGTTGGAAGGAGCAGTTTGGGTTTGAAATCTGAGGATCAGAATCAAATCAGTTGGGGAAATGATTGCCAAAGGTGGATCAAGTTTGGAGAATTAATTGCAGAACAAAGTGTGGGAAGAACTTGGAGATATTTTCATGCCAAGAATGGACAGCTGTCAGTTGGCTTTTAACTGACCACATTCTCCTATATCTTGGAGCAGTTTTTCTTCTCATTTGTAAAGGATGGTGAAATTAATGCTACAAGGAAGCTTTCTGATTCTAGGGTCATGTTTTCTAAGTTTCTTTTGTCATTCTGGATGTATTGAAGCATAAAGATCTTAATAAAATGCAGTGCAGTTCCAGTTCCAGATTATTGTTGTCTCTTCATATTTTGTTGATGCTCTTGTATGTTTAGTTTGTAAGGCATTCTGAATATACTGGTTACAAGGTAACTATGCAATCACCTGTGAGTTTCCTTCAAGGAAGGAGTCAGTCTCATGAGTAATTTCAGAGGGATAAGCATTTGTATGAGGATTTGATACATTAGTATGGGAATGATGAGATAGTCTGTAAGGCATTCTATCTGAGCTGCATATAGATTGTAAGGCATTCTGTTTGTGTTCTTATTAAGTGATTTCTGTTGATGTACATTTTTTTGACTTTGTTGCCCATTAGATATGGCACTGGTCTTTGCTTGTCCTGTCGTTTCATCATCAAATCTTTAATTCAAATCATTTTACATTTCTAGTTTAAGAGCAGTAATGTTTGTAAATTGCATTGAATAGTGCAAGTGCTTTTGGCGATTCCTTGTAGAAGTGAATCCGATAGGTTAGCCTGTCTGAGCCTCCAGGTTCGAAGAGAAGAAGGGTGAATATCCTTGTCATAATCCATTGTTTTTCATGTATGCATAAAGGGTTTAGTGAGAGAGTGTTTATGTATGCAGACTTAGTATGTTTTAGGTAAACCCACCTAGGTCTATGGAGCCCAAAGTGTAGAAGGAGTTTCTCCTTGTCAATTAGTCTTTTCTTGCTTGAGTCATGATTTTAGGAATCACAGAGTTTAATTGAAGCATTTAAGGCTTGTAATAGGATTCAGCAAGAAAAATCACTAATAGATTGGTGACTCTGCTATGGAATAGTAAATGACAGCAAGTTTAAGATGTCCAATTCCTTGCTTTACTGAATCATCCCAGGGTTTGGTCTAGTTTTGTTATAGAGTCAATTCTTTTCAAAAAATTGTTATATCTTCTCATTGAATGTGAGTGGCGAATCTAATTCTCTGTTTGATCAGTGTTTTGTAAGATGAAATTGCAATGAATTTTGTGATCTTGACAAACAGTGCATCCTGTGAAGTTGTTTTATGTTTGCTGATAAGGAAGGTCCATGTGTGAGATAAAGGTTCTCAATTAGTTCAAGATTGGTCCTTTGCAAAGAGGTAGCATCTCTACAAAGATTTGAAAGGTGACTTGAGGAAGGCTTTAGATCAGTATTTTATGCCAGCAACAACACTTCCAAGTAATCTTTTATCGAAGTATAAAACAGTCCCTAAATAGGTGAATCAGTCACTAAAGAAAAGGGAAATTAGTTTGAAAAGTTCTTGCCATATTTCTGGATAGAAGATTCAGTTGCTAAAGAGTATCATAAATATGTTGATGTTATATGAAGTCACTGGTTGCATGAAGTTGGATAGAAACATTGTCATAAGAATAAGCTTTATTATTTTGTTAGTGTGTTGAAATGGAGTTCCCAGCCATGATAGATCAAGAGAATATTTCTAGATGAAAGTTTTCTATTAGATTTAGAGAGTTACAATAATGAACTTCATTTGATAAATAAGAAAATTCAGCACAATTGTATACTGATGTTAAGATGTGCAATAGGAGAAAGAAATGAGGAGTCCACATTGTCTTATTATAAGAATTTTCTTATTGCATGTAGTGAGATTCTTGTGGGTTTAGATTTTCAAGAATCCCAGTATGTTGAGATGTTTCTTTAACTTAGTATGCCTGAATCAGTTAGTTGGACTGCATCCTTAAAAGATAAGGCACTAGAAAATGTTAAGGAATGGATAGACTCTTTTATAAATGCTGAATTCAATCATGCCGAGTCTAGTTCATTTGAGGATGCTGAGTCCTGTGATGGTTGTAGTGCTGGTTATTGTGCTAATGATGAATTTTATGAGTGTCAAGGAGTGGAAGATGAATCTTTAGTTGATAGTGCTTCCCTAGGGCTTGTAGATTTCCCCTTTTCTCAGCATGATGTTAGTGTTTCCTTGTTTCAGTTTAGTGATGTTTTGTGTGAGCATGAAGAACATGGATATAATGCAGATGATAGTTCCTATAGCAGTTACTTCAAACAAGGTAATGTGAGACAAATAAATTTAGTCTCTATTTCAGATGGGGAAGAGACTTGCAGCATCAATAGTAAGAATGAAGAGATGAAATGTGATGTTCAGTGCTTGCAAAGTAGTGAGAAAATCTTAGATCTCTTGGATGCTGATTTTTAGAGGTATGGTACTAAGTTTGTTTCCAGAATTCCATGCCTGGTAAATATAATTTTTGATGAAAGTGATTTGGATGATGGCATGATGAGTGAAACACATTTTGATGTCTTTTCTCCAATTTTAAATCAACAAGATTCAAGTGCATTTTATTGTGACGATTTTGATAGTGTTATTTTTTATGAATACAATGATGAGTTCACTAGCGAGTGTTCAGATTTGCAAGAGCTTGCTAACTGCGGGTCTAGTTTACATTTTGATGTAGAAGAACATGGTAAATCTGAAAGTGTATTCTCAGATTTGCTAATGACTAATGAGTTACTCATTGACAGAGCTTGTTCATTTCTAAATGTTGCTGATGTTGTTTGTGAGAAACAAGATGTTTCCAGTTTTATGTAATCAGAGATTTGTTTTGAGAGGTTCTAACTCAGTTTGCAAAGTGATGAGATAGAATTGTGTTATTCTTTTTTGCAAACTAATGATCGGAATGATAATGTTTCCAGCCATGATGTGGAGTTGGAATGTTTCACTTTTCAGTATGATAGTGAGAATGAAGAGTGTGATGCTTTGACATCACAAAATAATCAATATTCATGGCACCTCGATGGCTTTCCCTTTCCGGATAATGGTGAGTTTAGTGATCAGTTTTTCTATAATATGCTGAAGATAAATCATAATGTTTTTCATTGGGTGGATGAAACATGTAGTCTCAGTTTGCCTCCATTGTATGGAAATGAGAATCACTTTTTTGATAGAGGAAAAATTGATTAGAATTTTGGGGTTTTGATCCTTTTTCTAAATGTTGTAAGTTCATATACAGTCGCTTTCCCCTTCAGTTGTTTGTTTGCTTTCAGTAAGGGGTTCTCTATTAGGAATTTTGAAAACAAGTAAAGTGTCAAGCTAATTCTCTTTGGGTGGTTTGATGTACCATGAGATTTTGGAGTTCTTTGCATGCCCGCATGGGGCACACGTCCACAATCAGAGCCACTATTGGGACTAAAAAATACAACATGGGTTTTTGAGTACCATTTTGAAATTTTGTAGTTTGTAGCCCTATAAGTGCTTTTTTGCCTATTTTCTCGGATGCAACTCTAAGGTTCTCCATGATTTTCAAGTGTTCATCACTCTTTTTTAGACATTAGAAGACATCTTAGGTCACTAAAGTAAAGTTTCAAGTTGTTTCATGATGTCTTGATTTGAGCACTTGTCTAAATCTGCATTTTTGCCTAAGTATCAATTTGTTGTAGCATGCCCTATTTGCATTTGAATATCTTTTTCCCTATGATTGTTCATTGTATGCCAGTTGTGGCATCATGTTGTAGGCATGGGAGTGAGTCATCATGCCAATTTTCAGCACCCCATGTACATGTTTGACCTATTTGCCAGTGCCATTCCATTTGTAATTTGTTAAATTTCACTGAGTGTGCACTGTTCAGAAGTCTAGGTGGCCTACTTTGAGGTATCCCATTTTGCGCCCTATCAAAGGTCTGACATAATTGAGTGTGATTCCATACTATAGACTTGGAAGACTAAGTGTCTGATGATTTTCAAGTCTCTACCAATTCGTTTAATCACTTTCCCATGCCAATTCCAAACCCAATTTCTACTTATTTCACTGTTCTGTTTCAAAATGTTACTGACTGGCGGACTTTGGTGTTTGGTGATAATTCATCATCTGATTTTCTAGGCATGCTAATTGTGGATTCATGTTCCTTGTTTTTGGGTGAATCAATGCCCAAGATTCTAGTCTCTAAAAGTTTCATTCGGTCAGTTTTCAAGGCCACTCCTGGAGGCCAGCTAATGTTATTTGGCAAATTTTACAAGGTGCACAGTGAGATTGTGATTTTGATATGGTTTTGTCTCAAACTTACTTCAAGTGGTTGCATACAAAAATGAAAAGAATAAATGTGGATTTTGTAGTGGTATGCTAAATGAAAGGTGAAAGGGTTTCGAGTTTGTAAACTTTACAAGTCATGAGCAAGAGCTTGCATGCATTGATAGTTTAAATAATACTTTGATTATTGGGGCTGCTAGTGCTTGGCCAAACAAGATCAACATTTGAGTCTCTGTTAGCAAGATACAAGCTAGTGAGTATGCCTTTTCCTTCAATGCAAAGTAAAGATTATCAAAGCGACTGCCTGCACAAATGAGCAATTGAGCAAACAAGGCAATAAATGAATACAAAGGAGACCATAAAAATGAGACAAATGAAAGAAAATGGAAGCCATCATGTGATGGAGGCACATTTTAAAGAAAGGGGGAATGCTAGACCATTGCTTAGGAAAGATGAATCAATGGATTTTGTAAACACGGATTTGCAGAAAAGAAAAAAATAGTCATATTGCAAGGGACATAACTTTTTATTGAACTGGTGGATCGGGTGAAATTTTGGATATGTTGTCAACAATCTAGTTCTCTAGATTCTGACCAGAGCAATTTTCCAAATTAGTCTTGGTTCATGAGATAGAAGGGACTGAATGAAGAACTATCTAAACTGCCCATAAATGTCACAAAGAGCATATATCCCACATTGCCTATGCTTGGGTTTTTTGTGGTGTTTAAATACATGAGCGCTCAATGTAAGTGTAAAGCAAAGAGAAAGATGCACTTGTGCTTCCTCTTCATTGTGGGTTTGCCTTGGTGTGCATGCCAGCTGGCATGAAGGCAAATTTTTAGTGAAAGTCTTTAAAAACTATAGGAAACTTAGTCCCACATTGATCCCAGATTGGCAATTTGAGGTGTTTATATACAACCAAGCTCACATATGAAGTAGATTGAAGAGCTAGAGGCTCTGCTCATGCAAGCTCTCAGAGGTGCCTTAGTTTCCATGCCTACAACCAAAGGTAAGGATATTTTGTAGGAGAGTGATGTGGCAATGACTGGACAAGGATGACACATGGCAGCCATTCACCCATTCTCCAAATGGCTGGCGGTTAGAGGGAACATTCAGAGAATTGGAGATAACCCTAGTCACCCATTCTCCCAATCGTAGCGGTCATGTTCCTAGCATTCAGAGAATTGGAGATTGAAGCAATCGCCCATTCTCCAAATATTTGGTGGTTAAGACTAAGCATTCAGAGAATTGGAGAGTATGTAGTCGCCCAATCTCCAAATCCCTAGCAATTAGTGAAAATTATTCTAAGATTCAAAGATAGCCTCAGTTGCTGGTTCTCCCAATTCATGGCTGATAGTGGGAATTCAGAGATTGAAGGATTCACCAATTCTCCAAATGTTAACTGTGGTTAGTGGCTTATTCTAAGATTCAGAGAATGGTCTAGTCACCCAATCACTGATTAAACCCAGGGTTACCAAAATGATCTGAAGATTCAAAGATTGAAGGATTCACCAGTTCTCTAGATGTAACCCGAGTTAGTTGAAGAATTCAAAGATTATAAGAATGAGTGCATTCGCTCGATCTCCCAATCAGGGATTAAAACTTGAGTTTGTCCGAGCACCCAATCAAATGTTGACAAGTGGTGCTTCTTGGTTGCTTCCTATGGAAAAGTGTAGAATATAATATAAAATTGTAGGTTTAAAAAGAATTTAAAAATTGATATAGTCCAAACATTAGGCAGAAATTTAAAAATTTAAAAATTGGGCTTGCTCACAGGAAAATATCCTAGAGATTCATTTTTTTATCCAAACATATAAGTGTTATATGTTTCTAGAAATGAGAATGGACAAGGAATCCAATGGCCATGATTATTTTCAGTTTCTATGAAGTTGGAAGGAGTAGTTCTAGTTTGAAATTCGACAATCATAATCAAATCAGCTGGGGAAATGATTGCCGAAGGTGGATCAAGTTTGGAGAATCAGTTATAGAACAAAGTGTGGGAAGAACTTGGAGATATTTTCATGCTAAGAATGGATAGCTGTCAGTTGGCTTTCAATTGACCACATTCTCCTATATCTTAGTTTTTCTTCTCATTTGTAAAGGATGGTGAAATTAATGCTGCAAGGTAGCTTTTTTATTTTAGGGTCATGTTTTCTGAGTTTCTTTTATCATTCTAGATGTATTGAAGCATAAAGATCTTAATAAAATATAGTGCAATTCCAGTTCCAGATTATTGTTGTCTCTTCATATTTTATTGATGCTCTTGTATGTTTAGTTTGTAAGGCATTTTGAATATATTGGTTACAAGGTAACTATGCAATCACCTATGAGTTTCCTTCAAGGAAGGAGTCAGTCTCATGAGTAATTTCAGAGGGATTATCATTTGTATGAGGATTTGATACATTAGTATGGGAATGATGAGATAGTTTGTAAGGCATTCTATCTGAGTTGCATATAGATTGTAAGGCATTCTATTTGTGTTCTTATTAAGTGATTTCTATTGATGTACATTTGTATGACTCTATTTCCCATTAGATATGGCATTGGTCTTTGCTTGTCCTGTAGTTTCATCATCAAATCTTTAATTCAAATCATTTTACATTTCCAGTTTAAGAGCAGTAATGTTTGAAAATTGCATTGAATAGTGCAAGTACTTTTGGTGATTCCTTGTAGAAGTGACTCTGATAGGTTAGCCTACCCGAGCCTCCGGGTTCGAAGAGAAGAAGGGTGAATATCCTTTTCATAATCTAATTTTTTTCATGTTTGCATAAAAGGTTTAGTGAGAGAGTGTTTATGTATGCAGACTTAGTATGTTTTAGGTACATCCACCTGGGTCTGTGGAGCCTGAAGTGTAGAAGGAGTTTCTCCTTGTCAATTAGTCTTTTCTTGCTTGAGTCATGAGTTTAGGAATCACAGAGTTCAATTGAAGCATTTAAGGCTTGTAATAGGATTCAACAAGAAAAATCACTAACACCCTCATCTTGACTCGTACAAGTAAAAACATCAAAATACCTTTCTCTTTTTACTCATATGGAAAATAGGGGGCATGTGTAAGGCCATAATCAGGGTTTAAGTTGGTTTTTAGGGTTTTTAGGGGCCTCTTGGTGTCAAATTTCCAATTTTTAACCCCATTTTTGTAGGTATTCATTGGAGGAAAATAAATCATCAAAATGATAAGGGCTTAATGCTAATCAATCATTTGGAATGTTTGGGAATCAAAACACTTTTTTTATTGGGCTTAAAATGAACATCAAATGACTCTTGAATGCCTTAAGTGTAAAAAAATGCAAGTCTTTCCTAAATGCTTCCTATAAAATCCTAAACAAACACTAATCATTCCTAATCAATCTAAAACAATAAAAGACATTCCTAAATGCTTCCTATACAATCCTAAACAAACACTAATCTTGAGCTAGGAACACTTCGAATTTTGGGTGCATAAAAAGAACTAAAAATATGCATCTCATTCCTATTTGGTTCCTAAACAATCCTAATCTAGTAAAAGTGTTCCTAAATCCAACTCAATGAATTGTTCTAAGTTAAAGTGAACTTTATTTACAAAATCTCAAAGTGCTTTCAAGTTTTATGCAATCTAGGAACAAATCTACATCTCTTTCCTATTAAGTTCCTAAGCAATGCTAATCCATCCTAAACATTCCTAAATCAATCTTAATCCTTTTTTTTTGGTTAAAACAAATGTATTGTTGCAAAATCTTGAATGTTTCCAAAAAATGTCATGCATGAGTCAATCTAGGAATCTCTTTTTTGGACTAAATTTGAATGCTAGATCACCAAATCTTGAGTGAAACTTAAAAATTAAACCAAAGTCCAAAGAGTCATTTTACTTTTTGAAATCGTAGAGAAAAAAAAAATCTTGAATGCCTTAAAGATTGGAAAACAAAGTAAGTTCATTCCATTTCAAAATTCAAAACAAGTTCCTAAAAAAGCAAAAAAACTCAATCTTGAATGCCAAAGTAAAAAACTCACAGTTTATTCAAAAGCTTTCTTGTCTTCCAAGAATGAACAAATCAAAATCTTAAACACATGTGTCTTCAAAATTTTCATTTCAAAATCACTAAATAAAAATTGGGAAATAAATCTTCGTGATGTGCTTTCTAGGAGTCTTCAATTTTTGCAAAACCTTGTTAGTTAAGTAATGCAAAAGAAGTTGAGCTTGGATGAGTTCACTTATTTTACTTTTAGAGAAGCCTTTCCAAAGAGAAAAGTGCTTCCTCTTTGGAGAAAAACTTCAAAATGGTACTTCCCCAACCGGTATAGAAATAAAGCATTGAGAAAACTCTCACTTCATCTCCTCAAGCTCAAGACATGCATGTTGATGGTAGCCCAAGGTAGGTGAATATCCCTACTATTTTGGTGTGGAAAAATAGGCTCTTAAGTGAGTCACACACGTACAAACTGATTGGGAGGACTCCACAGACCAAAATAAACACTTGATAAATCAGAAGCTTCCTGATCTACCCTTGAAGGTATTAGAATCTTTGTGCAAGGATCAATCCAAGTGGTTTCCCAGATCACCTTAAGACACTCACCATATTTATCCCTTCTAGGGATATCAAACTATGTGAAAAGAGTTTGATACTAGCCTATCTTCTAGGTAGTTCTTGCTTGATGTCTTTTTGAAGTTTCAAACTCAGTGCAAAACATTTGTTGAAACATACAAAAACAAAGAGTTATACACACAAATATTTTTTTCCATGCCATTCAAAATCCTCCAAAATCCAAAAGTCATCCAAAAATTTTAGAATCTTGTCATCCTAGTCTTCCAATCATGGTCTTCTAGTCATCCCCATCCAGTCTTGTCCTCCTATCCTAGGTTAGTAGAGTCATCTCGGTCATCCTCCATCCCCTTTCTGTCTTCCTCTGGAGTCAGCCTTTCCCCCTATCGTAAGCCAAATCCAATCCCATTCTGAGCTTCTTAAGTCACCCTTATCCAAATCCTTAGTCATCCAATCCATCTTCATCCTTCATCCCTATCCAACTCTTCTACAAGTCATCATGTCTCAAAACTATTATGATGAGTTTGGTTATTATGTCTCTCCTCTTATTCCATCCTATCTCGATGATGATTAAATTCTTGTTGATCATGATGAGAACTTTGAAAACCTAAGAAGGCTTGCTTCGAACATCCTCTAGATCCAATAATTCCTCCATCCTATCCTAATGATGATGAGAGTATATTTGATCATGATGAGTATTTTGAAAACCTTAGCAATCTTGATCCTAACATCTCCTTGAATCTAACCATTCCTCCAAACTATCCTATCATGCCTTCATACATATCCAATAACACTCCTTATCATACCTTTGACAAGGGAAATCCACTACCTTATTCATCCACACCTTCCTCCTATCTTGAGCCTACAAATCCTCTATATGCATCCTTCATACCTCTATCTCCTTCTATGGTCATATCCTTGTTAGAATAACTAAGAGGGGGGTGAATCAGTTAAATCAATTATCCTATAGTCCCAATCTCTTAGATGTACTTTTCAAAAATATTTTAACAATTCAAACAACTTGGTAAGATAAAATATGAATCTATTTGTCCATTTATCGAATACTAGTAATTATCCAAATTGTGATTACTGATTAAATCAACTATGTAGTATGTAAAGTATGATAGAAAAACAATCATAACAAATAACACATAACACAATAATTTAACATGGAAACCCTGCTAAGGAAAAAACCACCTGGGACTGGTAACCCAAAATATTTCACTCTTCTGAAGTGAGCTCGGTTAGGAGCCAGCCCTATTAAAGGTTACAATGCAGAATGTTAGGTGTGACTTGGTTAGAAAATTTATACTAATATTTAACTCTTAACTAGAATTCACTATGGGTCAACAAGATAACAATTAACATTACTTGAATGTCATATGATAATACAAAAAGACTGTTAAGTCCACTCAGTTAAGATATTTTGTTGAATCAATGGTTAAACTGATACAATTCTGATCTGATTCAAATACAACTCAATTGCAAATATTAAGATCTATGATATTCTCATAAAACTCATATGATCATTGAAAAATCCACTTCCTCAATATTCCCCAACTTACTTTACTCAGTATATATATCTCTGACACTCGATCCTGTAGCTCAGTTCTGTCTGTAACTAGTTTGATCAGGAATGCATGAATAAAGTCTTCATGTGAAATCTTCTGTAGTCTATATTTTATCTAGCATGTTTCAACAATGAAACTCATGTCTCTTAAATAGACAAGTAAACCATTTTCATATCAGCCATCAGATTTTTCCACTTAAACCTTCCTTGGAAAATGTTTCAATAAAACATTTCAATCTCATTGTTTAGATCATCTCTAAATTATGTCATTCATGGATCTTATAACTAACTTCATCTGTAACCTCAAAATCATAACAATTTCCACCTCATCAATTTCAATTGGCTATTCTTAGTATTTAATGCTTTCATCCATACTCAGTTAATATTGAATGCATCAGTGATAACTAACTCAGTTATTACTATCACTCGGTGTACACTACACTGGCTCAGTGTATACAAAAGTCTTCAATTACCCACCATATTAACTTGATCAATTCAAATCTCTTCTTCATAATAGATTAATGTAACATGCTCAATTCAACAATATAAAGCCATAGACTCATCAATAAGTTACCCAATGTATACCTTATCCTTATCTGTCATATCCATCTTTTCCTTATGTAGATATCTCATTTCTTCACCTTTTCTTCCTTCTAGAGATATTCAGGTGTTTGTAAATATCATGATAAGTATAGTTAAAACTAGTTGACATGAATGAAAACATATTGACTAATTTAATCATCTTACATATCACTTTAATATCTCGGTGATCTCTAATCATAGTTTCTTCAGTTCATCTAGATATTCAATCAGTTGTAGGTCATCAATCTCTCCCTTTGGCATTGATGGAAACACAAATAATATGAAATATGCCATAAACATACCAAACATTTTCTCTACAAATACATAATTAAATGTTGTAGCTCAGTAAGCTCTCCCCAACTTGATATTTAATATGTTTAATCACTGCAAACAACATTCCATGCAGACTCTCCTTGTGGATTTGACCTTTTTCAGTTCTCTAAATATTTCTCCTTCCATGTTCTCATCAACATATATTTCATAGAAATTCCTCTCCTTTTGACAACAATGCCAAAGAAAATAAATAGCTCTTCAGTAGCCAAATTATTCTCTGTTGTTCGGTCTAGATCAAGTACCTTCATCTACTGATAAAAAATTCTCTGTTCCAGCTTCTACAATATTTCACAACCTTAGGAATCCTTGAGCTATGTGCATCAACATGAATGATTTTATGATAAATTATAAGTTGATGCAACCTCCTAATCACCTTAGTGACCGATAGACAAGGAACGAACCCCTACTCTAGTCCTCAAATACTCAAAAGTGTCTTTCGATAAGGGCTTGGAAAAAATATTAGCAAGTTGTTCTTTAGATTTCACAAATTCTAGTTTCACCTTCTTCTCTTGTACTTTTTCCCTCAAATAGTGATACTTAATAGATACGTGCTTTGTTTTTTAATGCATCACCAGATTCTTGGAAATGTTTATAGCACTAGTGTTGTCACAATATATAATCATTGGGTCATTGATCACCTTATTCATTCCTTTCGACACTTGTTTTATCCAAGCAATATTTGAACATTTTTTAGCAGCAACAACATACTCTGCTTCAATGGTAGATTGAGAAATGCATGCTTTTTTCTTTCTTATCCAAGTCACAATCCTTTCTCCTAAAAATAATGCTCCACCAGTTGTGCTCTTCTGATCATTAATGTTTCTAGCCCAATCTGCATCAGTGTAAACTCAGAGGTTCAAATTTTCCTTCCTTTGTGTACCATAAACCATAGTCTTCAATCTTCTTCAAGTATCTCTAAATTATTTTAACATAAACCATATGTGAATCTTTAGGATTGGAAGAAAATCTTTCCACAATCCCAACTGCATGTGCTATATCAGGCCTACTATGTACCACATACATTGATTTTCCAATCATTGATCTATACAGTGTTTGATTTACCTCGAATGATTCATTATCCTTTGTCAACTTACATCCTATTACCATCGGTGTTCCTACTGGTTTTGAATCTTCCATGCCAAAAGTATTTAACACTTCCTTAATGTATTTTGATTGAATGATGAAAATCCCATCATTCTATTGTATAATCTACAAACTTAGAAATAATTTAATCTCTCCAAACATTGACATCTCAAATTATTTTCTCATTTCATCAAAAAAATATTTGCAAATCAAATCATGTCCTCCAAAGATTATGTCATCAACAAAAATTTCAGCAATCAAAATATTATCATCAGATTCTCCTTTCATGTACAAATTACTATTATCACTTGTCCTTACAAAGCCAATACTGATAAGATAAGCATGTAGTCTTTCATACTATGCTCTTGGTGCTTTCTTTAGTCCATGCAAACCTTTTCATAGTCTACATGCCATGTTCTTCGGATTCAGATCAACAAAACCTTATGGTTGTTCTATGTAGACCTCCTCAAGAATTCCATTTAGAAATGCTGATTTTACATCCATTTGATATACTTTGAATCCCTTGTGTGCAACATCTGCAAGTAATATACAAAATCCTTCAAGTCTTTCTACTAGTGCAAAAGTTTCACCATAGTCTATACCTTCTTATTGTGCATACCCCTTGCATACAAGTCTTGCCTTATTCCTAGTGACCTCACCATTTTCATTTAACTTGTTTCTAAAAATCAACTTAGTACCAATTAAATTTTTATCATCCAGTCTTGGTACTAATGTTCATGTCTTTTTTTTATCAGTCTATTCAATTTCCTCATTCATAGCCTTAACCCATTCTTTAGTTTCAAGTGCATCTCTAACATTCTTAGGCTCAAATTCACAAACTAAGCATGTGTTTTGTCTTAACTTACTCTAGGTCATCATGCCAGCTTACTTATCTCCAATGATTTGGTTATGTAGATGGTTCCTTCTAACAAATCTTTCTAGTATTTTTTGTCTTATTTTCTCATCATTCGATTTAGGTTCATTTTGTTCCTTGGTAGCTTCTTCCTAGTTCTCAGTTTGCATTTGTTGATTCTCGGTAGCATTTTCCTGATACTTGGTAGACTCAGCCTGATGCTGATTCTCAGTTTTACATTAGCACTTTCAACCATTTTATAAGTAGCCTTTTTCAAACATTTATAAGATTTACTCTTAGTAGGATATCCTAAAAGTATTCCTTCATCACCTTTATATTAAAATTTACCATTCCTATCATCTTTCAGAAAGAAGCATCTACTTCCAAAAATTCTAAAATAACTTACATTCAGTGTATAGCCAAACCATAACTCATAAGGTGTCTCGTTCATGTCTTTCTTTAGTTGAACTTGGTTCAAGGTATATACAATAGTGCTAACTGCTTCTCTCCTATACATTTGTACAACATCTTTCTCAATCATCAATGTTCTGGCACAATCAACAATAGATTAGTTCCTCTTTTCAGCAATTCAATTTTGCCGTGGTGTCCTTGGTGTAGAAACTTGTCTTTTGATTCCATGCTCATTACATAAATTAGTGAATTCATTAGAAATACTCTTACCTCCTTTATCAGATCTTAAGCATTTTAAGTCTTTCCTGATTTCTTTTTCAACTTTATCCTTATACCACTTAAACAATTTGAATGCTTTAGATTTTTCTTTTAAGAACATCACTGTCATCATCCTAGAGTAGTCATCAAAAAATAAAATAAAATATTTGTCACCATAATAGCTTTGAGTTCTTATATGCCCACATAAGTTGATATGTACCAACTCCAAAATACCTTTAGATGAATAGTCTTTGCTTTTAAAACTATATTTGGTCATCTTTCCTTTCTGACATTGATTGCACATAACATGATCAAGTTTGGTTAGACTCTATAAACCACTAACTATTCTCTGTTTACTAATATTAACCATGTTATCAAAGTTCACATGACATAGCCTCTTGTGCCATAACCATACATCTTCATTTTTCACCAATAAACAAGAAGTTTTAACATTGTCAAGATAGAATAAATTACCTTTTCATTATCCTCCAGTACTGACCAAATTTCTAATTTCATCATAGATTTTCCCCTTCTTTCTTTCAAATGAAACTCGGTGACCTAAGTTATTCAGCTATGCTACACTCAACAAATTGTAGTTAAGTCATTTTACCTAGTATGCATTATCACATCTAATCCTATCATTCAATAAGATAGACCTTTTTCCTTTCACTTGACAAGGTGTATCATTTTCCATTTTCACTGATCTTCCATTTTAGTGTTCAAAGTATTCAAATTTATCTTCATCACCAGTCATGTGATGTGTACAACCACTATCAATAATCCAAGTATCATTCTTGCTAACTTTAGAAATAAGGGTTGTTTCTACATACCTTTCCTCTTCTTATGAGTCATCTTTCATTGCAAAAAATACCACTTCAATTTCATCATCAGTGTCATTCTCATCTTCTCCAACAAGGTAACATGCCTTCTTTCCTTTGTCTTTGTTATCTCAGTTGTTTCTTCTATCATAGTGTCGGTTTCCTATGTTATCTCTTTTGCCAAAATTTCCATCACAAGATGAGTCATTGTCTTTATCTTCTTCTTTCTTATTAGGACATCTAGAAGCAATATGGACAATGCCTTTACAATTAAAAAAAGCTAAAGGTAAATTTCCCTTGTACCTTCCTTTACCTTTCTAAAGTCTCCAGGCCATAAGTGCTTCAAGCTCATCAAGCTCATCTTTGTTGTCACTGCCACTTTCATTCTTTATGTTATGCTTATTTCTAGATTTACCAATCTTCAGGGATGACATAAAAGTAAACTCAACACTCGGTAAAAAACTATTGTCATAATTATTCATCTCAAAAGTAGTCATCTTGCCAATCAAACTATCAAGTGTAAGAGTACTACCAGGTGTAGATCTCATTTCATGAATTGTAGAGATCTAATTGCATAGATAGGCAACAAGGTTCTTGTTGGAAATTTATCGATACTAAAGTATATGACTAGATATAGTGTTGTCATTATGGCAACAAAGTCATATAGCATTTTGGACTCAGTGAACTTAGTGTAAAGATTAGAATTCAGTTAAGTGTTGAAGACTAGATAGTATACAGAGTTCTAGCAGCTCAGAGCATCAGCGCATGTGTGTATGGATGAATTATGATATGTGCCTTGGAATTTAAGTTTGTTATACTAAAATTATGCTTAGTCTATGAGCGCATAAGTAGATATGAAAAGATGTGAAATTTTCAGTCAGTTGAAGTTGCACAGCTAATGTGTGCTAGTAGAGAACAGAGCATGGAGCCAACAGTCAACATTTTGGTTTGTGATTGTAATGTAATATTGTAAAGGCCATGTGCCTATTGTATTTAGGTTTCCGACATGTTTATATGTATAATTGTAAGCACACTTAAGCCAATTCATTTGGAAGTGTTGTTTGTAATTAGTTATAGGGCTGACCTAATTATGTATATATTGTATAAGCACATAAATATAAGGTGCACCCATTGTATTCAGTATGGAAGTTATAATAGAGTTGTGATAAGCAGAGAAGAGGTATGTGAAGGAAACATAAGATGCATTAGAGCTTTGATAGAGGTCAAAGCATCAGCACACCAAAGGAAGTGATTAGACAAGCAGTGTCGGAGTAATAGTTCACCAACAGATATAGTGTGTATTTGAAATCAAAAGGTTGTAGCGTTCACCATTTGAGAAGTGAGCTCTAGGATAGTGAGTCTACTCCTTTAACATGGATTATTTTAAAAGAATCCTAATAGGGTCCAACCCTTAACAAGGTCTACTATACTAAAAGCATTGTAAATCTACTCCTAACAGGGTAAAGGATCTTCTAGCAAGGATCACAAAACACTAGTGCAGAATATTAGTGGATATCAAGTCCCATCGGGGTTTTTACCTATTTGGGTTTCCCCATAACCATGTTGGTGTCATGTGTTGATTACATGTTTCATGTTTATGTGAATTTTTATTTCAATACTTAAGCATTTAAATTTCAGCATAAAAGATTAAAGTGAAAAGTTAAAATATAGTGAACATTGATTCACCCCCCCCCCCCTCTCAGTGTTCCCATTCCTAACAGTTCTTAGTATCTTACTTACCACACAATATTTGAAAATAATACCTCTTGCTCCTCGGATAGCATTGAGCACTTCTTTGATTCAGTTAGAGTATTGTGTGATGTTATCACCTTCTTTCATCTTCATGTCATCAAATCTACCTCTTAGGCTTTCAGCTATGGCTCTCATTACATTAACATCACCACCATGAACTAGTGCAAGTTTATCCCACATTTGTTTCATTGTAGTGCATGCTTTGACATCTTCAAATTCAGCATAAGTTAGAGTAGCAATAATCTCTATCATAGTTACATTGTGCTCATTTCTATCTCTCAACTGATCAACTATCAAAGGTCCAATATTCAGTTGTATGTAGCCATTGTCTAGTAGAGTGATAGTAGATTCTTCAATTCCTAATATGTGTAGTCTCATCTTGCTTTTCCATGTGGTGAAGTTGTCTTTGTTAAACTTAAGTACTTCCCTCTTATACATCTTGTGATCTTTTTCTTAAGTCCTTGAAACTTTCCTCAAAGAAACCAATATTCTCTTATACCAATTGTTAGAATGACTGAGAGGGGGGGTGAATTAGTTAAATCCATTATCCTACAGTCCCAATCTATCATATTTAATTTTCAAAACTATTTCAACAATTCAAATAGCTCGATAAGATATATCAATCTGTCTGTTCATTTACTGAATACCAGTAATTATCCAAACTGTGATTACTGATTAAATCAACTATGGACTATGTAAAGTATGATAGAAAAACAATCAGAAAAAATAACATATAACACAATGATCTAATGTGGAAACCCTGCTAAGGGAAAAACCACTTGGGACTGGTAACCCAAAATATTTCACTCTTCTAAAGTGAGCTTGGTTAGGAGCCAACCCTATTAAAGGTTACAATGCACACTATTAGGTGTGACCTGGTTAGAGGATTTATCACTAACAATTAACTCTTGACTAGCATTCACTATGGGGTCAACAAGATAACAATTAACATTACTTGAATGTCATATGGTAATACAATAAGACTGTTAAGTCCACTCGATTAAGAGATTTTGCTGAATCAATGATTAAACTGATACAATTATGATCTAATTCAAATACAACTCAATTGCAAATATTTAGATCTATGCTATGCTCATAAAAATCATCTTATCATTAAAAAATTCACTTCCTCAATATTCCCTAACTTACTTTACTCGGTTTATATATCTCTGATGCTCGGTTATGCCTACAGCTTGATTCTGTCTGTAACTAGTTTGATCAGGAATGCATGAATAAAGTCTTCACACAAAATCTTCTACAGTCTATATTTTATCTGGCATGTTTCAAAAATGAAACTCATGTCTCTTAAATAGACAAGTAAACCATTTTCATATCAGGCATTGGATCTTGCCTCTTAATCTCCTTCATCTAATTTTCCACTCAAACCTTCCTCGGTAAATGTGTCAATAAAACCTTTCAATCTCATCCTTTAGATCATCTCTGAATTATGTCAATCACGAATCTTATAACTAACTTCATATGTAACCTTGAAATCATAACAATTTTTAGCTCATCAATTTCAGTCAAATGTTCTTAGCATTTAATGTTGTCATCCATACTCGGTTAATATTGAATGTGTCAGTGATAACTAACTCGGTTATTACTGTCACTCAGTATACACTGCACTAGCTCAGTGTATACATAAGTCTTCAATTACCGACCACATTAACTTGATCAATTCAAATCTCTTCTTCATAATAGATTAATGTAACATGCTCAAGTCAACAATATAAAGCCATAGACTCATCAATATGTTACCCAATGTATACCTTATCCTTATGTGTCATATCCATCTTTTCCTTATGTAGATATCTCATTTCTTCACCTTTTCTTCCTTCTATAGATATTCAGATGTTTGTAACTATCATGATAAGTATAGTCAAAACTAGTTGACATCAATGACAACATATTGACTAATTTAATCATCTTACGTATCACTTTAATATCTCAGTGATCTCTAATCACTGTTTCTTCAGTTTATCTATATATTCAATCAAATGTAGGTCATCAATGCCAAACACCATCCTTTCACAACAAACCTACTAGCTACATCCCTTATCCAAATCCTCCATCATGTCCTTATCCTCCAACTCATTTTCAAAATCCTACTCTTTCAATCCATTATCCTAATCCCCCATCCTCTCTTGATCCACCATCCACCATATCCTATCTCAATCTAGAATCTTCCATTCTTTCCTACACTGACACAAATCCACTTCCACAAGAAGAATGTATCCCTCAATCCTCTTCATATCTCATATCTCAACCCATCACCCCTACCTCACCAAATAGAGATAAAGTTCACAAGCTTCTTCTAAACCTACCTATGTGAACTATCTAGTCATGCCATCTTCCAACTCCTCATCTGCACCAATATACCCTTGAGAAAGTTCACACTCTTCCACCCCACCTTCCTGTGAGGACTATCCTAGCTCCCCATCTTCTAGATATTCCAATCCTTCACCCCAACCTTTGTCACGAAAGTCTCCAAGGAAGCCAGTAACAAATCCCACTCCTAAAGTTGAAAAGTCATGTCATCTCAATCCATCATGTGAAGACATCTTTGATGAGCCCCATCAACCTCCCCCATCTATTATCCTTCTTCCATATATCCCACTTATTGATCCTTTTCCATCTCCTACCATCATTGAGTCCCTTCCATCTATTAACTCCATCCAATATCCATCCACATCTCCTCCTCCTAGCAATATCCAAAGAGCATTCAATGACCCTCATGAGTTCACCCTTCTTCCTACCATCACAATTGTAGAAAATCCCATCCTTTCATCCATACCATCTGAAGAGTTCACCCTTCTTCCTGCTATCACAATTGCAAAATCTCCCATCCTTCCATCCACTCCTAAAAATTCCATCCATAAATCCACCATCACTCTATCCACACCAATCCAATCTAGTCTAGATCTTAACCAAAAGCATGTTGAAATAGCCATAGATGAAAAACAAGATCCAATCCATTCACTTCCTCTATTGCATGTTCTATTTCTTCCATCACCCCTAATCCAAGTTCCTACAATCCCAATTCCTCCATCTCAAGATCCATTACCATCCTCCAATCCGAGTCAAGATCCTATCATCCCATCCTTTCCACTTGATGATCCTACAATCAAAGCTATCCCACTACCATAACTCTATCCTCTTGGTCCACTTACATTTATCAATGGAAACACACTTGAAATAGAAGCAATAAGTTTCATATCTTCCACTATAGAGCCTGAAACTGGATTTTTATCTTATTTCCCAAGTCAAAAATATCCTTACTTGGGTAAAATGCTCAATAAATGGAATTATCAAGGCAAAGGCCTAGGCACTCATAAACAAGGAATTTTGGAACCCATATAGGAAAAGAAACATCCAAAATCATGTGGTATTGGTCATACATCCAAAGAAGGAACTTCCTCTAGAAATGTTGGTACAGCTAAAGCCAAATTCAAGAACCCTTCCAAAACCACCATCACATATTTCCATCATCCCTCCAAAGCATACAATGTCATTCCTCCTCCATCATTGCAACCCAAAACAAAATATTCCTCCAAATCCATTTTGGGACCTTACATCCCAAAATATCATCCCCCATCTTATCCTACTCAATCCTTCATTCAAAATCAAAAAATTCCTCACCAGGATCACCAAAGGCACATTCCCACATCTCCTATCTGCCAATCTCCTTCCATATCTCCATCCATATTTTCTCCATGCCACACATCTCCTCATATTCCTCCCAATGCTCCTCACAATTTGGATACCATATAAAAAATGCATAAAGGGAAATATCCACAAAAATCTAAACATTTCCATGTCCACTCTAAATGACATGTTCAAGCAAAGAAAAATCCAATCAAGAAACCCAAAAAGAAAAAGAAAAATCAAAGGCAATGGCTACAAAGGGCCATCAAAGAAAAATAAAAATTTGCTACATCCCAATGGCCAAAAAGTCCCACCAAAGAAAAAGAAAAGATTGTGTGGATCCCAAAGAAAAAAGATGCAATGCATCTAAAAGAAACATCCATAATAATATCCAAAGTTGCTAATCCACTAGCTACTCATTCCTCTTCTTTGTCTCATAAATCCATTTTGGGCCCTTATATCCCAAGATCTCCTAGCACAAATATTCTATCCTATCCACATATACCATCTGCATCCCATCCACTTCATCCACCTTCCTCACAACATGTGCCAATGTTGGTCCTGACAACATCTCCCTATCATGATCACATTCCATCATTCCATCCAAACAGTTTCTACCATCATTTCATCCATATACCCCATCCCATCCATGCCTTTTCATAATCCCCCCCCCATCCCAATAAGGTTGTACCAACATCTAGACAAATCAAAAGGTCAACAAAAAGCTAAGAAGTTAGCAGAAGATCAGCAAGCAAAAGGTCAGCAGTAAATCAGAAAATCCATAAAAATTGGAAAAATAAAGAAACAAAAGAAAAGAGAAAAAAATTCATCTAGTGGTGAAAACTTGGAAATTCAAGCACCTTGGACAAGTACCATGATGAAAACCTTTCAAACAGGTATCCTATGTAACCCCCCCAGTTCCTCTCTACTATTGGGGGCCATTCCCTTCTATCACATCTTATCCAACATCTCCTCCATCCCATTTGTCTCTCACCTCCTTCATCCACCCATGGATCTTGATAATAAAACAGAGACCACCAGGTATACATGCTTTTGGGCACCTTCCTACATCCATCTTCCTATCACATCTTCCAACTACATATCCTCTATCCATCAACTATCCAAGCTTCCATCTACCTTCCTCATCCTCTTATTGTTGTATCTTCCATCCAATCGTATCCCATCCTAATGTCTCTGAAAATATGAACTATCCTAAGAAGGGGCATCTTGTTCATTGGTGATGTATTCCTTGGAGACCTATCCAAATCCTTATCTTCCATCCCCAAATCCTAAGCATTCCTCCATCCAATCCTCAGAAAATCCTCTACCCAAATTCTAATCATTCCTCCATCCAATCCTTCAGCATTTCCTGCATTCAAATTTTTGAAACATTCCTTTATCCAAATCTCCTAGGAATCCTCTAATCCACATCAATCCCAAACCTTTCCTCTATCCAAATCTCCTAGCAATCCTCTAATCCACAACAATCCCAAACCTTTCCTCCATCCAAATACATCAAAAAATCCTCTATCCCCATTTCTCATCAATCACCAAGCATTCTTCTACCCAAATCCTAAGAATTCCTCTATCCAATCCTCATAAATCTTCTATCCAAAGAATCTCCCTGTATTTCCTCTATCCAAAGCATCTCCCAACATTCCCCTATCCAAGTCCTCTATCAGCACTCCTAAGTTGTTCTTCCATCCCAATCCTCAAAATTTCCTCCATCTTTCCATCACCTCGTATCTTCCCTTGTCATTGGTATCTAGCTATAGGCTACCCCCATGCAATCCAATGCCATTCATCCATATCTTGATTCTCCTAGTAATCTACCAACATCTGATAATCCTATCTGTATTCTCTAGTAATCCAACATACAAGATCAAGCCAAACCAATCCAATCACATCCTTAGCCTTGCTCCTAGTCTTATGGCAAGCCTTGATCTCAATCCAATAATCATCATTGGGATGCTTCCTTCCCAAATCCATGTCATTTTAGGACACATCATCCATCATTAGCCTATCCACCATCAGTCCATCTTGGCTTTCCAGCCTAATTGGGGCATCATCTTACATATCTCTTGAGCTTTTGCTTCATCCCCAGATCCTTGTACATCCTATCCTAAGTCTTGTATCATTGCATCATTCGTGTCTCTACCTAAAATCATTTGTACATATGTGTCTTTAGGTACCATCCTTTGTGTCAGTTAGCCCTTGGGTTGTCGTGACCTATCTAGCTCAATGCTTTACCTATCTCTTGTCATATGAATCCTTATCCAGTTACCCATCATACACTTTGTGTCATATCCTTTGAGTTTCTTAATCCTTATCCTAAATCAGAATCATCCCAACACTACCCTTTGACTAAGCATTGTCTAGGGAATCTTGTCCTTGTCTTTGTAGGCCTCGTCATCTCGAGAAAGATATTGGCATGCACTAGAAAGAATCTCATATTTTGAGGACAATAGTCTATCTTAGGTTGAAAAATACAATCCAATCCTATCAGATCCTACATTAGGAACCAAAAACTCATTTTTGACACTTGGTAATCATCCACCATCATCCACCATCAATCCTCAACAAATCAATCATCATCCAACATCCTATGAAAAAAGGTGTATAAGATACTTGTTATTTCATTCATTCATTTGAATCTTTTCTTATCTTTTGAGCTCTCATGTACATATCTCTCTATCCATTGTACATATTGTCAAGTCTTGTTGTACATATCATTGTCAGTCCTACAACACCTTTGATCAGATAAGCTTGTCCCACCCAGCCTTGCACTTTAGAAAAATCTTTTGTCGACTATCCTTGATCTCAATGATTATATTTGAACTTCATCATTTTCCAATAAAAAACACAACACTCTCCCCATCAAACTAGGTCCGCATAGATGTATCCTTCTATATTGTCTAACCTAAGAAATCAAACTGGGTCTACACAGATGTATCCTTCTATATTATTTGACCTAAGAAATCAAATTGGGTCCATGTAGGATGTATCCTTCCTCACATTCAGAACTAATATTCCCCATCAATATTCAACCATCAATCTCTTGCCTTGGCAAAGGATGTCTTTTGGATTTATCATTTTGATCTTGGATTTTGTCCTTTGGATCTTGTTAATATTTTACAACTTCTCATTTTTCCTCTCCTCAAAGTCACCATGATCATTTATATCATGGTGTGCTATAAATGACAAAAATTTGGGGCAAGGTCTTTTGATCTTTTGCTTCTTCCTGTGAGTCAGTTGTTTGTTTTTGGTTTCTCCAGCATCATTTCCACCATGCCTCCTCTGGGTTTCATGTTTGATATTGGGGAAACCCTTTGCATTCTTATTTTTTGTGTCATTCCAATGCAATGTTGGTGACAAGGCCTTGTGTTCTTTCATAACCTTGGCAGGTTTCTAGAATTGCTATATCAAACTAGGTTGTGCTCTCAAAAATATCCAACGCATGAAGCTCCCTAAATCCCCCATCTTGCATCATATAGATTAATATTGCATCTTTCATCTTTCATATAGCTTCATCCTACATCTCACATCATATCACATTCATGCATCTTTTCTCTTGGAAGGGCATCTATTTGTCCCCCCTTCCCATCTTCCTTCATCCTTTCCCTTCCCTTATGTGTTCTTGATGCAAGAGCATCCTAGGTGTAAGAGCAATCTTGCATCACCCAAAAAAATTTCTAGTTTTGTTTTCAATAAGGGATATCTTGTGTAGAGCTACTATTATAGAAACTTACTATTTTTAGTAAGTTGGTCATACAATCTCAGAATATTCTAATTTCACAGGTGGACGTTCATTTTGGTTATATCAACCTATCAGTAAAGTTTCATTGCTAGATCAAGTCTAGTCTTGAATATATTGAAAAATTTTGGTATTGAAAATAGGGTACAAAAACTTTGAACTCAATTTTGAAGGCTTTAGAGACCCTGGATGAGGTTGAAACTTTGGCCGAATGAAGCTTTCTTGTTTTAGCTATTGTACAACACTTTGTGCCCTTTCTGAAATAGGGTTATAATAGTCAATTGGGTCAATGAGGTGATGACTTATAGTCTCTAAAAGTTGGGCCACCTGAAATGGCGAAAAATAAATTTCCTTCAAAATTTCTGTTTGGGTTTCAAAGGTTGTTTTGACCCAACTTTGATGTAATAAATTGAAAAATAAAATAATTCTATGTATAGTCAGCCTTAAGCGCTAAATTTTTGGAACCTTCTGGGGTGGTAGAAATTGCCTATATAAGGAAGGCCTATAGTGTTGTCTTAGGCAGTTCGGGACAATTCCAGGTAGTAGATCTGGGTAATGATTCAAGGCTTTGTCCTATAGAATAATGTAAGGGAATGCCCATGTGGCTTTGCATATTGTAATTCTAAAAGTTTGTAATTCCACATTTGTGGAGATAATAAGAAGCACATTTCCTATTCTTGCATATTGTTGTTGTTTCTTTGTTTCTATTATGTGTTTGTGGTATTAGAGTAGGAGTTCCTAAGTGTGTAAATAGATCACCGATTGTGAGGTAGTTTGCACTAGGACCGTGGATTAGGGTTTCTATGTAAATAGATTGCCAACTGTGAGGCAGTTTGCACTAGGACTATGGTTAGGGTTTTAATAAGAAGCGCTAAAATGCCTCCATGAAGGGAATGTGGTGGAAGAGCTGGTGTTGTAACACCTAAGGTTAGGGAACTATAGAGACAAGTGCAAGCATTACAAGAGGAGATTCATAGAGGAATGAATCTTAATGTCAGAGATGAAAGTGAGGATGAAGCTGAGGGAGAAGGAAATTTTGATCAGGAAGGAGAAGTTGAAGTTTTGAATCAAGAAGAAGAAAGACTTTTCTGAGCCATCTCAAAGATCAGGAAGAGACTTAAGATTGAGGTTCTGACATTTTCTAGAAATCTTAACCTAGAGGAATTGATCGACTGGACCAATGAATGCGAAGAATATTTTGAGTATGAAGATATCGAAGATCTTGATCGGGTCAAGTTTGCGAAGGCCAAACTAAAGGGTCATGCGAATATCTAGTGGCAAGAGATTCAATTAGAGCGAAATCAAAGAGGAAAGGATAAAATCACAAGATGAGAGTGGATGGTGGATAAATTGAAGTGACATTTCATCCCTGTTGATTATGAGCTTGACCTACTAAAGAAAATGAAAAGTTTGAAGCAAGCAGGAAGCTCTGTTCAGGAGTATACAGAGGAGTTCTATAGAATCCTCATCAGAATAGGCCATGTAGAAGCTGCCAAGGGGAAAGTTTCCCATTACCTTAATGGGTTAAGGTTGACCATTTAGGAAGAATTGAATCTAGTTTGAATGAAAAGTATTGAAGATGCATACCAGTTTGCCCTAAAAGTAGATGAACAAGAAGTTTGAGAGTACACAAAGTGGAAGAGGTCATTATGGAAGATCTAGTGGACGGTTATATGGAGATCAAAATGAAGATTCAAAAAAGTAGGATGAGGCTAGTAATAGTCAGAATCAAAGAGGAGATAATTTCAATCATTTCCATGATCAAAATAATAGAGATCAGAGAGGAAGAGGAAGATGACAAGGATCTGGAAGAGGAGGCATTTGTGGAACATGTTTTCGCTATGGAAAAGAAGGTCATAGGGCATTTGAATGTCCTCAATGCCAAGGAAGCATGGATAGGAGGAACAAAGGCTAGGCTAGAGTTGCACATGTAGATGAAGATGCCAAATCATCAAATTATAAAGATGCTAAAAGAGGAGAAATGATGATCAATAGAAGAGTCTTGCTGAGTAGTGAGAATGAACTTGAGAAAAAGAGGAGCCTATTTTGCACCAGGTGCAAGTGTGAGAGTAAGTGTTGTGATGTGATTATTGATAGTGGTAGTACTAATAATTTAGTGTTAGAAGAGATGGTGATTAATTTGAAGCTCAAGAGGCAGAAACATCCACATCCATATCGGGTTGCCTGGGTGCAGGATGACCACAATGTCATGGTAAGTGAACAATGCCTAGTGAAGTTCAAGATTGGTGGATACCACGATGAGGTACTATGTGATATCATATCTATGGATGCATGTCATATGTTGTTGGGTAGACCTTGGCAGTTTGATAGATGTGTTGTACATGATGGTCGTGCAAATACCTATTCCCTGATAAAGGATGGAGTGTGACATAAGCTAAAACCATTGAAAGAAATAGAAGAAAAGGTATGTGGTAATGCAAGAATAACTTTTGTTGATAGATAAAATTTCTTAGATCGTATGCGGCATGAGCATGTGTGTTTTACCTAAATTTCAAAGGTTGGGAAAGAGGAAGTAGAAGATGTACCTGTAGAAGTTGCAAAATTATTGAATGAGTTTTAGGATATTGTATTTGATAATGTGCCTGATGGATTACTACCAGTAAGAAAGATCAATCATCAGATGGATTTGATTCTAGGAGCTAGTTTTCCAAATAAGGCAGCCCATACAATGACACTAGAAAAAAGTGAAGAGTTAAAGATAGATTAGAAGTTTAGTTCATCACATCATCCATAGATTGTATATGGAAGTAGTCCCAGAAATGCATCTAAGTTGAGGAAGATAGATAAAGGAGAAATAAGTAGTGCTGAAGCTGAGGATTATGTAGAACATTTGAAGAACATCCATGAGGAGGTGAGGAAGTATATTACCAAGATGAATGCGAAGTATAAGACTAAGGAAGATGAGGAAAGGAGGCATAAGGAATTTCAAGTTGGAGATGAAGTCATGGTTCATTTGTGGAAGGAGCAATTTCCAGTTGGTACATATAACAAGCTGAAAATGAAGAAGTTTGGGCCATGTAAGATATTGAAGAAGCATGATTTAGGAAATACATATGAGGTCGAGTTTCCTATTGAGCTGAATATTTCACCATTATTTAATGTTTCAGATCTGATAGAGTATCATGAAGAAGGAATTAAAAATGAGCTTATACTAGCAGAGTGGAGTATTCCAGCAACTAGTTTAGATATCAAGGAGATTGAAGACATACTAGATAGTCATGTTGGCAGAAGCATAAGGAACATGATATATGAAGAGTATTTGGTCAAATGGAAAGGAAGAACTATTGAAGATTCATCATGGCTAACAAAGGAGTAGGTTAAATGTTTTGGTTTTCCTCTGCACACTTGAGTCATGATAGGGTCACTTCTCAAATTACCCCAGGTGTCTGATGTAGGAGCATCCTGGATGTAAGAGCAATCTTGCATCACCCAAAAATATTTCTGGTTTTGTTTTCAATAAGGGCTATCTTGTGTAGAGCTGCTATTTATGGAAACTTAATATTTTTAGTAAGTTGGTCATATAATCTCAGAATGTTCTGACTTCACAGGTGGAGGTTCATTTTGGTTATATCAGTCTGCTAGTAAAGTTTCATTGACGAATCAAGTCTAGTCTTCAAGATATTGAAAATTTTTGGTATTGAAAATAGGGTACAAAAATTTTGAACTTATTTTTGAAGGATTTAGAGGCCCCAGATGAGGTCAAAAATTTGACTGAATGAAGCTTTCTTGATTCAGGCATTGTAGACCACTTCGCCCCCTTTCTGAAATGGCGCTATAATAGTCAATTGGGTCAACGGATGATGACTTATGGTCTCTAAAAGTTGGGCCACATGAAATGGCAGAAAATAAATTTCCTTCAAAATTTATGTTTGGGTTTCAAAAGTTTTTTTGAGCCGACTTTGATGTAATAAATTGAAAAATAAAATAATTCTATGTATAGTCAGCCTTAAGGGCTAAATTTCTGGAACCTTCTTAGCTGGTGGAAATTGCCTATATAAGGAAGGCCCGTAGTGTTGTCTTAGGCAATTCAAGAAAATTTTGGGTAGTAGATCTAGGTATTGATTTGAGGGTTTGTCCTACAAAATATTGTAAGGGAATGCCCATGTGGCTTTGCATATTATAATTTTTAAAGTTTGTAATTCCACATTTGTGGAGATAATAAGAAGCCCATTTCCTGTTCTTGCATATTGTTGTTGTTTCTCTATTTCTATTATGTGTTTGTGGTATTAAGGGGAGCATCCTTCATCAAGTGGTATCAGAGCTAGAGTTTTTGAGTGTGTAAACAGATCGCCAATTATGAGGTAGTTTGCACTAGGACCGTGGGTTAGGGTTTCTGTGTAAACAGATCATCGACTATGAGATAGTTTGCACTAGGACCGTGGTTAGGGTTTCAATGAGAAGTGCAAAAATGCCTCCACAAAGGGAATGTGGTGGACGAGCTGGTGTTATAACACTTGAGGTTAGGGAACTACAAAGACAAGTGCGAGCATTGCAAGAGGAGATTCATAGAGGAATGAATCTTAATGCAGAGATGAAAGCAAGGATGAAGCCGAAGGAGAAGGAAATTATGATCAGGAAGAAGAAAGACTTTTCCAAGCCATCTCAAAGATTGGGAAGAGACCCAAGATTGAGGTTCTAACATTTTCTAGAAATCTTAACCCAGAGGAATTGATCAATTGGATCAATGAATGTGAAGAATATTTTGAGTATGAAGATATCGAGGATCCTGATTGGGTCAAGTTTGCAAAGGTCAGATTAAAGGGTCATGGAAAGATATGGTGGCAAGAGATTCAATTGGAGAGAAATCAATGAGGAAAGGATAATATCACAAGATGGGAGCAGATGGTGGATAAATTGAAGTGACAGTTCATCCCTATTGATTATGAGCTTGACCTACTAAAGAAAATGCAAAGTTTGAAGTAAGCAGGAAGATCTATTTTTGAGTATACATAGGATTTCTATCAAATCCTCATCAGAACAGGCCATGTAGAAGCTTACAAGGAGAAATTTTCCAATTATCATAATAGGTTAAGGCCGAGCATTCAAGAAGAATTGAATCTGGTTCAAATGAACAGTATTGAAGAGGCATACCAGTTTTTCCTAAAAGTAGATGAAAAGTTGGACAAGAAGTTTGAGAGAAGACAAAGCAAAAGAGGTCGTGATGGAAGATCTGGTGGATGGTCATATGGAGATCAAAATGAAGATCCAAAAAAGTAGGATGAGGCTAGTAACAATCAAAATCAGAGAGGAGATAATTTCAATCATTTCCATGACCAAAATAATAGAGATCAGAGAGTAAGAGGAAGAGGAAAAGAATTTGGAAGAGGAGGCTTTTGTGGAACATGTTTTCACTATGGAGAAGAAGGTCATAGGGCATTTGAATGTCCTCAACAACAAGGAAGGATGGATAGGAGGAATGAAGGCTAGGCCAGAGTTGTACATGTAGATGAAGATGCTAGATCATCAAATTTTGAAGATGTTGAAAAAAGAGAAACATTGATCAACAGAAGAGTCCTGTTGAGTGGTGAGAATGAACTTGAGCAAAGGAGGAGCCTGTTTCACACCAGGTACAAGTGTGAGGGTAAGTGTTGTGATGTGATTCTTGATAGTGGTAGTACTAATAATTTGGTGTTAGAAAAGATGGTGACAAAGTTGAAGCTCAAGAGACAGAAACATCCACATCCATATAAGGTTGCTTGGGTGTAGGATGACCATAAGGTCATGGTCAGTGAATAGTACCTAGTGAAGTTCAAGATTGGTGGATACCATGATGAGGTACTATGTGATATCATATCTATGGATGCATGTCATATGTTGTTGGATAGACCTTGGCAATTTGATAGATGTGTTGTACATGATGGTTGTGCAAATACCTATTCCCTAATAAAGGATGGAGTGTGACATAAGCTAAAACCATTGAAGGAAATAGAAGAAAAGGTATGTGGTAATGAAAGAATAACTTTTGTTGATAGAGGAAATTTCTTAGATGGTATATGACATGAGGATGTGTGTTGTACCTTAATTCCAAAGGCTGGGAAAGAGAAAATAGAAGATGTACCTGTAGAAGTTCCAAAATTATTGAATGTGTTTTAGGATATTGTATCCGATAATGTGCCTAATGGATTACCACCAGTAAGAAAGATCAATCATCAGATGGATTTGATTCCAGGAGCTAGTTTTCCAAATAAGGTAGCACACAGAATGACACTAGTAGAAAGTGAAGAGTTGAAGACAGATTTGAAGTTTAGTTCATCACATCATCGACAGATTGTATATGGAAGTAGTCCCAGAAATGCATCTGAGTTGAGGAAGATAGATAAAGGAGAAATAAGTAGTGCTTAAGTTGAGGATTTTGTAGAACATTTGAAGAACATCCATGAGGAGGTGAGGAAGCATATTACCAAGATGAATGCATAGTATAAGGCTAAGGTAGATTAGAAATGGAGGCATAAGGAATTTTAGGTTGGAGATGAAGTCATGGTTCATTTTTGGAAGGATTGATTTCTAGTTGATACATATAACAAGCTGAAAATGAAGAAGTTTGGGCCATGTAAGATACTGAAGAAGCATGATTCAAGAAATGCATATGAGGTCAAGTTTCTTATTGAGCTGAATATTTCACTAGTATTTAATGTTTCAGATCTGACCAAGTATCATGAAGAAAGAATTGAAGATGAGGTTATAGCAGCACAGTGGAGTATTCCAGGAACAAGTTCAGATATCAAGGAGTTTGAAGACATAGTGGATAGTCATGTTGGCAGAAGCACAAGGAACATGACATATGAAGTGTATTTGGTCAAATGGAAAGGATGACCTATTGAAGATTCATCATGGCTAACACAGGAGGAGGTTAACTATCTTGGATTTCCTCTGCACACCTCGACCGTGACAGGGTCACTTCTCAAATTACCCCTGGTGTTTGATGTAGGAGCATCCTGGGTGTAAGAGAAATCTTGCATCACCCAAAAATATTTCTGGTTTTGTTTTCAATAAGGGCTATCTTATGTAGAGCTATTATTTATGGAAACTTACTATTTTTAGTAAGTTGGTCATAAATCTTAGAATGTTCTAATTTCATAGGTGGAGGTTCATTTTGGTTATATCAGCCTGCCAGTAAAGTTTCATTGCCAGATCAAGTCTAGTCTTGAAGATATTGAAATTTTTTGGTATTGCAAATAGGGTACAGAAACTTTGAACTTAGTTTTGCAGGCTTTAGAGGCCACAAATGAGGTCCAAACTTTGGCTGAATGAAGCTTTCTTGATTTGGGGGCTATAAAGCACTTCACACCCTTTTTGAAATGGGGTTATAATAGTCAATCGAGTCAACGGGTGATGACTTATGGTCTCCAAAAGTTGGGCCACTTGAAATGGTGGAAAATAAATTTCCTTCAAAATTTTTGTTTGGGTTTCAAAAGTTGTTTTGAGCTGACTTTGATGTAATAAATTGAAAAATAAAATAATTCTATGTATAGTCGGCCTTAAGGGATAAATTTCTGGAACCTTCTCGAGCAGTGGAAATTGCCTATATAAAGAAGGCCCATAGTGTCATCTTAGGAAGTTCAAGATAGTTCTGGGTAGTAGATCTGGGTATTGATTTGAGGCTTTGTCCTACAAAATATTGTAAGGGAATGCCCATGTGGCTTTGCATATTATAATTCTAAAAGTTTGTAATTCCACATTTGTGGAGATAATAAGAAGCCCATTTCCTATTCTTGCATATTGTTTTTATTTCTCTATTTCTATTATGTGTTTGTCATATTAAGGGGAGCACCCTTCATCAAGTGGTATCAGAGCAGGAGTTCCTGAGTGTGTAAATAGATCACCAATTGTGAGGGATTTTTTACGAGGATCATGGGTTAGGCTTTCTGTGTAAATAGATCACCGACTATGAGGTAGTTTGCACTAGGACCATGGTTAGGGTTTCAGTGAGAAGCACAAAAATGCCTCCACAAAGGGAACATGGTAGAAGAACTAGTGTTGTAACACCTGAGCTTAGGGAACTACAGAGACAAGTGTGAGCATTGCAAGAGGAGATTCGTAGAGGAATAAATCTTAATGTCAAAGATGAAAGTAAGGATGAAGCTGAGGGAGAAGGAAATTTAGATCAGGAAGGAGAAAGACTTTTTCAAGCCATCTCAAAGATTGGGAAGAGACCTAAGATTGAGGTTCTGACATTTTTTGGAAATCTTAACCCAAAGGAATTGATCGACTAGATCAATGAATGTGAAGAATATTTTGAGTATGAAGATATCGAGGATCCCGATCGGGTCAAGTTTGCAAAGGCCAGACTAAAGGGTCATGCAAAGATCTGGTGGCAAGATATTCAATTAGAGTGAAATCAAAGAGGAAAGGATAAAATCACAAGATGGGAGATGATGGTGGATAAATTGAAGTGACAGTTCATCCTTGTTGATTATGAGCTTGACCTACTAAAGAAAATGCAAAGTTTGAAGCAAGCAAGAAGATCTGTTCAAGAGTATACAGAGGAGTTCTATCGAATACTTATTAGAACAGGCCATGTAGAAGTTGACAAGGAGAAAGTTGTGTTAGAATAACTGAGAGGGGGGTGAATCATTTATCCAGTGTCCCAAAACAAAATGTATAATTCAAAACATCTTCTTTGATTTCTGCTCGTCGATAAGCAATAATAACTCTCACTGTTTGTGCTTTTACCGATTACCAGTCTAATACTTATAATAGTTTACCGATCAAATCTAACATGTAACATGCAAAGTATGATAATAAACAAATATCACGATTAACACATAACACAAGAGATTTAACATGGGAACCCTATAAAGGGAAAAACCACCTAGGACCAGCAATCCAAAATTGTTCACTCTTCTGAAGTGAGGTCGGTTAAGACCCAACTCTGTTAAAGGTTACAAACACACTGTTAGGTGTGACCTTGTTAGAGGATTTTAGACTAGAAGTTATCATCCAACCAGATTTCACTATGGGGTTGACAGGACAACAATGTTCATTCTATGAATGATACATCATAAGACTTTCAGAGTCCACTCGGTTAAGAGATTTAGACTGTATACAATGGTTAAATATGTAATAGTAAAATGACCTACCTTAATACAACTTCAATTGCAAATTACAGATCAATATTCAGTCCATACAAATCCTTCTGATCAATAATTCACTTTAGATTCAATACTGTATCAACTTACTGTCCATTGGTAACTGCTCTTTGTAGCTCAGTAATTGCTCTGCAGCTCGGTTCTTACTAACCAGTATGATCAGAATGCATGAAAACCTTATTCATGTGATAATCTTGTAGCTTCTTCTTTCGACACTTTCATAAATAAATTTTGTTCTCTTATATAGATGAGTAAATCATTTTCTTCTCCACCATCAGATTTTTCCGCATAAAAATTTCTTGGTACTTGTGTCAATAACACGTTACAATTTTCTCCATTATATCTTCTTTGAATTTTTTCAGTCATTGATCTGCGTAAGAAACTTTATCTATTACCTTGATGTTATACTCTTGCCAGCTCATCAATCTTATCGGCTAAACTAATCATTTAATTCATTCTATTTCACCCGATTAACAAAGAATGTGTCAGTGAACACTAATCAGTTAATACTATAGTTAGTATACACTACACTCCATCGATGTATACTAGAAATGCTTCATTTACCGACAACAGTACTTTATGTCTTTCAGCTCTATACTTCATCATAGATGAATGCAACATAATGAAGTCAATATCATCAAGTCATAGACTCATCAAAAAGTTACTCAATGTGTTCCTTATTCTCATCTATTTTGTACATCTTTCCTCATGTAGATTTCTCTATTCTTCATTTCTTTTCTACTTTTCTTCAGATGTTTCAGTGTAGTAACTTACAAGATAAGTGTTGTCAAACTAGTTGACATCAATGACAACATAATATTGATTTAATCATATTACATATCTAATAAGAAACTCCTCAGTGATCTTTAATCATAGATTCTTCAATCAGATTCCAAATCAGTTGTAGTCCAACAATCTATCCCTTTGGCATTGATGGCAACTCAAGTAATATGAAATGTACCATACACATACCAAACATACATTCTACAACTTTGTGAACAAATGGTGTAAGTCAAATAGACTTAATATGTTTAATCACTATGTTACTGAACCATCATTAAGTAATACAACTTTACCTTTCTGTAGTTGTGATCTTTTCAGTTCTCTTGTTCCATTCAGATTGTCTCTCCCTTAGATAGTTCTCATTGGTGCTTGTTCCTTTTTTTTTTTAAACCTTTCAACCTCTTTCATATTGGTCATCTCTCCCTTTCATTGTTGTACATTCCTTTCATATTGTTCATCTCTCCCTTTGACAACAATGCCAAAGAAACAAATAAACAATCAACTTTGTAGTAGCCAAGTAACTCTCTGTGGTGTTCAGTACTTCCTCTGTATCTCTGTATACTAATATCTCATTGGTTCAAGTGCTCAAACTTAATCACAACCTTGAACATGATTCAAAGTGTGAACTATGGTGCATCAACATGAATGATCTTCTGATAAAATTTGGCTGATGCAACATCCAGATCACCTTACTGATCGATAGACAGGGGATGGACCCCAAGTCTAGTCCTCAAGTATTCAAATGTGTCCTTCGGTAGGGGTTTTGTAAAAATATCTGCAAGTTGTTCTTTAGATGTAAAAAATTCTAACTTAACTTGCTTCTCTTGCACTTTTTCTCTTAAGTAATGATACTTAATAGATATATGCTTTGTCTTAGAGTGCATCATAGGATTCTTTGAAATATTAATAGCACTAGTGTTGTCACAGTATATAATCATCGGGTCAGTGATTACCTCATTCATTCCTTCCAACACTTGTTTGATATATGCAATGTTTGAACAGTTAGTAGTAGTAGAAACATACTTTGCTTCAGCTATAGACTAAGAAATACAAACTTTCTTTTTACTTGTCCAGATTACAAGCCTTTCACCACAGAAAAATTCTCCTCCGGTGGTGCTTTTTCTATCATCCACATTTCCAGCCCAATCAGCATCAGTGTAAACTTTCAGTTCAAACTTCCCTTCCTTAGAATACCATAATCCATAATTCTCTATTTTCTTCAAGTATCTTAAGATCCTTTTTGTAGCTATCATGTGTGATTCTCTAGGTTAGCAGAAAATCTTGCAATAATTCCCATAGCATGTGCTATATCTGGCCTACTGTGAACTATGTACATTAACTTACCAATCATGGATCAGTAAAGTGTTTGATTTACCTCAGTAGTTTCATCCTTTATCAATTTTCATCTAGTAGCCATCGGTGTTCCCACAATTTTAGCATCTTCCATGCCAAATGTCTTCAGTACTTCCTTTATGTATTTAGATTGTGTGATGAATATGCCATCACTCTACTGAATCACTTGTAGTCCAAGAAAGAACTTAATCTCTCCAAACATAGACATTTCAAATTCCTTTTGCATTTCATCAGCAAATGCCTTGCAAACAAGATTTGAGCCACCAAAGATAATATCATCAACAAATATTTTAGCAATGATAATAGTATCATCAGTATCACCTTTCACATACAAATTATTGTTTTCACTTGTTCTAACAAATTCAATACTTAACAAGTAAGTATGCAGTCTTTCATACCATGCTCTTGGTGCTTGCTTTAGTCCATATAAAGCTTTATGTAATCTACATACCATATCTTTATTTTCAGGATCAACAAATCCTTCAGGTTGTTCAATGTAGACTTCTTCTTCAAGTATACCATTGAAAAATGTTGACTTCACATCCATTTGATAGACTTTGAATTTCTTATGTGCAGCATATGCAAGTAGCATTCTAACTCCTTCTAATCTAGCAATAGGTGCAAATGTCTCACCATAGTCAATGCCTTCTTCCTGTGCATATCTCTTGCATACTAATCTAGCTTTATTTCTTGTGACTTCACTATTTTCATTCAATTTATTCTTGTATATCCACTTAGTACCGATAACATTCTTATCTTTCGGTCGGGGTACTAAGGACCAAGTTTTGTTTTTTTCTATTTGTTCTATTTCCTCTTTCATTGCATTAACCCATTCTTCATTCTTTAATGCAAATTTCATAGTTTTAGGTTCAAACTCACAAATTAGACATGTACCTTGTCTTGTTTTACTTCTAGTTTGCATTCCAGCATGTCTGTCTCCAATGACTTGTGTTTCAAGATGATGTCTTTTGACAAAACTAGCCAAGACTTGATTTCTCCTTTCTTGTTCATCCTGCTCAGGGTCATTTCTTTGTTTAGTAGCTTCTTCATGTTCATCGATTTGTGGTGCTTGTTGTACTGCATTGTTTCCCTCTTGACCGGTTGTTACAGCTTGCGGTGTCGGTAGATACTCTAGATGTTCAATGTAAGTGAATCTACCATAATATTCCAGTTCCTTTGTACTTTCCTTTGTGTACTTGTCATCAAACTCATCAACATGAACATTAGTACTTTCAACAATCTTATTTGTAGCCTTATTCAAACATTTGTATGCTTTACTTGTAGTGGAATATCCAAGAAATATTCCTTCATCTCCTTTAGAATCAAATTTTCCATTTCTCTCATCTTTCAAGATAAAGCATTTACTTCCAAAAATTTTGAAATAACTTACAATAGGTTTGTGTCCAAACCATAGTTCATAAGGTGTTCAGTTGGATTCCTTCTTTAGTTGTACTCGGTTAAGAACATATACAGCTGTCCTGATAACTTCCTTCCAATATGTCTGAGCAACATTTTTCTGTATCATCAATGTTCTAGCACAGTCAATTATAGACCTATTCCTTCTTTCAGCAATGCCATTTTGCTGAAGTGTTCTCGGTGTAGATACCTACCTCTTGATTCCATGCTCATTGCAAAAGTTAGTAAATTCATCAAAGATAAATTCACCTCCTCTATCAGATCTTAAACACTTTATTTCCTTACCAGTTTCTTTCTCTAGCTTAGCTTTATACCACTTAAACATTTTGAAAGCTTCAGATTTCTCTTTCAAGAACATAAAAGTCATTAGTCTAGTGTAATCATCAACAAAAAAATAAAATATCTATCACCAAAATAGCTTTGAGTTCTCATAGGACCACACAGATCGGTATGAATCAACTTAAGTATCTTCTTTCTTGAATAGTCTTTGCTTTTAAAACTAGACTTAGTCATCTTACCTTTCTAACATTCATGGCACATGGCATGATCAGGTTTTGTCAAGTTAGGCAATCCTCTAACTCTTTTATTTCTACTAATCTTGATCATGTTGTCAAAGTTCACATGGCATAACCTTCTGTGCCACAACCAAGCATCGTCATCCTTTATTAACAAACAAGAAGATTGATCAATATCAAGATAGAATAGATTACCTTTGGATTGTGTACCAGTTCTAACAAGTCTTCCTCCATCATCATAAATCTTCACCTTTTTGCTCTCAAAAGCCAGTTGGTGGCCTGAATTGTTCAGTTGAGCCACACTTATCATATTATAGTTCAGTCTATCTACCCAATATGCATTTTCACATTGTAATTTGTCATTGATCATTAGTGAGCCTTTACCTCTTACCATACAAGGTGCATCATTTCCCATTCTCACAGATCCTCCATTATATTCAACAAGATGATCAAACTTCTCTACATCACCGGTCATATGATGTGTACAACCACTATCTATGATCCATGTATCATTTCTACTTACTTTAGAGATTAGTGCTATCTCTTCATGTTTCTCTTCCTCTTCTGAGTCATCTTTCATAGCAATAAATACAACTTCTATATCATCATTAGAATTAGATTTAGTTTCAATATCTTTGGCTATGTAACATACCTTTTTTCCTTGTTTGTCTCAGTTATCTTTGTTGTTGTGTTGGTAACCTCTGTTGACTCTTCTCCCATAGCTTCCTTCAGATTGATCTTTGGATCTATCATCATCTTTCTTCTATGGACATCTAGCAGTGATTTGACTGACCTCTTTACAATTAAAGCATGCTAAAGGTAGCTTACCTCTATACCTTCCTTTTCCTTTGGGAAATCTTTGGGCCATAAGTGCTTCAAGCTCATCAAGTTTATCATTAGTATTGTCATCACTATCACAATTCTTACTATTCTTGCTAGACTTTCCAATCTTCAGAGAAGACATGAAAGTAGATTCAATAGAAGGAACAACACTATTATCAAAATTGTTTAATTCAAAGGTTGTAAGTTTACCAATCAGAGTGTCAAGAGTGAGGTTGGATGTAGCTCTTGTTTCATGAATTGCAGAAATCCTGATTGCATAAACTGGTAGCAAAGTTCTCAGAATCTTGCTTATCACTGTTTCATCATCAATCACTCCATTAGATGCTCTAATAGCATGTACCACCTCTTTGAGTCTATTTTAATATTGGACAATGTTCTCACCTTCTTTCATTCTCATATCATTAAATCTACCTCTCAGACTTTCAGCTCAAGTTTTTTTGACATTCAGATCTCCACTGTATATTTGTGCTAATTTATCCCACATTCCTTTGGCATTTGTGCATGTCTTGATATCTTCAAGTTCAACATCGGTACAAGTAGTAGCAAGTTCCATCATAGTAACATTGTGTTCATGCTTATTCTTTAGTTGATCAATAGTTAGGGGACCAGTGGGTGGTTGCATGTAGCCATTTTGCATCAAATCTAGTGTTGTGTTCCCAATTCTAGATATGTGCAGCTTCATTCTGCTTTGCCATACTATGAAGTTCTCTTTATTTAGTTTCGACACTTCCCTCTTATATATCTTAAGAACTTTATGCTTAAGTCCTTAAAACTCTGTTCGAAGCAACTTAGCTCTGATACCAATTGTTAGAATAACTAAGAGGGGGGTGAATTAGCTATCCAGTGTCCCAAAACAAAATGTATAATTCAAAACATCTTCTTTGATTTTTGCTCATCGGTAAGCAATAATAACTCTCACTATCTGTGCTTTTACTGATTACCAATCTAATACTTATAACAGTTTACCGATCAAATCTAACATGTAACATGCAAAGTATGATAATAAACAAATATCACAATTAACACATAACACAAGACATTTAACGTGGAAACCCTATAAAGGGAAAAACCACCTAGGACCGGCAACCCAAAATTGTTCACTCTTCTGAAGTGAGGTCAGTTAAGACCCAACCCTGTTAAAGGTTACAAACACACTGTCAGGTGTGACCTTGTTAGAGGATTTTAGACTAGAAGTTATCATCCAACCAACATTCACTATGGGGTTGATAGGATAACAATGTTCATTCTATGTATGACACATCATAAGGCTTTCAGAGTCCACTCAGTTAAGAGATTAACTGTATACAATGGTTAAATATGTAATAGTAAAATGACCTACCTTAATACAACTTCAATTGCAGATTATAGATCAGTATTCAGTCCATACAAATCCTTTTGATCAATAATTCAATTTAGATTCAGTACTGTATCAACTTACTGTCCGTCAGTAACTGCTCTTTGTAGCTTAGTAATTTCTCTACAGCTCAGTTTTTACTAACTAGTATGATTAGAATGCATGAAAACCTTATTCATGTGATAATCCTATAGCTTCTTCTTCTTTTGGCACTTTCATAAAGAAATTATGTTCTCTTATATATATGAGTAAATTGTTTTCTTCTCCACCATCATATTTTGCTACTTAATCACATTCATAGATTTTTCCACTTAAAAATTTCTTGGTACTTGTGTCAATAACACATTTCAATTTGCTCCGTTATATCTTCTTTGAATTTTGTCAGCTGTTGATCTGCGTAACAAACTTTATCTATTACCTTGATGTTATACTCTTGCCAGCTCATCAATCTTATCGGCTAAACTAATCATTTAATTCATTATGTTCCACTCGGTTAACAAAGAATGCATCAGTGAACACTGCTCGGTTAATACTACGGTCGGTATAAACTACACTCTGTCGGTGTATACTAGAAATGCTTCATTTACCGACAACACTGCTTTGTGTCTTTCAGCTCTATACTTCATCATAGATGAATGCAACATAATGAAGTCAATATCATCAAGTCATAGACTCATCAACAAGTTACTCAATGTGTTCCTTATCCTCATTTGTTTTGTACATCTTTCCTCATGTAGATTTCTCTATTCTTCATTTCTTTTCTACTTTTCTTCAGATGTTTCAGTGTAGTAACTTACAAGATAAGTGTTGTCAAACTAGTTGACATCAATGACAACATAATACTGATTTAATCATATTACACATCTAATCAGTAACTCATCAGTGATCTTTAATCACAAATTCTTCAATCAGATTCCAAATTAGTTGTAGTCCAACAAGCTGCCTATTACCTTAATGGGTTAAGGCCACGCATTCAGGAAGAATTGAATTTGGTTCAAATGAACAGTATTGAAGAGGCATACTAGTTTTCCCTAAAAGTAGAGGAAAAGTTGAACAAGAAGTTTCAGAGGGGACAAAGTAGAAGAGGTCGTGATGGAAGATCTGGTGGATGGTCATATGGTGATCAAAATGAAGATCTGAAAAAATCAAGATGAGGCCAGTAACAATCAGAATCAGAGAGGAGATAATTTCAATCATTTCCATGATCAAAGTAATAAAGATCAGAGAGGAAGAGGAAGAGGAGGCTTCCATGGAACATGTTTTCACTATGGAGAAGAAGGTCATAGGGAATTTGAATGTCCTCAATGCCAAGGAATGATGGATAGGAGGAATGAAGGCTAGGCTAGAGTTGCACATGTAGATGAAGATGACAAATCATTAAATTCTGTAGATGTTGAAAGAGGAGAAATGACGATCAACAAAAGAGTCCTACTAAGTGGTGACAATGAACCTGAGCAAAGGAGGAGCCTATTTTGCACCAGGTGCAAGTGTGAGGGTAAGTGTTGTGATGTGATTATTTATAGTGGTAGTACTGATAATTTGGTGTTAGAAGAGATGGTGACAAAATTGAAGCTCAAGAGAAAGAAACATCCACATACATATCAGGTTGCCTAAGTGCAAGATGACCACAAGGTCATGGTCAGTGAATAGTGCCTAATGAATTTCAAGATTAGTGGATACCATGATGAGGCACTATGTGATATCATATCTATGGATGCATGTCATGTGTTAAAGGTTAGAACTTGGTAGTTTGATAAATGTGTTGTACATGATGGTTGTGCAAATACCGATTCCCTGATACAGGATGGAGTGTGACATAAGATAAAACTATTGAAGGAAATAGAAGAAAAGGTATGTGGTAATGCCAGAATAACTTTGGTTGATAGAGGAAATTTATTAGATGGTATGTGGCATGAGCATGTGTGTTTTACCTTAATTCTAATGGCTAGGAAAGAGGAAGTAGAAGATGTACCTGTAGAAGTTGCATAATTATTGAATGACTTTCAGGATATTGTATCTGATAATGTGCCTAATGGACTACCACCAGTAAGAAAGATCAATCATCAGATGGATTTGATTCCAGGAGATAGTTTTCCAAATAAGGCAACACATAGAATGACACTAGTAGAAAGTGAAGAGTTGAAGATAGATTTGAAGTTTAGTTCATCGCATCATCCACAAATTGTATATGGAAGTAGTCCTAGAAATGCATCTGAGTTGAGAAAGATAGATAAAGGAGAAATAAGTAGTGTTGAAGCTAAAGATTTTGTAGAAAATTTGAAGAACATCCATGAGGAGGTGAGGAAGCATATTACCAAGATAAATGCATAGTATAAGGCTAAGGCAGATGAGAAAAGGAGGCATAAGGAATTTCAGGTTGGAGATGAAGTCATGGCTCATTTGCGGAAGTAGTGATTTCTAGTTGGTATATATAACAAGCTAAAAATGAAAAAGTTTGGGCCATGTAAGATACTGAAGAAGCATGATTCAAGAAATACATATGAGGTCAAGTTTCCTACTGTGCTAAATATTTCACCAGTATTTAATGTTTCAAATCTGACAGAGTATCATGAAGAAAGAATTGAAGATGAGGTTACAACAACACAGTGGAGTATTTTAGCAAACAGTTCAGATATCAAGGAGATTGAAGACATACTGAATGGTCATGTTGGCAGAAGCACAAGGAACAAGACATATGAAGAGTATTTGGTCAAATGGAAATGATGACCTGTTGAAGATTCATCATGGCTAATAAAGGAGCAGGTTAATCATCTTGGTTTTCTCTGCACACCTGAGTCATGACAGGGTCACTTCTCAAATTACCTCGGGTGTCTGATACATGAGCATCCTGGGTGTAAGAGCAATCTTGCATCACCCAAAAATATTTTTGGTTTTGTTTTCAATAAGGGCTATCTTGTGTAGAGCTGCTATTTATGGAAACTTACTATTTTTAGTAAGTTGGTCATACAATCTCAAAATGTTTTGATTTCACAGGTGGAGGTTCATTTTGGTTATATCAGCCTACCTGTAGAGTTTCATTGCCGGATCACGTCTAGTCTTGAAGATATTGAAAATTTTTCATATTGAAAATAGGGTACAAAAACTTTGAACTCAGTTTTGAAGGCTTTAGAGGCCCCGAATGAGGTCGAAACTTTGATTGAATGAAGCTTGCTTGATTTAAGCATTGTAGAGAACTTTTTGCCCTTCTGAAATGGGGTTATAATAGTCAATCGGGTCAACAGGTGATGACTTATGGTCTCTGAAAGTTGGGCCACCTAAAATGGCAGAAAATAAATTTCCTTCAAAATTTCTATTTTTGTTTCAAAAGTTGTTTTGAGACAACTTTGATGTAATAAATTGAGAAATAAAATAATTCTATGTATAGTCGGCCTTAAGGGCTAAATTTTTGGAACCTTCTCAGGTGGTGGAAATTGCCTATAGAAGGAAGGCCTATAGTATTATCTTGGGGAGTTTGGGATAGTTCTGGGTAGTAGATCTAGCTATTGATTCGAGGGTTTGTCCTATAGAATATTGTAAGGGAATCCTCATGTGGCTTTGCATATTGTAATTCTGAAAGTTTGTAATTCCACATTTGTGGAGATAATAAGAAGCCCATTTCCTATTCTTGCATATTGTTCTTGTTTATATGTTTTTGTTATGTGTTTGTGGTATTAAGGGGAGCACTCTTCATCAGTTCTTTTCAAGAAAATTCCATAACATTTCCTCTTTACATTATTTTCTTGAGGGGGCAAAAACCCTTATCCTCTTATTCTAGCCTCGGGCATCTTATTTTCTTGTCTTTGACACCACGCCACTTGCGGCATCACATCAAAGAGGGAAAAAAATGTAGACACCTAAAATGACTTTTCCAAAATAAAAATATTTTATTTTTGCAGAAACCCCTGATGATATCATCATTTGTTAATTAATTAATTAATTAATTAATTAGTTTGTATTGTTATTATCCCTTCTCCTATTTTAATTAAAGATATTGAATTAAGAAACCCTATCCAGAAGCATTTAAATCAAATTTAAATGATTTTCCCCCTATTTATTGAATCATTATTTGATAAATAAAGTCACAATCCTTAAATAAATTAAATATTTATTTAAATCCTAAAACCTTAGAATCTTCTAGAGAACCCTAAATCCTCCTAAACTTTCCTAAACCTTTCCTAAACCTTTGATGCAATGGTATCCTAGTGTAGTTGGAAACTCTGCATGGTGGTGTTTCAAAGTGGTTCTATGTTACTCGGTTGCGGCTTTGACAAAGGATCACATTCATTAAAGGGGCTCGATCACTGAAGGAACTTGGTAAAATTTGGAACTCAGTAGAACATGTGCTTGGTGGTGCTTGTGGTGCTCGGTCGACATGCTTTATCAATGATGCCTAGCTAGCTCAGTTGTTTTACTGGGGCTCTGTAGTTTTGGCTTACTAACTTGAGTTCTTGGAGATTTGGTTGGCTGACTTGGTGTATTTAATGTTGGTATCTTGTTTTGTATTCTCCTATGTGGATCTTGAGGCCGACATGGAGAATTAATTATTTGTAAGGCTATTTGAGAGCTGACTGTTATTGCATTTAATATTTGTTTGTATTAGAAGTCAACTTGGCTTAGGATTTAATTGTTTCTTGTAGCCAACTTGTGGTTGAAGAAATGTATTTAAGGGAGGTTTGGGTGGTTTTTTAGAGAGTCAGTTAGAGGGAAGTAAGTCAAAGGATAGTAATTGGATCATGTGAGATCTTGAAGATCAGATTGTTTATCTGATGTTGTAATAGCAGAGCTAGTGGTTTACATGCTTGGAGACAAGGAGATTGCTTGGTGGCTTGCGAGATCAAGTTTAGATCTACCTTAGTATTTCTACTAGTTGTTGATGTGCTACAGAGCTGGACTAGCTAGGAGATTACAAAATTACTGTTGTAATTGATTGTATTTGGCCCTAACCTAGAAGGCCTTACAGCCGGGCATGTTGAATGAAATTCTTTTTGAGCATTATATTGTTGTGTTCCATATTTTTTTGTTGTTGGTGTAGACTTGGACTATCCATTTTTGGATTATCTAGGCCTCCCTTGTGTGAGATGGTATCAGAGGTTGAAGTTCTTGAGTGTGTTAACTGATCACCAAGTTTAGGAAGTTTGCACTAGAACCTTGGTTTGGTGATTTGTTTCCTTGGGTTTTCAAAGATCTTGAAGGATGCCTCGAAGGAGATTGGACCCTAGTGTGATCAAAGATCTATGTGATGCTTTATAATCAAAGATTACAAATAAGGTTAAAGTAGATTTTAGATCTGAGATGGAATTGATGAAGAATGACATGATCACTGAGATCATGAGGGTTATTTTTGGTATGCCAAGGAATCTTGGTGCTAAAGATGGCTATGAGGAAGCTAATGAAGACTTTGAAGCTACTAGATCTAGTGGAGATGATCAGAGAGACAGATCTGGTGAATATAGTGTTAGTAATGAATGATAAATGTTTGGAAGCCATTCTGTAGAAAATTTTTGTTGCATTCATGACTATGATTGTCATTGATGTCAACACAGTGATTTACCAGAGACTTTCAGAGAAGCAAACAGTGTTTGGATTAACACACATCAGATATTGCAGCTGGAGCTATGTGGTGTTGAGGATATACTCTTTGATATGTTATATGGTTATGGTTAAGATTACATATAGTAATTTATTTATTCATGGAAGTTATGAGCATTTTGGTGGAAGTAGTATTCAGGCAGTCTTCCTGAGTAGCGGTTTGTGGAAATTGGATGATATCTCCTAATCGGGATGGAATCTAGTTTTGCGTAGTTAAAAGGAAGTTGAAGAAACATTTTTATTTATGTGGATGATAGTGCAAACTTTGAGGTCACACAAGTGAAGAATTATTGTAGTTGGAAGCTGACAGTTTTGTGTAATTTTGATGTAGTGTGTGGAAACTTTTATTTTGTAATTGTATGCCGACTCATTTGTTATTACTTAAGTGTGGTATAAAGGAAGGAATTTTTTTCCTTGTTTTAGCATGGATGAAGTATGGTTGGATGTGTTGATGTATGCATGAAGTGAAGAAAAGAGCTAATTGTGAAAGTGAATTTCTGAAGGAAGACATGCGAAGTACAGAGATCTGAAATTGAGATTTGGTGTAACAGTGAGTGCAGTTTGGCATAGTCAGAGAAGAGGTAACATATTATTGAGATCAATAATATTTTGGTATTATTTTTTTGAGTAATACAAAGATTAGTTGGATAGTGTGTTCAAAGATCTTACCTTGAAGATGTTTGTGCAGTGGGTCCTTCTGTCTTCCATAACTCTTAACAAGGTTAGAATCTTTTAACAGGGATTCAAAATCTCCTAGCAGGGAGTCATATGTACTGAATGTATTTCATAAGACTCCTAATAGAGTCCATCATTTCACAAGGAACATTCATATTAGTTCATCTTTTATGGGCATCATTCCCACCAGGGTTTACTCTTTTATCAAGAGGTTCCCTAGTCAACATATCTTGCGTCATTGTGTTATTGTGTATGAATATCTTTCTATTGTTGGTAATTATATTGCTTACATGGTTTAATGCTATTGAAATTGATAAAAGTTATAATTATCAAATAACTAATTCATCCCCCCCCTCTCATTTATCTTGGTGGACTTTACTTTCTAACATATAGAACTAGTTTGGTTGCATAGATTTGGAGCTCAATTAAATACTAGTTACAGAATGAAAGTTTCTACTTTCTCTAGTACTTTGAGACTTGAGAATTTGATTGATTGGATTGGTGAGTTAGAAGATTTCTTTGAGCTTAAAGAAATTGAAGATCCTCTTAGAGTAATATTGGCATAGACTAAGTTGAAAGGACATGTTGCTCTTTGGTGGAAATAATTACAAAGGGATAGATAAGATGAAGGTGAAATGAAGATCAATTAATGGAGGTTGATGGTGACTAAATTAAAGGATAAGTTCATACCTATTGGGTATGAGCTTGACTTGTTTAAGAAATTGGAGAATCTGAAGAAAAAAATATTTGATTGTGGAAGACTATACTGAGGAGTTATATAAGTTGACTATTTAGTCTGGACACAGAGAACTTTGTAAAGAAAAGGTAGCTCAGTATGTGAATGGTTTGAGATTCAATATTTAGGATGAGCTTGGTATGTTTAAGATTGATATAGTTGAATATGCTTATCATTATGCTCTGAAGGAAGAAGATAAGTTGAAGAGGAGACAACATAGTAATTCCCAAGGGAAGGAGAATCTTGATCACTTGGTGAAGAATAAACCAACTATTGAAGATGAAATGAAACTTGTTGAGCCGAGGAAGAGGATAGGTAGGGTTATCATTAAGGATACTTGTTATAATTCTGGTGAAGAAGGACATAGATATTTTGAATGTTTTCACAAGAAGCTCGGTAATGGCAGGAATATTGTGGTGAATGAGAACATTATGAATGAACCTGAAGTAGAATAAAAAAAAAATTAGGTTCAAAGAACATTTCTTGGTACTAAGGTAGAACCTTGTTAGAGGATTAACTTGTTCAGAAATCAGTGCAAGTCATGAGGTAAACTTTGTCATGTGATTGTGGATAGTGGTAGTACTGGTAACCTTGTAGCTAAGGAGATGGTTCATAAACTTGGTTTGAAGAGAGTGAGACATCCTTATCCTTATAGGATTGGTTGGTTGCAAGATATTCATGCTCTGGAAGTGAGGGAGAAATGTCTTATTGATTTTTAGATTGGCCAGTATAAAGATCAAGTGTTGTGTGATATTGTGGAGATGAATAGTTGTCACATATTTCTTGGTAGACCTTGGTAGTATGATTGTAGGGTTTCTTGGAAATATTCAAGACTATCCAGGTTACTGAGAGGGGAGGGGTGAATCAGTAACTTCAAAACTTTTAACAAATTTAGATCTTAACCATATTTCAAATAACATTAGATTGATAATTTGACTGCATGTATGAGTAACAGAAAGAATAAAACATTCATAATAGTTTAAACATAGAGATTTGGTGACCCAAAAACCTTCCAAATAGAAAGTAAAACTAGGGTGGGGATGATACCCACAAAACTTCAATACTGCAGTATAAAGTTTGCTAGTTAAGGCTTACAATGATCACTTCTGATGATCTGCCCTGTTAGGAGCAATAAGGATTGCTAGGTCCACCTTGTTAGAAGATTTACAAACATATAATAAAGTATGCACTTGGTTAAGAGATTTTACAAAGACTGTTAAGTCTACGCGGTTAAAGGATTTTAAGCTGATTCACCTGTTAGGATGAAACAGTAGATCTCTTACTTGCAACTATACTTGCTGATTGAGATTCTCTAATGTACTGATCACCTTCTGTGATGGATAGATCTTTTCTACTTCTTATAATACTGTAGCCCTTTGTAATTCGCTTATCTTTGTCTTTCTCTTTTTCATACTTCACTACTTCACACCTTGGATATGATACAAAACATTGTTTATATATCAATCCAAAATAATTACAAAATAATTACAAAGTCGGATCTTAACACAAATATTACTGAGTCAGCCCAAATATAGGTACTCGGTTACTACAAACTAACTCGATGACTTTCTGATACTCGACATCCACTGTGTTACTCAGCATCATCATGCTCTTGGTAGAAGTGGAGGCTCGGTCCATACTAACCACTCGGTTGTAGTTTCAAACTCAGTATATACTAGAGACTTGGTAGATATAGTGTCACTCGGTAGAAACTGAATTCCCTATTTACCATGCTGGCACTCGGTAAACACTGCTCATTTCATCACTTGGTAAACATTGTTCTATCTGCTCGGTAAACACTGTCCTATCTACTCAATAAACACTATCTTGTCTGCTCGGTAAACACATAGAGTCTGAATAAGTGTTGTTACTAATGACAAACATACTTAATGCCAACAATCTCCCCCTTTGGCATTAGTGACAAAACACTTATTGCCCAAAACTTATATACACAATCATGCTAATACTGGTTTTGATTTTTCAAAAATTTATCTTTGTCATACTGCTATATATACATGTCATGTCTCCCTTATATAGTATATATACAAATATCTTATTTCACCTCATACTCATATTTCTTATTTCTCTCATATACTTTCTCCCCCTTTCATATCTCATATACTTGCTCCCCCTTTTTGACAATAATGCCAAAGGTGTATATACAAATATTTTACATGGAGATACCAAAATGTGAGACAAAATTAGAATGCACCTTTCCAATTAGTGCTAGAGTTCTATCCCAATTCTCTTGTAGAATCTTGCATGTATGGAGTGCAACTTGGACTTCTGTAGAGAGTTCAATCATGTGATCTGCAATTGAAAATTGATTGTCATGGATCAATGTTTTTGAGTATGTAATATGCTTCTGCATTGTATCCATGATGGGAAGGATCATGTTCTGAATATCTATTAATGTTGATCTGATCCTTGCATCTTCTTTCAATAACTTTGACTTCTTATCAGATAGGAATCTGACTGTCATCTGAAGTGTAGAGCTTGAACTAGGTTCAAGTTGCAACTTCTGTGCACTAATCTTTAGATCCTCATCAATCTTATTTATTTTGTCTTTAATCTCCTTTGAGAACTTGGCAACATTACATACGTTGACAAAAAATGATGTTACCTAGGAATAGGAGGACTCAATGTTAGTCAAAACTAAAGATAACCCTGACTGATTGATTTCTATTTGCTGAGCAATGTGCTCAAGCACTTTATTTTCAAACTTCTTCTCAGCCTTCTCAAGAAACTTATCTGATCCAGAGGAATCCTCATTGAACTTGTTTACTGGCTCTGCCAACTGCAACAAAATGTGTTGAGAGGAATCAACTTCAACACCTATTATTTCTATCAAAATGTTTTTGGCATCCTCAATGATCTTATATTCCTTATCTCTTTCTTCTTTTAGTTTCTTCTACTTTTCTTTCTTCTGGAGGAGCTCACCAACTATTTGATTTTTGGTCTACTGTGAGGTTTGCAAAATCTAATTGGGGAATTTCTATCTCCTCATCTAAATCTATATCTTCTACTACACTCTTACTCAAAAATTCTATACTCAGTTGAGTCTTTATACTTATTGCCTTTGTAGTAGAAATTATTGTAGACACAGAAGGACTTGTAGTGAAAAATGATAAACTTCTGACTGATGGGATGCTAACTGGAATACTTGATAAATAAAAAATTGAAGTATTTACAACTGTAGAATCTGAAGTACTTACTGCTGAAAAACTCAAAATTGAAGAAGGTACTGAAGACTGCAACTCAGTGGAAGAAGGAGACTGAAGCTTGGTGGATGAAGTGGTAGCCACTTTTGTCATTGATACATTGAGCTATGCTAGTGATGATTGGACATTTGATGTATCTGAGGGAGTTGTCACAATCACACTTGCTCTAGGCTAGATGTAGCAATTTTTACTAGAGAGTGAGGAAGTGAGGCAATCACCTCTACAGCTATCCAAACTGGATCATCTTCCTCAACATTCTTCTTATCTTCCTCAATAACTTCTTCCTCTACTTCTTCTACCTCAACATTATCAATCTGAACTGCTTCTTCTTCTTCTTCTTCATCACTGTCATCTTCAATATCTTTTATTATCACACTTTCAGTACTCGGTTTGTGAAGATGATAGATGTTTTTCCAAGTAAAATTTGCACTCTTCACAACCAACTCTATATCTTTGATCAAAATCAAACAACCCTTGAATTTTAGTGTCATCTTGTGCTCATTTTCTATCAATGCCTTATTTATTTCATCATTTTTCAAACTTGGCATCAACTGTCTTAAGGTTTGAGCATATATGTCCTTGACAGTTTATCTTGCATTGGACCATCTCAACTTGACTTTATCCAATAGAACACCTATAATTTGAGAAGCCATATCATCAGGTGAGTACTTCCATTTTCCCATTTTCTCAATAACAACATCTTCAATTTCCTGCTACTCTGCCTCTGATCTAATTTCATATTTGAGAGATTTGAAATTTGAAATTCCAGATCCTTCTCTCAAATCCTTAATCTTTTGTTCAAATGAGGGAGGAGGCCTTTTGAGTACTATATCATCATTGACTTTACCTGCCTTGCCCCTTGATCTTTTCCTTGTGAATACTGTAGTGGATTGCTCGGGTTCCTTGGTGATAGTTACCTTTCCTTTCTTCTTTACAAGCACTTGTTCTTCTTTACTCTCATCCTTTTCTTCTTTACTCTCATCCTCTCCTATGCCCTCAGTTAACATTAGAGGTGTGCTAGATTGCATCTTGGCCATCCTCTTTCTGCCTTTGTTAACCACCTATGGAAGTTTTATGCTTAGCTCAATTCTTATCTTAGCTTCATCATATGTTCCAAAGTATGGAGCCTTTGGATCAATAGGTTGATTTACTAGGGCTTCAATTATATCCTTTGTTTCATCAATGTTTACCTCATAAGGAAGAGGTTTCACCGATACAATCCTAGACCTTACTGCCTGAATGTATACTCTATCACAATCAACCATGAAACAAACATCATCTTTATAATCTTCCACCAGCTTTAGTGGAATCCGGAATTTGTTATTCATCTTTTCTTTAAAAGATTCAAAATAGTTATCCATTATGTTTACAAAATTTTCACCCATTTCTGCAATATACTCATTTATCTGATAAAGAACAGGCACATCCTTTCTCCATTTTACCGTGCCTTTTGATGGGAAAAACTTTTGAGCATAGAAAAATAAACAAACCAACAGTGAGCCAAACTTACATGGATTGTTCTTTGAGGTTTGAATGCTCTCCATATTCTTGTTGAGCTATTTCAACAATAAATCTACAAGGTCAAATGACAAATTGTTCTTCACAATTTTATAAGCTAGGTCAACTGCTTCACACGGAACACTATTCTGCTGACTTGAACTGTATATCTTGTGAGCTATGACATATGTGCCAAATTCTAGTTCTACATCGGTAATACTATTTATTCTCACACCTCTACCATCCCATTTGCCTAGGGTTTTCTTTTCCAGCTCTACCCAACCTAGGGTTTTTGTAGATTTAGCCTTGGCAAGCATGGGAAGACTAGTGATTCGGTGAATCATCTTCTTTGTTATTTCCACTAGTTTCTCAAGCCAAATTTTACCTTCATGCACTCAGCTTAGGATATATCTAATCCATTTTATCTAGAAACTCTGAGGCAAGTGGGTGATATGTGTCAAACCCTTATCTTCCAAATGTTTATGTTCCAATTTGAGAACACCATCAACACACAGTTCATCACAAACAACATCTATCTCTAGGGTTCCAAGCTCTTGAATTATACCTTTAAAATGACTGTGAATGTCATTTACAAGAAGTACCTTTGGAGGAATTTGAGATTGAGCTCCACTCAGATCTAGGGTTTCTGCAATCGCGGGCATGAGTTTGAAATCTGGCACTTTCCATTCTCCTTGAACTATCATTTCCAAACCTTTCTTTACTTTGGTGTTGGATGATGCCATGGTAGCTAGGTATAAAAAGAAAAATTCTTCGAAGAAATTTTTGTTGCAAAATTTTCCTTTGAATCGCTTGATCACACTAGAAATTTCTCTACTCAATATGTTGATATTCACGGTGAAGAATGAACTCAATTTCATGCTTTTTGTTAAAATTTTGTCATTAATGCTCTGTAGGAATTAGGGTATTGCATTCGATAGACTGTCATCCACTATGCATTAAATGCTCGGTGAAGATTCCGCAACTCAGAGAACATACAAATTCATACTACTCTGACCTTACTCGATAACCAAATGAAATTAGGTTACTCCCGACCTTGCTTGGTGGTAACTGATACCGACCTTCTTGTGATCCTGTTGTATCTTGCATACTAATTTGGATCTTTCTTCCTTTTAGTTCAGGAACTATTTGGAATATGTTTATGAAGATACAGTTCCAGTGCTTTCTTGGAGACTTAGTTAGAGTTGATAGAGCCACTCTCTTCATGAGTGACTTCATTACTTGGATTGGTTTGCTTGGTAGGTTTAGGAATCCACTGTTGTCTCATCTGCTTCTTGATGCTATTTTCTTTTGCTTTTTTTTCATCTTCAACTTTGCCTAAATTCATGCAGTTTTTAGCTATGTGACCAAGCTTAGTGCATTTATAACATCTTATGGTAATATCCCTTTTTCTCAAGTGATGCCTTACACAATTCATGCCAATGTGCCCATATTCTCCATAGTAATGACATCTACACCAAGTGTTGTAATCCCAGCCAAACATTGCTTTCATAATTTGTTCTGCTAGATTGGGTGTTTTAGTTCTACATTCTGATGCCTTATGACCTTTTTTGCTACATTTGTGACATTTGCCTTTAAATCTTGGTTTCTCCTTGCACTCATTTGCTTTATGACCATGTTGATTGCAATTGTAACATTTTCCATTGAATTTTTCTTTTCCATTGTTCCAACATTTGTTTGAAGTATGACCAATTTTGCCACAGTGATTACAAGTGAGTTTCTGATTCTTTTGAGTACCTTGTTTGGAGGATTCACCTTCCTCTTTGTATCCAAGTCCTACTTTTCCTTTGTGCCTATGAAGGTTTCATTCATACACCCGATTCATATCTTCTTGAGATTTCAACATTCTCTCATTGATTTGCCTTTCAGTATCTAGGTCACTCATCAATCTTAAATTGATTTGCTTTTCAGATCTCAGCTCCTCTCTTATATTTTCATTTTCTGATCTCAGAGTCAAGATTTCTTCATTTTCATTGGAGACTTGATCAATAAGGTTTTCTAGCTGAAGGGTTTGATTCTGGATTTCATTGTTCTTTCCATCTATTTCATCTTTCATCTTGTTTCTTTGTTCCAAGATTTCACAAAATCTTATTGACTAAATTTCCTGTTCTCTTTTCAATTTTCTTATCTCTTCTTGTAGAGATCCACTCTTTTCTAGAAGTTCTTTGATTGCATTGTTTGCTTCATCTGAGCTGCTTGAAGGGAAAAAGTCTTCAATATTTTCTTCAACATACTGGTGGTCATTAATCTAATTTGCAAGTTCCTTCCTTCTTTTTAGGGATTGGGAAAGATGCTCTCTTGCTTCCTTGAGTTGAGTTATGGCCATTTCCAGATCTAGCTTTTCATTCTCAATTACTTTGTTAAGTCTGAATATCTTCATTGTCTTGAATCTTTTCTCAAGCTGTCAAACTTTATCTTGAGAACCACAAAGCTCTGATACCAATTGTTGGAAATATTCAAGACTATCCAGGTTACTGAGAGGGGAGGGGTGAATCAGTAACTTCAAAATTTTTAACAAATTCAGATCTTAACCATATTTCAAATAACATTAGATTGATAATCTAACTGCATGTATGAGTAACAAAAAGAATAAAACATTTATAACAGTTTGAACATAGAGATTTGGTGACCCAGAAACCTTCCAAATAGAAAGTAAAACTAGGGTGGGGATGATACCCACAAAACTTCAATACTGCAGAATAAAGTTTGCCAGTTAAGGCTTACAATGATCACTTCTGATGATCTACCATGTTAGGAGCAATAAGGACTGCTAGGTCCACCTTGTTAGAGGATTCACAAACATACAATAAAGTATGCACTTGGTTAAGATATTTTACAAAGACTGTTAAGTCTACGTGGTTAAAGGATTTTAAGCTGATTCACCTGTTAGGATGAAATAGTAGATCTCTTACTTGCAACTGTACTTGTTGATTGAGATTCTCTAATGTACTGATCACCTTCTGTGATGGATAGATCTTTGCTACTTCTTATACTACTATAGCCCTTTTTAATTCGCTTATCTCTGCCTTTCTCTTTTTCATACTTCACTACTTCACACCTTGGATATGATACAAAACATTGTTTATATATCAATCCAAAACAATTACAAAATAATTACAAAGTCAGCTCTTAACACAAATATTACTGAGTTGGCCCAAATATAGTTACTCAGTTACTGCAAACTAACTCAGTGACTTTCTGATACTTGACATCCACTGTGTTACTCAACATCATCATGCTCTTGGTAGAAGTGGAGGCTCGGTCCATACTAACCACTCGGTTGTAGTTTCAAACTTGGTATATACTGAAGACTTGGTAGATATAGTGTCACTCGGTAGAAATTGAATTCCCTATTTACCATGCTGGCACTCAGTAAACACTGCTCATTTCATCACTCGGTAAACACTATTCTGTCTGCTTGGTAAACACTATCCTATCTGCCTGGTAAACATTGTCCTATCTACTTGGTAAAGACATAGAGTCTGAATAAGTGTTGTTACTAATGACAAACATACTAATGCCAACAAGGTTTTTCATGATTGTGTGAATAATGTGTTTACTATGGACAAGAATGACAAGAAGTTTTCCCTGATGCCTTTTCTGGATACAACACTCAAATGGGGAAACCTGAGCTTTGGGAGCCGAGATGAGTTGAAGGATCCTGAAAGGATTATAGATTAGTATCAAGAACATACCTATATGTTGTCTAGGAAAGACTTGAAAATATAGAGAAAGAAGAATTGGAAGAGTATGCAAGGGGAATACTCGAAGGACCTATATGTGAAGAACTAGTTTGGGGTTTATGTGCTGATTCCTGGAAGATGTTCTTCCATCCTTTGAGAACATCTTTTCAAACTTGAGGTGTCTGATGCAGGGGCTTCCTAGGGTACATGGAAAATCTACGTGGTGGTGTTTTGAAGTGGTTGTGTGTTACTTGGTTGCATCTTTGACCAAGGATCTCAGTCATTCAAGGGCCTTAGTCACTGAAGGAACTTGGTAAACTCTAGCACTTGGCAAAACATGTTCTTGATGATGCTTGTGGTGCTTGGTTGATGTGCTTTCTCAGTGATGCCTAGCTAGCTTGGTTATTTTACTAGAGCTCGGTAGTTCTGGCTTATCGACTAGAGTTCTTAGAAATTTGGTTGGCTGACAAGTGGTGTATTTAATGTTTGTATCTTGTGTTATATTCTCCTATGTGGATCTTGAGGCTGACATGGAGAATTAATTATTTGTAAGGCTATTTGAGAGTAGAATATTTTTGCATTTAATATTTGTTTGCATTTGATAAACAAGATTAGATTATTTATTTGATGTTGTAATAGAAGTGCTAGTGGTTTGCATGCTTGGAGACAAGGAGATTTCTTGGTGGCTTGCGAGCTCAAGTTTAGATCTGCCTTAGTGTTTCCACTTGTTGCTGATGTGATATAGAGCTGGACTAACTAGGAGATTGCAAAATTACTATTGTAATTGATTTTATTTGGCCCTAACCTGAAAGGCCTTATAGTCAGGCGTGTTGAATGAAATTCTATTTGAGCATTATATTGTTGTGTTGTTGTTGTTGGTGTAGACTTGGACTATCCATTTTGGGATTATTCAAGCCTCCCTTGGATCAACCTGTTTAGAACGTGATTCAGAACCTTCTTAGTATAACCCACACTCCCTTGACTTTTGGTCAAACCCCCTCATTAATGAGTCTTATAGACTCATTAATGGATCCTTACACCCTCATTAAGGCCTCTTACAGCCTCATAAATGAATCCCATGACCCTTCTTCCATCTTGGTTACCTAAGCACACTTCCCTAGTGTTTCTCACACATGTGTGAGAAACCCTTAACCCTCATCCTCTTATCCTTACCCATAACCATACCCAAAAATTTACCCCAAACCCTGACTCTGACCCTAACTCTCCTTCCTAACCCATTCCCTTAGGAAAATCCTATAAATACTCCTCCTTCTAAGAGAAAAGTATTAGCTTAGTTCATATCATTCATGCATTGTTATCATGTGCATTTTTATCTATATCTTCATAGCTTTTGATAATATTGTTAGTTTGCTTCATTTTCATGCTTCCTAACTCATCCTAGATTAGCTTAATGGATTGAAAATAGTTTAATTTTAAGCTTTTCTAATCATTTAGCATCATATCTCATCTTCATTTGGTTAAAATTAATCTAGAGTAAGCATTTATAGATTAATCTGCATTTTGTCTTCATTAGGCTCCTTGAGGCTCTAGGGGAAAATCAGGTGTTCTATACCTAATTTTGTGCCACTTTTGGGTTCTCATGGTCCCTAGTTGATCCTTATTCTTCCTAATATGCATTAGGGACATGCACCATGTGTTTTGAGAGCACACCCACATCCCTAAATTGAGAGCAAATCAAATGGTGACATGGTGCTCCCGTTGAGCTCTATCTGAAGTGTCTTTGCAAATTTCTTTTACTATATGCTAGGAATATGATGTTAGGATAATGTTTGAATGTCTATGCTTGTTCTAAACATGTTAGGTTTTCTCTAATCACACTAATTCTATATATGTAGATGCTAATATTAATCATGGTAATAAGTATGTTGTACCTCCTAATCATAATTCAAAAATCTACACTAATCCTTTGCCATCTCATTCAACCAATACTATTGAGAAACCTTCATCTTCTATGCACATTAATTATGATGAGAAAGTGGATGAAGCTAATCAAATTGTCAATCAAGTTCAGCCTATTCAACCTAATCCTAAACCCAAACCTCAATCACAGTCTTACATAATTACCTGTGATACTTGTAAAAAAATTAAGGCACCTAATGGTCCTCTTTACATTGTCTCTAGGGTTAATAGTATTCCTTCTCTTGGTACCCTTGTTGATCCCTCTTGCATTGTCAATATGATAATTCAAGAACATGTTTTAATTAAATATTTGTAAAAGGATTTTTATGATAAATATAATATCTTGATTAAAACTTGCAATAGTTGTCTTTATCCTTCCCATGGTTCCATTTCCTTTCCTATGCAAGTTGGTGGTAAAACTATGGACAGTACTTTTACGGTCATTCCTACTTCTAATCAATTTTGATTTATTTTGGCCTTCTATACATCAATCCACTAAAATCCATCCTAACTATCTCTTTTGATAATACCAATCATATAACATTTAAAATATTTGTGAGCTTAAAAAAACCAAGGATGATCCTTCTCATGGACTTCTTCCTACACCACCTATTCATCCTTTACCTCCTATTTATTCTATGTATCATCTTCATGTCATCTCTCAATCTAGTGTGGTTCCTTTAGTTCTTCCTCCTAAAGAAGAAAAAGACTTGATGTTGATTAATCCTACCCCATTCTATCAAGACCAAATATAATCATCATGCTCGTGGTCATCATCACAAGCGTCATGCTAGAGCCTAAAAATACGTCTCTCAAAACATGGCTTCATCTTCACTTCCCTTTCACCAAACCATGATTGAGCCTATAAAAGAAGTGAATTTAAACAAATTTAAAGTGTACAAACATGACAATGCTATTCATATCTTGTATTCTATTACAATTAATCTTAATGATGAAGATACTCTTGATGATGATCTTCATGATACTAATAATGATGTTCATGTTGGTGATTCTAATGACTATGAGACTATATATATTGATCATGATTTTTCAACTATGCTTTAACAACAATTATCTATCACTCCTAATGATGGAAACATTGACCTATTCCTTGTTGGGAACTAGATATTGTTCCTTCTACCATTCTTGACATTTCTCCTCTTACAAGTTTCCCACCTTCCCTACACACTATGGACTTATATAAGAGGGCAGGCAATGCACTTTATTAGCTCCTCTTATGAGATAGATTTTTTGTTTTTACTTGTTGTAATGTGCTTCTCCCATGACGTTTTTCTTGTTACATTCTTTTTTAGATTTATTTAAATAACCCTTGTTGCTCTGTTGGTGCAAGGTGATAAAGGAATTGACATGTCATAAACATTCTTCTATTTGTATCTCTCTTCTTGTATATGTCATTATATGTTATGTTGTACATGTGTTACTATTCATAAATGTACCTTTTTATTGTATGATTATAATGATGCAAAATAGTAGACACCAATTCTTTTTGGTCTCCACGATGATAGACAAAAATACTTTTCTTTGTAACTCTTACGTTCCTTTCTTCCATTGTGTTGTAGTTTTACTTCCTTTGAGGGATGGTGACATTTCATTTTGACATAATATTTTAAATATTATCATATGATCATATTGACCCTAAAGTTGGTAGATCCCTTTTGTTCTCTCTTTTCTCATTTTCTCATTTCGCTTAATTTTTCCTTTCTTGGGGGTATTTCACAATGGAAATTTCTCTTGTGGATGCATGTATGCTCCTTTAAAGCTATTTCTTCCATTCTGGCACTTGCAATCACTTTAACATAGGGGCATACACTATGCTCACATTTTCATACACGCGCACTAATATAATAATTTTATTGCACTTGGTATTTTGACAGACTTCCTTTTGGATCCCTTAATGGATATACTTTCCTTAAGGAAAAATCCTCTCTCTTTTTTCAAATCCTAATGAATCTTACCTTGCCTTAGGGCAGATCACCTTTTTGGATCCATTATGGATACACTTTTCTTAAGGATAGATCCTTCTTTTTTCTTTTTTTACCCCTAAGGTAGCTTACCTTCCCTTAGGAAAATTTGTTCCTTGTTGGATCCCTTTCGAATACATTTTCCTTAAGAATAGATCCTTGATGGGTTGACTAGCATGGAACACAAACCTGCTAGAACTTTTCAATTTCATCCTTTGTAGTGCCTTTTTTTTTGTGTGTGGTTCATAGTATTGACATAAAATATTACTAGGAAATGTAATAACACTTCTCCCTTTCTCTTTCTTCTGGGTGATGTCTCTCTTATCTTAGTTTTGAATTCCACATGGAATTAAGTAACTTGCAAGCTTGATGTTTCCTTGTCTCCTTAGCTTTAATGAGCTCATATAATGCATTTGATCTACTTTACCATGAGAATGTGAGGTTTCCTCATACTCCTGCTAAAGTTAGGGCTAAATGTATAGTCCTAAAAAGATAGCACCCATTAATTTGGAAGCTCTAGGACCTTTTGGGGCCCATTTTAGTGATTTATTTTATTTTTGATGTGTATATGCTTGATATTCTGATTTATATTTCTATTTTTTTGAAAAAATATCAATACTTATCGAGTCCCAAAAGTTTTACCTTGAGATTTATACCTTCTGGCATGGTCAACCAGTTGGTTCCCAAAACCACAGATTGGAAATCTAAGAATTTTTCTACTCCTCCTAAAGACTTCTCAATCATCTTTGGCCAAAAAATGGGAATGATAACTTGATCAAATTCCTTTACACTTTATGATTTTGTAAACCAAGGTAGGTACCTCTACCTCAAACCCAATTTTGTAGTTGGAGGCCTTTGTATAGATGACTTAAACCTTAGTGATCTCTCAAGATGGAAATGGTCCTTGAGGTGGATCTATTGTGATTCCCACAATAATTTGACAATTTGTGAACTTTGAATTTCTTGCTTGAAAGGAAATTCTTGTATGAATTATTTGTTGTATAAATTATTTGTGAAATGTAAATTTAATTTCTAGTTAGGATTTCTCTGGAGACACTTTATTAAATTACCTTAGATTAATATTATACTAGTTCCTTTATCATTTTCTAATTCTTATCAATTCAATTAATTAACCCTACATATAACTCTGTGAGATGGTTTTAATAACTTACTCTTAAAGCAAGACCATCACTTAAAAGGAATCTATATGCATTAATAATTAAAATTTTCTATTGTAGTTAGTCTTATGGATTTAAACTTCCTCACAGAAGACCAATAAGATAGAATGAAGCCTTGAAAACCAATCTTCAATCTGATGATCAAACTAAAATTTAATTTAAATTATAATAACATAAGATAGCACATTGAAGCATATAAATGAAAGATATTATCACAGAGAATTGATCAATTAAATGAAAACATGAATACCAAAAAATATGAAGAAATAAATGAAATTATATTAAAGTAAGCATAATATAATCCAACTGGTTACATAATGTATGATTGTTTTTCTCCATCTGTGTATCTTCAAGAGACAAATATCATAATGTACAAAAATGTGAAACTGTCAATGTATGATTTTTCTTTTATCTAGAAAATGATCCCCTCAATATATATGAGGTTTCAATTTTACATGAAAGGGAATACCCTTTCACCAATAGACACAACTAATCATATTTGATTATTTGAAAAATGAACAAAATAGAAAGACTCTTGGAGATTACACATGTAGAAACAAGGGCTAATCCTCTAGTAACTCACCACATTTCTTGTAATTCTTGAGGTATCTCTTAGAGGCATAAGTTCTTGCATCATAAATGATGTCCCTAAAAATAATTCCTAGCATGATGAACCATTCCATCTATGCAGTGACCTCTTTCAACTCTATTCCATCAATCCAGGCAACATCAATGACAACAACAATGATACTAGCATTCTCCTATCCATGTGTCTTTTTCCTTAAGATCTCTTTTCTAGTATGCAAATGTTGGTAGTCCATACTTGATTGCATCCCTGAATTCTCGATGCTCCTCTTCCAAATTTTTATCAAATGTAAAAAAAAATTCCATTACTTTATTGATCTCTTGTATTTATTTTACATCTTCTCCCTCCAAGTTCTTCTCATGTAACTTTACACCCATTCTATTTTTTATCATGTTATAGGCCACAACATTATCCATATTTATTCTATATGCTTCCCATAGGTTCTCCAAATTAATCTTCAACTTTTCAAACCTTTTTTCAATAGAAAGGCAGTGGTATCATTCATCACACTCTACATCTTCTTAACCAATTTCTAGTTTTCCTTTTGGAATTCATCATATTTTTTGTTCCATTTTTTATTGTCTAGAAAGGAAAATAGGGGCACAAGCTATCCACTTCCCTTAAGAATCTCTTCGTACATGGCCTTGTATTGATCCATTTCCCTTACTACTTAAATTCCATCCATTCAAACTATTACATCTCTTCATCTAACTCCCTATTATATTTTTTAACAACTTCTTGGGCCTCATCATCGTCGAGATTCCTAAATATATCTTTAGTTTCTACTACTTCATGTAGGTAATCTCTTAGGATTTTCTTCTTACAAGAATGGATATATCCTTCAAGATCATAGTTCCTCCTTTGGAAGTGTTAAAATAGGTTGAACTCTTCCATCAATTTCTTCTCAATTACCTTATATTCTTTAGTAGAAATAATGGTAAAGTCACTAAAGCTGAGAGTTCTTGGTAATATGGTATTCTTGTGAAAATCCCCAAATTTCTTCGTATTTGAGATACTTAACTATCTCACAATCTCCAAATAAGCTATCCTATCTGGAATAACCTTTGGAAATATGTACAGAGTTCCCTCAAACCTATATATCTTGAAACATGTGAAATCCTGGTACACATACCAATCTCCCTAATTATGGTTCACAATTTTTCATTTATCAAAATCCTTCGGCTTGAAGAATGCCTTAATTTCATTAAAAATAGATCTATCACAAGGAAACCAATACATCTGATACATTTTCTTGACAATCTCTTCTTGTAATTCTATGTAATTTGATCTCATGTACCTTAAATCCCACAAGTCCACAATTTGATTGGTTTTTATTACCCTTTTCTACTTCTGATGATATTTAATCTTAATTCATCTAGATACATACCCTTATTGTGTCCATAAAACACCACCTAATGCTTCAAAAAAGAGTAATATTTGAATTTAGGGCGTTCATTATCCCTAAGGTTCATAAAATCTTCATGGCATTTCTCTACTAGAAAAGAGGCATGGTCAAAAGGCCTGTGTGTATGAATTTTGTACCTAGCTATAGACACAACACTTTAGTAAAACATTAGAGGTTAGCAGAAATCAAAATCATGCAGTGAAATGGAAACTAATCTAACCAGGTGATTTACTGCCTTCTAGTAGGTGTGAGTATGATATTCTTAGATTGGACCGAGATCAGTGACCTTGATGACACCTAAATGAAGGATTTGAATGCAGAATCTAGATATGAGATGAATGGAAATTAATCTCTATTTTTGGATTTTCTATGCAATAAGATGAAACAAATTGATATGAATCTATTCTATATGAGAAACTGATATGACATGTAATTAATCTAAATAATGATATGTTAAATGATATGAATGCTAAAAAATAATGAGAATCTCACAACTTTGATTCGCAAAGATTGCTTCTTCGACCACCAATTTGCCAACGTGAGGATGCAATTCGTGGATGGATCCAAAATGAAGAGTTGAGGCCTTAATTTATAGAAATCCAAGACTTTGGAGGTGCATGGAAAAAGCCATAAATCACTCTTGATAAACTCAGGTTGATTTTTGAGTTATCAAGAATTTAGAGATAGATTAACTCACAGAAATCATGCAAATCAACTTTTTAATTTAAATCAGAAGTTGAGATCAGCTTTCAACTCAAAAGAGAGTTGAGTTTATTTTTAAAACAACTTGAATTGATTATCTGATTTAAAGTTCAACTACTTTTTTGGATGTGCATAATTAATTATGAATTAATTAAATAAATAAAGTGATTTATCCTCAACTTAACTGATTTTAACAAATAAAATAATTGATTTATGAGTTAATCAATTATTAAATCAAACTTTTATTCAAAAACTATCTTATTAAATTTGACAATTGACATTAATTAATTAAATAAGAATTTAATCAATTAGTCATAGGATATTTGATTTATTGTCAAAATTTAAATAATACAATTTAGGAATAAATATAATTAGATCCAATTAAATAATTAAGTGGCAGTATTAAATCCAATTAATTAAATATTTAGAATATTCAATTAATCAAACTTTAGGATAAATAGGATTTATCGCCAAATAATAATTAAATTAAAGATAATTAGCATAAATAGGAATAAGGAAAATTCCCCGATGCAGAATTTAGGATAATCAATTAGGATTCAATGATGTTCAGATGTGCCTTAGGTTAGGACTTTGATGTCGATTTTGTTCAATGTGTCGATATAGGAGGTTAATGAACCTATAGCCCATTTTTGGGGTATTATATTTTTCCCCTCTTTGAATTAATGTGTGAAGTGTAGTGGTTCAAAGACAGTTTGTGTATGATGTTGAAACTGATGTTTGAAATTGAAATTGGTATGAAACATAAATTATGATATGAGATAGAAACTGATTGAAAGATTCAAAGATATCAGGTCTTGAATGACCAAAGATAATGATAACTATAACAACAATGAACCGATGATTGTGAAGAAGTGTCGTATGAAAAGTAGTGAGCCTAAAACTCTTTGCTAGGTCAAATTTTTTAATTTCCTGATCTTTTAGCCTAATTTCTGACCTTTTAACCTACCTTGTGAAATACTGAACTGCTCAATTCTTGCCCTTGTAACCTATTCTATAACCAAAGTATTGATAGGATTCCTTGTTTTTGTGTTGTATAGGTCATATATCTAGATGTTCATGTACGTATCTCACATCTAGCCACTCAGAGACTGTGTGTGTCACTACTGAACCCGATGAGGGTACACCTTGCATCCTATGGCTTCGAGTATCTCATACATTTACCCAAGATTAGGGTAAATCATGGATTTTTGATGGCTTTGATAGAGAGATTTCATTCACAGACACAGACCTTCCATTTACCGATGGGGGAGATTAATGTGACCCCAGAGGATGTGTACCAGATACTGTGCATTCCATTCCATGCAGGATGACATCTAGAGTATGTGAGTTCAAGGAACTTAGGTCTATTAGTGTTCAGACATCTCTTTGGAGATGATACCCAGATGACTACCTCTATTTCCTAGGAGACATTAGTACACTGTTATGGACAAACGCACCGGCTAGAGTGTATTATTGTCGGGATGATAGGAGGGATTATCATGTCTGACCATCAGTAGAATGGTCTATTGATGGGCTAGGCCTTGATGGTTGCACGTCTGATGGTGACTCCCTCTGAGTTGGCTTGGGTTTAGTGTCTTTTGGCCCATAGGTTCTCTGAGATGCACGAGGTAGTGTATCAGGAGAGCAAGTCATTTGCAACTGGAGCTTTAGTATTATAGATCTGGGCATGGGAGCATATCCCCAAGTTGAGACTAGTATGTACCTCACAGAGGCAGCCACAGGAGCCCATGATATATATATATATATATATATATATATATATATATATATATATATATATATGCTGGGTATGTCATACAGGGGCAGATGGGTCACACTAAGTACTAGAGGTGATGCCTCGATGATATGAATTTTGTTCGGTGGAGGCCATATGTAGATATTGAGCCCTGGCCTACTGCACATGAGCAATTTAGTTTCTTCTTTCAGAGTTGTGTGTTGATCGGGAGGTCATCCTCCACTTTAGAGATATTCATTATCACCAAGGTGTGGCGACAATATGGATGAGTGTAGGATGCACCTGACGATTATGCCACTTATGCTTGGATAGCTCATGAGCTTGGACTTGGATGGACCATGAGGCTCTCTTATGCTTTGTGTTCAGAGGAGTATAGTGCTATTGTTGGTAGAGATTGGGAGTACAGACCATAGGTTGTGGATGCTAGAGTTATAGATGGATTCATTGTCTGGCTTACAGACCATCCTACCCATAGGTTATCAGATCCTATAGAGCTGATACCCTCCATGGAGGAGGCTATGGATGTGATTGAAGCACCGATGAGATAGGGTCTGAGACCCACATAGGTTTCTATTGTACACCCCACACCTCTGCGACTGAGAGAGATGGCTCCTCTATAATGACCATGGGGACAGATGAGGCCCCCTCGTCCCACTAGTTCCATAGTAGGTAGATCTATAGGTTCTTAGAGATGGACTAGGGGAGAGGGTGGTTCTTTAGGTGGTGTTGGTTTAGCTAAGGAGGTACTTACAGTAGAGCAGGTTGTGGGTGGTGGTACTGATCTGATATAGGAGGATACTAGGTTTGATTTGGGTGCAGAGGTTAGATGTCGTAAGGTGTAGAGAGAAAAGACCACAGAGCAGACTGCCCCAGATATTGAGATGCCAGTAGCTGATATTGATCCTACTATTCCTCTTACTCCACAAGATACTATTAGACAGCTCAAATTACAGGTCAAGGACCTGAAGGTTCATAGTGCTCGGTGGGAAGAGAGATATTTAGAGGTAGATAGATAGTGCACTAAGCTTCATGCAGAGGTGCAAAGATTACAGGTAGAGGTGATTCATCAAACCGCCCGTGTAGCTTACTATGTGTCCACATATTACACTATTGTTCCTACTGCATAGAGTCCCTACATACTCTCAGTATATGTTGGCATCAAAGGGAGCCAGAGCACCTAGAGCAGAGGCAGTACCAAATGCACCACCTCCACCTCCACTAGATGTAGAGGATCGAGTTGATAGTTGATCTGTCTATTTGTTTTGATATTTTTGATCTCTTGATGTTGATACTGTTCTGACTTTGATGGCTCATATGCATTCTTTTGTATACTGTGCCAGTAGTGCACCCCTAACTAGTTTGAGATTTTTGATATATATATGAGATCGATATTTTGGTTATGAATTCATTTGTACTTTTCATGTTTTGATTTATGATGATATCATGTGATGCTTATGCTATGAGTAGTGTAGAATAAATGTATGGATATATGCAATGCAATGATTTCTTTCATATGTATGGATGTAATGCAAATGTGATTTGATTATGAAAAAATGTATGTATGATTTTATGCTTATGCACATGGATGTATTGTAATGCAATAGATGGTTATGATATGAAATTTGGATGCAATGATACACATGATATGTTTTGCAGGAATTGATGAAGACAAGTACTCAGTCTTATGTCAAAAGGATGTTTAACCCAGGAGGATAACTGCTTGCGATTCCATGAAGAGACCTTCGAGTTAAGTGTCAGCTCTTGTGAGATGTGAAGAGGTGATAGAAGAATCATTTAAGCATTGAATTTTATGTAGCCATTTGTGAGATCATGCAAAATGAAAAGAAACATGTAAAGTAAAATGCAATCTAAGACCTAGGACCTAGTCACTGATCATGTGTCGGTCGATTTCATCATTGAATTTTTAGGTAACTAGATAAATCAATACAATGCCCACTAGTTATGAAACTATAGACATATGAATATTGATTTGTATACGCAAGGATCAATACAACACCCACTGATTATGAAACCATGGATATATAAATATTGATTTTGTTTTCAGAATTCTAGATTAGATATAAGCACCAAGGCACAAACGTCAGGATGACCTTAATATCATGTCCATTTTGATATAAAAATTTGTATAAGCATCAAAACATAAACATCATGATGACTAGAATATGCCTTGCATTCAAGCACATCAAATAGTCAAGAGATCATTCTAAATCCAATGTGAATTACCCGTAGTGACCCTTTATCATTCACATCCTTAGGTAAGATTGCATTTCACAATAGGAGAAAGAACTCACTCAAAAAAGACAATAGTTAGATCAAACTTCCTTGAATTTTATGGGTATCAATGGTCGAGGTACGCATGGCCATCCAATTTGAGATAGAGGCTCTTACAGTTGGACACCATTTCAATCCAAAATTTTCAAAGTTGTTAGATTTTTCCCATACAAGTGGAAGACAAAGAAAAGATTATTCCCCTAGTCATCACTCTCTAAATCCTATAAAGGACATCATCAAAGAGCTCGAGAGAACATAATATGCAAAAATCTCAATGTGAATCAGTAAGCATACAAGGAGATAAAAGCATGTAAAAAGCATAGATTGTTTTCAGTTTGTGTTTGATGTTTGATTGTGTTGTTGTAGATGCAAAATCCTTTCTGGAGAGGAGACTGATTGACTAACTCAGATAAAGATTCAAAGGACCTTGATTGGATATGACATGTCTAAGATACATTGGAGGCCATAGGATATGACATTGATTGCCCCCAAGTGTTAAGCATTGATAGGATACAGATGCTTGAGCTGATTGGTGTACAAACCAACTTATTGAAAATAGGAATGCAGAAACAAACTGGGGAATATGTACAAACTAAAGAAAGACTGAAATCTAGGAAAGACCAAGATTGCATTGATAGATAGAGTGTTTTGAAACAAGTGGTGTCCATTTACCGGTTTTTCACCATCTTGGTAGAGATTCTATTTTTGCTACCAAGGCGCTTGTTTCTAGGTTTTCACCAAGGCACTTTTTTTTCCTCATTTTTTTTGTATTTTTTATTTTTTCAATTTTTTTGTACTTTTGATATTTTTTACTTTTTTTTGTGAATCATCAAGGCACCCATTGCTAGGTTTTCACCAAGATGATCATTTTTTCAGAACTTTTTCCAATTTTTAAGATTTTTTCAGGACATTTTACCATAGACTAAATGCCTTAGGTGTAGAATTTCTTGAGATGGAGAACATTGATTGGTTCTCAGAGCTGTTCTCCTTCAGTTGTTGAGAGTTGATAGGCACTCGAGCCAAAAGTAGTAGTAATTACAAAGGGACCCAGCCAGTTGGGTTCAAACTTCCCCTTGCATTCTTAATGTGATTGATTTTTAGGATTCTCTCTCAAGACTAGATTGCCAACCTGAAATTCTATGTGTCAAACTTTCTTGTTGTAACCTCTAGACATTATTTTCTTATACACTCTGAGATGATCATATGCTGCTTGTCTGTGCTCATCTAGTATTTCAAGTTCTTGCAACCTAGACACTCTGTAGTCATCATCAGTTACTAGACCATGCATTATGATTCTTAGTGATGGGATTTCAACCTCAATAGGTAGTACTGCTTCAGACCCATAAACTAAAGAGAAAGGTGTAGCCCTAGTGGGCATTTTGATACTTGTTCTGTAGGCCCGAAGAGCTGGATTTATCATGAGATGCCAGTCTCTTCCTATTTTATTAACTGTACAGTGCAAGATTTTCAATAGACTCTTGTTTGAAGCCTCTTCTTGTCCATTCCCTTGAGGATAGTAGATAGATGACCAATGTTGGGTAATCTTGAATTTAGCACATAAATCATCTAGATCTTTGTTCTTGAATTTTCTACCATTATCTATAATTATGGAATGAGGTATCCCATATCTACATATGATATAGTTCAAGATGAACATAGATATTTGTTTTCTAGTTGCTTGTGTCAAAGGGACTGCTTCTACCCATTTTGTGAAATAATTTGTAGCTGTGATTATATGGGTATGTCCATTAGAAGAATGAGGATGTATAGATCCTATAAGATCAAATGCCCATTGGTGAAAAGGCCATTGTCTAGTAAAGGGAATTAGATCTCTCCCTAGAGCATGAATTAAGTTGCCATGCACTTGGCACTTTTGATAGTCCTTAGCAAACTTGATAGACTCTTTCTCTATTTCAGGCCAATAGTACCCAGCCCTAATAAGTTTTTGAGCTAGTGTTAAACCGTTCAAGTGTGACCCACAAATACCATCATGGACTTCCTCTAACACATGTTGAGACTCTTCCCATTCTAAACATCTAAGTAGTGTACCATCTAGACCTCATTTGTACAGATCGTGACCAATGATGACATGTCAAGAGGCAATATGGATAAGGTATCTCTTTTCATGGTGGTTGAAGGTATTGGGAATGATTTGGTCTTGGAGATAGGAGAATAGGTTTTTGTATCAGGATGAATCATGACCAACAACAGTGCAAATCATGTGGGTTTCAAGGGAATCATATGAAAAACTCATAGTGTAGCTTATGTTTATGCTACTGTAATAGAGTAGATAGCATTGCCATTGCATCAGCAACCTTATTCTATGTTCTAGGTATTTTATCAAATGTGATAGCTATGAAATACTTCTTTAGATCATCTACCATTGTTTTGTATGGAATAAGCTTTTCATCCTTAGTCTGGTACACATCATTGACTTGATGGATAATAAGTTGAGAGTCTCCATTAATGTGTATCTATGTCACTCTCCACTCAATTGCTAGTTTCATGCCATTAAGAAGGGCTTTGTATTCTACAATATTGTTTGTGCAATGGAACTTTAATCTGAATGCTTTGGGTATGGAGTATCCTTGAGGAGTTATAAATAATATGCTTGCTCCTAATCCATTCTATGTATACGAGCCATCAAAGAATAACTGCCATTCTCTAGAAGAAAGAGACATGATAGAGGAATCTAGAAATTCCATTTTCATTGGTGTATCATCAATCATAGGTGCATTTGCTAATTGATCAGCAATAACTTGTCCTTTTATAGATTTTCTTTCAACATATTCAATGTCAAATTCACTTAAGAGCATGACCCATTTAGCTAATCTACTTGTGAGGGAAGCTTTTCTTAGTAGGTACTTTAGTGGATCAATCTTAGCTACCAAATGTGTGGTATGCGCCAACATATAATGTCTCAATTTCTATGATGCAAAGATCATAGCTAGACAAGCCTTCTCAATCATAAAATAATTCTTTTTTGTATGCCACCAATGTCCTACTAATATAGTATATAGCTCTTTCCTTTTTGTTCTCATCATGTTGTGCAAGCAATGCCCCCAGTGATGTATATGTACTGAAGACATATAAAATAAAAGGCTTCCCTTGAATGGGAGGCATAAAGATAGGAGGATTTGATAGATACTTCTTGATATGATCAAAATTATGTTCACATTCCTTGCTCCATGCAAATGTCACACCTTTATGTAATGTTTTTGTAAAAGGCTATGATATGTCTGCTAGCTAAGATATGAAGTGTCTGATAGATTGAACTCTTCCTTGCAATGTCCTCATTTGACTAATGTTTTTGGGAGGTTGCATCTCCATGATAGCCTTTACTTTAGCTGGATCAACTTCAATGCCCTTATTTGAGACTATGTATCCTAAGAGCTTTCTAGAAGTGACACTGAAAGCACACTTATTAGGATTTAGTCTGAGACTAAATTTTTCCATTCTGTCTAGTATCTTGCTCAGGTCATTTAGATATTTAGTTATAATCATAGATTTTTCTAAAGTATCATCAACATAATCCTCCATAGTCCTATGCATCATGTCATGAAAAATAGATTTCACAGCTCTCTGATATGTAGCACCAACATTCTTAAGCCCAAATGGCATGACATTCCAACAGAAGGTGCCCCATGCACATGTGAAAGTAGTTTTCTCTTGATCCTCTGGAGCAATTTTTATTTGATTATATCCAGAAAAACCATCCATTAAAGAATACATCTCAAAGCCCATAGTCATGTCCACTATCATATCAATGTTAGGTAGCGGAAAATCATCCTTAGGGCATGCTCTATTTAAATCTCTAAAATTTGTGCACAAACTGATTGGTTTATCTTGTTTTGAAATAGGTAAAATATTAGAGATCCATTCTGCATAATCAATAACTCAGATGAATTTGGCTTTTAGTAGTTTCTCTAATTCACCTTTTACCAAGAGTGCAACATGAGGATGCATCTTCCTTAATTTTTGTTTAACTGGTTTTACTCCAGGAGCTATAGATAAATGGTGCATTATAAGATCAGGATCCAACCTTGGCATATCTAAATATTTCCATGCAAAATTAATCTTCTTCTCTGTGAGGAAGGTTGTAAATTTTGGCTTCTCTTCTTCTAATAAAGATTGTGCTACATGGATCAACTATGGTTCTTCTATCGTTCCCAAATTAATAGATTGAGTGGGCTCAATTAGAACTGGAGATCTGTCCTATAAATGAATTGGAAGGACATCAAATATCTCATCTTTAGGTGCCTCAGAGAGGTTTTCACCTTCAGATACATCTTTTATTTTTACTTTTGTAGGTACTGAGACTACCACAAAGTGGTTTTCACCCTCAGAACTCCTTTTCTTTTTATTCTTATTCTTATTTTTCTGACTAAGATACTTGATGTCTGACTCCATCATGCTAACACTTGGTTCACTGATGGAAGTCCTCATAGGCTCAACTACATTTAGGTAGCAAGCAAGGGCATAGTCATTCAGGAAGGTATAAATACCATGGCTTGGGTTTGTGGAGGTTTGATCAAGAAGTTCAAGATGTTGGATAGTCAAAGTGGTGAAAGATTGGGAAAGAGTGTTTACAGATATGGATATGTCATCATCAGTCTAACCTAACGCTTGAGTTCAAAGGTGATACTACAACTTAAGATATTCAATTCATGAATAGGCTCAATGTCATTGTGATAGTCCACTTCAGCCATTGGTGGATCAAACTCGATAAGTCATCATTTATCTCTAGACTTACATTGGGTTTAGGTGTATATTGGTGTATAACATAAACATGTTTCTCTATAATAAGCTCATCTTCTTCTGGAATGACTCCCCATTCATAGTCATTAGATTCTTCATCTATGCCTCTAGGAAATCTAAGAACATGAGTAAAGTTAGGATGAATACTCCAAGAAGGGTTACCCTCAGATTCTGATTTGAATTCATACTCATGAGAATCTATCTCAAAATAACTACCACCTTCCTCTTTGTCTATTTGATTGTCTTTCAGATCAGCTAGTTCTTGTGGTGCAACTATCTCTTGCTTTATAGTAGGTTCTTTTGTTTCTACTACATTAATTCTTTTGATTGGATCATCTTCAGCATCAAGGAGGTCTTTTATTTCTTTAGGAAAATGCTCATAAGGAATGAGCTCATCAGTGGTGTCTAAATCATCACTATCAGATTGTTCAGTTATTTCTCCCTTTAGCTGATTTGCTACAGAAGGCTCAATTTGTTCTAGAACATGTGGGGAGTTCTTGCTAAGACACAAAGGCTTCTTCATTTATCCTAGACCTATTGTATTCTTTTTGACTTGACCATGATGTTCAAGAGGTGATAGAAGACCCTTACCCTATAGTCCTAGAGGTCCTTTTCCTTTATATCCCATCTTTGCTATCAGTTTATCCCCTGGGCCATATGACTTAGAAGGAACCTATGATACTTTAGAATCACTAGGTGGAACAACTTGGGATTCAGGTTCATCTTTGTAGAGCCATGCAAGTAGAGCTTCATCTTCCTCAAATTCTTGCTTAGGTACTTTCTCCACAACAAATTTTCCTTTATATGCCTCAAGAGGTTCCCTAGATTCTGGTTTGGACTGTTTTAGAGCTTGCCCATAAGACTTAGGCGAGATAGGGAGAGATGTCAAAGACAAGACTGGCTCTATAGTATATTCTCCCATACCATTTTTTTTGATGTTGACCTCTTTTGCAATATCTTCCATCTTAGATGTGGATGCTACATCTATTTTCTTAATGGAAGATTCTTTGTTATTAGGAACAAGTTTATCCACATTTTCTTTCAAGGTATTGCAAGTTGTTGATAGATTAGCCAGAATGGTTACCTCTACTCTGTCATAAGGAAATTTCAAGCACTAATGGTATGTAGAAGGAATAGCTTTCATTTCATGTATCCAAGGTCTCCCTAGAAGGATGTTGTAAGCCAAAGTTATATCAAGAACTTGACATATAGTATCTCTGATGATAGGACTTGTTATGATAGGCAAGACAATTGTTCCCTTGGAGGATCTTTCTTCTTCATCATATGCTTTGATAGTTATTTTCTTTCTAGGATCAATGGTTGTTTTTGAAAATCCCAATTCTGTGATCAAGCTGTAAGAAAAAATATTCAGACCAGCGCCCCCATCTATCAACACACATTTGACATGATGGTTTTGGATCAAGACTTCTATATGTAAGGGCTGGTTGTGCAAATGACTCGAGGAGTTATCATCATCCTCTGAAAAGGAGATATACTGTGAAGACATAAGATGACCAACCATAGCCTGGAATCTATCTAAATCAAGGTTATTAGGAACATTGGATCCAATCCAAGCAGAGCTTTATCTAGAATGGCTCTATGAGCTAGAGATATCTGAAGCAACTCAAACATGGAGATTTTAGCATTAGTATGTTGGAGTTTTTGAATGATACTATACGAAGTAGGTCTCATGTCCTTAGGATTTGAAGATTTAGATGTTGCCCTCTATTTAGAAGTGGAAGATAGATTGAAAGGCACCTTAGGGATATTTGATTGATCTGGGATTTGTCCTTGTAGGTGTGCCTGAGTTTGTGATTGAGTAACTATGTTAGCTGATTGATTTTCTCTATCTCTTCTTACAATTGTGATGACATTGCAATGCTCAGATAGGCTTGGTTCAACCATATTGATAATAGTATTATTTCCAAGATAGGCATAATTGACCTTAGCACCCACATTAGGCTGAGAAGATGAATCTCCTTGACTATGCTTCAGAAATGGTTCAGTGAATATTGTGTGATCATTATTGCTTTTAGGATTATCAATCATGATTTCTCTATTATCAATCTTGTCTTGAATGGTATGCTTCAAGTGCAAGCAGTTATTAGTTTTGTGACCTTTACCCCAATGGAAATCACAAAATTCATTCTCTCTCCACCATTTCGGCTTAGGGTTAGGATCATATTATCAAATCTCAAGCAAAGAGATGATGTTATTAGCTAGAAAAGTTCTCATAGCTAATTCCAAAGATTCTCTAAGAGAAGTGAACTTTTGTTTATTATCAGTGGACCAAGATTTGTATTCTGGTTTCTTTTGAGATGATTTGGACACCTTTTGTTTTGAAGCTTTGATGGCTTGGGTACCAATGGTTAGATTGAAAGAAGGTGCCTTAGATGGGGCATGGCGATTATCAACAACACCATCTATGATGATGCCCTTATCCTTGTTCCAATTTTTTTTCTTATCCTTAGAACTAGATTCATACTTGTTCTTTTGAAGTGTGATGTATCCTTTTTTCACAAGTACTTTTTCAATTTTGAATGCATTATCCACCATGTTGTCAAAAGATGTATGATTTTGCATTTGTAAAGGGTAGTTGATTTCTAGAACAAGATTGTTGATGAAGATTTCCATCTTCTTAGTTTCTGGAATAGGCCTAGCATATAGAGAGAATTTATTTCTCCATCTTTTGAGAAATGTCAGGAATGGTTCTCCTGGATATTGTTTGAGATTGCAGATATCAATCATGGTGACTGGATGTTAGATGTTGTAGGAGTATTGCTGATAGAAAAATTTGATCAATTCCTCCAAGGTTTTGATTGTAGGAGGCATCCTAGAGAACCAATGAATGGCTGCCCCTCCCAGAGATCAAGGGAAAAGATGCATCAGATAGGTCAATTAGTGCGTGAACTCCATAGATTGAGTACAAAATTCTCTAACATGATCTTGAGGATTAGAGTTTCCATCATACTTATCATATTTTATCATTTCCACCCTCTTAGGGAATGGTGGCATATACAAGTCTTTATCAAATGGAAAAACACATAGGGCCTCCATGGAGAACTCCTTAGGTTCTTTTTCTTTTTCCATCTTGTTAAGTTTTACTTGCATGGCATGCATTTGTTTCATCATAGACAAAATAGGAGTTTCTTCCTCACATGTAATGATATCTTTCACATTAAAGTTGGGAGGAAGTCTAGCTCCTTGATGAGCTAACTCTAGGAAGTATGTTTCTCTATCTTCTTTCAAGAAATGTTTCATAATTCTTTTGAAGTTATCATCATTTTGATATTGAGCAATTTCAGGAGGTGTAGGTTCTTGATCCATACCATGTTGAGACTGAGCTCTTTGAGAGCCATGGTTTGTCCCTACTTGAGACATGTTAGGATTTTTAGGGCTCCCTTGGATAGATTTAGGAGGATTTTGTTGATTACCTCCGTGAGTTGTTGGAGGATGTATGTAACTAGTTTTTAATCAAAAGTTGCCAACACTGTCATCTTTGTAAAGACAAGAATTGTAGAGTTGTTCAAGAGTTGGACCTTGGATATGAGTCAAAGGTAAGGTATGAGATGTTTCCCCTGATTTCTTGTGAGAGGAAGCTCTAGTTTCCACCATTAACCTTGGGTGAAGCAAAAGAATATGATGAAGGCAACTCGAGAAAGATCTGATTCAAGAAGATCAAATGACGCAACCTTGTCAGAGTTTGGTTGATTGAGGATAAGATTGCATGTAAATGAAGGATATTGTGCCCTAGATGTATGGGTAGATGCCCAAAAGATAGCGTACATGAGTTCACAACACTTAGCCCTTTTGAAGATGGATTGAAGATTGATAGTTATGACAAGGTTTTGACACAAGATGAAAAAGACTCAAATCAATTAAACAGAAGGCTAAATCAGATTCAAAAGGCCACTTTAGGAAAATGATTAGATTCTCAGTAGTTTCTACTCTATTCCTAACACAGTGATTTATTTGATAGATTCTGGAAATAGGCTGAAAAGCTAGGTATCTGGCAATTCTGACAACTTCCTGGCAATTTTTCAAAATTTCTCAAATGACTTTCTATAGGTTCGTACGACAGTGGGTAGGCTATGAAATGAAAATTGAAAAACTTGTACGACTATTGAAAAAATTGCATGACAGTTGATAGCAGGGTTTTTGACTTTTGAATTGACTGGAAGAAAAACTCATATGACAATATACCAGCTACCATACGACAATTAGGGGGTCATGAAATGATAATAGCCAAAAGTCATACAACTTTTTGACTTTACAAGATGACTTTTGACTCCAGAAAGGTGTTTGACATTAGATTTTGCAATTTTTAGGTTTTCAGTTTCAAATTGTTCACAAAATTATCTATCTAGATTTGAAGATTGTATTGGATTGATTCGTTCTTAGTAACTAGATAGATAAACAGGCATGCAAAATAGCAAGCAAGTGATTTCAAGCATGTCTGAAAATAATGAACAGGGGACAAAGAAACCCTGTGCATGAACAACCAAGTGATTGAATGTGCTAATCCCTAGGAGTGCTAATAGTGTATGTTCCAAAAAGTTTTGCAATAATGCACATATTCCTAGAAAATGAAAATTTGGCCTCACTAGGGTTTTTAGTAATGGTCTGACTTTGCAACTTTTATGATCTCAAGAGGATGAACTATGGTTAACCCTCTCTAAAGGTGATTCACAAAAGATACCACATGGAGACTGGTTCCAGATTCAAGGATCTGAGTTTCTGATACTACCCAAAAAGGGAGTAGAGCATAGTCCTCTAGCCTTTTCACTTTTGACCCAAACAAAGCAGACACATTAATCTGATAGGCTAGGACTAAGATTATCTCACAAAGATATATGATGTCAACCACTTATGATCTATCAACCTCTTCAGAGAGAGAATGTATCAATCAGAAGTTGAAAATGCACAAATCTAGTAGAATGTGAGATGCTCTAAGTAACCTTCCTACCTACAAGGGTTCCTTTGTTGAGAAGAGTTTCACTAGAAACCCACTCTCTCAAGAACCACAAATAGTGTTCATAGGGTCTATTTACTATGTGTAACAAAGATGCTGAAAAGCAAATCTATGTTCATTTTTATAGCCCAAAATGAAATCTGTGATACAGAAGCAATAAAGGTCACACAAGCTTGACACGCGAGAGTTTGTTTTAGTCCAAATCAAAATGTTATCAGCTGAGAAGATTACTTGAATTCATCACAATGCACTTAGTAGATTTTTACCTATTTTTAGCGACTCTCACACTTTTCCCAATCAAAATTAGTAGAAATCAATCAAAAACAACAAATTTCAATTGTTAATGTTAGCTGTTAGTCCAACTCTGGAAATCAAATCTGGAAAACTAGCTGAAAAGGTGAAATGATAATTGAAACCTAGCATAGAAACTCGTACAATAGTGGGTCACCTCCCAGATGATAGTCTAGAAACTCATACAATAATGGGTATAAGATCATACAACAACAGAGCTTCGAAATGACACTGTGTTTCTAATGGTACAATCCTTGATCAAATCAACTATCGTAAGACAGTGGGTCCTTCTTGGTATGAGTTTCTGACAAAACTCATATGACAATTGTACGGACAAAAATTAAAAATTGCAGCTTGGAATAGAAAATGACAAGAAGATGATAGAAATTGAATGGAAACCCATTTCAGGGCCCCATGGTGGGTGCCAGAAATGTGTGTGTGAATTTTTTACCTAGCTATAGACACAACACTTCAGTAAAACATTAGAGGTTAGCAAAAATCAAAATCATGCAGTGAAATGGAAACCAATCTAACCAAGTGATTTACTGCCTTCTAGTAGGTGCGAGTATGATATTCTCAGATTGGACCGAGAATAGTGACCTTGATGACACTTAAACAAAGGATTTGAATGTAGAATCTAGATATGAGATGAATGCAAATTAATCTATATTTTTGGATTTTCTATGCAATAAGATGAAATAAACTAATATGAATCTATTTTATATGAGAAACTGATATGACATGAAATTAATCTAAATAATGATATGCTAAATGATATGAATGCTTAAAAATAATGAAAATTTCACAACAGCTTTGATTCGCAAAGATTGATTCTTCGATCACCAATTCGCCATCATGAGGATGCAAATCATGGATGGATCCAAAATGAAGAGTTGAGGCCTTAATTTATAGAAATCCAGGACTTTGGAGGTGCATGGAAAAAGCCATAAATCACTATTGATAAACTCGGGTTGATTTTTGAGTTATCAAGAATTTAGAGATAGATTAACTCACAAAAATCATGCAAATCAGCTTTTTAATTTAAATCAGAAGTTGAGATCAGCTTTCAACTCAAAAAAGAGTTGAGTTTATTTTTAAAACAACTTGAATTGATTTTCTGATTTAAAGTTCAACTTGGTTTTTTGGATGTGCACAATTAATTATGAATTAATTAAATAAATGAAGTGATTTATCCTCAACTTAACTAATTTTAATAAATAAAATAATTGATTTATGGGTTAATCAATTATTAAATCAAACTTTTATTCAAAAACTATATTATTAAATTTGACAATTGACATTAATTAATTAAATAAGAATTTAATCAATTAGTCATAGGATATTTGATTTATTGTCAAAATTTAAATAATATAATTTATGAATAAATATAATTAAATCCAATTAAATAATTAAGTGGCAGTATGAAATCTGATTAATTAAATATTCAGAATATTCAATTAATCATACTTTAGGATAAATAGGATTTATCGCCAAATAATAATTAAATTAAAGTAAAGATAATTAGGATAAATAAGAATAAGGAATATTCCCCGATGCAGAATTTAGGATAATCAATTAGGATTCGATGATGTTGAGATGTGCCTTAGGTTAGGACTTTGATGTTGATTTCATTCGATGTGTCGATATAGGAGGTTAATGAGCCTATAGCCCATTTTTGGGGTATTACAAGGCCTAGGTTCATACATTTGAATATCTGAAGATAGAACCATAGGACCGATACTCATAAGATCAATAACTTATAACCCTCCCAATTTTCCACAAGATATATATGTATACAACAAGTAATACCTGAACATATTCAAATTGAAAGGCTGGCCATCCTATGTTGTAAGCTTTCCTTGTGTGTTCTTATGAACCACTAATTTCCAACTAGTGTATGTTGTGTCCATCCTAAAATAATTTTCCTCCAATTCCACAAACAAAAGGGCTTATTTCAGATGGGATCTAGGTTAAACACTTCATTTAAGGTAACCATAGAAAATTTAATAAAAAAATTTCCCCTTGGGTATTTGATGCATCTTTTGGCTAGATCATAATTTCTTACCAGAATCTCCAAAAGTTTTAAATTCACAAAGACATTTGGGACAATTAACTTACCCAAATTGGTCATCCATGGGTTGTATAATGGAACCTCCTTGTTTCTCCTTAAGTAATGAAAAGGAAAATCTCATACCTTCTTTCCCCAGTCCATATATCTCCAACCTTCTTGAAATTTTCTTCCAACTGATCTCTTCCTAGAAAATGTTGTTTAGACCATCTTGATTTAGGGCCTGGAGCCTGGATTTGGTCAATCATATCCTAGTTCAGCTTCCTAACTAGACTACTTTCCTCTATTTTTGACTTCTTCACCTTAGACTCTGTTCTTTTTTCTAGCTTTTTCTTTCCTGTAGAACTAGATGCTTCCATCTTTTCAATTGTGATCTCTTCCCTATTTATCGTGGGCTCAATTTATTTTTTCAAAATTTGGTGTCGAACAGTCTCACTTATATGATGAATGCATTAAAGTGATAATTAAAAATGATAAACACTTCATAAATTTTCTTCATGTGAAGCCCTGAATCTACCCGATGCCAACATTTAATGGAAATTCTTTGCTTTAGTTTTAAATTTACAACTGATATGACAAGGGTTCCTCATCAGTGTAGGCTTCGCCTTTAATTTTATCACTGTGGGATATCCTCACAATGTCATTGAGGGTCGGTACAACAATTTTATACCTTCTTTTATGATTTTGGCTACTCCAATGGGATCCATCTATATTAATTTTACTGATATCTATTTATCTTTCTCTAAAAATTTAGTGTTACCCTCCAATCAACATAGGTCCTACCATGTGCTCATCGGGCATCGGAAAAACCAAAAATGACATATCCTGATCACCATTTCTACATAGATTCTCTTTATCTCTTTAACACCTTTTGATAAACTACTTTTACATTCCTCAAGATATGTCTTATCAATAACCTTATTGGCTATCGACAAGACAAGATTTTCATTATGTCACTAGTGTTTTCTTCATTGTTGGGATTCATCGGTATATGTTAGACCAACCCCATGCATTTCCTTTTCTTTATTATCACTTTTTGGTGTAACTCATATTTATGTGCCTATTAATTATCACCTTATCCATCCATTAGCATATGTTATCCCGATCATATGTTTCTATTTTTTTAAGTATTATCATTAGGTTGATTTTTCTGATGGTGCCAATTTCAATTGGAATAGCTTTTTTCCCTTAAATTGTATACAAATATTTATGTTTTTCTTGGTGGGTTTAGAAAATTTTAAAAGGGTTCCTTTTGTATGCATGAGATCAATTGATAACTACTTCCTTTTCTTTAATCCTACACATGGACAATTTAGCAGTAATTATTCTCATGATTTTAAAATGTGCTCATAAAGTGATTATTATGATTTGTAAACTAGGGACCTCTTTAACAAAAAAGAGATACCCAAATTCCTAAAGGGAGGCAAAATCAAACTGAAAATTCAAGTGCTAATAGTGGCTCTTTCTAGGGACATGTGTTCATACATGGACAGAGTGAGATCTTAGTTATCTTTGGAGAGAAAGCCAAAAAACTAAAAGGAAACAACAGAAGAAACACAAAAAACAAAAATATTAGACATTTTATTCTAGGAGATACTTTGTGTTTCTTCTAAGAGAAGATATTTTTAAGGTATTGGGCATGGACTAGGAATCCTTGGAATTCTCCTTCAGTATTTTGTAAGAAATAATAATTTTATCCTCCTTTGTCCACAACAATATAAGGTCCCAGCTATAATGCTTCAAACTTTCTATGCTTCTCTTTGTCTTGATCTTTGGCATTCCACTTTAGCACCCAATCACCAACCTTGAAGATTATGTTGTGTTCTTTCTTTTCATGTAACAACTTCACTTATTTTTTCCTTAGGATATTACTTTCTTGAGCCTTTCATCTATTTTCATCTAATTTTGTCAACTATTTCATCCTTTCCTCCATGAAGTTTATGTCCTCAAATTGTTCCTTCATGACAAATTTGTACACTAGAAGAAAATTATTCAAAGGCAATCTAGCCTCCTTCCCATAGACCAATTCATATGGAGAAAATATTGTGGATTTCTTGAAAGTGATTATATTATCCCATAATGTTAGATTTAACTTTGAATCCCATGCTCTTTTAATATTATAACCATTTCCTTAGGGATGATAAGGTGAAGAGTAGGATAAAGTAATAACATAGGATTCACAAAAATTAGAAAACTTTTTTGACCTAAAACACATTCCTTTGTCTACTATAAACCAATAGAGAATCCCAAACTTGGTTAGAATGTTCTCCATCAAGAATTTGATTACAACCTTACTTGTAGCTTTCCTAGTTGGTATTGCTTCAACCCATTCAGTGAAGTAGTTTTTTTCCACCAAGATCCATCTATGACCGCCACTTGATTTATCAATAGTCTCACCAATAAAATGAACACCCCACATCTAAAAAGGCTCCTTGGTATGTAACAATCTGAGAGGTAAAGCATCATCATACTTTAGCTTCCCTGAAAAATTATGACATGGCTCACATTTTTTTACATATGAATGACATCTTTGAGAAGACGAGGCCAATAATATCTAGGATGTAACATCTTATGTTTTGTAGTCTTTTCTAAAAATTATCCCCCGCAAACTCCTTCATGTAACTCTTTGAGGATTATAGTTGTTTGATACACATCTAAACAAAAAAATAAAACACCATCTATATTTTTCCAATACAAGTCTCCTTGTATTAATACATACCTTGTTGCTTGGATTTTTAAGGTTCTATTCTCATTGTCATTAATACCATGGGCACTATTCAATACTTACCTCTACATGTTCCAACTCTACTTGATTTACTTGAGATACTTGTAGATTTGAATTTTCCATAAGTCTTGCAAGGCCTTCATCCCTTACCAATTTGGTGACCTGAATATCGATACTAAAATTTTGAATTTGATTTCCATCTACATCTCTGACCAGTGGTTTCTTCTTTTCTGAATATATATTTTTACCGTAGCATTTGACAGATAAGCTATCACACTTGCTCCAACTAGGTATGGCCTAAAAGACTTTACTATCTTTACCAATGCATATGCCTATTTTTTATTGATGTCATAATTCAATTCTGCTACTTGTAAAAAAAAATTTAAAAATGCCACAAGCTGCTCATAACCTTCATGATTCTTCTATAACATGACAGATACTCTTATGTGATACGAATGAAAAGACAAGACTTGAAAAGGCATTAAAAAATATGGAAACTTAAGAAAAGGGGCTTCTTTTTTTTCTTTTTTGATATTATAAAATGCCTCTAATGCTTGATGAGCCTCTTAAATGGCCATCTTTCTAAGTGCTTTCTATTTCTTTTCAGCAGTTTAAATGCAAAATAGATACATGGACTTATGGTTTTATATGTATAAAGACATAAAATAGGAATATGGATGATAGAAGAACATGATATATTTTCTTAAAACTAATGCACAGAAATAACAGAATACAGTAATTATGTATGCTAATGAATGATACTTTGCCTATGCTATGTTTTTGGGTAGTTTCCTTCCTGTAGCCATATGCCTTGCAAGAGTATTAATTATAACTTAATACTTTCTTCCCAATATTAATGATGTAAATATGTATGTATCGAAGGTTGTGTGTGCATTAATCATTTTTCAAGGATTAGTCATGGCATATTTAAATATTAGCATAATGGTGTTGAAGTAGTCAAGTCGGTCATTGCCACAAGATACCTTTGTGTTGAAGAAGTTAAGTGAGAACTCGAAAAAGTTAAGGCATTGTAGAAAAATCTTTGATTGAGGAAAAATTCAATACCATTTTCTATCAAATACAACACATGGATCTAGGATCCAAAACACACTATATTTTGGGAGGACTTATTCTTGATGATTTTTATTTTTGTTATAAGACATTATGTATATGTAACAATCCTCATTAATGGAGTGATCTTAGATTTAGGGAGTAGTAGTAGTTTTCCTTTAAATAATATGACTATTGTAACTCTAGGAGTTAGTCAATTTTCTGAATAGAAGCTTTTGTAGTTGTAATACTATTTTATCTATTTTCAATCCAAGTGTACTTGTTTTCCATGAATGAATAGAATGCACAATTTGATTTCAATCCTTTTATATTGATTGTGTTTCTATTCATGCATTCAAGGGGGCCCACTTGGTGAGTGAATTACTTTGTTAGAGTAGGAATCATTTTGATGCTTACTTAGAAGTGAAGTAGAACTTTGTTGTTCCTGCAGCCACTAGTAACAAAACTAGTAGATTGTTCTTGCAGCATAAGGGGTTAGAGTAATTCCTATCTATGATTACTTGTTTTTCTAGAGTAAACTAATTTACTTGTACTATCATAGATTTCCTTAAGCTCAATGTATTTTAATTTCATAGATTAGTCATGAGAATTAAGATAGTTTGAAGCATATACTTTGCAGATACCATTCTAAGTTTATGTCCCTGGTCGATAATTAAATGAGAATGAATGATCTAATTAGAAACCATTTAGGGTGTCCAATCCTAATATAAGCACTCTAATGCTATGGGTTTCTAATTTAATTATTTGGCCAAGAATTTTTGGCATCATTTCCAGGGATGGTGTTAATTCAAACTTATCCTAGTGTTCATGTTCCCAATTTTCATAGTTTAGAATTGAATTTTAACTAATCCTTTTTATGCATAGAAGAAGAGACCATCTTGGGAGATTCCTTCCTTGGATTATCCATATTGAACCATTTGAAATCTAAAATCCTGAGCCTAAGGAACCCCAAGTTGAGAGAGAAGAAGAAGAAGTACCATTTGAAAACCCATTTGTTGATGCACAAGAACAACTACCTTCACCATCATCTTCTAAGGAATCATTACATTTGAATGATCTTTTTTTTGAGCCTATGTATTAGGACAATCCATTAGCTCTTGTTATCTATCATCCAAAACAATGACCAATTCTTCCACCAAGGATGGCTCGGCCTACCTTTCCTTTCCCCATCCCTGATCAACATGGTAACAATAATCTAAAAACATACCTGCCTCTTCAATTCCCAAGTCATATGGCCTTATTACAGAAGACCCTAATGTGTGCTATAAATGTGTCACACTTCTATGGATCATTACATGCAAAGAAACTCAAGAATGAGCCCTCACAAATCGATCCATAGCTCCCTAGGCATGGAGTGCAAGGGCTTTTAAGAATGCTCTCAGCTAGAGCTATTTAGCCCATAACCTTGCTAGTAAACCATGCAATGGAAGATTTAATGAAGACAAGGGCAAGAATGCCAATATCCTCAAGAATAAAGAATGAAAATGTAATGCAATGCTATGCTAGAAATGGAAATGCAAGCTAAGCTATGAAAGGAAATATGCAAGTGTTACAACCCAAGCTAATTAATCTATGTGAGCTAATCTAGAGCATAGAAATGAAGCTAGTCTAAGAAAGCATAAATATGAAGCTAAGCTAAGAATGCAAGAATGAGATGCAAAAGCCAAGAATGCTCCAAATCTCCAAAAGCTCCAAATGTACCTAGAAAACCTGCAGAAAAACATTAGCATAAAAAGTTGGGGATCTAGAATGAAGAAGAGAGTTCTTCTTTTCAAGGAAATGAGGAGGAATGGACCATGGAGATTAAGAGGAAAAAGATTTAATCAATAGTGGAGCTTAAAAGAGGAGCAATCCATGTGCACAAGTATCCTCCAATGAGAAAATAGGAGTTGACTTTTGTGTCCATATGAGACAAAAAGTGCTTTTTCTTTTTTATAAAATAAGAATAATGCTTTATTTGTGCAACTTAGGATAAGAGGAAAAGTGGGGGCTTTTTATTTATTAAAAGGGGAGGAAATATTCCTTTTAAATAAATAAAGACTTAGGATAAGATGGTTAGCCCATAGAAAATAATCGAATAAATGATAGAGCTAGGATTTGATCAAGAATAAGCAATTGATGATTTAGCAAAAGGGGCTAATAGTCTAAATGACCATTTTTAGGTGTATACATTTGCCCCTCTTTGACTAATGTGTGATCGATCTGGGAACACATGCAATGAAACAATGAAGTTGAAATGTGAGATCGATTTGGGATCACAAAACAACTCAGATCAGCCAAGAAGGCAAGCAGATAGCCAAGAAGGCAAGCAATAGCATTCTGACTCTAAAGAATGAAGTGCAAAAAAATAGCAAATCTAGCATGGTCAACCTGGTAGCGATAGTACTGAACACTTAGGAAAGAGATAGCCAATAAGATAGGATGTGTCTGCCCCCTCGGGATCAAAAATGAAATCTAGGTAGAGGGAAAGCAGAAGCAAGAGCAACATGATCAAATCACTAGAAATCATAATCAAAGAAAGAGAATAGAATAACCATTAAGCAGTGAAGGTATGCCCCACACATGGGACACAGGGCATGAACCTATCAGTCCCTCAACCCAAAAACACCACGAAGGGGAAGAATTTGAACTTGGGATTTGAAAGTGAATGAAAGACTAGAAGTTTGAAAGAGATGGGGATGAAGAGGTGAAGAATGCCCCAGCGAAGATCAAAGGATCAGGCCTTAAAAGGTTAGCCAACTGCATGGAAGAAGGAGAAAGATAATTTGGGTGATCAAGGTGAACTTGAATTTTGGTTTCAATCCCGAAATGAAGAGAAAATGATGGGATATGAAAGACAAGAAGTGAAAGACATGATCGAGAAGAAGTGAAAGGTGAGCATAGTTGATTAACAAGTCCACGTAAGATGAAAAGAGAGCTCTCTCCATATGCAAGATGCAAAACTAAACTAACATGAACCTAAGAATGCAAGCTACATGAAAAGTGGTTTACTTGCAAGGTCACAATGCTAATAGACATCTAATATTCATCATCAAGCATTATTGGTAGCGTCGCAAGATCATACAATACACACTAGCATAACTATGTGAATCTGAATATGATCTATATCAGATAGAAATGTGGAAATCTCACCTAGGCATTAGAGACATGTAGGTCAATATGACTAGTGTAGCATGAGATTACCTAAGTTCGATATAGCAAGATTATGCTCGCATCAAGACACAAGAAAGTCAAGATGACTATAAGCATGCACTTGCAAAATAGTCAAGGATAATACCTTGTAGATCCCAATGTCAAGTGGAACAAGCATAAATGCTAATGACAAGTAGGACCAACAAAATATATCCACAAGAAGAAAAAGCAATAAAACATGTTCTCATTCCCTCGGTCTTCTAGCTATGCATCACCGAAAATGATCATAGGGGGAGAACACTCAGCAAAGAAATCATCATAGACAGCACATAAAGAAAATAAAGCCAAGCAAGTCTCAGCGAGTCAAGTGCGTGTGTGTAGGTCATAGAGTCAAACTTTGAGTATCACATCTGCTAGTGAGAAATATTGCATCATCTAGACTGTGGGTAGGACATCTAATAAGTGTTGAGAAACACTCGACGCTAGGGTAGTGTTGAAAAACACAGTTGAGGTGATGTTGAAAAACACCATTTGCGAGGTGTCTAAGAAACCCAGACGCACAAAGAGACCCAAGATAAGCTTAAAACAACGGATGCCCCCTAGACTAAGACAAGAGTCAATTCCAGGCTAGGAGAGGCAAAGAGAGAAGTGGAGCGAATGAGCGCCATGCAAGACTAATAGACATAGATGCACAGGGTCTCAAGTAGGGCCTGTTTCCAAGTTTTCACCACTTGATAGATTTATTGAAATTTTTTCAGGACTTTTTATAATTTTTTTAATATTTTTGCTACCAAGGCGCTTGTTTCCAGGTTTTCACCAAGGCACTTTTTCAATTTTTTTTATTTTAATTTTTTTGAAATTTTTTTATTTTTTTGGTGAGACATCAAAGCACCTATTGCTAGGTTTTCACTAGGATGCTCATTTTTTTTAGTACTTTTTATGTGTTTTAGAATTTTTTCAGCATCATATATGAATTTTTTTTGGGAGTTTTTTCAAGATCATAAAGTATGTACAAAGAATGCCCCTAGACAGAATGGGCATCAAACTCTCAAGCAAGATCACATTGTGTAGTCCCAATGTCTAGCAAGGTGGGGAATGAGAGGGAGTAGCAAGCTAGTGGAAGAGATGGAAGACATGAGAATGAAGGAGAGTGAAGGGAAGAAATCCTCAAAGGAAAACTCCTCAAGAGTACCCAAGCTAGGGAAAAATTGTCATAAAAAGCATATTTGGACAAGCAATGAAAGGACAACATAGGATAAGCCTCAAAAGCATGGTATAAGAGCAGGATAGGATGCAGTCCAAAGGAGTAGACATGTCAAGAGACTACATAGCATCATGTTTTACTCTTTTTATTAGATCAAGACCAAAGGGGAAAATGATAGAGAAAGGCTAGAATGAATGGAGGAAAATGAATATGAAGGCTAGACATGAATGGAATGGAAGCAAGATCATTGTAAGATAGCTCACAAGATAGACAAATATTTGAGTATAGGTCAACATTGACAAGATCAAAGAGAGAAGATGGAATGGATGAAATATGTAGAAGAACTACGCATGATGCCTGATTGCCAAATTTTCATCATGGTACTTATCCAAGGCACCACAAGAGAGCGGTTTTCACCATAGGACAAATTTATTTCTCTTTACTTTTGCTACCAAGGTGCCTATTTCCAGGTTTTCACCAAGGCACATTTTCAATTTTTTTCATTTTTTTTAATTTTAAATTTTTCCTTTTTTGGAAGAAGGCAAGCTTTGCAGATAATGCTCCTTGAAAGGATAAACCATAATATGCCAAGGATTCAGAATGATATGCTCAAAGATGCTGATAGGGAGAAGAAGATGGAAGAGAAAAATGGAGGACAAGGTTTTATGTAAAGCAAGTGAGGCTAGAAGATAGGAGGAATAGGCAAGTGAGGAAAAATGATAGAAGGTAGAAGGATAATGAATGGAAGGATTGTGAAAGGGTAGATGGAAAGGAAGGCAAGATCAATGTCGACACACACCTTGAAGGGTGGCGAGAGGAAGGAGGAAATGTGAAGGAAGGAATACGAGAAGGAATATAGTGAATATTTAGCAGAGGTTGTGGTTCAGGCACATGGAATGGAAGAATGTTTTTGGAAGAAGATGAAGTGGAAGCCTTTGGAAGCTTGAATGTCAACTTCACTTGTTGTTCAATATTAGACTCTTTCAAGAGAGACTTTGGCTTTTTATTTCCTTTTGATGATTTAGAGAGAATATCTTCAATGATGGATTTTGGAACCCATACTTGTCTTGTAGTTTTTTTCTTAGATATCTCCTTTGACTTTATGTATCCATGTCGATTAGAGGAGACATGGTGATCTTTTTTTGATGGATTCTTGTATTGCTTCTTTTTCTTGTATTGAACATTCAAGTTACTTCCAAAAGACTTGGGACTTATGGAAGAAGAAGGATGATATGACTGGTTTAGATGGGTGAGTGGATGAAAAGGATTCAAGGGTATGCATCTATGTTGATCTTGAGGAAAGATAGGAGATGGAGGGATGTAAGGACCCAAGATGGATGACAAATTAGGAGAATTAGGAGGGGAAAGTGAAGGGACATAAGGACCCAAGATGGAAGGAAGACATGAAGCCCTTAGTAGTGGTGGGAGAGGTCCAAGGATGGAAGTGGAAGATGCAAAAGGATAATCAATAAGTTCATCAGCATCTATATGACAACCAAGGATATCAACATCTTTGGAGTGAGCATTGGAATTTTCAATAGAATTGTGGATAGCTTGAATAGGAGCATCTTCTTTGATGGGATTTTTCAAAGCTTGCAAAGACTTAGGAAGAGTAGAAAGCGGAAGCGAGCATGGAGCGGTAGAACAAGAAGATGGAAGACTTTGATCTTGACAAGGACCTTTGGATAACACAAGTGCAGAATTTGCTTCTTGATCTTCAATAGGCTTAACATTAGCAGTAACAACACCATTTTTAATAACCTTAATGGAAACATCATCTTTGGAAAGTGCAAGTGTGGTAAGGTTATTTTGATCATCAATAAGCTCAATGGTGCAAGTAGTAGCTTGATCTTTCTTAGGAGATGGTGGAATGAATGCGAAAGAGCGTAGAGGATCAAAAGAACCATGAAACAGATTAGAGACATCATGAAAATAATTGGATGACATGGAGGGTTCTTGATCTTGATCTTTTTTTATATTCTTTTCTTCATCATTTTTAGAGTCCTCTTGACATGAAGCCACTTCTAAGGACAAGGAAGCATGTTGGGATTGTATGGAAGACTTTAGAAGAGATGGTGAAGAATTAGCTGAAGTAGGTAGTATAGCAGATGAAGGCTTAAGATCTTTCAGTTTAGCATCATTAGAAGTATTTGCAGCCAATTGAAGGTTAGCTTGAGTTTCTTTAAGATGTAGCCCTTGAGGATAACTATAGGGAACTGCATGAAAAGTATTAGGATCTTTGTTGGATGAAGGATTTGCAAAAGATTTGGAAGACTCGGAAGCTTTAGGAGATGTATGAGTATTGGAAGAAGTAGGGGATGGAAGGGGACCATCACAAGACAAAGGTTCAGCATTAACATGATCTTGCTTGGAAGTGCAATTTTGATTTTCAGTAGTGAAATTCTTAGAGGAAAGATTCTTGTAGTAGTAACATTTATAATCAGTGCGTTGCATTTCATAGTCCTCAGCAGTAGTAGATGGATCATCATCAAGGTATTGTCTACAAAAATAACCAAACTCTCTTTCAAAATCAAAATCATATGGATCACCATCACAATCTCCCCAATATGACAACCCATTTTCAGTAAGCACAAGTCTGTGACTAGGAGGACCTTGAGGAATAGAGGTGTCATAAGTATCACTACATTGTCCATCATCATAGTCATCAAAAGTATTACAAGGATTGTCATGTTGCTCATTATGGTATGGCTCACGAAGAAAAGCAAGACTCTTGGGGGAAGTAGAGGAAGAACAAGATCGTGAAGAAGAGGAAATTGAAGACTTATTGTAGGAAGAGGACTTGGATAATGAGGAATTTGAATAATGTTTAGATGAGTCATGATAAGATTTGGAAGTTGAAGAAGGAGAATAATGTCTAGAAAAGGTATGGTAAGATGTGGAAGATGAGGAATGATGAGAAGACCTAGAAGATAAGGAGTGTTTGGAAGAAGGAGATTATGAGAGAATCATGTCTATAATCCTAGCAAAGGCATCAAACTCAAGCATCTTTTTGTTTACTCTTGCCTTAAGTTGATGACTTGCAGGATGGTTGGAAAAATAATACTGTTCGAATTGAGCAATGAGTTTGAGATCATCCCTTCTCAAGAGAGGTTCTATAGCAAGATAGTTGAAACTCATGATTCTAAAAGAGGAGGAATCAAGCATGGAAGAAATGAATAGAAGAAAGTAGACTAGATAATAAGAGGAAAATAATCAAGAAGACATGAAGGATTTAGGAAGAACCATGAAGAAAGAAGAGAAAGGATGAAAATGGGAGACTAGAAAGACATGATAGATGTAGAAGAAAGAAGACCAAGAGTCATTTTGAGAAAATTGATACCATTGAAATTCATTTTGATATTGAGCAACATGTAATAACCCCAAAGATCCAACCTGGACTGACCAAGGAAGATTGAAAATGACACAAATCAAGCAGACAACAAATGTTCACTATGTGATAGTTTCAAGGCAAAAAGTGTGACTCTTGACCAGTGAATGTGAAAAACTTAGTTTTGAAAGCAAGTTGGTCAATGTTGTAGGTTGTAAGTTCAATTTCACAGTTCAGAAATACAGTAATAGTAGATAATAGACAAGTTTGCAAACAGTAGGTGATCAAACATGTCATAGAACACTTGAAACAAGGGCAAAAGCAACCTTGCCAATACAAGCACTTGTGATATCAAAATAGAAAAATTCTATGAGTGCTACCATTTTGTTTAAATGTTGAGAATGTTTACACTGGTATAGCACAATCGAAGACAATTCAAGCAATTACTACCTAGAAGGACAAGGCTCATTACTTAGCAACGTGGCCCACAACTTGATGCTCCCTTGCCTCACACCAAGTGGTTGCCCACAAGAGATATTGGCATTGTCATGGAAGTGTCAAAAACACAACCAAAGGAACACATATGGTGAGTGTCTTGGGGTGATCTGGGTAAGTCCACTTGGATCAATCCTTGTACCAAGAATCTAAGCGACTAAAATAAGGTGGCCTCTAACTAATGGTTCGTAGTAAGGGCTTCCATTCATAACACCCCTCTTGCTCCTCATAAAGGACTAGGACCTCGCGGCCTCAAGAGTACCTTAAGCATTCTTGCTCAATGTTTTCCCCATGGTCACAATCCCATGAGCTACTAACATCAAACGAAGACAAGTGTTATGTCTACCAAGGTTTTGTGTCCTCGATAGCCTTGAGATTATAGTGAGTTGGAATCACTCACTACCAAGGAAAATGATGACAAGGTTGTCCCCACTTGGGTCATTCCTCTTGATTGCTCAAGAGCAGGCCCGCTAAAGGATCCTTACACTAAACAAAAAGTGGATTAACTCTTGAGGTTCAAGGTTTTTGGTTCACCACAAGGGTGAAGAGCATACTCCCCTATCTCAAGAATCTCTCCCAAACACACCAAGCAAATATTCAATTACCCCCTTGCTTTCAAAATCCCAAGATGGGTCAAGATTTCTGTTTCACCATAAGGGTGAAGAGCATACTCTCCTACCACCTCAAAATTCCTACAACAAGGTATTAAGTGCCTATGAAATGAAACAACTAGTATATGCCGCACTCAATAAATAAAGCAATTAAACAAGCACTTGATTTGGGTTTTATGCTTAGGGCAGCCTTGCAAAAACCATTAGTAGCCCTCTTTGACATGCATTCTTTTGGAAAATTTCAAGCAATGAGAGCACCTACAAGCACAACTTGTTAGCTTCACAATGGTTAGCACATCAAAAATTAGATAATCTACAAAAATAACTGATCAAATGAAAAAATCTGAAAATGAAACCATCATGGTTGAATTAGGCTCAAAAAGACCTTTCCAATGATATATCACACTTTGATTTTCAATACCATTTGCAAAATTTCAAAAAAAAATAGGTGCCCGTTTTGCTGGAATTTTCAGAAAATTTCAAAAAGATAGCTAAGAATCCGAAACTTGCAAGATGGATTAAATAACTAAAAAATAGCTCACTGTTGGGTACAGACATAGTACAGACACCAATATCGCATGATACTTCGCAGTATACTGGGTGATACTTTTCTAACTGTGCAATATTTCGCTCAACACCAGGTGATACTTTGCTCGAGACCAGGTGATATTCTCTACTATAGCCAGGTGATACTTCTGACAGGTGAAGTATCACACGCGCATACAGAGGTATATCACACAATACTTCTAGAAATTATCGTACGATAGTCTGAGACAAAAAAATAGAGACTAAAAATTAAGCTAAAAACTTGCCAAAAAATTGACGGAAAATAATGAAAAATGCAGAAAAGAAAGGGACAAAGCTAGTCTACTCTGCCCCACAGTGGGTGCCAAAAATGTGTGCTATAAATGTGTCACACTTCTATGGATCATTACATGCAAGGAAACTCAAGAATGAGCCCTCACAAATCGATCCATAGCTCCCTAGGCATGGAGTGCAAGGGCTTTTAAGAATGCTCTCAGCTAGAGCTATTTAGCCCATAACCTTGCTAGTAAACCATGCAATGAGAGATTCAATGAAGACAAGGGAAAGAATGCCAATATCCTCAAGAATCAAGAATGAAAATGCAATGCAATGCTATGCTAGAAATGGAAATTCAAGCTAAGCTATGAAAGGAAATATGCAAGTGTTACAACCCAAGCTAATTAATCTATGTGAGCTAATCTAGAGCATAGAAATGAAGCTAGTCTAAGAAAGCATAAATATGAAGCTAAGCTAAGAATGCAAGAATGAGATGCAAAAGCCAAGAATGCTCCAAATCTCCAAAAGCTCCAAATGTACCTAGAAAACCTGCAAAAAAACATTAGCATAAAAAGTTGGGGATCTAGAATGAAGAAGAGAGTTCTTCTTTTCAAGGAAATGAGGAGGAATGGACCATGGAGATTAAGAGGCAAACTATTTAATCAATGGTGGAGCTTAAAAGAGGAGCAATCCATGTGCACAAGTATCCTCCAATGAGAAAATAGGAGTTGACTTTTGTGTCCATATGAGACAAAAAGTGCTTTTTCTTTTTTATAAAATAAGAATAATGCTTTATTTGTGCAACTTAGGATAAGAGGAAAAGTGGGGGCTTTTTATTTATTAAAAGGGGAGGAAATATTCCTTTTAAATAAATAAAGACTTAGGATAAGATGGTTAGCCCATAGAAAATAATCGAATAAATGATAGAGCTAGGATTTGATCAAGAATAAGCAATTGATGATTTAGCAAAAGGGGCTAATAGTCTAGATGACCATTTTTAGGTGTATACACCTAAAACCTTCCTTTTTGAATTTGACATCCTCTGTAGGAGTTATGATTACACAACTGATGCCCATAAGATGAAATTGTTTCCATCTACTCTTAAGGAGGCTGCTCTAAGATGGTTCATGGGGCTAGGTGCCAATATTATACTAGATTGGGATGGAATAAAGAATATATTCATTTCCAAATATAAAGAGTACTATAGGGGTTGTGATATGAAGGGATATGACATTTTCAAAATGTCACAAAAGGAGGATGAGACCTTGGAAGACTATGTATCAAGGTTTATGTTTAATTTGTAGTGCAATACCCAACATTAGTGGAATGAGGAGTCACAAAAACATGTTTTTCTAAAATGTGTAAATGATGGAAATATTGATGCCTTAGACCTTATGGTAGGAGGAGACATCACTCATAAGAAATGGGATGATATAAAGAATATATGTTTAAATTACTCAAGAGATACTATGAAGAAAGGTAGAGGACTTAGGGCTATGCCTAATAAGTCCAATGGATCAGGAGTATCTAAGGTGGAGTTGTCCAATATTTTGTCTGATTTCAAGAAGGACATCATAAATGATGTTGCCACTTAGCTAGACAACATGCAAGCAAGAAGGAAGAAGGAAGAAGTAGAAGCTATGCTGGTCAAATTATGCTCTCACTATAGAGAAAGGAAGAGAAACTATAAGTGCAAAATAGTTGCATCTGTTGACACTCATTTAATGCCCACTGAGTTTAAAGATATAGATGAGGAGAATGGAGAGGTTTTCTATGTTTCTCAAAGGTGACCATGGGCTCAAAGATAAGGTATGCCTCAAGACCCCTTGAATAACTTTGGTTATAATAATACTATTCAATGGAAAAACCAAAACCCTCAAAATTATGGCCCTCAAGGACAGAATTGGAATTATAATTGGTTTAACCAACAACCATAGTATAACCAAAAATATCAGCAATGGTCTCCATTTAACCCATACCAACAATAATTTAACCAATATTATCTCAGCCACAATAGAATAACCAATGGAAACCACATGGTAACTGGAAACAACAATCTTAGTGGGGACCCAATCAGCCTAATCAGCACCAAGCTATCATTCCTCCACCTCCTGTAGCCAATAATAGGCCTTAGAAACCAACATAACTACCTACACAACCAACTCCAAATCCTAATAGCAAGCAACAAGATTATTTCCTGCAAGTGAATGATATTCATCTAAGATCAGCAACTAAATTGCCTTCACCTAAGGAATCTATAATAATTGAAGTTGCTGATACTGAGGAAATAGCTATGAATCAAACCACTATTGTTCCATCTATTCCACAATCTACACCAGTATTAAAAAATCCTTAGTATCCATAGAGATTGGTCCAATAAGAACCCCCAAAATAAAATCCTATTGTAGCTGATTTGATTGACCAACTTAAGAAAATGACTATTCAAATTCCTTTTTTCGATGTCGTCAAAGAAGTTCCAATTTATAATAAGGCAATCAAGGAAGCTTGTATTAAGAAACTTGGTCAAAAGAAGAAAGACCCTGACAATGTCCATGTCCTTGGGAAGCTTTCTGATCTCATGTTAAATAAAGTTGTAATGCCTAAATACTCTAATCTAGGAAGCCCAGTGTTTACTATTCATATCAATGGTATACAAATACAAAATGTCTTGATTGATTTAGGAGCATCCATCAATGTAATGACTAGGGAATTTTTTTTGAGGCTTAGCATCATTTGTTTAAGGAAAATACCTATAATACTCCTATTAGCTGATAATTACACTATTAAGTTGAATGACATGGTAGAAGACATCATTGTAAAACTTGATTCCCTAGAATACCCCTCAGATTTCATAATCATGTCTCCCAAATCCACTCTAAGAGGATATCCATTAATCCTAGGAAGACCTTGGCTAGCCATAGAAAATGCTTGCATTGCATGTCACTTAGGAAATATGACAATATCTGATGGGATAAGTACCAAGAAACTAAATCCATATTCTCCAGCCAAACCCCAAGTTGAACTTGACCAAGTTATCTGGCTAGATCTAGGTGATTCTACACTTGAATCAAATTCAATTGAATAGCTCATGGTTATCAGAATAGACTGATTTATGGTCTCACAAGAAGAAGAAGACATACTAGTGGCAATTCTCACCAATCAGTATGGATTTGAAGCATATTCTTGTGTTGTCCCTAACTATTCCCTCCAAACCATACTACCCATGTAGACCTCACCTAAGTCTCATGTAGCATCTGATTACCTCCATACCTTGTTACCTCACAAGATAAAGTCACCATCATTTGCAAAAATTATGATGCTAGATAAAATAAAAAAGGTAGAAATTTCCTTAGGGAGAGAGTTGAATGTAAATAAGAACCTCACAACATCTCAGATGACCAGTCTTCTCCAACTTTCACAAGAACATCAGCAAGCATTTGCATGGGAGTACACCAATATGAGGGATTAGACCCTAAGCTTTGTACCAATAGGATTTACATAAGTCTTGAGTCCAAGCCAATTAGACAACCCTAAAGAAGAATTAACCCTACTCTGAGAGATATAGTGAAAATTGAGTTTAAAAAACTCCTTAGTGCTAGTTTTATATATCCTATTTCTGATAGCCAATGGGTTTCTCCTTTAGTGATTGTTCCAAAGAAATGGGGGAAATGGAGAGTTTGTGTAGACTATAGGGAGCTTAACAAAGCCAATAAAAAGGATCACTTTCCATTACCTTTCATTGATCGAGTACTTGATAACCTCGCTGGTAAAAAATATTTCTCATTTCTAGATGGCTTTAGTGGATATAACCAAATCTAGATATCACCAGAAGACCAAGATAAGATAACATTCACCTATCCTTGGAGAAAATTTTCTTATTCAGTCTTTCCATTTGGATTGTGTAATGCACCCACTACTTTCCAAAGAGCAGTAATTAGTATTTTCTTTGACATCTCTACTGATTGTGTTGAAATATATATGGATGACTTCACTATATATGGAAGTACATTTGAGGAGGCACATGCTAACTTGGAGAAAGTTCTCAAAAGATATCAAGAATATAACCTCTCCCTTAACAGTGAGAAGTACTACATGATGATGGAAGAGAGAGTTGTTTTAGGACATTACATTTCATCCTTTGGCATTTAGGTTGATCCTGTAAAGATTGAGGTCATCAATACACTTCCAACTCTAGTCAAATAGAAGGATTTCAATAGTTTCCTTGGACACATTGGTTACTATAGGAGATTCATCAAAGACTTCAGCCAAATTGCAGCCCCATTGTATAGCCTATTGAAGAAAGAGGCAGAGTTTGAATGGACAGATGACTGTGAATTGTCATTCCAGTAGCTAAAATATGTTATGACAAAGACACCTATCCTTAAAGGACCTGATTGGAAGCTGTCATTTCATATTCACACTAATGCATCTAACTATGCCATTGGAGCGGTATTAGGACAAAAGGAAGGTACAGTTGAGCATTCTATTTATTATATTAGTAAAAAATTACAAGGTGTTGAACTATACTATACTATCATTAAAAAATAATTGTTAGCAATAATCTACACACTAAATAAGTTTAGACATTAATTACATCATTGGTTATGAAGTATTTGTATACATTGATCATTCAGCCATCAAATATTTGATGAATAAGCCTGTTATCACCGGTAAGTTAGCAAGATGGTTAATCCTTATGTAGGAGTTTGATGTGAAAATCATTGATAAACCAGGCAAAGCTAATGTGGTGGTTCACTTCTTATCTAGATTATAAGTTCCAGATGATCCTACAGTAATTGATGAAAACTTCCCTGATGAGAACATGTTCTCTATTGATACTTACAATCCATGGTATGCTAACATTACAAACTACCTTTCTATAGGAAGGACACCACCTCATTTCTAACCTAGAGACCACAGACTTCTAGTTGAGAAAAGTTTCAATTTCACATGGATCTCAGGATTTATGTTCTACATAGGTCCTGGTCAGGTCACCATAAGGTGTGTTCGAGAGGATGAGACATATGACATCCTTAGGGCTTGTCATGATGAACCATGTGGAGCTCACTTTGCAAAAAAGAAAACAACATATAAAATCTTGACAACATGATACTATTGGCCTACCTTACATAAGGATGAAACTAAGCATACAAGGCACTGTGATAGATGCCAATGCATGGGACACCTAACTAAGTCAGATGAAATGCCTTTTCAGCCTCAGGTGGTGGTGACACCATTTGACAAATCAAGCATCAATCTCGTTGAACCTATCAATCCATCTTATCATGGTAAGTCATATATCTTAGTGTGTAAAGACTATGTAACAAAATGAGTAGAAGCTAAAAAAATGCGGCATGCCAGAGATCACAAAGTAGAAGAATTTCTATATGAATATATCTTTACTAGGTTTGGGGTACCTCATGAGATAGTAACAGGTCAAAGTGCATAGTTTACTTCTAATCTTATCACTGAATTGATGCATGAATAAATCTTCACTGTACCATCCACAAGCCAATAGATAGGCATAGATAACAAATCAGAAAATTGAAGCAATCCTGACTAAAATAGTTTCTATTCATAAGAAGGATTGGGCTTGTTAGAAATAGGGAATATTGAGAGAGGGGGTGAATCAGTATTCTACAAAATTTTACTTTTTCCCAATTATGGATATAACAAATTAACTTGAAGCTTGCAAAAAAAAGTAGACTAAATAACAAACATAGCAATAAAGAAAATCAACTCATAACACCATGTTTTTTCTCAAGGAAACCCTGGCCAAGATAAAACCCCAGTGGGGATGATACCCACAACTTATCCACTAATCAAAAGTATCTAGTAAAGGATGTTGACCATGTTAGGAGTTTATTACATACATATAGTGTCTTTGTCATGATTAAAGGACTCTAGCCTTGTTAGAAGCCTCAACCCTATTAGGAGTTGATATTACAAAATAGAGTGTTTGCAAGATGAGCTCACTACACAAACATGCAATATACAATGATATCTAAATACAAAGGTAAAGTACATAACCTTTCAGTACTACCAAATAGCTTTCCTATTCTGATTTATCTTTCTAGGCTCTTTGCTTTCATACACAGAGTATTCTTTCTTTTCTTCTTACAATATACAACTTCGCATCATAACATTACAAAATCTTATTGCTTCTATATTCTTTGCATTACATGCTTCTTACATATATACCAGTTATTAAGAATAATAACTTCTAGTCGACTTTCCTAAGCATAAACTCTTTTCAAAATACAAAACTAATTCATACGGCCTAAGGTTTAACATCTAGGATGTCATTCCTTATATGGTTAAGTCATTATTTTGATAAATAAAATAATCCCTTAACTAATATTCTCATTCTATCTTCTTTCTTTGTTTAGGTTGGCTTCAGCACTATCTCTGTTATGCTTGAATATCTCCTTTCATACATGTCGTACAGACTTATGCTTTCATATGTGACTTTTTTATACATATAATTATCCATGTTCAAGTGTGCATGCACTAAACCTACTTCTATGAACATTGCTAACCAAAACTATCTCTGATTAGACTGGTAAATACTGTTGTACTTAGACAATTTTTACTTGTGCTCATACAAGACTATTTTCTTCTATAGTGTGATCATCATAGTGATTATATGTTGCCATAATGACAACAACATGATATCCTACTCAGCCAAATTTCCAATAATCTCCCTCTTTGTTATTGGTGGCAACACATAAGAAAATTGGCTAAGTCTTCAAAAAAAAAAAATTAAACTTCAAAATTGTGGCCATACTTATATCTCCAAAATATATCTATACTCCCCCCTAGGAGTATGCATCATACTATACTATATAAAATTTTCTTCTAACACTACTCCCCCTTTGAAAACAATGACAAAAAGGTGGCAAACACTTGTGTCAAAAAATATGTTACCTTAGGATTTCAAAATTACAAAGCTGGTAGGCTTGCAACACAATCTGCAAAATTTGTCTTCATATTGTCTATCTCCTTATCCCATGATTTCTTTATAGCATATGAAACACTTAGGAGTGCACATAGACCATAAGATGCAATTTCACATGCCCGTAGGTTTTCATAGTGAAATTTTCCATAAGATATCTTAGAAGAAAGACATTCCTCCAACTGATTCTCAATAATGCTCAATTTTATTGATACGTGTTCTCTTAATAGAGCAAATCTTCTCAATTTTTTATCCTTCTCATCATTCATAATTATTATATCATCATAGATCTTACTAATTTTTTTCTCAATTTTTAAGATCTTCACATTTGGGCTTGCCAAAAGCTTTACTGTCGCTTGTATCTCTACCTCTTTCATGTTTATCTTCTCCTTTATTTCTGATATATGATTTTCTATTTTTGTACACTGAATGTACAAAGATTTTCCTCTTTCCAAAATTATTCTTAATTCCTTAATGCAAATATCAAGATTATCTAAATCATTTCTGATATTTTTACATACATCTTGGAATATTTTAGCTTCATAAGCTGATTGAGATTTAACTATGGCCATGTCAGATAAGTTTGTGAATTCAATATCAAATGCTTTCACAACTTCTTTTGCTTTACCCTGTGGATCTGGCTCACTGATTTGACTAGTTATTATACTCTATAGTTTTTCTGTCACTTCAAGAAATGATCCTTCTAGACTTTTTATTTTCTTATTCTTTACAATAATTTTTTTAAAAGATGAGATCATGTCTATTTGATCATCATCATCAATTTTCTATCCAAGACTAGAAAAAATTGATTCAATTTGTGGTTTCTCTACTGCTTCCTTGGGTTTAGGAGTGATTACTATATGTTCCTATGGAACTTCTTGTTCTGATGCTTCTACATTAACCTATGATTCTTCTTGTGTCATTTATGCCTCTTCTTCCTTTCTTGATTCATTTCCTTCTTCCTCATTTACTGTCATGTCTTGCTGCTCAATAGCCGAGTTGTCGACAATGTTCTCATGATCACTAAATGTAATTTATCCACTGTCTAAGGTAATGCTTGTTCCTTCTACATTCATAGTTTCATCTTCAATGTTAATAGGTGATGGTGGTGATGTCTGGTGTTCTGCTTCCAATATGTGCTCACTAGGGCCAGAAGTCATAACTTTCACAACTACTTCCTATGTCTCTTTGTTGATCTCCTCATAATTTCCTCCCATTATTAATATAGTTCTTCTTTTCATTCTCAGATGAGTGTTAATATTTTTCATAATCTCCTTAAAATGTTCTTCATCTTTTATCTCACATAGTTTCCTTACATAATTTTCTCTTATATTCTTGTCTTCCTCAATTGCTCTTTTCTTCCTATTTATCAGCTTCTCAAAAAGTTCATCGAGAATCTTTCCTTTAATACTATCAAACTTTTTATTTGCTAGTATCATGTGCCTGAAAACTACATTTTCCAAGTTAAAATTCTCACAAAAGTTGTATAATTCATAGAATTGGTTCATCTTAGTGAAATCACCTTCATTGATAATTAAGGTATTCACTTTTTCTATCTTAGCCTTCCATTTCTTCTTGCTACTGCTTTCTTCTTCACTTGCCTTTCCTTCTGATGTTTTCCTTGGTGCTGGGGTATATATTGTCTTTTGTATCTTTCTTGGACCACTTTCCATCTCCTTTACTCTTTTTTTGGGTGGAGTGGTGGAGGATCTAGTAGATTTTCTCACTTCCTGCACTTCCACTACTTCAATTTCTTCCTCTAGGTCCTGAGATTCTTCATTAAGTGTTGCAACTGATGTCAGGGGTGGAACTGATAGGACTTTCTTCTTACCTATGTCTCTTATTTCTACTATAGTCTTCTTTGAAACCTCAAATTAATGCTCTATCATGCCGGTATCTTTAAGAATTTTCTTGATTATGTTGTCAACTCTCTTTTTAGCTAACTTTTGTTCTTGTAAGGACTTTACAGATTCAAAGTTCTCCTCAAAAGTTCCAAATCTTGGACTGTTTGCATACAATTTACACTTAAGTAATCTTCTTATATATTCTTCAATTTCAGCTTCAGAAACTTCATAACCAAGTGGATCTACAAATTCCACTCTAGGTTCAATTGCTTCAATAAAAGTAAAATCAGTGTCAACCAAAAAACATCTCTTTTTTGTATTTTTCCACAATAACTGGTGGAATCCTTGATCTCTTTCTCATTTGATTCTAGAAGGTTTTGATTACCAAAGTTGTGCTCTCATTTACTTTGTCTGCAGGGTGTCTTAAGTACACCTTGTTTATTATGTCCATGGTATTCCTATTATCATTCCAATCTTCTCCAATAGTATATGGAAATCTCCTCAATAAATGAAAAAACATATATGTGATTAAAGATGAAAATATAAACTATGAGTTCTTAGTCTTCTTGATGTTCTCAAGGTTCTCTATCAACTGAATTCTTAGAATTTCAAACATATCTACTTGAATTTTCTCAACACACATAAGATAGATTGCATGTACCATGCCAGCTGCTATATCATCTTCTCTAGAATGTGCACAAAGCTTAGATGTTAAAATCTTGCATACATATCTAACATCATCATGTATGATCTTGTTGATTACAATTCCTCTTCCATTATAAGATGACGTAGTGTTGTCCAACATAGTTTTCTTTACATTCTTCTCATTAAAAGGAATTACTCCAGATTTAGATATACCGGTTACCTCATGAATATGTATGTGGTGATGTCTATCACTCTATCATCTAACCAAAATTTACCATTGTGGATTATACTCAAAATAATCTTAGTGCATTCATCATCCTAGAATTCATAATGAAGTGGGTACTTGATAGTATCAATATATTTCAAATGTTCAAACCCTTCTTTGAATGTCATGTCTTGTTTATATATTTTATCATATTCCATGATCAGGTTTCCATCCCTTAGGGCCCGTTTGGTAGCGGACCATTTCCAACATTTATCTGGAATTGGCATTTGTTATTGCCCATTTCGTCGAATCCTCAGTTTGGTAGTATAGTATGAAAATGGAATAGGAATGTGTTAATGCTCATTTTGGTTCAAAATGAGCATTAACATCTTCCATCTAAAAAGGTGGAATTGGGATTTGAAATTGGAATTTGAATGGAGGGAAAGCAAATTTTTAAATTTTTCATGTGGGGGGGGATTTAATTTATTTTTTATTTGTCTGGGTGGTTTGTAACTTTGATGTTTGTAAATTTTTTGCCGAATTTTTTTTTCAAATTTTTTGACGAATTTTTTTTCAATTTTTTTTTTAAAAATTGTTTTTGAATTTTTTGAATTTTTTCTTGAATTTTTTTTCTAAATTTTTTGTCGAATTTTGGTTGCAGTGATTGTAACTTGGTTGCCTGCCACCAACTTTGGCTACCTAAAACGGTCTGCGATTACATTTTAAATTCAATTCCATTAATAAAAATGAATTATTAAATTTAAAAACATTAAAACAATTCAAAAAAAAAAATTTTAAAAATCATTCTCAAATTCCAATTCTAGTTTCAAAAAGTGGAACCAAATGGTCAAAAAATAATCCAGAAATGAAAAATCGGATTATCAAATCCATGATTTGACCATCTTCAGCATTTGATCAGATTCATCATTTCCTAATTCCCACTACCAAACGGGCCCTTAAGGTCTCAAACTTGCATTTTAGATAACTTTTCGCATCTTCTAGGTGCAAAACTCCATCTGGAACGGATGACAATAGAAGACTAGGGTCTTCTTCCAAGGGTTCTACTGGTTCCCTTTTTATTCTAGGTTTGACTGAATCTCTCATATGGTGAACAAGTGATGCATCCATGATTCTTGTAGAAATTTAACCTGCTTTGATAGATTTGCTTAGCAAAATACCTCAAAAACATGATTTAGGGCTTTGCATAGATCTGGCAGGAAATCCTTTTCCAAATCCTACAAACTGCTCTTAATCTCCATTGAATCTCTCTTCCTATCACTTGTAGTCACTTGAATGATCAAATAATACCGGTCATATGCTTTTATCCTTTCAATCTTTCAATATTTTGACATCACATTCAATTCCTTTTCTGCTTCTTTCCAAAAAGTTGTTCATGGTTACTTGCAAAACTTCATTCTTTCTGTGTACTCGCATACATTCATATTATTTCATGCGCTCTTAACCATAGCTTAATAACGCCATATAATACCTCATATTAACTTTGCAAGACTTGATTCAATCTACACTATCCTAATGCTCTACTATAATACATATTTCATGAAATAATTACTTCAAGTGCTTTGAGATGAGTTAGGAAAAGATTCACACTTACTATCAGATACTCCACCTATCTGATTTCCTTGTGTACTAAGTGTTCTTACTTGATCTATGGCTTTAAAAAAATTAACTTCTTCTAAGTTACTACAACATCCTTTCTAATGGTTGTTTGTACTCTCATTTCTCCTTGTATAACTTCTAGGATTAGGGTTTCTCATGTTGTTCATTCTGTAAAATCTTGTTGTGTGATTGAATTTTTTGCATATCTGGAAAACTACTCCATTGTTTCCATATCTTGGTCCTATCTGATTGATTTGTGATCTGCAATTTCTGGCAATGTGTCCAATCTTGTTACATCTATAACACACAACTCCATTTCTTTTGTTCATATCTTCAATAGGTCTCTTATCTATATGGTTAGTATCTCTAAACATTCTACTACTACTATTGTGATCATTAGATCTAGGTTTTTTACAATCAATAGCTCTATGTCCAAAACCGTGACAATTATAACAATAACTAGAGATAGGTTTGAATTGCTTACCTATTCAATCTTTCTTCATATGTCCAAAAGTATTACATGAAAAACATCTACCTTTGAATTCTCTTCACATATCTTTAGGTGGCTCATCTTCTTTAGGTGGATTAGGTATGTCTTCAAATTTGTTAGCTTCATCAGATTTCTTTTCATCTTTGTTCTCAGAGGGTTTCGAATCTGGTTCCTTACATTCTTCACTTATCTTATATGAATTAAATCCAAGACCAGTTGTATCATAATATGGCTTTTGATAAGACATTTGTTCATCAATCTTCTCACAAGTGGAATATAGTTTTTCAATATGTTGTTTAGATTGAGTCAATTCACCTTTCACAATTGTATTGTACTTCTCAAGTTCAACACACTGTAATTTAGTTTTCTCAAGTTTAGATGTCATTTTACAAAGTTTTGACTTCAGATCTTTATTTTTAGATTTCAGATTTGATTCATTTTTGCTATTTCCATCTTTCAAGCTTAACTTCAGATCTACAATCTTCAACTCATGTTTAAGGATCTCATTTTCTTTCTTTAGATTTGAAATCTCATCACATTCCTTGACTTGAATTGTAGGTTCTTTCTTTGATTTCAGTTCTTCCACTTTTTTTTTTAGTTTCTCAATGCAGTCCTTCACATCATCATATTTCCCTTTCAGAGTGTCTCTTTCATTAGTAAGAATATCAATTTGTTCAAGAGCTTCTTCAAGATACTTTGCAATTGATCCATATCCATAGAGATCTTAAGCTGTTAGGATTTCTCTGAATAATTTTTTTTTGACAAACTAAGCTTTGATACCAATTGTTAGAAATAGGGAATACTAAGAGGGGGGGTGAATCAGTATTCTACAAACTTTTACTTTTTCCCAATTATGGATATAAAAAATTAACTTGAAGCTTGCAAAACAAAGTAGACTAAATAAAAAGCATAGAAATAAAGAAAATGAACTCATAACACCATGTTTGTTCTCAAGGAAACCCTAGCCAAGGGAAAACCCTAGTGGGGATGATACCCACAATTGATCCACTAATCAAAAGTATCTAGTTAAGGATGTTGACCCTATTAGGAGTCTATTACATACATATAGTGTCTCTATCCTGATTAAAGGACTCTAGGCCTTGTTAGAAGCCTCAACCCTATTAGGAGTTGATATTACAAAATAGAGTGTTTGCAAGATGAGCTCACTACCCAAACATGCAATATACAATGATATCTAAATACAAAGGTAAAGTACATAACCTTTCACTACTGCTGAATAGCTTTCCTATTCTGATTTAGCTTTCTAGAATCTTCACTTTCATACACAGAGTCTACTTTCTTTTCTTCTTACAATATACAACTTCACATCATAACAGTACAAAAACTTATTGCTTCTATATTCTTCGCATTACATGCTTCTTACATATATACCAGTTATTAAGAATAATAACTTCCAGTTGACTTTACTAAGCATAAACTCTTTCCAAAATACAAAACTAATTCATGTTGCCTAAGGGTTAACATCTAGGATTTTGTCCTTATATGATTAAGTCATTATTTTGATAAACAAAATAATCCCTTAACTAATATTCTCATTATGTCTTCTTGCTTTGTTCAGGTTAGCTTCAACATTGTCTTTGTTATTCTTCAATATCTCCTTTCCTACATGTCATATAGACTTGCGCTTTCATATGTGACTTTGTTATACATAGAATTATCCATGTTCAAGTGTGCATGCACTAAACTTGCTTCTGTGAACATCGCTAACAAAAACTATCTCTGATTAGACTAGTAAATATTGTTGTACTTAGACAATTTTTACTTGCACTCATACAAGACTATTTTCTTCTATAGTGTGATCATCATAGTGATTATATGTTTCCATAATGACAACAACCTAATATCCTACTCAGCCAAATTTCCAACAAGGCTACCTGTCTTCTTGAAGTTATCTGGGCTTATAGAACGACTTGGAAAACAATAACTAGTTTTGCCCCTTTTGAACTAGTTTATGGAAAATATGCATCTATGCCTATCGAGTTTCAACACAAGACTCTCAGGATGGCATTAAAATCAAACATTGACCTTACCAAAGTACAAGAGGAATGGATATTGCAGCTGAATGGGCTGGATGAGTATCAAAAATCTGCACTTCACAATACTGAATTGATTCAAAAGCAGAGGAAGAAGTGGCACGACAAGTTTATCAAGGAAAATAAAATTTTAATTGGTGATTGGGCACTGCTATGACTCACACTACTAGCATACCCTAGGTAAATTTCAGACACAATAGCTAGGACCTTATGAGATAGTTTCAATATTTGAAAATGGAGCACTTCAGTTGTCTACTATTGATCCCATACGATTCAAATTGCTTATCAATGGTCATCAACTCAAGATCTATCACAAACTAGTGAGTCATGAATACTTCCTGCAGTAGTTCCAGCAACACGATAACAACAATACTGTTGCAGTAGAAGTATCAAGGTCTTCCACCCATATTTCCACTAATATTTGATTCTTATCAAAGATTCCATAATAAACATTTTACTTTATGTGAAATTATTTCTCTGTAATAAAAATTCACCTCACCTCCTCTCTCTACGATTTTTCTATACCATTGCATCACTCCACCAGTGCATGTCATATTTTAGGATAATCTTCCTGTAGCACTTACTAGGTTCATGACACATACCTTTGTACATATTTTATTTTATTCATTTTTATTAGGGTTATGTTTTGTTTTAATTTTTACTCTTGCACATCTTACCCTGGTGGGACCCATGCCTTAAACTTAGTTGGGGGAGGGGAATATTCCATATTTTTCAAGCTTAAACATTATTATGCAAATGATGAAAATAAATTTCTTGTCTTTTCAAGATGACTGTCATCATGTTAAAACAACCTATCATTATGTGATTACATCATCATGATTGAAAGTAATTAAAAGATATTAAAGATTTAAGTTTCATTTATGATGATACAATCATGTTGTGTTCAGCGTGGAAAACATTGACACCAGTGAAGGTATTATGAACTATCATGAATTAAAACACTTATTAATTGTCTAAAGTAAATAGCATTATGTACTCTATTTTTCTCATCTGCAACACTTTAAGTCCCTAAAACTTTGGATCTTGATTTTTTATTTTAGTGCCTCTGCAATATTTTTTGTCCATAAAAATAGGGGTGATCTTCAGAGACATGAACCAACTAATCATAGAGTTTTATTAGGAGATGCATCCAGTTGTGAAATTTTTCAAAGAAAAGGTTGGTTGAATTATTATTTAAGCATCAATGGTTTTGATGAGGGAATTGCTTTTCAGTTCCTAAATACTTTGTAGAATGGGTTTTGCAGTAGTGAAGGGGTTGAGAGTTGAGTTTACAAAAGACATTGTGGTAGAAGTGATAGGATTATCACATGAAGGTCAAAAATGGACTAAGGACCTTGGCTTACACTCATCTAGGGCATAGTTCACCTTGCATGGTGACCCGCAATTAGACATTGACAAGAAGTAAGGCACATCAAGGATGTCCTTGACCTTGGACTATATCCAGCCAGCTTCATTTATAATATAGTATTTTACCTATGAAGGGTGCTATAAATATCTACATGGTCTACATTTCAAAATCTTGAGGAATCACTACCATGACAACAAACTGGTAAATTTACCTAGCTTTTTGTTTAATATTTTGAAGAAATGAGCTTCTTTGGTTCAGTCAAGTAAAGATCAGTCAGTTTCGCATCATTGCTTAATTAAATTAATTATGGAAAGATAGTTGAATAAGAAAATGATAGGAACTTGGGATGAATTTTTAAAAAAGGATGAAATAGAGCCTAGAATGGTCGGCCCTAGAGGTAGGGTGTAGGAAGAAGGGAGAAAATAGCCATAGGGATTTGTTGTTAGAAATAGGGAATACTAAGAGGGGGGGTGAATCAGTATTCTACAAACTTTATCTTTTGCCCAATTATGGATATAACAGATTATCTTTACACATGCATAACATAAGAAGCTAAACAACATGCATGGCAATAAAACTAAAGAACTCATAACACATGATTTGTTCTCGAGGAACCCCTGGCCAAGGGAAAACCCCGGTGGGGATGGTACCCAAAAAGATCCACTAATCAAAAGTATCCTATTAAGGATGTTAACCCTATTAGGAGTCTATTACAAGCATATATTGTATCAATCCTGATTAAGGGACTATAGGCCTTGTTAGAAGCCTCAACCTTGTTAGGAGTTGGTAGTACAAAATGTGATTACTAGCTGAGCCCATTGCCCAAACAAGTAATGTAAAATATACACTAATTAAAAAAAGAGGACAAGGTACATAACCTTATACTTCTTGCATCAATATCTCTTCACTTCTCTTTCACTATCGCTATTACATAGACATCATAGATCTCGCATATTACATACATCTTTCTTACATTTTACAATTACATTTATACAAGTTATTAAGGCTATTAACTTTACTTGGTTTGATGCCATATTAAAAAATAACTTTATCCAAGGGTAAAAATCTAGGATTTCATCCCTTTATATTGTTAAGACATTATTTTGATAAACAAAATAATCCCTTAACTCTTTACCAATTCTGCCTTCATATTATGTCATGTCGGCTTCACACTGTCTTCACAAATACTATCATAACTCCTTCTGTACATGCCATACTAACTTGGGCTCTGAGATGGGTCATCATTAGTCACCATAGAGTCTATTTTCAAGTGCACAAGCACTTAACTTACTCTAGTCAACCTCACAAACAAAAACTGTGTCTAGGTGCACTAGTGAAAATACTCACACTTAGACAAATTTGCATTGCGCTCTGTCATACTTGCTCTCTGACTTGTGCGATCTTCATGTGGATCATATGTTTCCATAATGACAACATCTATGTAATCAACTTAGCCAAACTATGAACAATCTCCCCCTTTGTAATTGGTGGCAACATATGAGAAAATTGGCTAACTGTGCAACTCCAAAATCTCAAAATTGTCAAAATTGTGGCCATAGTATAACATATATATACTATCCTTATAACTCCTCGAAAAATATTATCTCTGTTAGCACCTTGAAAAAATTTCATGGCTTTAGCCCTTTTCTTCTAGTCTCTACAGTTGTTTTTAGGTCTCTGGCTTAAACCCTTAGTTCAAATTTTGAAAAACTAGCTGTTGTATGAGAAATCCTTTGAAAAACCCTGGCCTTGTTCTACTTTTGTGTTACCTTTTTGGGTCACTTAAAGGTCCTAAAATGCACATTCTTTATATTTTTGGTTGGCCCTCGTTTAAATTCTTCCTAAGTTTTTACCCCCGATGGCTTTAATTTTTCCCATGGTCCTCAGCGCCTAATTTTTCCTAAAAGCCTAAGTCCTGCACTTTAATTTTTCCTATAGTTTCAGCTTTGATTTTTCCTGGGCCCAGCTCTCTAACACCATCTTGATCCTACGATTGTCGTAAGTTCACAAGGATTTTTTCAAAGGCTTGTGATCTTACAAAAGCCATTGATCCCTTTTCATGACGTAGCTTTTCTAAGCGGGCGGGTCCACTGTCAGAGGATGTTGAATTGGCGGCTTTTTATTGGTCGACGATGGTGAGTTGGATATAACATGTTAGGCAGGCCCAGTATCTCAATTAGAAGATTCATGATCGGATGGTTGGTGTATAAGTGCATAGAATCTTTTGAGCCTTTCAGATCTTGTGCCAACCATCTGATCTTCTAGGCAGTATAATGTTCTCGGTGGGTCCTAATTTCCATGTAAGCATAGTTCGCAGTCTCTTATTGGTCCATGAGGTAATGACTTGGTGCTTGTTAGTGGGACCTAAGTTTCCAGTTTGTCAGAGGGTCTTGAAATTTGCAGAGCATCAATGATGGGCGTATGATGTTATGGGATGTGTTAGAGGTTTAAGATCTTGCGCCAAATGTTGATTTCATATCTTGTCAGAGGGTTGTCAGGGCAGGGTAAGATTCTTCATCCGACGGTTGTCTTATGATCTAAAGGAATCTTGGAGGTCTATGCGAAGATGAGACAATCATCGATCTTCTTAATGTGGGCCCAATAAGGTTTCTCGGTCTTTTGGTGGTTTGGACAAGGTTTTTAGCGATCTAACAAAATTTCAAAGATTTCACTCATTCATGTAATAAAATGGTGGTGCTCCAAAATGATTGGTGATTCAGTAAAGGAAGGTCGTGCATTCGCTAAATTTTTTAGCGGTAACATAAAGTATCCCACAAATGGTCTATTCCCTTTAGTTGCCAGTTCGCTAAATATGACTAGGGTCATATTTAAAGGTTAAGACATAAATCCCATGAAATGGAGAGATTAAATGGTGGTGATATAAAGTTGATTGAGTTTTAAATATGGACCGCCGATTCACTATTGGCACTATGAAACTAATCATTGTTTTTCATATTCAAATTTGCAGAGGGTTTCCAGCGACACAAAGGACTAATTTTAATTGTTTTTGCGGCTGGATTTGATTTTTTTGGTGGTGCCGATGGTTGTAGTGTGGTCTAAGGTGCTCCATGATCATTTGCAAGGGTCTTTAATCTATGGTTTTGTGCTCGAGGTGTGTTTGCAGGTGGCCGATTTAACTAGTTTTCATGGCAATTCCTTGTTGTTTTGTACTATTCTCATAGATTTTGATGATTGCAAATCTATTTGAGATTCATTTTCTTCAAGTTTCCTATGTTTCTTCCCCTACAATAACTTCTGATGTTATTTTTGATTGGTTGGGTAGTTGAAAACCTAACCCTATTCACCTAATGCTTGATGCATCCTCTTTGAGGATTCCAAGGTGACTAGGGGTATAAGTAGTTGGTTTTTTGATAGAGTAAGGCTTTGGTCTTGAGGTTATGTTATGAATTTTGATTAGTTCTAGTGGTTATGATTGTATGAACATTTGAGGAATGAGGAGTTGTATTTTGGGTCTTTTTCCTATCTTTGTGTTGCTTTGATTATATATTGATCCTAAATATGTTAATGAGAATGCTATTGAGTTCCAATCTTGCATTTGTGTATGTCTTCTTATTTTGGTTCTGAGCTCATATATGTTAGTGTCACAAAGTGTATTAGCATATGGTAAACAAAGAGTATTGTGAAGTCATCTCTAAGTTCCTAACAAAGTTAGGATTAAAGTCTTTTAGGTGAGTTCATTGAGTTTACAACCAAATAAGAATCTAATGTCCTTGTGTTTGAGGGAGAGGGGTAATAGGAAAAGCACTTATCCTGAGCCCAAGAGTGTTTGATTTAAGATCTTCAGATGATGTATGTAATTGGGTGACTCTTTGCCCTAGGTTAAGGCACTGGTCCACTCTCTGGAGGTAGTCCATCATCATCAATCACACACATTTAAATGATAAAATCTTTAATCAATTAGTAAGGGGTATAGTTGTATATTGTTTTGAGACTCCTTTGGAGAAGTGAGTCAGGGGTACACCCACCTGAGCATTAAGGCTCAAAGTGTAGGAGGATCTCATTGTTGATCCTTGTTAATTGGCCCTCTTCCTTGTAGACTTTGGAGTGGTGCTAGAGTCAAAGTTATATTAAAGTTATCCATCAAAGTATGAAGCTACAAGTTGAAGATCAAAGGGAACCCCCCAAAAAATGGCAACTCCACTAGGGAGAGTCTAGAGATAAAGGTTTTCAAATTGCACTCTTGTTTTCCTATTATGTTCAGTTAAAGATTTCCCACTATTGGTGGGTGGCAACTCAAGAGGTTAGAACCAGTGTCATACTACAAATCATGGACAAATGGAGGAATACCAGGTCCTTTGTTAGAAAAAATTTGAAGGTTACTCTGGAATAGTTACCTAGACAGGAGAAGAGTTGGATCAAAAGAAATGGTGAGTCTACTAGTGCTCCCATAAGAGAACAAAGAAATACCAGAGGTAGAGCACCACATGTTTCCTCAAGTGAGGAAGGTTCACAAGATAGAGTTTCTAGATTAGATGGTGGTCACTCTAAAGATAAATTTTATGATACCCCAGAGGCTTTATTTCAAGACAAGGGTTCATTGCCTACAAGTTAGGATGAACAAGCCAGAGAGATGGGTTTTGAAATTGATTTAGATCTTGATGAAGATAATTTTAGAAGAGAACCCATGAGACCACGGCAAGTGCATTTCCCATATCAGCAGCCTACTAATGTGGAAGTGTCATCAAGTTCTGATGATATTATGATAGACCCAGATGATTTAAATTCATTAAGGTTATAGTTGGCAGAGCAAGATGCCATACATAAGAGGTTACAAGAGGAGAGAGAAGTTGAAAAGGTGAATGCTCTAATAGAAAGATAGTCTCTCCTTAGAAAGATTAATGAAATGAAGGAGAGAAACAAGATACTTGCTTCTGCTCCTAAGATGTTGCAGCATGATGTTTTTGGTGATCTTGAAGCTCTAACAAGTGAGTAGGAATGCCTCTTGCAAGACCATGAGTTTGATGAAGAGGGCCCTATGATTAGACGAGTGCAAAGTTATGCTCCATTACCTAAGGGTGGGAATGGACATGAGATCACTAGGCCTACTATAGTTATTAATGAAAAAGGAAAGCAGAAGATGGTGGGTGTCCAAATAAGAAAACCAATGACAATACCAAGGATCCCACCACCTAAATCAAATAGGGAAACAGAGATGGAAAGAAAAAGAAAAGAGGATGAAGCTCTTGCTCAAGAGTTGGAAAGAGATGAAGTTGATGCTTCTATTATAGAGAAAAGAAGAAAGATCCAGTTCTTGAGGGCTTCATCAAATAATGTTCATGGCCCTTCTGCTACTGAACTAGGTATGTCATCTATGAACACTACTATTCCACTTAGCAATGCTACTACTAGTAATCTAATTCTTAATGTATCTACCAAATCATTTGTTGATCCTAATAGACAATCAAATGTGCAAGTGGGTGGGAATGTAGATAAAAATAATAATTCTAGTGGGAACACTAGTTTAGGATTTCAAAGAAGACCTATGCAACTTGAAGGCTATAGGAAAATTAGTTTTGATGGGATACTAGGCTACCCGAATGCTTTTCCAAATTATATAAGAGATAAGGTACCTAATTTTGTTGGTAATAATTCTATTAGTTGTGAGGAGCATCTTAGGTTATTTGTTGATATGCTTAATGATTATGAGGTAGAGCATGAGGATGTAGTCATGAAATTATTTATTCAATCTCTAATGGAGGATGCTAGAGATTGGTTTAAGAGACTTCCTGATAAATGTATTGATACTTGGGATTCCTTTGAGAGATTTTTTAAAGAGTAGTATGGTGATAGACCTAATGCTAGTTTCATGTTGAATGAATTCAATACCATAAGAAAAAATTAGAATGAGTCTGCAGCTAAATTCAACATGAGATTTCAGAAGGGTATGCATAAGTTGTTCCAAGTTATGCAGTTAGATGACAATGTCTGTCTGACCACATACTTCAATGCATTTGATGGAAAGATGGGATACTTGTTGAGGGACAAAGAACCAAGAACTCTTAGAGATTCTTTTAGGATTGCTTTCAATATTGAGAACAATATGAAAATATCAGGGAAGTTGGGTGGGAAGAGAGATGACCCTAAATTGTTTGGGGACAAGAAATACAAAAAAGAAAATGATAGGAATGTTGGAACTAGGAGGCAAGAAGAAGATAAATTGCATAAGGTGCTCAATGCATTGAAGGATTTGAAGACACCTGCAAATAGGAACATTGGTACTCCTACCAATGAAAGGCCTTAGTTCAACAATAATTTCAATAAGTAGAATAGATTGTAAAACTACCCCTACAACACCCAATGGAAGGATGGCAAGCCTATTATCCCTATTGTGAGAGGAAACAATGACAGAGGTGCCCCTGACCCTTTATAAAAAGCTTCAATAAATGTTATGGAGGACATACCTTGGTGTGTTGCATGCTAGTCCCCTCATTCTGCAGGGCATTGTGTGGTTGCACATTCTATGGCTACAAATCAAGATTGTGGCAATGAGGAGGTAGATCAAGAAGAAGATCAAGATGATGTTGGATGCAACATGGCTACTTCATATCTAGGATATGAAGATGATTCTGATTTTGATAAAAAAGTAGATGTAAATGTGAAGAGACACAATCAGGCCCTTTTTCATCAAGAGGTTTTTTCTGATAGTGAAGACATTGATAAGAAGACATGCAACATGAACTCTTCTTCTAAGCCAGTAAATTTAAGAAGACCTTCTCGAGAAGAGATGGATAGGATTACTACAAATGATTGCTCAAGTGCAAACTAGAGGCATGGTGGCAAGGGATACAAATGGGAAGGCTATAAGAATATTCATAAAGAGTACCAACTCTGGAGAGCCTAATGAGAACAAATCAACAGGTGATCACATGGTGAAATTCAAGAATGTAAAAGGTAAGAATTGTGAGCCTAAGGGAGTTGGAGTTGAAAGATTTTCTAGTGAGATTGAGAAGCTAGTTAACACAATGGCTAAGATTGAAAAAATGAGGGTGGCCAATACACCTAATGTATCAGATAAGTAAAAGGATACTAAGGCTATGCAAATTGAGATTCCTCACTTTGCTCCTATTGATATGTTATCTGTATTATCCCAAATTATAGTTAAGGTTCCATTGTCAGAATTGTTGAAGATCCCTGAACACAAAGACAGAGCTATTGCATGGGTAGATAATGTTCATAACAATGATGTTGCTTGCAATGGATCTCAGGATAAAGCTTTGAAAGGTGTTGTTGCTCAGGGAATTGTATCTCAAATTCCTCCTATATATTTGGATAGTTTTGTCAATGCTAGCCTTGAAAACATTGATCCATTATTTTTAAGTGTCCTTGTGAATGGAATGAAATTAAGAAATTGTATGATTGATAGTGGTGCCTCTAATACTATTATGCCTTTTAAAATTATGGAAAAGTTGGGCCTTAAAGTTGATACAGTTCAAGGTAGATGTTGTGCAATGGATCAGAGGGAGGTACCAGTTATTGGGACTATCAATGCAATGCCATATAGGCTGGCAGCCTATCCAGAGAAAGAGTTAACAATGAGTGTTTTGGTGGTGGACAACCCTCCACATTATGGGATGTTGCTATCTAGAAGGTGGAGTGATGCCATGGGTGGAAGTTTACAGTGTGATTTGTCCTATGCCACTTTCAAGATTGATGATCAGTTTGTCAAGATTGATCAAGAGCCAAGAGTATACCACATGATTGAGAGAAGTATTGATAATGAAACTACATGTTTTTTGGATACTGATATTAATGCTTTTAGGGAAAAGATCCCTATACTTGAGAAGGAACCTATTTTGTCACCTTTCTCTATTGAGGTAAGTGTTAATTATGTGAAGGGTAATTTGTGGGTAATGTACTTTGATGGTGCAAATTGCAAGGATGGAGCAGGAGCAGGTATTTTACTTATTTTTCCTAATGGAAACACCTTCAAATTTTCTTTCACATTGAATTTCTTTTGTACCAACAATATAGAAAAATATGAGGCATTGTTGTTAGGACTGAGGTTGGCACAAAAACATGGTATTAAGTGCTTAAGTGTTGTTGGTGATTCTGAGTTGGTGGTGTCCCATGTCAGGTCAGTATATGCTTCCAAGAACAAAAGGTTGAAACAATGTAGGAATGCAGTTTGGGATTTGATCGAACATTTTGATGCCTTCAATATTGAGTGGAAGGATAGGAGTAACAATAAGATGGCTGATTTGTTAGCCAATATAGCAATCAATCCCAGTGATATTACATTTATTGGTATCTCTAAAGTTGAAATTCAGGCTAGGCCTAGTGTACCAGACAATATTGAAAATTGGAAAGTTTTTGGTGATGATAATGATATTTTGAAGTTTATGAGTTGTGAAGATCAGTATCATGGTCAGGAATTTGATTGTTTAGCCTTGGTTGAGTCAGTAGAAGGAAAAGAGGTTGTCTTTAGCAATGAAGTTATTCAGCTCAGAACTAACAAGGTGCCCAAGGGGCTTGTTGTTTTGGAGACTGTCTTTGATAACCAGGATAGAGTTCAAAAGAATATCAAAAGAGAAGATCATGCTGATCTAGATGAGATAAACCTTGGAACACATGCGGCACCTAAGAAGGTATAAATTGGTAGGGACATGTCTCACAATGTGAGAAAATCTCTGATTGAATTACTAAGAAAATTTAGGCATGTTTTTGCATGGTCATATGATGACCTAAAGGTTTATAGAGAAGATTTGTTTCAGCATATTATTCCATTGAAGGGAGATGCTAAACCTTTCTGGAAAAAACAAAGGCCTATAAATCCTACTCTAGCACCCAAGATGCAAGAAGAGTTAATGAAGTTAAGAGATGATGGCATTATCAAGCCTATTAGGCACTCTTCTTGGGTGTCAAACCTTGTCCCTGTCAGAAAGAAGAATGGTGACATCAGACTTTGTGTGGACTTCAGGAATTTGAACATCAGCTCATTAAAGGATAACTATTGTCTTCCCAATATGGAAGCTATGTTGCAGAGAGTGACTAGATCAGAATTGATGTCTATGATGGATGGTTTCTCTGGTTATAATCAGGTAATTGTCAAAGAATCATAACAGTTTAAGACAACTTTCACTACACCTTGGGGGACATATGTTTATGTGAGAATGCCTTTTGGTCTCACAAATGCTAGTGCTACTTTTCAGAGGGCAATGGATGTTGCCTTTTTAGATTTTATTAATGATTTCCTTGTTGTTTATCAAGATGATTTAACTGCCTATTCCAAGAAGGAAGAAGACCATTGTACTCATTTAGAGAAAATATTTGTGAGGGCTTTGGAATATGGCATTTCATTAAATCCAAGGAAATGTGCATTTGGTTTCATTGAAGGTAAGTTGCTTGGCCACTTAGTTGGGAAGCAAGGAGTGAGAATTGACTCTGAGAGGGTAGCATCTATTGATAAAATTCAGAGGCTAAAGAATATTAAAGGAATTCAGTCCTTATTTGGTCAGGTCAATTTCTTGAGAAGATTTGTAATGAACTTTTCTGAGGTCACTAAACCTATATCCAAGATGTTAAAGAAAGGATATGCTATTACATGGGAGGGTGAGCCTGATGAAGCTTTCAAGAATATCAAGCAGGCTATCAAAGATGCACCAGTGGTTAAGGCACCTGATTATAATATCCCAATGCATATCTTCTCTTTTGCATCTTTTCACACTATTGTTGTAGTTTTGTTACAAAAGAATAAGGATGGTTATGAGCAGCCTATTGCATTCTCCAATAAATCTTTGCAGGCTGTTGAATTAAAGTATGACATAAATGAGAAATAAGCATATGCACTTGTGAAGGCAGTCAAGGCTTTTAGGTGTTACTTTATGGGGGTAGTTGTGATTGCCTTTGTGCCAAGTGCAGTAGTCAAGGATATCTTTTCACAGCAAGAGGTGTTTGGGAGAAGATGTAGATGGATCAATAGGATCCAAGAATTCAACATTGATATCCAAATTACTAAATTGGTTAGAGGACAAGGATTGGCAAAACTGATGGCCCAATCCAATCTTGATGCAAATCAGATAAATCATTCTGAAATTGATTATACATGTGACATGGATGAATGTTTTTGGTACCAAGATATCATCTGTTACTTGAGAAATATGAAATGTCCAATAGACATGAATGATAATTAGAGGAGGACATTGAAATTACAGGCCATCAAGTATGTAATTGTGAAATGTAAATTGTATAGAAAGAATTTAGATTGCATACTTTTGAAATGTGTTGATGAAGATCAGGCTAACAAATTGTTAAAGGAAATGCATGAGGGAGTTTGTGGTGGGCATTATATGGGTAAAACTACTGCTCATAAAATCTTGAGAGCAGGATTCTGGTGCCCCACAATCTTCAAGGATGCAGAATAGTTGGTAAGGAGGTGTGATGCTTGTCAAAGGTTCTCTGGCAAGCTAAAAATTTTAGGTAACATGCCATTAAAACTAGTAGAAGTACAAGCTCCTTTCCAACAATGGGGAATTTATTTCATAGGGGAGATACCAAACAAGTCAAGTGGAGGACACTCATGGATCTTAGTTTCCACTGATTACTTTACAAAGTGGGTAGAAGCTATACCTACAAGAAATTCAACTAGTAGGGTGGTAACTGATTTCTTGTTGAACAACATTGTTACAAGGTTTGGTTGCCCTAAGAGAATAGTAAGTGATAATGCCATGTGCTTCAGGTCTACTGAATATAAGGACTTTTGCAAAGGTTTAGGAATTCAGATTTCTAATTCCTCACCTTATCATCCAGAAGGAAATGGTCAAGCAGAATCCACTAATAAGAGTTTGATGAAGATCCTCAAGAGGATTCTTGAAAAGAATAAGAGGGCCTGAAATTCAAAACTGCCATTAGCTCTATGGGCTAATAGGGTAACTATGAAGAGGGCAATTGGTTGTGCACCATTTGACCTAGTATATGGAATACATGCAAGAATGCCTCAAAATAATTTGTTGAAAAGGTATAAATTTGTGCAGTTATATGATGATGACATAGATGATGAGATGCAGTTGAGAATTGAGGACCTCATTAGGTTGGATGAAACAAGAAGAGAATCAGTTGCAAGAAATGCCAAATTGTATTTACAGGTGAAAAATTTGTATGACAAGAAGACTGTGGAGAGGAAGTTTGAGCCTGATGACCTAGTATTAATTTGGAATGCCAGACTAGAGGATAAAGGAAAACATGGTAAGTTTGATCCCATCTAGCTAGGGCCATATCAAATTCATGAAAACTAGGGCCAAGTTTCATACATTGTGAAAGAGTTGAATGGTGAAGTTCAGGAATTGCCAGTTCATGGACAATTCTTGAAGAAATACTTCAATTGAAGGTATTTTGTTTTCCATGAATAGTAGTTAGGTTTGTATATGTTGTAAATTATGTAAATAAGTTTCTTGCCCCTGTCCTATTTTGTCCTGGTCTGTAGGGTTTTGGTCCTATTGCTCTCTTTTGTCAGGTTTTCCAGTGGGATGGTCTGCTTTAACCAATGATTCTAAGTCCTTGCTATGCCTGTAGGAGACATACATCACCAGACAGAGCCACTGTTAGCACCTTGAAAAAATTTCATGGCTTTAGCCCTTTCTTCTGGTCTCTGCAGTTGTTTTTAGGTCTCTGGCTTAAACCCTTAGTTCAAATTTTGAAAAACTAGTCGTTGTATGAGAAATCCTTTGAAAAACCCTAGCCCTATTCTATTTTTGTGTTACCTTTTTGGGTCACTTAAAGGTCCTAAAATGTGTGTGCTTTATATTTTTGGTCAGTCCCCATTTAAATTCTTCCTAAGTTTTTACCCTTGGCGGCTTTAATTTTTCCTATGGTCCTCAGTGCCTAATTTTTCCTAAAAGCCTAAGTCCTGCGCTTTAATTTTTCCTATAGTTTTGGCTTTGATTTTTCCTAGGCCCAGCTCTCTAACACCATCTTGATCCTATGGTTTTTGTAAGTTCACTAGGGTTTTGTCAGAGGCTTGCGATCTTACGACAGCCATTGATCCCTTTCCATGATGTAGCTTTTCTAAGCGAGCAGGTCCACTGTCAGAGGGTGTTGAATTGGCAGCTTTTTATTGGTCGAGGGCAGTGATTTGGATATAACATGTCAGGTAGGCCTGGTATCTCAATTAGAAGATTCATGATCAGATGGTTGGCATATAAGCGCATAGAATCTTTTGAGCTTTTTAGATCTTGTGCCAGCCATCCGATCTTCCAGGCGGTATAATGTTCTCGATGGGTCCTAATTGCCATGTAAGCATAGTTCGTAGTCTCTTATTGGTCCATGAGGTAATGACTTGGCGCTTTTTAGTGGGACCTAAGTTTTTAGCTTGTCAGAGGGTCCTGAAATTTGCAGAGCATCAATGACGGGCGTATGATCTTCTGGGATGTGTTAGAGGTTTAAGATCTTTCGCCAACCATTGATTTCATATCTTGTCAGAGGGTTGTCAGGGTAGGGTAAGATTCTTCATTCGATGATTGTCTTATGATTTGAAGGAATCATGGAGGTCTATGTGAAGATGAGACAATCATTGATCTTCTTGATGCGGGCCCAGTAAGGTTTCTCAGTCTTTTGGTGGTTTGGACAAGGTGTTTAGTGGTCTCACAAAATTTCAAAGGTTTCACTCGTTCGCATAATAAAATGGTGGTGCTCCAAAATGATTGGCAATTCAGTGAAGGAAGGTTGCACAGTCGCTAAATTTTTTAGCGGTAACATAAAGTATCCCACGAATGGCCAATTCCCTTCAGTCACCAGTTCGCTAAATGTGACTAGGGTCATATTTAAAGGTTAAGACATAAAGCCCACGAAATGGAGAGATTGAATGGTCATGATATAAAGTTGATTTAGTTTTAAATATGGACCACTGATTCATTGTTGGTGCTATGAAACCAACCATTGTTTTTCAAATTCAAATTTGCAAAGGGTTTCCAGTGATAGAAAGGACTAATTTTAATTGCTTTTGAGGCCAGATTTGATTTGTTTGGTGGTGCCGATGGTTGTAGTGTGGTCCAGGGTGCTCCATGATCATTTGTAGGGGTCTGTACTTTGTGGTTTTATGCTCGAGGTGTGTTTGTAGGTGGCCAATTTGACTGGTTTTCATGGCAATACCTTGTTGTTTTGTATTGTTCTCACAGATTTTGATGATTGCAAATCTATTTGAGATTCATTTTCTCTGGGTTTCCTATTTTTCTTCCCTTGTAATAACTTCTGATGTAATTTTTGATTGGTTGGGTAGTTGAAACCCTAACCCTATTCACCTGTGGCTTGATGCATCCTCTTTGAGGATTCCAAGGTGACTAGGGGTATAAGTAGTTGGTTTTTTGATAGAGTAAGGGTTCGGTCCTGAGGTTCTATTTTGAATTTTAGTCAGTTCCAATGGTTATGATTGTATGAACATTTGAGGAAGGAGGAGCTAGATTTTGGGTCTTTTTCCTATCTTTATGTTGCTTTGATTGTATATTGATCATGAATATGTTAATGAGAATGCTATTGAGTTCCAATCTTGCATTTGTGTATGTCTTCTTGTTTTGGTTCTGAGCTCATATATGTTAGTGTCACAAAGTGTATTAGCATATGGTAAACAAAGAGTATTGTGAAGTCATCTCTGAGTTCCTAACAAAGTTAGGATTAAAGTCTTTTAGGTGAGTTCAGTGAGTTTACAACCAAATAAGAATTTGATGTCCTTATGTTTGATGGAGAGGGGTAATAGGAAAAGCACTTATCCTGAGCCCAGGAGTGTTTGATTTAAGATCTTCAGCTGATGTATGTAATTGGGTGACTCTTTTCCCTAGGTTAAGGCACTACTCCACTCTCTGGAGGCAGTCCATCATCATCAATCACACACACATTTAAATGATAAAATCTGTAATCAATTAGTAAGGGGTATAGTTGTATATTTTTTTGAGACTCATTTGGAGAAGTGAGTCAGGTGTACACCCACCTGAGCATTAAGGCTCAAAGTGTAGGAGGATCTCATTGTTGATCCTTGTTAATTGGCCCTCTTCCTTGTAGACTTTGGAGTGGTGATAGAGTCAAAGTTATATTAAAGTTATCCATCAAAGTATAAATCTACAAGTTGAAGATCAAAGGGAACCCACAACAATCTCTATTACAATACTCCCCCTAAGAGTATCAATCCTTATCATATACAATCAATTTTCTACTAAATATCTCTCCCCCTTTGACAACAATGACAAAATAAAGGTAGGGAGGGCTACAAAACTATATCTCAAAAATATTATACCTTAATCCATTATTGAAAAGCCAGTAGGCTTGCAACACAATCTGCAAAATCAATCTTCATAGCTTCTATGTCCTTTTCCCATGGTTTCTTAATGGAATCTGCCACATTGAGTAGTGTGCTCAGTCCATAAGATGTGATTTGGCATGCTTGGAGGGTCTCAAAGTTAAACTTCTGAAAAGATATCTTAGCTGTAAGACATTCTTCCAACTACTCTTCAATAACGCTTAACTTCATAGAAATATGCTCTCTCAAAAGAGTTACTCTTCTCATTTTTCTATCTCTCTCATCTTGCAAAACTCTGATTTCATCATAAAGCTTCTGAACTTTCTTCTCAACATCACATACCTTCACATTAGGGCTAGAAAGAAGGTTAGATTCATTTTGAATTTCTACTTCCTTCAACTTGATCTGTTGATCTTCTTCTCCTTTCAGAGTCTCTAGTTTTGTACACTGTATGTACAAAGATTTTCCTGTTCCCAAATTCTTCCTCAAGTCCTTGATACAAATATCAAGATTTTTGATATCATTTCTGATATTTTGGCTGATGTTCAAAAGTATTCCAGCCTGATAGTCTGCCTGTGCTTTTATCTTTGCAATCTCAGATAAGTTAGTGAACTCATCATCAAAAGTGCTCATCACTTTCTTTGCTTTCTCCAGAGGGTCTACTTCTACAATTTGTGTAGTTACAACACCTTGTAACTTTTCGATAAGGTCCTTCAAACATCCTTCTAGACTTTTAACTTTCTTATTCTTCCCAATGATTTTGTTCAAAGATGTGATCAATTCCATCTGATCATCATCATCTACTTCTTTTCCCAAATCCTCAAACAAAGATCCAATTTGCTTCTTCTTTCCAGTCTCAAGAGTAAGACTAATTTATACTTTAGAGGGTATAGGTGCTTGTACTTCTGTCACTTTAGGTTCTTCAACAATAGATTGGGTCTACTTTGCTTCTACAGTTCTATTCAGTTCATCAAGAGCTGAATTGTCAACAATGTTCTCCAGATTCTTGAATACATTATCATCATTATCCAAGGTAATCTTTATACCTTCAACATTCATAGATTCTTCTTCAAAGTTTATAGCCAGTGGAGAGGGAATATCCTCTTGTTCTGCTTCTTCTTATTGGTTTGCTACAACTGATGGCTCTCCAACAATTTCTGCCATAACTTTAACTATTGCTTGTTCTGTCTCTGTATTTACTTCTTCATATTGTCCTGCCATGATCTGAATGGTTCTCCTTTTAGTCCTTAAATGGGTGCTAAGGGGCTTCAAAAAATTTTCAAGATGTTAATCATCTCTCACATCACATAGTTTCTTCACAAGGTTCTCTCTGATAGATTTGTCTTCCTCTTGTGCTCTCTTCTTCCTGTTAAAAATTTTCTTGAATAAGTCATTAAGTATCTTACCTTGAATAGTGTCAAACTTCTTATTAGCTAGAATCAAGTGCTTGACCATTGCATTTTCAAGATTCAATCTCTCTGAGTAGTCATAGAGTTCATAGTATTTATTCATCTTAGTGAAGTCTCCATCTTTTATAATCTCTTCATTCACTCTCTCAACTCTAGGTTTCCATGCTTTCTTCTTCACACTAGTGTCATCATCTTTAATTTCTACAACTTTCCTAGGAACTGGTGGCACCAAAGTTTTCTGCCTCTTACCAAGTCTAGTAGCAATTTCTTTAACTCTCTTGCTAGGTTTGGAGGAAGAGGATCTAGTAGATTTCCTTGCTTCTTGTTCTTGCTCAGGTTCCTCTACTTTCACTTTGACTTGTGTAGCTTCCTATTGTACTACACTAGATGACAAGGGAGGTATAAACAAAATCTCTTTCTATCCAATATCTCTGATTGTTTCTACTGTCTGCTTTTCCACTAAGAATTCTTGCTCTGTCATTCTTGAATCTTTCAGTATTCTCTTAATAGTGCTCTCAACTCTTTTCTTAGACTGCTTCTCCTCAAGTATAGCCTTTACAGAGTTGAAATTTTCTTCAAAAGTTCCAAATCTATTATTGTGAGTGTCAACCTTGCACTTAAGTAGCCTATTCACATATTCTTCTATCTCGGTTTCAGATATTTCATAGCCAAGAGGGTCTATGAACTCAATTCTAGGTTCTACTTCTTCAATGTAGGTAAAGTCAGTATCAACCATAAAACATACTTCATTTTTTTATTTCTCCACAAGAGACTGTGGGATCCTTGATCTGCTAGTTACCAAGTTCTGAAAAGTCTTCATCACCAACATTGCACTCTCATTTACTTTTTCAATAACATGCCTCATATACACTTTGTTGATCCTTTCCATTGTATTTTGTCCATCATTTCAGTCACTTGCAATGGTGTAAGGAAATCTTCTCAATAAGTGGAAAAACATGTAAGTGATCAAAGATGAAAATCTAAATTGTGCATACTTTTCCTTCTTAATTTTCTCCAAGTTCTCAAACAATTGAATTCTCAGATTTTCACACATCAACTAGCACTTTTTCAACACACATCAAATAAGCTATGTGTACCATTCTAGCTGCCATGTCATCCTCTCTTGAATTTGCACAAAACTTAGTTGTTAGGATCTTGCATAAGTATCTAACATCATGTTGTTGGATCTTACTAATTACAATTCCTCTGCCATTATAGGATGAACCTATGTTATCAATGACTATTTTTCTCATGTTCTTTTCATTTAAAGGAATAGCTCTAGATTTAGACAGTCTTGTGACTTCATGAATCAAATCAGTTGTAATGTCTATCACTCTATCTTCTAGCCAAAACTTCCCATTATGAATTCTGCTAAGGATTATCTTAGTGCATTCTTCATTATCAAACTCATACTGCAATGCATACTTAACAATCTCATTGTCTTTCAGATGATCATATCCTTCTTTTAATGACATGTCCTAGTTGTAAATCTTCTGATACTCATTGGTAAAATCACTATCACTATTGGTTTCTAACTTGCATCCAAGATAACCTCTTACATTCTGTAAATGAAAAACTCTATCTGGTACGGATGATAAAGCTAAACTAGGGTCTTCTTCCAAGGGTTCTACTAGTTCCCTCTTCATTCTAGGTCTATTTTTGTATCTGACATTGTGAATTAAAGATACATCGATGATTACTTCAAATTCCTTTTACCAATTCAAAGATCTACCAAGTAAAATACCTCAATTTTGTGATTTTCGGGCTTTCATAGATTTAGCGCTCAAATCCTTCACCAAATCATTGCAAAATTCTTCCAATCACTACTCTTTGATCTCCTTAACACTTGTATTCACTTTGATGATCAAATAACACCGATCATAACCTTTTATTACTTCAATCTCACTCAGGTCTGACATCGCATTCAATTCTTTTTCCGCTTCTTTCCAAAAAGTTGTTTCTGCTAACCTGCAAAACTTAAAACTTCTTGTGATCTCACAAAACATAATATTTTTCTTTGCACTCTTAACCATAGCATTAGAACATCATAAACTACCTTTTATTAACTACGCAAGACTCAATTCATCATAAATCTACTTCTACACTAATATAAGTTCCTAATCTACTGTAATTCTCGTAAATTAAGTGCTTTGAGATGGGTCAGGTAAGGCTTCATTCTTACCACTTGATACTTCACCTTTCTGATTACCTTCAATGTTGAGTATGTCTCCTTGATCTGTGCCTTTAACAAACATCACTTCATTTGTATTGCTACAACAACCTTTCTGTCTGTTTCTTGCATCTTCATTTCTTCTTTCATGATTTCTAGGGTTAGGGTTAGGATGAAAAACTCCATTGTTCATTATGCAAAACCTTGTTGTATGTCCAATCTTGTTTCATATCTGAAAAACAATTCCTTTTTTTCCATATCTTGGTCTAGGTGGATTAATCTGTGATTTGTAGTTTCTAGCAATGTGTCCAACCTTGTTGCATCTATAACATATTACTCCATTTCTTCTATTCATATCTTCAGTAGGTTTCTTATCTGCATTGTTAGTATTCCTAAACATTCTACTATTATTGTTATTCTCAATAAACTTAGGTTTTCTACATTCAATAGCTCTATGTCCAAAACCATGAAAATTATAACAATAACCGTTAAGAGGTTTAAATTGCTTACTTGTGCAATCTCTCTTCATATGACCAATAGTATTACAAGCAAAACATCTACCTTTGAATTATCTTTGCATACCTTTGGGTGATTCCTCTTGCTTCGGTGATTCTTCTTCTTTAGGTGTATCTTCAAATTTGTTGATCTCATCAGACTTCTTCTCATCTATGCTTTCAGATACTTTCAGATCTGGTTCCTTGCTTTCATCATTTTCTTTAAGAGTGTTAAATCCAAGACCAGTCTTATCATAGAATGGTTTTTTAAAAGATGCTTATTCATCAATCTTCTCACTAGTTGAATATAGCCTTTCAAGTTGTTTCTTGGATTGAGTTATTTTACCTTTGACAATCTTGTTGTATTTTTCAAGTTTAGCATACTACAAATTGACTTTCTCAAGTTCAGATGTTACATTTCCAAGTTTAGATTTCAGTCCTTCATTTTTAGTCTTTAGACTTTCATTCTCAAATTTTAGATTCCCTTCATTCTTGTTATTTCCATCTTTCAAGCTAAGCTTAAAATTTTCTATCTTCAGTTCATGCTTAAGGATCTCATTTTCCTTTTTTAAATTGTCATCACAATCTTCAATAAGAACTTTAGATTCCTTTTCAAATTTTAGATCTTCCAACTTGTTTTTCAATTTCTCAATGAGGTTCTTTGCATCGTCATATTTCCCTTTCAGAGTGTCTCTTTCATCAGTAAGCATATCAATCTATTCAAGAGCTTCTTCAAGATTCTTCTCTAGTTGATCCATATCCATAGAGATCTTACTCAAGCTACTAGGCTTTCCTTGAATGATTATTTTCTGAGTAACTAAGCTCTGATACCAATTGTTAGAAATAGGGAATACTGAGAGGGGGGGGTGAATTAGTATTCTACAAACTTTATCTTTTGCCCAATTATGGATATAACAGATTATCTTTACACATGCATAACATAAGAAGCTAAACAACATGCATAGCAATAAAACTAAAGAACTCATAACACATGATTTGTTCTCGAGGAAACCCTGGCCAAGGGAAAACCTCGATGGGGATGGTACCCACAAAGATCCAATAATCAAAAGTATCATGTTAAGGATGTTAACCCTGTTAGGAGTCTATTACAAGCATATAGTGTATTAGTCCTGATTAAGAGACTATAGGCCTTGTTAGAAGCCTCAACCCTGTTAGGAGTTGGTAGTACAAAATGTGGTTACCAACTGAGCCCAATGCCCAAACACTTAATGTACAATATACACTAATTACAAAAAGAGGTCAAGGTACATAACCTTATACTTCTTACATCAATATCTCTTCACTTCTCTTTCACTATTGCTATTACATATACATCATAGATCTCACATATTACATAATCTTTCTTACATTTTACAATTACATTTATACAAGTTATTAGGGCTAATAACTTTACTTGGTCAGCTGCCATATTAAAAAATAACTTTATCCAAGGGTAAACATCTAGGATTTTGTCCCTTTATATTGTTAAGACATTATTTTGATAAAAAAAATAATCCCTTAACTCTTTACCAATTCTGCCTTCATATTTTGTCTTGTCGGCTTCACACTATCTTCACAAAAACTATCATAACTCCTTCCGTACATGTCATACTAACTTGTGCTCTGAGATGGGTCATCATTAGTCACTATAGAGTTTATGTTCAAGTGCGCGAGTAGTGAACTTACTCCAGTCAATGTCACAAACAAAAACTATGTCCAGGTGCACTGGTGAAAATACTGTCTCACACTTAGACAAATTTGCAATGCGCTCTGTCATAGTTTCTCTTTGACTTGTGTGATCTTCATGTGGATCATATGTTGCCATAATGATAGCATCTATGTAATCAACTTAGCCAAATTGGTAACATTTGTAAAATAATTCAAAGAACAAGAGTAGTTCCTAAAGATTCTTCTTCTGACCCTAAGAGAGCTTGTGACATTAGTACTCCTTATAGTGGGAAGAAAAGAAAAGGAAAGGGAATCATTATTGTCAAAACCCCACCTTCCGTAAAAACTAGGTCTGCCTCTAGGAAAGAAAAAGGTAAAACCCTGGAAATAGAAGAAGTAATTCTAGAAAAATAGCCCAACAATAAAGGTGATAATGACAAGGTTGATGAAACATCACCCTCTCATGAGAGTGGAACACCAGAAAAACCTCCTATAGAAGCTATGGAGGAAGTTTCTATCAGTGGGAGGAAATGCAAGAATCCTCCATACTCTTCCAGAACCCCTGCTAGAAGAAGTGTAAGGCTTTCCTCAAAAATCAACAAGGATGTTGATTCTCCTATTAAAAATGGTAACATAGAATCCTTTGAATCTATGGAAAGACCCTCTTCTCAGATAATGGTTCAAGAAAATGTAGACAGTGACACTATTTCCCATAATAAGAATTTTGAAGTAGAATTTAACTCTAATGTTGACTATATCCTTTTTGATAGTGATAGAGATTCTAAAGAGGCGGAGGAGTTTTTTGATGACTCTGTTAGACAAGATAATCCTGATGATTCAAAAGATTTACCTTCTAAAGAATTACTTGAACTCAATAAGGATATTATTAAAGAGGTGTTAGAACAAATTAATAAGGATGGGTTGGACACACTAGCTAGGGCAGCTGAATCCTTCCAAGGGGAGAATGTACTGAAAACTCTTGTTGTGTGGAAAGGAAAGTCCTCCACATAGGAAAATACAACAGAAACCCCTCAGCTTGCACCAAGATGGATTGACATTTTTAATCAGGAACCCATGCCACCACTAGACCTATCTACACCTCTAGCTGCAAGGTTGAATTTGTATCAACAACTGTTATGGGAAAGGATACAATGGGAGTTAGAAAAATAAAAATTGAAACAAACCATTGATGAGAAAGCTCATCAATCGGAGCAGCAAATAGATAAAATTGAAGTGTTGAAAATAAGGGTTTCTCAAATAACTGAATTGATTCCAAAGGTTATGGCATGCAGATCACCATCACCAGTATATGCTCTATTTCTTAAGGAACTATTCATTAATTTCAAGTTAACAAGAATTGTGGAAGGATTGAATCCCTCAGTCTCAACACCCCATGAATTTTATGATGCATTTCAATCAGCTCCTATGTCCTTAAAGAATTTATTGTGTGAGTTGTATTTGCATAATTTTGTTGTACCAGATGAAAGGGACTTGAATTCACTCCTCTATGTGGAGGATATCCAATTGAGAGCAGTAATGTCTTGGATACAAAATGAGATAAGTAGGAACCATCAACCTTTACCTTACAGAAATTGTGAGATGGAGACACCCTTGTTTATGAGACCAAAAGTTAAACATTCCAGAAAATTTTTTCTTGATTTTCTTTCAGTCATAGTGAATCCAAGTGGAGCTAACAAAGTTTACCTAGTCAAAGAGAAAGCCTATACATATTGGTATCAGCACTCATCGCATGAAATTGTAGCTACAATCACTGCTTGTAGGAAGAGATGGATAAGAATGTACCATGACCTGAAGGTTAGAGAACCCTACTATCCCCAAAACCTGACTCTTGCTACTAGACGAGTGCCATGGTACATCATGTTGTGTAGGACAATACTTAATTATTGGTTTCCATTAAGATTCCAAACACCTATTCTCCTACAACCATTACTAGAAATAAATGAAAATGTTGAAGATCATGACATGGCCAAAGAGTTCAGACATGGGAAAGGCTGAGAGAGAACCATGGATACTTCAACTACATTGATGATGAGCCAGGGGAGAAGACTTCCAATGACCTGAGGCTGAGAGCCAGGATCCACAACTTTATGATTTCCAGAGACCAGCAATATGATAGTTGGGGGGAATTGATTAGCCTCTTAAATGTCCATCTTTCTAAGTGCTTTCTATTTCTTTTCAGTAGTTTACTTGCAAAAGAGATACATGGACTTATGGTTTTATGTGTATATTTTATATGTGTAAAGACATAAAGTAGGAATATGGATGATAGAATAACATGATATATTTTCTTAAAACTAATGGACAAAAATGATAGAATACAATAATTATATATACTAATGAATGATCCTTTGCCTATGCTATGTTTTTGGGTAGTTTCCTTCCTACAACCATATGCCTTACAAGAGTATTAATTAGAACTTAATACTTTCATCCTAATATTAATGATGTGAATATGTATGTATCAAAGGTTGTGTGTGCATTAATCATTTTGCAAGGATAAATCATGGCATATTTAAAGATCATCATAATGGTGCTGAAGGAGTCAAGCCAGTCATTGCCACAAGATGCCTTCATGTTGAAGAAGTCAAGTGAGCACTTGAAAAATTTCAGGCATTGTTGCAAAATCTTCGCATGAGGAACAATTCAATACCATTTTTTGTTCAATATAGCGCATGGATCTAGGACCCACAACAAACTATATTCTGGGAGGACTTATTCTTGATGACTTCTATTTCTATTATAAGACATTATGTATCTATAATGATCCTCATTAATGGAGTGATCTTAGATTTAGGGAGTAGTTTTAGTTTTTCTTTAAATAAGATGACTATTGTAACTTTGTAAGTTAGTCAATTTTCTAAATAGAAGCTTTTGTAGCTGTAATATTATTTTATTTATTTTCAACCCAAGTGTACTTGTTTTCCATGAATGAATAAAATGCACAGTTTGAGATCAATCCTTTAATCTTGATTATGTTTCTATTCACTCATCCAAGGGGGCCCACTTGGTGAGTGAATTAATTTGTTAGAGTAGGAATCATTTTCATTCTTACTTAGAAGTGAAGTAGAACTATGTTGTTCATGCAGCCACTAGTAACAGAACTAGTAGATTGTTCCTGCAGCATAGGTAGTTAGAGTAATTCCTATCCCTGATTACTTGTTTTCCTAGAGTAAACTCATTTACTTGTACTAGCATAGACTTCTTGAAGCTCAATGTATTTGAATTTCATAGATTAGTCATGAAGATTAAGAGAGTTTGAAGCATATACTTTGCAGATGCCATTCCAAGTTTACATCCCTAGTCGATATTTAATTGAGACTGCATTATCTAATTAGGAATCATTTAGGGTGTCCAATTCTAAAATAAGAAGTCCAATGCTATGGGTTTCTGATGCAATTATTTGTCCAAGAAATGCTTCATTGGTCAACTGAACTTTTTCTCCTTTCTTGAGCATCTTATCAATTAGTTTTATAATTTCAGAAAAGTTATACACAAATCTCCTAACTAAATTTATTTGACCAAAGAAAGACTAAATAGATTTAACAATTTTAGGTATTTGCATGTTATCTATAAAAGAAATTCTTCAGGGTCTATCCTCACACCTTCCTTTGATACAATATGCCCTAATAATTTACCTTCTTTAGCTCCTATTGATGAGACTTTATGATGGCCTCACCATTAGGGAGATATTTTTCACTAGGTACCGAGGTACCGACCAACTTCTCCTGAAAAGGTTTACTATAGAGAGAACTCTCCTAGCATCCAAGCACCTGATAGTCAAGTCACGATGGTGCAGGGATGGTTCAATTGAACAAGTGACTAATTTTATGTTAAGGGACTTGCTAGTTTTATGTTCATCAAATATCAGATATTTAGAATGAGAGGGGCTTCCTGCAAGTAATCATTAGCTTAAATAAATTAAATGTAAAAGATGGACCTGAGTTAATGAAAATCTACCTATAGTCATACTATAAACTTCCAAACATAAAAAATGCTAAAAAAATACTAATAACCATACTAAACATGTGTACAATCATCAACCAAAATATATATTAACAGTAAAAGAAAAATAATTTTATTTATCTATCAAAGAGCTTTGAGCAGAGGACATAGAGAAGCATACAACATGGAAGAGATTCGCTAGATTCAAAATGAAGAACAACACACAGTATGGCATCAAGAGAAGTATTTATTCCTTCATTAGTTTAAGAGGGCCAACATCACTGGTTAGTACATTCATGGCTCCAAGGGAGCATTAATATACTAAAAATACTAGCAACTAGACTAAAATAAATAACACAACAATACTATGGAAAACAAAATCATCAATTTTGTTGACCCTTGGAAAGGTGTCAAACTTCTTATTTATAGATAGATCTATCTACATCAGGATCTAAAACCCACTTGTATTCATAAAATACAATATACACATCTAGTACTACCTGCGTTGTCAGAAATATCCCATCATGCTACAACAACCAAAAAGGAAAGAAGAGGAAAGGGGAGGAAGAAGAATGATAAATTTGGGGGAAACAATCATCAGGAAACACCACCAAAGCATGTGGATGTGATAGTGCAGTTCAGGTGTCTCAAGAAATGTGCTCCATAAATGCAATGATGGCTCCATGTCTCCAAGTCTCCTCCTTGTACATTCAAGTTCAAATGTTGGAGTGACACCACAAGAGTTTAGATATCATCCACAATTCTCCAACCTCCATGTGTCACTTTCGGGTTGCATCGTACCTACTCCATCTCTAACAAAATGCCTCTAACAATAATTTAGGATGGTAGTTAGTCACCTCTATGATAGGTCTTCAATATAGACCTCCATAAATAATACAAGAAGGAAATTTGAAACTCCAGACTCTGGGATCTTTTCCTCAAAGAATGATAAAAAAAAGTATATAGGTTCATGGGAGAAAAAGTCCCATGACCCAAAAATTTTATTGCTCTTGGAATTTCTTGAAGGCTCTCAGTATTCAAACTATGCCTTCCTCATCAACCTCTTTTAGGTAATCCATATGGCTTGTGGCCTCCTCAAGATTATATCTTACATCCTCATCCCTTTCCTTTATTTCAGAAGCGGCCCTCATGGTTTCATGGGCCTTCAAAATTAGCTAGGAGAGCCTTCTCCTAACCAAACTATCAAAATCTTCCGAGGGCTAGAATTGTGCATCATCCAACTCATCAAACTTAATCAATAAAGAATCAGTAGGGGTAAAAATGCCTAGGCACACTGGATTTGACAAATTCACCTACCAAATAAATGCAATGAATTGGTCCATTGGACCCTTGACCTCGGCCTTACGATTGTTTAAGACCTTCACCAATTGCTTTCTTGTCTTGATTTTGAAAGCAATTCTAGTGTACTGGATCTTTGGGAAATGGTAAAGCTTGTTCCCCAAAAATTTTGTCTCAACTATATTATATTCTCCTAGGCCCAAAATTTCTCCAAGACAATCCTTCCATTCTTCATATTTTTAAATTTTCGTCTACCATGTTGAAACAACCCTGCCAATCTGGCCAACAAATTCATGGGCTTTATAGAGATCCAGGAGGGATTCAGATAAAAATTTTCTTACCACCTCTAGTTGTTCAAAAATATATTCATCCAAGTCCATCTCTTTCTTCTTCATCACCCGAAGCGCATCTATGTTTCCATGTGGAAGTGGTTCTAGAGGTGGAGGCCTCCACAGAAGAGAGGGAGATGATAACTCTATTAAGAACTTCTAGAGATTTGACTATGACACCTGGAGCTCTTTCTTCTTCTAGTATTCCTTCTCATATATTTCATGGCTGACCCTACTTGCGTCATCAAGGAGGTCCAGTTCTTCTCTTTGGTTTTGTTAGCCTAGGGGTATGTCTTTTATTGTATACTCTTTAGCCACTACTTCAAATTCTTCCCTATTCTCTGGTGGGTCCCTATTCTCTGGTGGGTCTGCCACTATTGCCACCACACCTCCATATGGACCCCTCTGAGTTGTATGGAGTGTATGGACCTTTTAGGCACCTGTTATTCTACCAACATCTCTGTAGTGAAAGAGGACTAGATGTTTCTATGGTTCTTTTTCTCCTTCGGGGTTGGACTAGCCTTTAGGGTGGGTCATGGACATTACCTATTCTTATCTCCGAACCAGTGGATTTCCCCATTAGACTTTTATCCAATCCATTTTTTGTCACTTCCTCGATGTTATTTCTGATAATAACTTCTATATTTTCTTTCGCTACCCCTTCATTATCTTCGAGGGTATCCTCTATGAGTGGAGTTGTTGGAGGATTTTGTTCAATGTAAACTTTCTCTTCCCAGAATGCTGAGGGGGCTCCCACTTCACCTGTATGAATAGGTAATGTGCGTTGAATATCCACTTGGGAGGACATAGCTATTGAGGGTATGGTTGATCCTGAAGATCCATTTTCCTGAGTCGGACATTCTCCCTCAACCCTTTTATTTTATTCTCTTTTATTTTTCTTCTTCTTTGTTCCTTCTTTCTTCCTCTACCATTCTCTCAGGCTCTTCCTCCTTTGCCTCTCAATGGCTTCCTCAGCATGGAGGAAAGCATCATCGTAAATATTTTCTTATTCTTCTATTTGATGGAGATCTTCCACCTATTCTTGAGTGCATTTTTGTGCTTCTTCAATTTCTTTGACTTCCCATAGGATATCTGCATCTTTCTCTCAGACCACCTCCTTGGTCACCCTCACCTCCTCAACCGTGTGGTGTAGGATTCCCTATTCATCGACATGAAATAAATCGACAACATTGGTTTGTAAAAATTTTTGTGGATCCTCTAGAGCGTTGTCCATCTTGGGGGAGGAGGTGGAGGGAATTTCGTGGACCTCGGCCTCCTTTTCAAGTTCCAAGCCAGGGTCATTCTCTAGAGATCTTTTGGCCTTCTTCTTCCTCCTTTGGGGAGGTGTCCTGGTAGCAGCTGTCTCTGATTCATCTTCCTTAACAAATGGAAGACCGAATGGTGTAGCCATAGAGGGTTTCGGGGTCATCCAAGGGTTGGGAGACTACATGGATGAATCCAAGGCCAAAGGTTACACCGGCCTTGACTCCCTCCTTTAATTTCAAGGACCAATCTAATTTCTCATTTAATTGCCTCATAAGAGGCTCTGGTATTGGGTCATACGACTGGGACGACTCGTTGACTTTTTTCTTCTCATGAGCCTTGGCTTGATGTGCTACCCGGAGTCCAAAAATGTTAGCTCCTTTTGGGTATGCGTCTAGGTAGAACTATTTGGACATGCCTTTTCAAAGTGAGCGTGGCTTCACTCAATCATTGTCCTAGTTAAAACCTTAATTGTCAAAATCTTTGGTGTGTCATATTCCAGCGGAGAGAGACCTAACTTATCAATTCATGTCTCTTTAAGCACAGGGTCTTCAATGGACGAGTTATTTGAAAATTTATGTGGGAATGACCGGAGGCCAAGATGATCCATCATACCCTTTGATATTCTTATATGTTTCCTGTATCGAACATCAAAATCATCTTGGAAATCCTCCAAAAAATCCTCTAAGTGTGGCTCATGGGGTTGAGATCCCCAAGGCATTTCTTTCTCGAAGCAATCACATGGATCATAGTTGCAGTGTCATAGTTTACACACCAACAAAGCCACTTATTTCTTGCAATAGTCTACATGATAATTTAAAGCACATAAGAATGTACAAGTGCAATGTTCTAAACAATCCAGCACATCTACAATGGTTCTAAGTAAACATTCATAATTTTAATCATGGAATGTGAAGAATAAACTTTAAGAGGGAATTACTTTTTATTTTAAAATTTAAATAGAATGTAATATCATAAAGAAATCCACATGTTGTTTATCCATAAGTAAATTGTCGCAACTCTAGTCACCTTTACCAACTTGCCAGAGCAAGAAGTATCACACCTCTATGAAGGAATATATCGTTGTCAATAAAACACTAATATATACAACAAGGCCACGGGCAGGGTAATGTGAACGAGAGCCCAAATAGGGCATGCAAAGGAGGTATGGTTGGAGCAGAGATCAAACACTCAAATCAAACATGGTAGGAGATGACAAGGATTCACCATGAAGCTGCAGCCTTCAGGAGGATCACATGGAGATGCAGCCAACCATCATAGAATGCTAAGAAAGAGATGCAAGAGGAAATGAATGATTGATTGATTGATATATTACAAAGTGTACAATGGCCTACTTATAAAGGCAAGGGGCAAGAGCAAATTGGTTAAAACCTATTTAATCCAACACGATTGTTTGTGTATCTCAATTTGAATTAATTAGTGAAAAAAAAAATGAACTCCTTATGAAACAAATATTCTACCATTATCTCAACTTCTCCATAATAATATAGCCTTTTTGAGTTCTAACAGGTGGAATATTCACTGCTTTCTACAATTATTGGAAAAACTCTTAGGGTAGGTCCTCATGCGACTTCCAAGCTTATTTTGACTAACAACACTGTTCAATTTTTTTTGACAGAAAAGTCATAGTAAAAAGAAGGCAATAAAAAAGGAGGGAAAAAAATTTGCACTGCTTATTTTCAGTCCCCATTTTTTCAATGCTTACTTTCAATTCCTAAATTATAACTACTCCACTAAAATAAAGAAAGACTCTAATTTATCCTTTTTCTATATTTCAAAAATTTCATGGAACACTCCTGCTTAAAATTAAGCAAAAATGACATTTAAGCAACCGTATAAAAACATAAGAAATCACAAATGAACATAGTGTATTCAATGTGTGCCTAAACAAAAATCACAATGACCTTCAGAGAAACAAATCATAATCATTGATGAAATAAAAACTATCTATACCTTTCAATGTTTTGCAAAATTAATTGGAAAGGACACACCACCTCTTGTTGAGATTTTTACGGCACTAGGCAGGCTTGAAGAAGTCTGAGTGAGTTGTTCTTACATGCAGCTATCTGACGTTTTCTTTTCTGTCATGCCTATGATCGAAGGGAGATATTAAACCGTCATTATGAGAATGAAGAGGAGGTAACTAACCATTCACTCATCCCATCTCCCCTTCTCGTGTAAGTTTCTGCCATTCCCCAACATGCAGGAGTAATAAAAAAATGGGTTGTGGCATTATTTCTTATCACAAATTTGTTAAGCATCACGAAATATATGCTCAACCTCAAGATTCTATCATTCCTCTTCATGAAGATAAGATAATTAGTGCACAAGTGAGACACTTGGTTTTATTGTGATTACATTTTCAGCTCAAATAATTCAATCATAGTAATTTGATAAGAAAGTTTGGAAAAAAATCAGTATAAGCGACAATATTTCAATGGATAAATCCAACTTCCTTTTGAATGGTAGCAAAAAGAATTCCATTGGAAACACTTCTTGAAAGTTGCTAAACTAAAAACACCACCTTTTAAGTTACAATCGTTGTGTTCATATGGATGGCACTGTGACTTACACACGATGGCTTCATGACCTTCAGAGATTCTAGAAGGTTTAATCTAAAAATGATCTAAAATAAAGAGATTCTAGAAGGTTTATGAGCCTATTAAATAATTTGTTTTACCCATTTTTAAACTTGAATTTTATTAGAATCTGTCATCGTGTTATTGAAGGGGGTAACTACGAGTCAGATTTGTTTAAGCAATGTGCAGAAATTGATGTATACACTGTATGAATTGATTTTGAATAGGCGTGTTGTCTCAGAGATTCTCAACACGCAAAGTGAATCCCACAAAGGAGGATATGAAACGTTATATCTGATTGAGCATTGGGAACCTCTCAAATCTCTTCTAATAGACTTTGTTTTCATGCTTTTCTCTTTTGGTGGGCACTTGCAGTGAAATAGATTATAAAATTCTATGAGAAAACTTGGCTGTACATCTGTCATGCTATCTTCAAAAGTAAACTGAACCAAGCATATTCTCCTGCCCTTCCTTGTCAGAAACTCTTTAAATTTTTGTTTAATATTCAATAAACTATAAACAATACAGATGAACGGCTGCAGCCCATCAGTTTGAAGGGAAAGACATAATCATGTGTGTTCGAATTGTTATTAAACAAATACTTAATTAGGTATCATACTCTCTTATCTAGACCATAAAATATAGAGTTTCTTTTGTAAAGAGGTATCACCATAATTGATGAGAGTGACATTGTATATGGAGCTTGTCTTGTCTTATTTAAAGTAGACAATGGAATTATTTTGTGAAGTATAAGAATTACAAATTGATAGAAATAGAATTATGTCATATATATTGTACAATTGATGGAAGCGGAATTACACAAAATATAGATTGTTTATTTTTTGGAATTGAATATGGATTTTGTCTTGTCTTTTCTAGAATGGACAATGAGAATCTTTTGTTAAGTATACGAATCTCATAATTGATGGAAGTGGAATTATTCGATATATAGATTGTTTACCTTTTGGAAAGTGCAATATTATATGATAGATAAAAGTAGGTTTGAGAGTTATAGTCTTACCAAATGTAAGGAGGACAAACAATAAAAATAGAAATAGAACATATCTCAAATAAAATAAACTCAATGTTTTGGGGAGGGAAGTGAAATTCATGTTCATACTACAAACTTTCCCTATAGTTTTATATAGCCTAAGTCTCCTTAAGCAAAGCATAAATAAGTGTAGATTGCTTAATTAATAGTTGCAGAAATAATAATGTATAAATTATAGATATCTAGCTTTAAACAAATATGTTAAAACATTTAGATTTTTAGGTTTTTGAATTAAAAATGATGAATTTATGTAGATATTTCATATTAGGATCAAAAAAGTCTATCATCATTATGAAGGGTGAAATTCAAAGTTTGAGTTGTTTTAAAGAGCATGGCTGTAATAAGTTGCCACAAACTTGATCTAGTACAATATACACTCTTCTTTTTTCTTTTGCCAAAATTGTTTGTTCTTCCTCTACTATGAATATTGTTAGTATTTATGAATACCTTTATAGGGATGTCTAATTGCTAGCGAACAAGTTCTTGAAGTTCAACCCTTATAAGAGTTTGACTTTATGGTAGTCAAAGAAGATTTAGGATGATATAAACTTCAAACATGCACATTCACTAAGATGATGTCTATAAAATTAGATTATTTTTAGGTGCTCCAATTAAAGTATTACTAGCATTCTCCTAGATCATAAATGTGATGATATTCAGATAATCACTAAGTTCTCCCTCGATTATCAAAAATCAAAGTATCATAAATGAATGCAAGCCAAATTCCTTTCAATAACATTGCATTGTAATTAATTACATGAAACATGTACCAATTTAGTGCATTGTGGGAATAAAACATGTAAATGTAAATTAAAAAAAAAACATAAATTTGATATTTAAAACTTTAGGGGTCATTCCTATAAAAATGGGATCAATCACACAACAATGAGATTGACCTAGAATAAGGAAACTACATACTCGATTTAGGAAATGAATTTCTACAGATGTGGATGCAATAAATCTATACTATATCAGAATGTGTGTAGATAGGGATAGGTGAAAGATTGATAAACCAACTCAAATTCACACAATAATGTGTCATTTGTCAATATATAATTTCACATTAATTCATTCTCTCAGAATGGGCCCAAAACTAAATGAGAATTGTCATGGTTACAAGAGAATATTACCAATATATTCTCCCACACTTCAATATGTGCATGTGAACCCTAACATAAGCATATATCTGAAAACAAATTAATTCTCTCAAACATGCATGTAAAACTTAATTATTGAAGTATAATATGTGTAATCACCTAAAAATGGACAAGAACAATTAAGTGAACTATCTAGGCAAAAAATCAAAGCAATTAAATCAAATCAAGTTACAATCAAAGAAAAATTGTAATCAAGCCATAGTTCAAATTTAATTAAAAATCAAAAGCCATTAAAATCAATTAAAATTAAATATATCATGATAGATCAATTAATTATGCAATTAATCTAATTAATTGTATAGTTCAATTAAATCAAATCAACCCATTCAAGGGGTACACTTGGATAAACATATTAATTAAATCCTATTTTCCTTCAACCACCAAATGGGAGGAAAATGCATCAACCAATAAGATTTGAGAACCAAGCTCACATGGATCAATCTCACGTTGAATCTCCACCACCCATAGGGAGAAAGAATCTTGTCCACCCATTTTGTCCTCTTGTCCCAAGCTTTGAGGACAAAATATTTAAATGGTCTCCAAAGGTGGAACCATGGACTTAACCCTAATCAAACCATGATCAAATCAACTACACCCCGTATCCTTGCCAAAATCTATAAAAGAAAAGCATAATTCAAGCAATAATAATCCACAATTTTTGAGAAGCATCAGGTCTCTTACAATTTTAAGCTAGAAAGGCAAATCTAGGAGCTAATTAGTCTATTTCTTTTGGAATTAACTTGTTTTAGCTTTACTTGTCATACTCATATTAGGGTTGTCACTAGTGAGAGATTTCTGAGAGCTCTTCATTATCATCCCTAATTTGAGAGCCATAGAGTGTGCATTTGTCTTTTAAATAGCTTAATTAGATTGCTTTTGTGGTAATTTAGTTCTTATTTTGATTTATTTGACAAAGCTAACCCTATGAAGGTACTAATCCAAGTACACAAAATGGCACCCACCTTGGGGCATTAGGCCTCACTCATTTTTAAATTCAGAGAAGTAAAAGTTTTCTTGAAAATCCTTCTATTGTTCTCTATTTTGTAGGTTTTTTAGTGCCTTTGCAGGTTTCGCCAACACATACAATACTTTCTCCAGCGCGTACAAGGTTTGAAATAGCGCATCCATGGTAAATTTGTGCACCTTTGCATAGAGTTTCAATGCTTTCAATCTTTATATTTTCTTATCTTATTTCTTTCAGCGCGTGTACCCTGACTCTACAGCACTTCCAATTTATTCTCCAATGCGTTCAATGATTTCTTTATACGCCTTTTCTTAATTAAACAACACATTTAAATTATTTTCATGTGCTTTTAATATTTTTTTGCAACACATTTGATAGTTTTAACAACGCTTTCAATCATTTAAGCAGTGCATTTAATAGATTCTATTTTGCATTTGATTAAATTGCAAATTTCCAAAATCTAACATTCAGAAAATGATTTATCCATGTCTGCAGGATGACTGGTCATAAAAAAGTGAAAAAGCCAGAGACCAGATTCAATAGTGAAGAAAAAGCCTTGGCCAAAAAGATCAAAGAGGAGAATATTGCAAACATTCAGCTGGTTTTGGAGAATTCACAACAAGAAACACAGGTATATGAGCAATATTTGAAAATTTTAGAAGCCTATAAATCTAAATTTGCTTCATTAAATTGGATCTATTTACCTTAATCGATTTGTCTGAAATTTGATAAATAAGGTTACTTTCCAATTTTGTTCTTGTTTTTCTTCATTGTGCTTGTTGGTGTTGACTAATTTGTTGGAGGAGAAATGAAAAGGAAGGAACAATCACCACTAGGTAAGCATAAATAATGGAAAAATCATCAAAAATGCCCCTAGCCTTTGGTAGCTTTGATTGAACCTGTAAGCCTAAACTTGGTCAAATTTTCTTTAAATTGTGGCCTTGTGATTTTTCGTTCAAATCTAGTAATTAAAATAGCATAAAGGATAAAATCAAGCACATAATCAAACAACCCCTTGTTTGTGGAAAAGAGTAGAAATACTCGATTCCCATTAGTTAGTGGTTTTTGGAAATTGAACCTTGTTAAAAGTGTTTGGGAATCAATAAATAGATAGGGATATGCTCTTCACATTTTGGTGAATCAAACTCTCAAAACCTATCTCTTAATTTCATTTTTATTGCTTTCAATATAAACATGCTAGATCTTTAGTGGGCTCGCCTCCTGAGATTTTCCTTAACGAGGCTAGTGAGAGGGACAGCCCAAAGTGGGATACATTTTCCTTTTCCACAAACATCCAACCCACTATAAAATAAAATGCATGCATCCTTAATGGGGTGTGTGACAAAAGGATATTAAGCTTTCGAACATACCGGTGGTGGAAAGCCTCCTAATTTTTGGAGGATGAAAACTTAATGTCCATTTTGAACAGAATCTTGATTAAATACCTTGTTAAAATAGTAAAGCCTACCTTATAGAGCCATTTTTATGAACCAACTTGTGAACTAGGTAGATTACTTGACGGTTTTTTTTGTGAAAAACCCGTGATAACGTCCTTACAAATTCAAAAGCTTTTTGTGTAGAGGGTTAAAAAGAACAAGTGTATTTGTGATTGCTTTGTTTGAAAAATACATACAGCTGGTAAGAGATATCCATTTCAAAATTCATCTTATATTTTTAATCTCTTCACAAAAAAAAAAACAATTACCAAGTTTGGGGAAAAAAATTCAAAATCAAACCTTGTTGAATGTCAGTTTCTACATGCTCTCATAGACTCAAATTATCTTTACAAGAAGATGACACCTACATTGAAAAAGAGGTCCCTGAATTTGAATCCCAAAACTCTTTCGTAAATCACAACCAAGGGGATAGTCTCCCAAATCTTTTCGAAAAGATAATTGATCCAATCGATAGGAACTCCACATTTCGCAATTACCTCAATGGAGGAAATAACAAAAACATTAATCATGCCAATCAAGGTCCAAAAGAAACAATTGAAGATAAGGCAAATAGAGCGGCTCAAGACATTGAATTTCTTGAGGTCATGGATAAATTAATAGAAAGAGATAAGGAAAGATATTTCCTAAACTTAGCCCAAGTAGGAGTAAAACTTCCTCATGATTATGATGTTGATCACCTTAAGAAAGACAAGGAAGATGATAATCTGATAGGTGCGATGAATAAACAATTAAAGATGTTCAAAACACAAATTGACCAAATTGATCTAAACCTAAATCATTCTCTATCGAGGCCTTGTGCCCATTTCCTTTTGACAAAAGCTTGGTTATGGCACCTTTTCCGATAAATGTGGTCTTTCCAAAATATGACAAATATATAGGTAAATTAGACCCACAAGACCACCTTAGAGAATTTTGCACTCTAAGTATCGAATTCATGCATGATACAACTTATCTAATGAGACTTTTTCCAAGAAGTTCAAGAGGTCAAGTCATCAAATGGTTCTCAAAACTTCCACAAGGGATAAAGACATTTGAGGAACTAGCCTCCACATTTGTAACCCATTATTCTTACAATATTGAGCACAAGATTACCATGCTTAACCTATACGACACTAAACAACGAGATGGTGAATCTTTCCTAGGGTTTCTTCAAAGGTGGAGAATAGTTTTCGCAATATATCCATGAAGCATACCCGAAAAGGAGAAAATGGAGATATTTATGAATAATCTAAATGTGGAGATGAATTATAGGCTCCAAATTCAATGTCCCCCTAACCTTGAAATTTTTTTCAAGAATGGGATAAAAATTAAAGATGTGTTGGTTAAGAGAGGAGAAATAAAATTATTTAGAGATAATAAACCCTATGCCAACACTAATAACAATCATAACTTATCTAATTATAACAATAATAAAGGAGCCAACAATCACAATGACAAACCAAGACTATGGTTGAAAAACAATAATAAAAATCTTGTGAATGATGGAGTTGTGGAAGCACACAACTTAAAGGCTACTCCCTTTAACTTATCAAGCGGGGTGAATTCAAGATATAATGTTAATCAAACAAAAAAAACCCCTTTCAATAATAACAATCCCAAAAACAACAATAACAATGCTAACACCAATAACAATCCCTTTAATAACTCAAATGTCTCTAAACCTAAGTCTTTCTTTTCCACATATCACAAGAGAAAATTCACCTTTTTAGGTGAACCATTGGAAAATGCTTTGAGAACTTTGGTGGCTAATAAAATCATTACCTTACCTGAATTAAGGTCATATGAACCCCAAGTCAAGCCCAATTGGTGGAATTATTCTCATCATTATGAATACCATCGTAATAAGGGACATAAAATGAATGAGTGCATGAAATTGAAACATCTTATCCAAGATATAATTGAAGATGAAATAATAAAAGTGGAAGGGCCTCAAAATAATGAACACCATACGGCTTTTAAAAACTCTTTCTTAAATCATGAAAAAGGAGAATCATCAAATACCAACCCTAACAAAAAAAGAGGTAATGAGAAAGTTAAATTTTCTCATACTTATGATAACACCATCAGTTCTCTAAGAAGTGATGAAAACACTATAAATGTAATTATGGTGAAAGAAAAGCCTAAAGAGGCGACATCTGATGTTGTAACTAGGGGGCAAGCATCAAAGATTACCTTACCAGGAAGTGCCCCAAGGATTGTCTTACCAAATCCAACCTCATCTTCATCTTCAAAACAATATAATATGGTAGATCAATTGCAAAGAACTCCAGCTCAAATCTATATTCTAGAATTACTCAAGCTTTCACCAACTCATAAGGAGATTATAGAGAAAGTGATGCAAGAGCCTCTCGAGGCCTTGGTAGTCCTGTGTCCCAAAAAACATGTTTGTATTTTTCTGTGTTGCTCAATTCCTTCTTTGACCGAGTTGGCTCAGCATTTGATCAATTTCCTTTGTTAACTGGGTTGGTCAGTTATCTCTCCGACACTTGATTATTTCCTTGGTGCTTGGTGATGCTTGTTTGACACTCGGTTATCCTTTCTTACCAAGTTGTTTGTTTTAGTTTTATGTTGAGGCTGACTTATGCAATTAATTATGGTCATAGATTTAATACTAGCATCTATCATTGGGAAGCGTGTGGACATAGATCTAGTTGTTCCTTTTGTTGATGGTGGATTTGAAGGCCGACTTGTTTGGTAGCCTCTTGTATATATTGTAATCATTGGTTGTAGTTTAGGGAGTTAGTTCTTTTGGATAGAACATAGAAGTTAGAAACTTGGAGATAGTTTCAGATCCTTGCATGTTGGAGGACTTCTTTACTTGAATTGTAATATCTAGCCTAAATTGGGAAGGGCTTACAGCTCGACATGTATGAATCAAATTGGAATGAATATATGAAAGATATCTGCATTCACTCTCTCCCTTGTGTGTTGTGCCTTTTGCATGTGATCTTTGCAAGGTGGATCTGGGTAGGGTATTCCTTTGGCCACTCTCCCCATCCTCCCTTGCATCAGGTGGTATCAGAGTGAGGTTAGATCTGGATCTAGATTTGAGGGGTTCCTTCTTGTCAAACACTAAGTTGATTTTTTGTGGGGTAGCAGATTGTGATCTAGCCTGCAATTGCATAGGGTTTCAAGATCGTTCGTGGAAGGCAATATGCAGATCCAGGATTGGCACACATGTTGAGACAACTTGTTGCTAGATTAGAAGCTATTGAAATGGCCCAATGAAGAGGTAGACATCATGAAGACGTTAGTGATGATTAAATTGAGGAAGAGCAAGTTGATGTAGAACTTGCACTAGTGATGGATCAAGGTGAGGAAATATTGTTGAAAGCTTTGACAAATTTGAAGTCTACACCACACTTTAATCCTCTTGAGTATAGTGGAAAATTGGATTCTGATGAATTGGTGGACTGGATCACTGAGATGGAAAAGTACTTTGAATATGAGAATGTTCCTGAGGAAAAAAAGGTGAAAATTGAAAGCACAAAGTTGAAGAGTCATGCATCCCTGTAGTGGGAATAGCTATAGTTGGACAGAAAGAGGAAAGGAAAAGAAAAAATTAAGGTATAGAATAAGATGGTGAATAAGTTGAAAGGAAAGTTCTTATCTTGTGATTATTAGATTAACCTAGTTAGGCGAATGCAAATTTTGAGGCAGAAAGATAGCTCAGTAAAAGAATATGCTAAGGAATTCTATAGATTAGATATTACATCTAGACATGATGAAGATGATTTGGAAAGGATTACTAGGTACCTAAATGGATTGATAGTTTCCATCCAACAAGAAATCAGCTTGGTCAAATTGGAGAACATTGAAGAATCTTATCAATTTGCATTGAAAGCCGAGGAGAAATTTAATAAGAGACATGAGAAAAGACAAAGAGGTAGAGGTGGTAGATTCCCTAGAGGAAGAGGTAGATCTCATGGTGAAAATAGTAGATCTGAACCATAAAAGACAACTCTGGATAAAGGCAAGACCAAGTGGAAAGGAGAAAGTTCACCTAGAGGAAGAAGTAATAACTACCGAGGTGGTTATAACAGAGGTGGTTTCTAAGGAACTTGTTACAATTGTGGAGAAGAAGGACATAGATCATTTGAGTGTACACATGCAAGTAAGAAGGTCAGTAGCAGTAGAAATGCTTTGGTGCAAGAAGAGTCACCGAATGAACCTGAGAAGGAAAATAATTTGATGGTAAAGAGAGCACTTTGGAGTGAAAGTAATAAGGAAGATCCGGTAAGGAAAAGTTTGTTCAAGACCAGATGTAGAGTTTCTGATGAAGTATGGAAGGTAATCTTTGACAATGGAAGCTCGGAGAACTTGGCATCTGAGGAAATGGTTACAAAGTTGCAGTTGAAAAGGTTGTAACATCTGAAGCCCTATCAAATTTCATGGATTAAGGATGAGCATATACTCTTGGTAAGTGAACAATGTTATATGAATTTGAAAATTGGAAAGTACTATGATAAGGTGTTATGTGATATCATGCCTATGGATATTTATCATATTTTCTTGGGTAGATCTTGGAAATATGATAGACATTCTATATATTATGGGATATTGCATAAATATACTATTTGGGTTGATGGCAAAAGACAAATCTTGTTACCTTTGATTGAAGAACCTGTTAATAGTGTTTGTACATCTATGAAAGTTTTCTTGATGGAAGGAAGATATTTTTTTAAGGATTTGAAGAAGAACGATGTATGTTTTCTTGTGATCCCTAACAAACTAAGAAAGAAGAGGATAGCATCCCTGAGGAGATTGATAAGTTACTCACCGAGTATAGAGAGATCATTTCTGATAATGTACCTAATGGTTTTCCACTGAAGAGAAGCATTGATCATTGCATGGATCTAATCCCTGGAGCTAGTTTAGCAAATAAGGAACCACATTGGTTGACACCTACCGAGAATCAGGAATTGAACCAATAGATTCAAGAATTATTGCAGAAAGGTTTGATCCAAGAAATTTTGAGTGCTTGTGTAGTACTTGCTATATTGGCACCTAAGAAGAATGGAGAATGGTGAATGTGTACTAATTCCAGAGCAATCAACAAGATAACAGTGAAATATAGGTTTCCTATACTGAGAATGGATGACATAATGGATAATTTGACTGTAGCAAAATATTTTACCAAAATTGATTTGAAAAGTGGGTATCATCAAATCAGAATTAGAGAAGGTGATAAATGGAAGACTACTTTTAAGACAAAAGAGGGTTTGTATGAGTGATTGGTTATACCTTTTGGTTTAACTAATGCACCAAGTACTTTTATGAGAGTGATGAATGAAGTTTTGAAGAAATTATTAGGTAAATTTTTTATTGTATATCTAGATGATATTTTTATATTAAGTAAGACCAAAGAAGAACATTTGTTGCATGTTAAACAAGTATTACAGAGGTTGAAAGAAGAAAATTTGTTGATAAATCTGAAAAAGTGTTCTTTCATGAAACAGGAGATTGTGTATTTTGAATTTGTGATTTTAGCTGATGGTTTGAAGATGGATCCTAAAAAGGTTGAAGCTATTTTGAATTGGCCTACACCTAAGAATGCTAGTGAGGTAAGATCATTTCATGGTTTGGCAAGTTTTTACCAAAAGTTCATTAGGAATTTTAGTTCAATTTGTAATGCTATGACTGAGACTATGAGAGGAGGTAAAAGAGAATTCAAGTGGACACATGGTGCTAATAAAAGTTTTAAGACTCTGAAGTAGAAGGTTATTGAATTGCCTGTGTTAGCATTGCCTGATTTCAAATAAGGTATTTCAAGTGGAATGTGATTCAAGTGGAAGTGCAATAGGAGCTCTGTTGAGTCAAGAAGGTAAACCTCTTGCTTTCTTTAAGGAAAAGTTGAATGATGTAAAAAGGAAATATTTTATGTATGATCAAGAATTCTATGCTATTGTTCAAGACCTAAAGAAATGGAGACACTATTTGATACCGAATGAATTTTTGTTGTATACTAATCATAAAGCTTTATAGTATTTGGGTAGTCAAAATAAGTTGAATCAGAGACATATGAAATAGGTTGAGTACTTGTAGAGTTATACATTTGTGATAAAACATAAGAGTGGAGTCACTAACTGAGTTGCTGATGCATTGACTAGAAGAATATATTTGATGACTGAGATGAAAATTGAAGTTCTTGGTTTTGATGACATGAGAGATTCCTATAAATTTGATCTTGATTTTTTTGAGCCATGGAAAAGGTGCAGAGCACCTATTCAAGATCAACTGAGTACTAAATGGGAAGAATATTTCATTCAAGGAGGTATTTTGTTTAAAGGTATTCAGTTGTGTATACCGATAGGATCAATGAGAACTAATTTGATAAAAGAGAAACATAGTAGTGGTTTAGCTGGACACTTTGGTGTTGATAAGACACTGAATTTACTTAAGGAAAAATACTTTTGTCCTTAGTTGTATATAGATGTTCAGGAATTTGTGAAAAGTTGTGGAATTTGTCAAGCTGCAAAAGGAGTAAGTCAGAATATTGGATTGTATACACCAATTTATATTCCTGAGAAACCTTGGATTGATATCAGTATGGATTTTGTTCTTGGCTTACCAAAGATCGTAAGAGGTAATGATTCTATATTTGTGGTTGTGGATAGATTTTCTAAAATGACACATTTTCTACCTTGTAGAAAGACATCAGATGCAGTACATATAGCAGATATTTTCTTTAAGGAAATTGTTAGATTGCATGGATTACCAAGCAGTATCATCTTTGACTAAGACAGTAAATTTGTTGGATACTTTTGGCAGATCCTTTGGAGAAAGTTTGGCACCGAGTTGAAATATAGTTCTACATTTCACCCATAGACTGATGGACAGATAGAAGTTGTGAATAGAAGCTTGGGTAACATGTTGAGATGTTTAGTTGGAGACACACCAAGTAATTGGGATTCTATGTTGGCACAAGTAGAGTTTGCATACAATAATTTAGTGAATAGGAGTACTGGAAAAACACCTTTTGAGATTGTAAATGGCATGCAATCGAGAGGTATATCAGATTTGAGGGGTATATTGCGGATGAAGGAAAGAGAAGTGCTAAAGGAGTAAAATTTGCTAAGTACATGAAGACATTACATGAAGATGTTAAACATAAGTTGGAGAAGAGTAATCAGAAATACAAAGATAGAGCTAACAGATCTAGAAGACATAAGACTTTTGCAGTTGGTGATGAAGTAATGGTTCATTTGAAGAAAGGTAGATTTCCTTTTGGAACATTTTAGAAGCTGAAAATGAAGAAGTCTAGTCCTTGCAAGATTTTGAAGAAATTTGACAGTGGAAATGCTTATGAGATTGAGTTACCTGATGAGATAGATATATCACCTATATTCAACATTGCTAATTTATATGATTACCATGAGTCAGATGAAGAAATGATAGTATCGAAGGATTATCCTAAGAAATAGATAGAAGAAGTTGAGAAAATTTTGGAACAAAGAGTTGGCAGAAATACAAGGGGAAAATAGTATATGGAATATCTGGTAAAGTGGAAGAATAGTCCAATTGAAGATAGCTCTTGGATTTCAATATTTGAGTTGGATTAAGCTTAGATTGTACCTACTTCATGATTTGGAGAATCATTTCTAATAACCCCAAGTGTCTGATGCAGGTGCATTTCGGGTCCTTGGAAATCCTATGTCCCCAAAAACATGTTTGTATTTTCATGTGTTTCTCAGTTCCTACTTTGACCGAGTTGGCTTGGTAGTTAATCAATTTATTTTGTTAACCCAGTTGGTCAGTTATCTCTCTAGCACTTGGTTATTTCCCTGGCACTCGATGATGCTTGTTTGATGCTTGGTTATTCTTTCTTACCAAGTTGTTTGTCTTAGTTTTCTATTAAGGCCAACTTGTGCAATTAATTATGGTCATCGATTTAATGCCGGTATCTATCATTGGGAACTATGTGGACCTAGACCTGGTCATTCCTTTCATTGATGGTGGATCTAAAGGCCGACTTGTTCGATAACCTCTTGTATATATTGTAATCTATGGTTGTAGTTTAGGGAGTTAGTTTTTTTGGATAGAACATAGAAGTTATAAATTTGGAGATAGTTTTAGATCCTCACATGTTGGAGGACTTATGTACTCAAATTGTAATATCTAGCCTAAACTAGGAAGGCCTTACAGCCTGGCATGTATGAATCAAATTGGAATAAATATATGAAAGATATATGCATTCTCTCTCTCACTTGTGTGTTGTGGCTTCCACGTGTGATCTCTGCAAGGTGGATTTGGCTAGGGTGTGCCTTTGGCCCCTCTCCCCATCCTCCCTTGCATCAGAAATCCTTAGTGGAGACCAATGTGCCTCTAAATTTAGATGCAAATAAATTTAAAAACATGGTAGGTCATCTTGTTGCACCTCATTGTCTATCCTTTTCAGAACAAGATGATATGTCTCTAAACCACCTACAAAATCTACCCTTGTATATAGAGGTCCTAATCCACAAACATAGAGTGAAAAGAGTCCTCATTGATGGGGGAGACGGCTTGAATATTTTTACCTTAAACTTGGTTAAAGCCTTAGGATTTTATGAGGAGGCTATTAAACCAAAGAAAAAAATAACCATAAAAGCCCATGATGATGAAGAAAGAGATTTTAAAGGTGTCATATTACTTCCCATCAGAGTTGGTCCAATGCAAAAGGAGACCATTTTCCAAGTCCTTGACCTAAAATTGACTTACAATATCTTATTAGGAAGGTTGTGGATCCATGAAATGCAAGTTGTACCTTCAATCTATCATCAATGTCTCAAATTTCCCTACCTAGGACAAGAAGTCATGGTAAGAGGGGATTTGAACCCCTTTTAATATTGTAATAACATGAAGCCTATTAATGACTCCTTAGTCCAACTTAATGCAGAAGGGTCTATTTTCCAAATAATAGAGCAAGGACAAAGTTCAGAAGATCTTCCATCTTTGAAAGGAAAAGAAAAAGAAGAAGAAGATTTTTTTGTTGAAAATAATCTAAGTCCTACTAACCTAACAACATCAACAAAAGGAAAAGAGAAGGTTAGTGAGGAAAGTGATCCTGAGAAATAAAAAGAAGACCAAGTAAGATCCATTCAAATTCATTCCAAAGATGTCCATTATCAAAAAAGGGATCATATGATGAAGAATTTTGAAAATCAATGTCAAATCAAATAAAAGGGGGTAGGTGAATGATGGATCTACCCTTATCTACAAAATCACATGGAAGACCATATAATCTACCTCATAAATATACTGATCACTTTGAGAGGGAAAGCACTTCTTCATCCATAGATGAGGAAGATAATTAAATCTTAAATTGGTTATATAAAGATGAGGAATCAAGTGCACATGAAAAGTGCATTAAAAATATAAGCATTCCCACTCACCAATATGGAAAGGGATTTCACATAATGTAGAAAATAGGATACAAATGGAAAGGACCTTTAGGGATAAGAAATGAAGAACTAATAGAACCTATCAAGATGTCATGGAGATATATAGAAAAGACTGGATTGGGGTACCTAGTACAGGGGTACACTCAAAAGAAGTATCCTTTGGTTTATGACCAAATCTTACAACTAGGTTCCCAAAGTGATGAAGATTCAAAAAATTGGGAATGGGACTCATTATCAAGTGAGTCAAGTCATGATAAAGAAATTGATGCCATCCATACATAGCTCCTAGCAAGGGAAAAGAACAATTCTCAGAATAAAATCAAAATTAGGCTTCAAGTTCTAGCCAAGAGGTCTTAGATAATGTGCCAAGTCAAGAAATTGAAATAAATTAATGGGTAGGAGAACCTTAGGTACCATCATGGAGACCTACTATAGAGGAATCTAGCCCTAGGTTTAATTCAAGAGATTTTTATCCAACTGAAACCCTAGAATATTTTAGTGAGGAAGATTTTGACCCTAGTTCTCTAGAACATCTCGAAGAGGCACATATCATAGACTTAAGTGATACGATGTTTGAACCTTCAAATGAGGTCATGTCCTTAAACCCTATTGAACCAAACTAAACCATTGATCCTTTGACCCTTATCTATCCCAAATTAATTGAATGGGATTTCATTGAACCTACCATCCTCCCTACATTCTTGAATGATAACTTGGTATCCCAATACCTTAATGCGGTTGAGCCTTCTTCTACCATGGAATATCAGGAATAAGTGACAAAGGGGAGTATTTAACCTTTTAGTTCAGAAAAAGGTGAAAAAATTTAAAAAAATAAAATATGGAAAGAATTTATTGTTGAAAAACACATTGTGGCAACATTAAATAAAAAAAAAGAAGAAATAAAGAATGTTTATGAAGGTGAAAACCCAATAGAGGCACCTAAGGAAGAAAGGTTGGATACTTTTCCCAAGAACTATGAGGAAAGATCACCTTGTTGGAGATTTGCCAGCAAGCCAGTGTTGACTATATGTTTGTCAGTGATGACAACATATGGTAAGTATCATGCGTGGAAAAATTATGCAATAAGATTTGAGTATATGTAGCATGGATATGTTATCAGCATGATATCATGGATGTAGAGGTTAATTGTTAGTATAGATAGTTATGTAGCAGCTTGTGTCAACAGTGTTCCTGACAGAGTTACATGCAATGTTCTATGAGTGATTGTCCGTACAATTATCATGGAGCCTTGTGCGTTTGAATATGTGATGGATGTTGGAAATTTGGATGAGTGTGTTACATAGATGTTGTCATTATGGAAACATATGATCCACATGAAGATCACACAAGTCAGAGAGAAAGTTTGACAGAGCACATTGCAAATTTGTCTAAGTGTGAGACAGTATCTTTACCAGTGAACCCGGACATAGTTTTTTTTTGCAACATTGATTGTAGTAAGTTCATTACTTATGCACTTGAACATAGACTCTATGATGTCAAATGAACACCCATCTTAGAGTGCAAGTCAATATGACATGTACGGAAGAAGTTATGACAGTTTTACCGAAGACAGTGTCAAGCCGACAAGACAGAACTAGTAAAGAGTTAAAGGATTATTTTTTTTATCAAAATAATGACTTAACAATATAAAGGGATGACATCCTAGATGTTAACTCTTGGATAAATCTATTGGTATAAATGTAATTGTAATTGTAATTATAGAAAGAACACAATAGTGTGGACAAGTGATATGATGCGAAATATATGAAGCATATGTAATAGCGATAATGAAAGAGAAACAAAGAGATATTGATGCAAGAAGTATAAGGTTATGTACCTTACCCTATTTTTGTAATCAGTGTATATTGTACATTACTTTTTTGGGCAGTGGACTCATCTGGTAATCACATTTTGTACTACCAACTCCTAACAGGGTTGAGGCTTCTAACAAGGCCTATAGTCCCTTAATCAGGATGGATAAACTATGTGCTTGTAATAGACTCCTAACATGCTCAACATTCTTAAAAAGATACTTTTGATTAGTGGATCTTTGTCGGTACCATCCCCACCGGGGTTTTCCCTTGGCCAGGGTTTCCTCGAGAACAAATCATGTGTTATGAGTTCTTTATTGTTATGCATGTTGTTTAGCTTCTTATGTTATGCATGTATAAAGATAATCTGTTATATCCATAATTGGGCAAAAGATAAAGTTTATAGAATATTGATTCACCCCCCCTCTCAGTATTCCCTATTTCTAACAAATGGTATCAGTTTTTAGTTACTCAGAGAAGAATCATTCAAGGAAAGCCTAGTAGCTTGAGTAAGATCTCTATGGATATGGATCAACTACAAAAGAATCTTGAAGAAGCTCTTGAATAGATTGACTTGCTTACTATTGAAAAAGATACTTTGAAAAGAAAGTATGATGATGCAAAGAACCTCATTGAGAAACAGAAAAACAAATTGGAAGATCTGAGAGCTGAAAAGGAATCTGAAGTTTTTATTGAAGATTAAGATGACAATTTAGAAAAAGCAAATGAGATCCTTAAGCATGAACTGAAGATAGAAAATTTGAAGCTTAGTTTGAAAGATGGAAATGGCAAGAATGAAGCAAATCTGAAATCTGAGAATGAAAGTCTAAAGACTGAAAATGAAGGACTAAAATCTAAACTTTGTAAAGTAACATCTAAACTTGTGAAATACAATAAGATTGTGAAAGGTGAACTGACTCAATCCAAACAACAACTTGAAAGGCTATATTCAACTAGTGAGAAGATTGATGAACAAATATCTTATCAAAAACCATTCTATGATAAGACTGGTCTTGGATTCAACACTTTTAAAGAAAATGATGAAAGCAAGGAACCAGATCTGAAAATATCTAAAAGCATAGATGAGAAGAAGTCTGATGAGATCAACAAATTTGAAGATACACCAAAGCAAGAGGAATCACCCAAAGGTATGTAAAGAGAATTCAAAGGTCGATGTTTTTCTTGTAATACTATTGGACAAATGAAGAGAGATTGCATAGGTAAGCAATTTAAACCTCTTAATGGTTATTGTTACAATTGTCATGGTTTTGGACATAGAGCTATTGAATGTAGGAAACCTAAATTTATTGAGAATAATGATGGTAGTAGAATGTTTAGGAATACTAACAATGCAGATAAGAAACCTATAGAAGATATGAATAGAAGAAATGGAGTAATATGTTATAGATGCAACAAGGTTGGACACATTGGTAGAAACTATAGATCACAACTCAATTAACCTAGACCAAGATATGGAAATAATAGAATTGTTTGTCAGATATGAAACAAGATTGGACATACAACAAGGTTTTGCAGAATGAACAATAGAGTTTTTCATCCTAATCCTTATCCCAGAAATCATGCAAGAAGAAATGAAGATGCAAGTAACAGTCAAAAAGGATGATGTAGTAATTTAGATGAAGTGAAGTTTATCAAAAGCACAAATCAAGGAGACATATTCAACATTGAAGGTAATCAGGAAGGTGAAGTATTGAAAGGTAAGAATGAACCTTTACCTAACCTATCTCAAAGTACTTAAATTATGAAAATTGCAGTAGAATAGGAACTTAGATTAGTGTAGAAGTAGATATATGATGAATTGAGTTTTGCGTAGTTAATGCAAGGTAGTTTATGATTTTCTAATGCTATGGTTAAGAGAGAAAAGAAAAATATTATGTTTTGCAAGATCGCAAGAAGTTTTAAGTTTTGCAAGTTAGCAGAAATAACTTTTTGGAAAGAAGCGGCAAAAGAATTGAATGCAATGTCAGATCTAAGTGAGATTGAATTAATAAAAGGTTATGATAGGTGTTATTTGATCATCAAAGTGAATTCAAGTGTCAAGGAGATCAAAGAGTAGTGATTGGAAGCATTTTGCAAGGATTTAGAGAAGAATTTTGTGTCGAATCTACGCAAGCCCTAAAATCATGAAATAAAGGTATTTTACTTGATAGATCTTTGAATCAATAAAGGTATTTGAAGAAATCATGGATGTTTCTTTAATACACAATGTCAGAGATAAGAATAGACCTAAATTGAAAAGGGAACCAGTAGAACCCTTGGAAGATGACCCTAGGTTTGCATTATCATCCATACCAGACGGAGTTTTACACTTAGAGAATGTCAGAAGTTATCTTGGATGCAAAATAGAGACAGTGAGTGATAGTGATTTCACAAATGAATATCAAAAGATTTACAATCAGGACATGACACTGAAACAAGGTTTTGAATATTTGGAACATAATGAAATTGTTAAGTATGGATTACAATATGAATTTTATAATGAAGAATGCACTAAGATTATCTTGAGAAGAATTCATAATGGAAAGTTTTGGCTAGAAGATAGAGTGATAGATATTACAGCAAATTTGATTCATGAAGTCATTGGATTATCTAAAACTAGAGCTATTCCTTTAAATGAGAAAAACATGAGGAAAATAGTCATTGATAACACAAACTCATCCTATAATGGTAGAGGAATTGTTATTAATAAGATCAAACAACATGATGTGAGATACTTATGCAAGATCCTAACTACTAAGTTTTGTGAAAATTCAAGAGAGGATGACATGGAATCTGGAATGGTACATGCAGCCTATCTAATGTGTGTTGACAGGGTACAAGTTGATATGTGTGAAATTCTAAGAATTCAATTGTTTGAGAACTTGGAGAAGATTAAGAAAACTAAGTATACACAGTTTAGGTTCTCATCCCTAATCACTTATATGTTTTTTCATCTTTTGAGGAGATTTCCTTACACCATAGGAAATGATTGGAATGATGGACAAAATAAAATGGAAAGGATTAATCAAGTGTACAGAAGACATGTTATTGACAGTGTAAATGAGAGTGTAGTACTAGTTATTAAGACATTTCAAAATATTATGTCTAGCAGATCAAGGATCCCTAAGTCTCTTGTTGAAAAATATAAAGATGATATATGTTTTATGGTGGATACTAACTTTACCTATATTGAAGCAGTGAAGCCTAGAATAGAGTTCATAGACCCTCTTGTCTATGAGATATTTGAGGTAGAGACTGAAGAGTATGTTAGCAAGTTACTTAAGTGTAAGTTGGACACTCAGTGTAACAGGTTTGGAACCTTTGAGGAGAACTTCAACTCTGCAAAGATCCTAATTGAAGAGAAGTAGTCTAAGAAGAGAGTTGAGTGCACCATAAAGACAATCCTAAAAGATACAGGGATGACAGAGTGTGATTTTTTGGTAGCAAAGAAAATAGCAGCAACATTCATAGAGAGTGGACAAAAAGAAGTTTTTTCTATCCCTCCTTTATCATCAATTGTAGTACAATAGGAAGAACCAAAAGTGAAGGTGAAAGTGGAAGTAATTGAGAAGGATATAGAAGCAAAGATGTCTACTAGATCCACTTCCTCCACACCTAGAAAAAGAGTAAAGGAAAGTGCTACTGGACTAGGAAAGAGACATAAAACTTTAGTGCAACTAGTTCCAAGAAAGATTGCACAAATAAAAGATGATGTCACTACTAAGAAGAAATCTTGGAAACCCAAAGTTGAAAAGCTTAATGAGTAGATCATTGAGAATGGAGACTTTACAAGAATGAACAAGTACTATGATCTTTATGATTATAAAGACAAACTTAATCTAGAGAATGCAGTTGTGAAGCATATTATTTTGGCTGACAAGAAGTTTGATACAATTCAGGGATAGATACCTAATGATTTATATAAAAAACTTGTAAATAGGAAGAAGAGAACAATAGAGGAGGATACAGCTATCAGAGAAAAGCTTGTGAAGAAGCTTTGTGAAATAAGAGATGGAACACATTTCAATCAGATCATGAAAGCCTTAAGCACCCATCTAAGAACCAAAAGGAGAACTATTCAGATTATGGGAGGAAGATATGAAGAAATCAATTCAGAGATAGAAAAAGCTATTATCAAGGTTATGTCAGAAAATGTTGGAGAATCATCAGTTTCAGTAGAGCAAGCAGGTGAGAAAGAACAAGAGGACATTCCCTCTCCTCTAGCCATTAATATTGAAGATGAAACAATGAATGTAGAAGGTACAAAAATCACCTTGGATACTGATGAAAATGTATTCAAGAATTTGGAGAACATTGTTGACAATTCGGCCTTTGAAGAACATGAAGCTACAAAAGAAGAAGAGATGATAGAGACTAGAGTTGTAGAACCACCAGTAATAGAGGAACAAGTTCTCATTCCCACCAAAGAAGATATCAGTCTTACTCTTGAGACTGGAAAGAAGACTCAAATTGGATCTATGATTGAGCAATTGGGAAAGGAAGTAGATGATGATGATCAGTTGGAATTGATCACATCCTTGAATAAAATCATTGGCAAGAATAAGAAAGTGAAGAGTCTTGAAGGGTGTCTGAAGGAACTAACTGAGAAGTTACAAAGCACTGTAACTACATAAATTATAGAAGCAGACCCTATGGAGAAAGAAAAGAAGGTAATGAGCACCTTTGACAATGAATTCACAAACTTGTTTGATATTGCAAAAGTGAAAGCACAAGTAGCCTATGATGCTAGAATGCTTTTGAACATCAGTCAGAACATCAGGAATGATATCAACACTCTTGATATCTATATTAAGGATTTGAGGAAGCATTTGGAAACAAGTAAATCTTTGTACATGTAGTGTACAAAATCAAAGACCTTGACAGTAGAAGAAGATCAAAAGATAAAGTTGAAGGAAGCATAAATTTTGAATGAAACAAACCTTCTGTCTAGCCCCAATGTGAAGGTATGTGATGTTGAAAAGAAAGTTCGGAAGCTATATGATGAAATTAGAATTGTGCAAGATGAGAGAGACATGAAATTGAAAAGATTCACTCTTTTGAGAGAGCATACTTCTATGAAGTTAAGCATTATTGAAGAGTAGTTGGAAGAATGTCTTTCAGCTAAGACATCTTTTTAGAAGTTTAACTTTGAAAACCTCTAAGCATGTGAAATAGCATCTTATGCACTGAGCACATTACTTAATGGGGAAGATTCCATTAAGAAATCATGGGAGAAGGAGATAGAAGCCATGAAGAAAGATTTTGCAGATTGTGTTGCAAGCCTACCAGCTTTGCAATAATTGAATTGAGGTATAATCTTTTTTGAGATACAATTTTGTAACCCTCCCTACCTTTATTTTGTCATTATTGTCAAAGAGGGAGAGATATAGAGAAGAAAATTGATAGTATATGATAAGGATTGATCCTCTTAGGGGGAGTAGTATATTAGAGAATATTTTTTTTCAAGAGTTATAAGGATAGTATATATTTTATACTATGGCCATAATTTTGAGATTTTGAGTTGTACACTTAGCCAGTTTTCTCGTATGTTGCCACCAATGACAAAGGGGGAGATTGTTGGCAATTTGGCTGAGTTGATTACATAGATGTTGAAATTATGGAAACATATGATCCACATGAAGATTGCACAGGTCAGAGATCAAGTATGACAGAGCGCATTGCAAATTTGTCTAAGTGTGAGACATTTTTACCAGTGAACCTGGACACAATTTTTTTTGGCGACATTGATTGGAGTAAGTTCAGTGCTTGCACACTTGAACATAGACTCTATGATGTGTAATGAACACCCATCTCAGAGCACAAGTCAGTATGACATGTATGGAAGAAGTTATGACAGTTTTACCAAAGATAGTGTCAAGCCGACAGGACAGAATATGAAGACAGAACTAGTAAAGAGTTTAAGGGATTATTTTTTTTATGAAAATAATGACTTAACAATATAAAGGGATGACATCCTAGATGTTAAATCTTGGATAAAGCTATTGGTATAAATGTAATTGTAATTATAATTGTAATTGTAATTATAGAAAGAACACAATAGTGTGGACAAGTGATATGATGTGAAATATATGAAGCATATGTAATAGCGATAGTGAAAGAGCGGTGAAGAGATATTGATGCAAGCAGTATAAGGTTATGTACCTTAACCTATTTTTGTAATTAGTGTATATTATACATTACTTTTTTGGGTAGTGGGCTCATCTGGTAATCACATTTTGTACTACCAACTCCTAACAGGGTTGAGGCTTCTAACAAGGCCTATAGTCCCTTAATTAGGACTGATACACTATATGCTTGTAATAGACTCCTAACAAGGTCAACATCCTTAACAAGATACTTTTGATTAGTGGATCTATATGGGTACCATCCCCACCAAGGTTTTCCCTTGTCCAAGGTTTCCTCGAGAACAAATCATGTGTTATGAGTTCTTTATTGTTATGCATGTTGTTTAGCTTCTTATGTTATGCATGTATAAAGATAATCTATTATATCCATAATTGGGCAAAAGATAAAGTTTTTAGAATAATAATTCACCCCCCCTCTCATTATTCCCTATTTCTAACAATGGAGACATGTTATTATTGTTACATTCATGGATGCAGAGTTTGATGTGTAGTAGAAGTGAAGTTATATAGTCACTATTCACCAATTGCAGTTTCTTGTGTTTATCCAGAAGAGTCGACAGAGATTATATTGGTATAGGAGTTGCACCTATCATTTTGGTATGTGTGCTTGGATTAGTGATTGGAGAAGAGTTAAGAATGTTTGGTTAAGAGCGCATGATGTAATTTATCTTGAGGAGAAAGTATAAGTTAATTTGGTAGAGCCAACAGTGTGTAGTGTGCGTCTACACTTATTGATTTGGACAAGTCCTGGTTTGTGTTCCGTACTTAGTAGAGCCAACTAAGATGTTATTGGACAGTGTTATTGTTTCTCTAATATGATTTCAAGATGGTTTTAATAGGCTGATTTGATTATATCATTTAGAGGAAAGATACTTATAGTCGGTCATTTTTTATACCTAGTAGTATGGCATGGAGATGAAAGATTAGAGCAGAGAAGAGAGTGTGAAGTATTGTACCATCAAGAAGAGGTCTATGTGATAGAGAAGATAGTGTGTTCTATTCATTGGAACTAATCAAGATAGTAGGTCTACCTTGTAGTTCACCAAGATCCAGATATAGTGTGTATCTATTATTTAGAAGGTTGCAGCCTTCACCCTTTTGAGCAGTGATCTCTTGGACAGTGTGTGCTCACCCCTAACAGGGTCAATCATAAAAGATTCCTAACAAGTTTTGACCTTTGACTAGGTCACTGTACTAAAAGCATTGTAAAGATCAACTCCTAACAGGGTTGTAAGATCTTCTAACAAGGATCATTATACACTACTTTAGTTTATTAGTGGGTGTCAATTCCCACTGAGGTTTTTACCTATTTGGGTTTCCCCATAACCAAATTATTGGTGTTGTGTTCAAGTGTTATTTCATTATGTTTATGCTTAAATTTTAAGTATACTTAATTGGATAAAGAATTGAAACTTGTAGATAACTGATTCACCCCCCCCCCCCCCTCTCAGTTATCTCTTGGGACTATTCCAAACAATGGGTATTAGATCCAAGTGCCTTGGAGAGAAATTTTAATAGCTTGAGGTTGATTAGATGGCATTCTTTAGAAAAGACAGTCCTAAGTTTCATGGAGAGAACTATCTTGATTGGAAGAACAAAATGGTGACACATTTGCAGTGCATTGCTTTTGAAGTTTTTGAAGTGGCTATCAAAGAAGTTAAGATCCACTCTCTAGCATATCTTGCAAAGAAAGATGCTACTAGAAAGAAAAATGATTTGTTCCATCAAAATGCAATAGCCAAGGAAGCCCTTATCAACATCTTATCTGATAGTGATTTTTCAGAGATAAAGAAAGTAGACACAGCTTACAAGATATGGAAGCACCTAGAAGACATGTTTGAAGGAGATACATAAGAAATGAATGCTCACAAAAAGATATGGAAGAAAAGATACAATGCATTAGAGATGCTACCTAAAGAAGACATCAAAGCTTACAACAAAAGGATTAATGAAGCAGTTCTTGGAATCAAGAACAATGGTGGAGAGATCTCAGAGGAAGACATTATGGATAAGTTGATGACTACTCTTATAGCAGAGTATGAAAACAAGATTAGCATCCTTGATGAGACCATGTAGCTTACAACAAATTTCAAGAGAGAGACCTTGATTAGAAAAATTTTAGCTTTTGAGATTTTAAAATTGAAGACAGAGCCTAAAAGTGAGACAGCCTTCAAAGCATAAGTCCATGGTAAGAAATCTTCAAACACTTGTGGTAATTTTGATGATGAAGATGAAGATAAAGAGATAGATGATATTATTACTATGATTGCTAAGAAATAAAGAAAAAGAAAAATAAATTATGAAGGTCAGTTACCATATGTTTCTCATGTAATAAGATTGGTCACTTTGCATCTAAGTGTCCTACAAGAGTTAATAAATTCAGAACTAACTACAAGCCTAAGTATACAAAAGAATGTTACTATGTTGGTGATGGAGTTTATGATGATGATTCAGTTGAAGATGAAATTGGATTCATTTCTATTATGGAGAAGATGTTTGATGAGAAAAAGGAACAAGATCTAGCATTGATTTCACAAGAATACATAAGGAAAGATTGGATTATAGATAGCGGTTGTTCACATCACATGACAAGTGATAAAGATAGATTTGTTCATCTAGAAAAATACAAAGGTGGCATGGTTAGATTTGGAGATAACACTCCTAAACCTATCATTGGTAGAGGAGTTATACAATTGGATGGAAAGAACAACACTGATGATGTTCTTTATGTAGATGGTTTGCAACACAACCTTCTTACTATTAGGCAGTTGCTTGACAAAGGTTATCAGTTGGAGTTCAAAGAAAACAAGTGCATCATTAACAACAAGGATGGTGTAATGATTGCATCAGGTTTAAACACTAAAGGTAATATTTTTTAGCTTAATTAAGAAGCAAGTTGTTTTGTTGCTAAAGTAGATGATAGTTGGCTATGGCATAAAAGACTATGTCATATCAATTTTGATAACATAGTAAAGATAAAAAATGCAAAGGTAGTAAGAGATCTACCTAGCATAGCAAAGCCAATTGATACTATTTGTAGGGTGTTGGTGTTTCAAAATAGCTTATGCTCTTAGGCTACCAATATACCCTCAAAAAAATTTTAGGAGTGGTTAGTTCCAAAATTACAGAAGGATCTTAGGGTAATTGGACCAACTGTAGGGACAAGACTGCCCTCTTCACTTCTGGCTCTGCAAAACCAAGGCAGATGCACCTAACCCGATGAAATCTATATATTACACACCAAAGTCTAGGCTCATATGACAAATGATAGCAAGAAAGTACTAAATGCAAATCTTACATTCATTGACTATCCATTGCTATGGGGTAACAAACTACACAACCAAAGATTTAAAACTTAAAATGGATCTTGATTTCAAGATTTGGATTGCAAAAGCTTCAATCAGTTATGTTAACAAGAGATTTACTCATTTAGGCTAGTGCCTCATCCATTGGCCAAGATCTCTTAGACATAAAAGATATACAAATCAGAGAATGTTTGAGATTCATAGCCATAAATACATTTACCATGATCCTTACTGCTTACAAAGAATCCTTATGTAGACAAGGGTAAACTCACATCCCATCTAGAGCATCATTTAATCCAATCCCAAATCAGAACTCAAGAATGAAGATACATACATAAAACAATATGTAACAAACTAGAAAACTCAAAGCCTACCTTACTTGACATAGAGGAGAGAGAAGAATCATATATTTGTATTAAGTATAATGAATCCTTTCTATGCATACAATCGGTCACAACAAATCATCCTTGCAAAATATAGCTTAGACCTGCAACTTTTATCTCTCATAAACAAAACACTGAAACAAAATTCTTACAGTCCTAATTGAGAATAGGGCTCACCAAGCAAGAGATCATGAACACATAACTCCCAATGCCTTTGAATGATCATGAAAAATCCTTTCATCTCAAGAATTGCAACAAGAAAAATATGATCATTCAAAGCAACAATTCAAAATCACCTAACTCAAATGAATAATAAAAGCAAACAAGACAAGCACCAAGTGCAAGGCTGGAGAGATAAAAAATCATCAAACTCTGTAGCCAAGCCAGTCACGTACCAGCCTCAAGGACAAAATCATCACAAAGCCCCATTAATTATGGCTGCAACAGAGAAACCCAAGGATGTAAAATCATGCTAGAACAACTACCAGGATCACCTTCATAAATTCTCACCTAAAACCAAGCTGGAAATGACCAAAAATGGTCCTACAATATGGCTCTTTCGACGCATTGTCTCCTAACCCTACAGAAAAAACCCTCAAAACATTTGAAAATTTACGGCAACGGATACTTGATCTTCATTTAAAACATAGTTTTCGATCCAATTTCTTCCTGGCAGATCGAGCGGCTCGCAATTATCCTTCAATAGTCAAAAAATCCTTTAAAAATCCATTGCCACCTCATTAATCCCTCGACCAATGAAAATAAGCATGTCGGCAATGAATCGGCAAGCCTGGACCCACTCCGCATAAGCTTTAGATTGGATGGTGGTCTTATAATCTTATAGCTCTGATAGATCCTATGAGATCTTATGCCATCCATTAGATCATCTATATTGGCATCTCACTTGAATCTTTTGGGCCCACTAACACATCCTTATCCCTTTCCAGCTTGGCCAATCAAACCAAAACACCTCAGCAACACAGTGGCAGATGATCCCACTTGTTCTCAGCAAACACTTAACCTTTTGTCCATTTGGAAAATATGTGACCAAAGGAAAACTTTAAGTCACGTAATGCTTTCTTTAACTATGGTCTAGTCAAATGATTTAGAAAACAAAGCATTTCGCTGAATCGCTGAGTCTTTTCTTAACCCCCGGTTGTATTTCACGAATGCATGAAAAACCTTTATTTGCCAGTTTGCTAAATCATTTAGAACCCCACCAAATATTAAAATACTTCATAGCCTTGGGCCCGCTAAGTTCCACCTGTCAACCATTTCTTTGCTACTACTACTCAGTCACCTCTGACACAAGACCCACTGAGAAAAAATCCATCGGCATCTAATCAGATGATGGGTGCAAGATCGCATGGGGAAAGAATATTCCACATGAACATGCACCAACCATTGATCAAAATCTCTGACATCAGTTTCCTCTAACAAGTTCCAACTCATTATCATGTGGACCAATTAAAAACTGCCAACTACGTACATGTAGCAGTGGACCCACTTCATTGAAAAGCTATGTCATAAAGGAGAATCAATGGTCATCATAAGATCGCATGCCTCTGACACACTCTATAAGAACATACGCCCACCGTTAGATTGAAAGTAACATGCTGCTAGGCTCACAGACCACGCAAACACATGACCAAAGGAAAGACAAACCGCCACACCGGGTCGCAAATAGTTAAGGGCTAAGCCACAGGGAACAGGAGAATACACAACCACTGCAGTCGTGTAAATGCTGAAAAGAAAAGCTAACCATCGAAAGACTACATGAACAAGTGACTGACTGGGAAGGATAAAGCGCATGTGCATTTTAAAACATAAGTAGCCCAAATGGTAACACAAGAAAAGAACAAGGCCAAGGAAAACTAGGGTTTTGGATTTTTGAAGGCAGACAAACAGATTTTTACCCTAGCACTTAGGGTTTCTGCAAAATTTGACCAAACTTGAACCCTAAAGATATGAAAGTTATGCAGAGGGATTCAACACAAAGACCAGGAAGACACAAAAACTTCAAAAAAATTTTTGGGGGGGACAGGAAAAACAAAGAATACTACCAACAGTGGCTCATGCTTGGGGACATGTATCTCCTACAGATACAATGAGAAACCAGAAACTCCTAGAAGAGCAGACCAAATCAAAACTTTGACCCAAAAAACAACACGACTATATAGAGGAAAACCTAAACTACTGCTCATGGAAAAGATACTTCAGGAGAAGTAAAACTTTAGGAATTGTCCATGAACAGGCATTTCCAAAGTACCACCAGTTAAATCCTTTAGGACTTAAGAATTTGTTCCCCATTTTCTTTCAATAAGATAAGGGCCCAACCAGATAGGATCAAACTTCCCATGCTTTCCTTTATCTTCTAATCTTGCATTCCACATTAGGACAAGATCATCTACTTCAAAACTTCTCTGGGTAGCCCTTTTATCAAATAGATTCTTACATTGCCCCTGCAATCTTTCATTTATTTCATGTGCATCCCTCCTTAGCTCATCCAACTGGATCAACTCATCCATTCTTACCCTCATTTCATCATCTAAACCTTCATCATATGCCTGGAGAAACTTATACATCTGCAATAGATTATTTTGAGGAAATCTAGCATTTATCCCATACACTAAATCAAATGGAGCACAACCTATGGCCTTCTTTACAGTTACCCTGTCAGCCCATAATGCCAACCATAACTTAGAGTCCCAAGCTTTCTTATTTTTATCCAATACTCTCTTGAGAATCTTAATTAGACTTTTGTTACTAGACTCAGCTTGGCCATTTCCCTGTGGATGATATGGGGAAGAGAATGAAATGTGTATCCCATACTTCTTGCAAAAATCATTAAATTCTTGTGATCTAAAACACATTGCATTATCAACCACAATTACCTCTGGGCAACCAAATCTGGTAAGAATATTTTGCATTACAAAATCTGTCACAACTTTGCTAGTAGCCTTTCTAGTAGGGATAGCTTCAACCCACTTGGTAAAATAGTATGTTGCCACCAGTTTATAAGAATGTCCACCACTAGACTTATTTGGAATCTCTCCAATAAAATCTCTACCCCACTTCTGGAAAAGAACTTGAACTGTAACAGGCTTGAGTGGAAAATTCCCATTAAATTTTAACTTACCAGCAAATCTCTGGCATGCATCACATTTTCTTACAAACTGATATGCATCTTTAAAAATTGTAGGCCACCAGAATCTAGACCTAAGAATCTTGTGAGCTATGGTCTTTGCCATATAGTACCCTCCACAAACACCTTGGTGCATTTCATCTAACAAGGCTTTGGATCTCTCATGGTCTAAGCATTTTAGTAACACTCCTTCATTGCTTCTCCACCACAATTTACCATGTATAATACCATACCTTGCAGATTGCAACTTGACAGTTCTCTTTTTGTTTTCATCCATTTCAGGGGGAAGGACCAATTTTTTCAAGTAACCAATAACATCCTTGTACCAGTCACAGTAATCCATATCACAAATATATGGCCTTTGTTTTTCTTCTAACATATTCACATGATTGGCAACTAAGTTGCTCTGTGCCATTAACTTTGCAAGGCCTAAGCCTCTTATCAACTTTGTAACCTAAATATCAATGTTAAATTCTTGAATCCTATTGATCCATCTACATCTTTTCCCTAAAACCTCTTGTTGTACCAATATATCCTTAACTGCAGCACTAGGAACATAAGCAACCACCTTAGCTCCTACAAGGTAACATCTAAAAACCTTGACTGCTTTGACCAGGGCATAAGCCTACTTCTCAATAATGTCATATTTCAGTTTTGCTACTTGTAGGTATTTTCTAAAACATGATATGGGTTGTTCATATCCATCTGAATTCTCCTATAATAAAATTGCTGCAACTGTATGACAAGAGGCAAAAGAAAAAATCTACATGGGCTTACCATAATCAGGTGTTCTTAAAACTAGAGCATCTTTGATGGGTTTTTTAATACTTCTGAAAGATTCATCTACTTCTTCATTGCATTCAACCTTTGCCTCTTTTTTCAACATTCTAGAGATGGGGATATTGATTTTTGCAAAATTTGTAACAAATCTCCTTAGAAAGTTGACCTGCCCAAAAAAGGATTGTATTCCTTTTACATTTCTAGGTGGGGAAAGGCTATCTATAGCCATAACCCTCTCAAGTTCAATCCTCACTCCATCTTTAGACACAATATGTCCCAAGAGTCTACCTTCCACAACACCAAAAGCACACTTTTTTGGATTCAAAGAAACCCCATACTCCCAAGCCCTGATAAAAATCTTTTCAGGATGCTCACAATGTTGGCTCTCCTTATCTGAATATGTTGTGAGATCATCCTGATATACTACCAAAAACTTGTTTATAAAGTTTGCAAAGGCCACATCCATGGCTCTCTAAAAAGTAGCTCCAGCATTTGTCAAGCCAAAGGGCATCCTAACATAAACATATGTTCCCCAGGGGGTAGTGAATGTAGTCTTAAACTATTCTAACTTCTTGACCATGACCTGATTATATCCAGAGAAGCCATCTATCATGGACATTAGCTCTGATCCAATAACCCTTTGCAGCATATTTTCCATGTTAGGCAAACCATAATTATCCTTTAAAGAATTGACATTCAGATTTCTAAAATCAACACACAACCTAATGTCACCATTCTTTTTTCTGACTGGAACCAAGTTTGACACCCAAGTAGAATGTCTGATAGGCTTGATGATCTCAGCATCTATCATCTTTTTGAGTTCATCTTGCATTTTTTGTGCCAAGGTAGGATTCACAGGTCTTAATTTTTGCCTAAAAGGTTTGGTACCTTCTTTCAGTGGTATCTCATGTTGTAACAGATCATCTCTATAGGTTTTCAAGTCATCATAAGACCACACAAAAACATGTCTAAATTTTTTGAGAAGGTTAATCAGATGTTTTCTAGTTGTTTGGGATAGATACCTACCTATATAAACATCTTTGGGTACTTGACTTGTTCCTAGATTTATTTCCTCCAAATCATTGATCTTATCAACAAATTTAGAAAAAAAAGCCCTTTCTTTATTGTCAAATGCCCTCTCAAGAGCAACCAATCCCCTTGGGACCCTATTTGACTTCAATTGCAAAACTTCCTTCCCAAGAACATTTTCTTTCCCATTTCTGATGTCAACATAAGTGCTAAAATCCATCTCCTGACCACCAAAGTGAGACTCACACTGCAAAAATCTTAGTATATCCTAATCATCAGAAAATACTTGCCAATTTTCAACATTGTTTGGGATAGAAGGCCTAGACATAAACTCAATTTTGGATATCCCTACAAAATTGATCTCCTCTGGCCTTAGTGCTATGTTTTCAAATAAATCAGCCATCCTATTTTGGCTTCTATCCACCCAATCAATACCAAAAGCACTAAAACCTTCAATTTCATCCCAAACAGCATTTCTATATTGTTTCAGTCTTTGATTCTTTGATACATACTTCGATCTAATCTTAGATATTACTAATTCAGAATCACCAATCACCCTAAGTTGTTTAATCCCATGTCTTGATGCTAGTTTCAAACCAATCAGTAGGGCCTCATATTCAGCAACATTATTTGTGCAAGGAAACAAGAGAGTGAAAGAAAACTTAAGAGTTTTACCATTTGGTGATATCAGCAGCACTCCTGCTCCAACACCTTCTTTTGAACTTGCTCCATCAAAATATAAAGTCCATAAGACATTACCTTCTGCCATGTTATCCTCATCATCAGCCAAAGGAATAGGCTTGACCTTTTCTTGCACCCCTTTCTCCTGAACTTGGAAAGAACCAATATCAATGTCCACAAAATAATTCATGTTATCATCTTCATTCTCCTCAATCATATGTGGAGTTCTAGTTTCCCTTGACACCTTCACACTTCCTCCTCCAATGTTAAAAGTAGCAAAAGACAAGTCACACTGGATACTTCCTCCCATAGAAGTGTTGGAATTAGGAGAGATAGATACTAAGAGGGGAGGGGTGAATCAATGTCTTCAAAAACTTTTGATGCAATACCTTTCTGATCTATGACTGAATACTGTGATAACCGATCAAAATAACTTGAATCTAATTGCATAAGTCAATCATCTAGTTAACTTAAGAAAGTAAACAATATGAAATCAATATGACAATCACATAACACAAGTATTTTGCATAACATAAAAACCCTTGTTAGAAGGTAAAAACTGTGGTGGGGATGACACCCACAAATTCTTCACTACTACAAATAGAAAAAGGTTTTCCTATTAAGGCTACAAGTTTTGATCACTTCTGGTGATCTTACCCTATTAGGAGTAACATATTAGATCAGCTAGATCTACCTAGTTATAGGATTTAACAACACTCTATGAAGTGTGTACTCGGGTAAGAGATTTATACAAAGACTGTTAAGTCTACTCTATTAAGAGATTTCACAAAAAAAACTCTATCACAATTGTCAGAAAGTAATAGGTAACTATCTACTAGTTGACAACTCAATTGTCTGAAAATAGATCTATAAGTTCTTATCAAAATATCACCTTATCTATGATGATTCTCTGCTTTGTTATGCTCGGTAGCCTTGTCTAATTATGTTCAATCTGAAAACCTCTGTACTCTATTCTACTTGGTAAACTGATTGTCTTGAAGATAGGCAATTTCTTCAAGTGCTCTGTGATTCATATTTATCAGTTCAACAACCATAAAATGGTGTGAACATATACAATATATAGTGTTCTATTTTTGCCGCTTCAACAAAAATTAGGTTACAAAAGAAAATCATAACCCTAAGATCTATGGTGCAAAATAACCTAGATCAACTAATACAAATAAGATAATCATTGCATTTAATGAATATCTTTTACAATAAATGCTCCTCAATCTTGGTAAACTATTTTACGATCTATTATAACCATTTTCATAGAATAATGTGCCATTTCAAATTACTATGCCATTTAATGTGATCATCAGTAAACACTGTATAATATGCTCGGTGTACACTACGATGCTCGGTGTACACTGTGATGCTTAGTGTTTACTGACCATTGGTGTCAGTGTCGCTAGTGCTCGGTTAATTTTGTGATGCTCGGTATAAGGCTTTACCGACTGCTCTGTCTTACTTCTAGTTACCGACTGTCTCAATGTAAATAATTGACCGACCTGTTTACTGTCCTTTGATACTAATGACAACCTAAAATGCTCAATAGAGATTAACAATCTCCCCCTTTGGCATTAGTATCAAAACTTCATAATGTATATAGACAAACTATATCTATATAACCCTTATATCTCAGCTATATACATATCTACTACAGAAACTTCTAAGTACAAAAGTACTCCCCCTTGGTGTATGCTCCTGGTATTATGTAATATACATATCAAAAATATATTATTTGGCATATACATGCTTTCCCCCTTTTTGATAATAATGCCAAATACCAAACAAAAATATGTAATGTATAGTTACATCTTATCAAAAATGTGCTGATGGGTTTTCTTCACAGACTCCAAGAGGTTTTCCCATTCCTCTTTCAAGTTGGTAAGAGCAATTTTCTCAAGACTGACTTGTGCATGCATGTCAAAGATATTTTCCAACAACAAAATCTCTGGTGTTGCCACGAGTTGCTCAGCTTTGACAGTATGTGTTTCAAAAATCTTCAGGTAAGGAGTGCGTTCTTTCTGTAACTCTATGACCTGATCGGTGATGTGCTCTTCTTGTTTCCTTAAGTTTTCTATTAGCCATCAGTAATATCAATTACCTCAGTAACTAATATACCGATATCTTCTATTTTCTTGCCTTTATTATCATCAATGAAAATACTTTTACCTTTTGAACTATGTCTCTTTTTAGACAGTTTCAGGAATGTTTCCTGTTTAGCTTTCTCTTCTACTTTCAAAATTGATGTCCATAGGGAGTCACATACGACATCCATATCCTCTACATTTTCATCCATAATCTGCATAGCTCTATTCTTGACTGAAAATCTAGGCTGATACCTTGTCATGTATTCACTTACCTCAGCATAGCTAAAGTGAGTGGTTGCACGGCCTAGAGAGCGTTCTCTTTTTCTTTTCTCTGTATCTAAAGCAATAGCCCATCTTTCACTTATTTTATCATCAAGTTCCTTCAGCAGTTGACATGCAAATTCCATCGATACTCTTTTGAACTTGTTCATCATTTGAACAATAGCATGTTCTATCTTTGTCTTGTCCTCAATTGACATATTGTTGAATTTGCCTATGCTTGGATCATTAAGATTTCCATTCTCAATAATATCTTCAATTATTTCTTCTATGGTACTGTCCCTATTACGAACTAGCTGGAATTGATCAAGGTCATTTTTAGTATCAGTCTCCTCTATGTCTTCCTTACTCCTTATGTATTTCCTCTTTTTCTTCGGTGGTTCAGCTACCTTCTTGTTCTTTCTCTTGATGTATTTCTTTCTCGGTGTGGCTGCTCTTCTTTTTGCAACTTTTTCTGCTTCTTCTTTCTGCTCGGTTGATTTAGCTGCAGTTGTTAAACATGTCCTCATTCCTTCAGGTTTAGGTAGTTGAGTATCTTGTTCATTAGTTGTAGGAAGTCGTGTTTCTTCTTCATCATTGGTGGGAGGAACCGGTGTGTTATCCTTTTCTTTGTCGGACTTGGTCTCCTTGCTGTCATAGGGTTTGTCAGCCAACTGTAACTGACCTTCAGTTGCTTCATCAACTAGTGACTCCTTAGGTGACTCAGATGTAGTTCCATATTTTGTTGTGAGATCCTTTTTCATTTTCTTTGCCCTCCTTGACATTTTACCGATCTCAATGTCCATTGTGATTCTAGACTTAGCTTCCTTATACACTCCAAACCTACTGGCAGTGATGTCAATTGGTAATGCTAGCAATGCATTGATAGATTTCAAAGTGAAATCTTGATTCATTTCATAACCCATTGGTGCTAGGCATTTTATTCTCAGTTCTACTGCCTTTATCATTGAGTGGTATGTGCTTACCACAAAGCATATGTCATCTTCAAATTTGTTTACTAATTCTTTTGGAATTCTTCTTCTTTGTTGCATTCTTGTTTGAAATTCCTTGAAATATGCATGGAACTCCTTGTTCACATTGTCTCCTAGACTTCTCATCATATCACCGATTTGGGCAGTTATCAGTCTGTCTGATTCGTCGTTAACTTTTCCAATACTTGGTACATATTTTTTCAAATAGAGGAATGTACAAACAAGCAGTGATCTATACTTACATGTATTGGACTTCTTTTCTTTTATTTTTTTTCATGTTGTCATGCAGTTGGTGTAGTAGTAGCTCGGCAAGATCTAAGCCATGTCCACGGCACTGCAGGGTACACTATTTGGTCTGCTTGATTGAAATATCTTGTACCTAATGACATGAGCTTCAAATCTTACTACTGGATCTTTGATAGTTGAAATCTTTAGTGCCCTACCATCTCATTGAGCTCCAGTGTTCTTTTCTACGTTGGGATGAGATGAACTTTGAAATGCTTTGGCTTTGTCGGTTGTAGGGTACCTAGTAACCCTACTGATAGTCTTCTTGGTGACCTCAATTGGTTTTTCTAGCCAAAATTTGCCGTCATGGAATCTGCTAAGCACGATTCATATCCAGTCATTGTGAAATGATTGCAGGAAGTATGTGCAACACCATAACCCTAATTCCTCAATCTTCTTATGCTCAAGTTTGATCTTACCATCCAGTCCATAGACTTTCTGATAAGCTACTATAGTCTCAAAGTCACATACTTCACCGATCTTGCAATGAATATAAGCCCTAACATCTTCTGTTAACAAAACCTTATCGAGAATACTAGAGAATGCCCCCATATCATCTGTTTGTGCTGTGACCTTAGGATGATGTTTGAATTTCTCCTCAGAAAAGTGTGCCCTAATAATTAATTCTACTTCCTCCTCAATGTTATGTGATTTGCTTGCGGTTGAAGATGATGCCATAAATTCTTTCTAGGGTTTTCAGCAAGCAAATAGATAACCAATGTTTGGTAGGCAAATGAACTTACTATTTTTCATCGAAAAAAATGTCGTCAGTTCAATCTAGTTGCTTTGAATCTATTTTGAGAATTGTTAGCTTGAACTCTTCTCTATAAAATCTCCTTTCTTTGAAATCATGATGTAATAATGAACTTTGTTTCTGCATATATATAGGGTTTTCTAAAATTCCCGCTCAAACTTTGATGCATTAAATGCCTGACCTAACTTTTGGTATGAGACAGCTGTCAGCTCGGTAAAGTCTTTAGCTCAGTTAACATAGAGTTTCTTCTTCAGTTTGAACTATTGTCAATTAACCTTATATAGTGATTACCGATGGGTAACCAACTCATATTTCCCCTTTTACTGACCAGATGTCATTTGCAAACTAATAGTGTATTGACCATAGTGCATCTTCATTCATACAGATTAGGTGTTTCTACATCACATATAAGGAACTATATGTAAAATATGATCATTTAAAATATCAGTTCCATACATACCTTTGTCATCTTAAGTGGAGGTACTGATGTCACCCAATCCACTGGATGAGGTTTCATCGACAGTGTTACTTGACTCAGCATTCTCATTAGATGCCTTCTTCCACATTGTGTTCCTTAACTTTGTAATTTTTTCAATGTTATATCCACTCTCAAATATATGATTTTCATTAGGTGCTCAGTCTCTGTAGTTCTTGCTTACATGACCGACCTTGTGATAGTGCATACATGCCATTGCTGCATTTGTCCAGTTACTTGATTGTCCAATCCGACTCTTTCTGTAATAGTTTTCTACAATATGTCCATACCGACCACATGCAGTACAATTAGTCCATGTATTATAATCCCAAACATATGAGTTACCTTGTCTCTTCGGTTGATATGGCCTTTGTTGTAGTTTCTCTTTAGGTTTCCAGACCTATTTCATTTTCACCTTATAGTCCCTTGCAGTGTGTCCATACTTATTACAAGTATAGCATATTTTCTCCTTAGTAGTGTTATTAGCAATGTCATTCTTCTTTGCTCTGCATTCATAAGCTGGATGTCAAAACTTACCACAATAATAACAATATCCATTGAACTTAGGAATGACAGGAGGTGTACCTTATGCTTTGCTTCTGCACACATTAGATGTATGTCCTAGTTTTCCATAGTGGTAACATGTCAACACTTTAGGTTTTTGACTTCTTCAGCTTGTTGTGATGATTCTCCTTCACCAGTGTAGCCTATACCGGCTTTGCTTCTGAATCTCCTCTGATTAGTCAGAAAATCATCAATCTTTTTTAGAGATGTCCTCAGCTATCTTCATCATCTCGTTGTGTTTCTTTTGTGTTTTTATTTCATTTCTTAGTTTTTCATTATCTTCTCTAAGTGTTGCTACATCTTCAAGTCTTCTTGATAATTCTCCATTTACTTGGTTCATTTCTTGATTGACTGTCATCATCTGATTTGATACTTGGAAGTGACGATCAGTGAGTCTTTGGATTTCACTTTCTTTTTCTTGAAGTTTTTCATTCATCAGTCTTCAGTCTTCAATAGCTAGATTATGATCTTGTTCAGCTTGTCTACCATTGTTCATTATTTCCACCATTCTCACCATTTGAGATTCATGACCAATTTGAAGTGCTCTCACTTGCTCAGATAGATGCTGATTCTTTTCAGATAGCTCATAGATTATGCTTTCGGATCCGTCAGAGATGCTTCCAAAGCTTGATCCAATCTGATCAAATATGTCATCAATAGGTTCTTCATGATAACTTATTTCATTCTATTGAATTGCAAGGTTCTTTCTTTCAACCAGTAATTTCTTCAATTCTTCCTTGGCTTGTTTGTATTGTTCCACAAACATCTGCATTTGTATCTTTTGATTCTCAATAGTCTTGTCAAGCTTGTATCTCTCCATGACTTAGATCTTTTCCCTTCAGTGGTTAAGCTATTAAAAAAGAGAACTCAGCTCTGATACCAATTGTTGGAATTAGGAGAGATAGATATTGAGAGGGGACGGGTGAATCAGTGTCTTCAAAAACTTTAGATGCAAAACCTTTCGAATCTATGACTGAATACTATGATAACCGATCAAAATAACTTGAATCTAATTGCATAAGTCAATCATCTAGTTAACTTAAGAAAGTAAACAATATGAAATCAATATGACAATCACATAACACAAGTATTTTGGTAACGCAGAAACCCTTGTTAGAAGGTAAAAACTATGGTGGGGATGACACCCAAAAATTCTTCACTATTGCAGATAGAAAAGGTTTGTCTGTTAAGGCTACAAGTTTTGATCACTTCTGGTGATCTTACCCTATTAGCAGTAACATATTAGATCAGCTAGATCTACCTAGTTATAGGATTTAACAACACTATATGAAGTGTGTACTCAGTTAAGAGATTTTTACAAAGACTGCTAAGTCTACTCTATTAAGAGATTTCACAAAAAAATTCTATCACAATTGTCAGAAAATAATAGGTAACTATCTGCTAGTTGACATCTCAATTGTCTGAAAATAGATCTATAAGTTCTTATCAAAATATCACCTTATCTATGATGATTCTATGCTCTGTTCTACTCAGTAGCCTTGTCTGATTATGTTCAAACTGAAAACCTCTATACTATGTTCTGCTTGGTAAATTGATTGTCTTGAAGATAGGCAATTTCTTCAAGTGCTCTGTGATTCATATTTATCAGTTCAACAACCATAAAATGGTGTGAACATATACAATATATAGTGTTTTGTTTTTGCTACTTCAACAAAAATTAGGTTACAAAAGAAAATCATAACCCTAAGATCTACGGTGCAAAATAACCTAGAAAAATAATATAAATAAGATAATCATTGCATTTAATGAATATCTTTTACAATAAATGCTCCTCGATCTTGGTAAACTATTTTATGATCTGTTATAACCATTTGCATAGAATAATGTGCCTTTTTTGATTACTATGCCATTTACTATGATCATCAGTAAACATTGTATAATCTGCTCGGTGTTTACTGACCGTTGGTGTCGGTGTCGTTGGTGCTCGGTTAATTGTGTGATGCTCGATATAAGGCTTTACCGACTACTCTGTCTTACTTCTAGTTACCGACTGTCTCCATGTAAATAACTGACTGACATGTTTACTATCCTTTGATACTAATGACAACCTAAAATGCTCAATAGAGATTAACAAGAAGCACTCCATCTCCTAGATAATAGCATCCCATACTGTGGAGGGATATCAACCACTAGAACACTCATAGTTAGCTTCTTGTCAGGAAATGCAGCTAATTTATAAGGAAAAGCCTTAATGGTACTAATGACTACCACCTCTCTTGAGTCCATAGCTTGGCATCTTCCATGAGGTGTATCAACTTTCAGTCCTAGTGACTTCATGACCTCTACAGGCATGATAGTATTTGATGCCCCAGAATTAATCATGCACTTCTTTAATAATTTTCCACTTATCATAAGAGACAAAAAGAAAGGATCAACAGTCCTTGATGTAGTATTTGCAACATTTGCATCCAAATATATCTGAGGAATCTTAGAGATGAATTCTTCATTTTTACTATCAGGTGTGTCATAAAAAGAAGCCACATGCTTATCACTTATACTCATCCCTTGGACCTTTGTAGAAGAGGCACCATTTACCCAATCCAAAGCCTTCACCTTATGTTCCACTATTTGCATCATTTCCAAAAGTGGAACTTTGACAGTCATTTGTGAAAGAAATTTAGTCATATCAATGGGAACATACCTCTGGTCATCCATGTCCCCTTTAAAAATAGTGACATCTTTATCCTCTATTCAAACCATCAAGTCAGATTTATCTTTGTGTAGAGACTCATCTCCCTTCTGGGGTATAGGAACAACAACTTTTGATGTCCTTGCTTTACCCTTAGGTATTGCAATAGGCCCAATCTTCTTTTTTATTTTCACTTGACTAACAACATCAGCACCTTTCCCCTTTTCCTCAGGTTGTTGTGTATTCCTTTCTAATCTCTTGATAAACATGCTACCCGGTTTACCAACTATATTTCCAACTATCTTGTTTCTCAAATTGTAATTGCTCTTGGCTTGAGTGACCATGTCTACAGTGATTTGAGTGATTTCTTCATCAGAAGGTCATCTTAAGGAAACATGCTCCTCACATTTCACTGCACCACATCCAACATCATCAAATTCTTCCTCCTCTTCATCATAAAAAACTTGTTGATGGAAAACCTCATTTCTAGCTTGAGAGCCCACAACACTTTGATTCTCAATCTCATCAGTGGAGTCGACCTCATCCCATGCATGTGAAGAAATCATTGCACATCCATCCTTATCATATTTCTCATCTTGTTCTTGGTTCTTAGATAGATTCAGGGCAATAACACAGTATTCTGGATCATGAGGAGATTGACAAGCAGCACACCATGGGATATCATCACTCATATTAACTGAATTTCTCTGCAAAGGATTAGGAATCCTATCATTCTTAATTGTAAAAATGGGCTTTCCATCCTTCCACTGAGTATTGTATGGGTAATTTTGCATTCTTGGTTTCCTACTAAAATTATTAGGAACTCACCTATCATTTGTTGCAGCCCTATTGTTTCTTTTTTCATCAAGCCTCAGAACCTCTAAAGCATTTAGAATCTATTTTAGATTATCTTCCTCTTTGGGTTTAAAGTTTGCAGACCTTCCCATCTCTTTCTTATTTTGTGCTTGAAGCCTACAATCATCTCTTCTCCCCAACTTTCTTGATATTCTTCTATTACTCTCTATGTTAATAGCCAACTTGTAAGCCTCCCCAAGATTTCTAGGGTTCTTATCCCTTAAAAGATACCCCATATTTGCATCAAAAGCATTTAATTATGTCACAAGACACACCCTATCATCTAATCTGATAACTTGTAGGAGCCTATGCATAGCTTTTTGGAATCTTATATTGAATTCAAGAACATCTTCATTCTGATTTTTTTTTATGTCATTGAATTCATTCAAAATAAAACCCTCATTTGTTTTATCAACATAATGTTCCTTGAAGCAATTCTTAAATTCATTCCAAGACCCTATACTAGCATGAGGCAATCCTCTAAACCAGTCCCTAGCATCTTTGGTTAGAGATTATACAAATAACTTCATTACAACATCATCAAGCTCAATATTATAATCATCTATTACATCAATGAAGTCCTTCAGATGTTCCTCACATGTGATGACATTGTTTCTAGAAAATTTAGGGAGCTTCTTTCTAATTTCATTAGGAATTATATTTGGATAACTGAGAATACCCAAAAAGATAAGTTGTTTGTACCTTTCATGAATAGGACCTCCTCGAGGTGGATCCATTCCTTGAGATGTAGACGTTGAAGGTCCTGAAGTATGCTTGAGAAACTCAATCTTCTTCCTCATTTCTGCAACAGTAGCCTCCAGTTCTGCTTTCTCAAGTTCTTTGGCCCACACCTCCTCCTTTCTAGCTTTCTCAAGATCTACATCTATTCTCAACTCTTGATCTAAAGGATCCTTATCATTAACATGTTCACTAATTGTAATTCCAATAGCTCTTTGTTTGCCTTTATATCTGGGTCTAGTTGTCTCATAAGTCTTCTACACAATAGGTTGTTCCTTTGTTCCTTCAGGCTATGGGACAAAATTAATTGCCTCCAAATCTAATAACTACCTCTTTAACTATTCAGCCCTGATCATGGCCTGTCTTACTTTGTCATCTTTATTTTTTTCTCTTTGTTGTCTGATAGCAATCTGTTCATGGACTCTTCTTTCCAACTCATAAACTTCTTCAAAAATTTCTTTTGATTCTGGGAGAGTAGTCTCAGATTCAGCATCTCCCACTTGTAACTCGTCCTCATACTGGTTCAACCCCAAATCAATAGCCTCTTCATATTCTAAGACATTTTCTTCTTGACCTAGCTTGGTCTGATCTTATTGTCTTGTATCTTCTTTATGTTTCCAAGTATGAGACATATTTTTCTATTTTCTTCCCCCCCTTGTCTGACTAGGCTTAGAAGTGCTTGGAGGACCTTCCTCCACTCTGTCTTCAGGATGCTCCTTTCTTAGGGACCTAGTACCTCTATAACTCATCTTACAAGTAATCTGTTGACTAGCATTGCTATAGAGATGTTTGAGTCACCACCCAAGTATATTGGGAATCTTAAAACACTATTTCCTCACTGACAAGTATCCTAATGAGTTTGACAGGACAAGGGGCAAGAATAACCTTGTGTTTCCAATGATGACCTACTGGTTATTATAGACTTGTGTAACATTTCCCCAGCAGAGTCACCATCTTGTTGGTGTTTCAAAATGGCTTATGCTCTTAGGCTGCCAATATACCCTTAGACAAATTTTAGGACTAGTTAGTTTCAAAATTGCAAAAGGATCTTAGGGTATTTGGACCAATAGTAGGGACTAGACTGCCCTCTTTACTTCTGGCTCTACAAAACCAAGGTGGGTGCACCTAACCTAGTGAAATCTATATCTTACACACCAAAGTCTGGGCTCATATGATAGATGATAGCAAGAAAGTACTAAATGCCAACCTTACATTCATTGACTCTCCAATGCTATGGGGTAACAAACTACACAACCAAAGATTTAAAACTTAAAATGGATCTTGATTTCAAGATTTGGATTGCAAAAGCTTGAATCACTTATGTTAACAAGAGATTTACTCATTTAGGCCAATGCCTCATCCATTGGGCAAGATCTCTTAGACATAAAAGATATAAAAATAAGAGAATGTTTGAGATTCATATACATAAATACATTTACCATGATCCTTAATTCTTACAAAGAATCCTTATGTAGACAAGGGTAAACTCACATCCCACCTAGAGCATCATTTAATCCAATCCCAGATCAAAACTCAAGAATGAAGATACATACATAAAATAATATGTAATGAACTAAAAAGCTCGAAGCCTACCTTACTTGACACAGAGGAGAGAGAAGAATCATATATTTGTATTAAGTATGATGAGTCCTTTCTATGCATACAATCGGTCACAACAAATCATGCTTGCAAACTATAGCTTAGACCTACAAATTTTATCTCTCATAAACAAAACATTGAAACAAAATTCTTATAGTCCTGATTGAGAATAGGGCTCACCAAGCAAGAGATCATGAACACCTAACTCCCAATGCCTTTGAATGATCATGAAAAATCCTTTTATCTCAAGAATTGCAACAAGAAAATGATGATCATTCAAAGCAACAATTCAAAATCACCTAACTCAAATGAACAATTAAAGCAGACAAGACAGGCACTAGGCACAAGGCTAGCAAGATCAAAAATCATCAATCTCTACAACCAGGCCGGCCACGTACCAGCCTCAAGGACAAAATCATCACAAAGCCCCATTAATTCTAGCTGCAACAAAGAAACCCAAGGATGTAAAATCATGCTGGAACAACTACCAAGATCACCTTCATAAATTCTCACCTGCAACCAAGCTGGAAATGACCAAAAATGGCCCTGCAATATGGCTCTTTTGGCGCACTGTCTCCTAACCCTATAGAAAAAACCCTCGAAACATTTGAAAATTTACGGCAACGGCCACTTGATCTTCATTTAAAACATAGCCGTTGATCCACTTTCTTCCCAGCAGATTGGGCAGCCCGGAATTATCCTTCAATAGTCAACAAAATCCTTTAAAAATCCATCACCACCTCATTAATCCCTTGACCAACAAAAATCAAGCACGTCAGCAATGAATCGGCAAGCTTGGACCCACTCCACATAAGCATTAGATCAGATGATGGTCTTATAATCTTATAGCTCTGATAGATCCTATGAGATCTTACACCGTCTGTTAGATCATCCATACTAGCATCTCACTTGAATCTTTCAAGCCCACTAACACATCCTTATCCCTTTCCAGCTTGGCCAATCAAAATAAAACACCTCAGCAACACGGTGGCAGATGGTCCCACTTGTTCTCAACAAACACTTAACCTTTTGTCCATTTGGCGAATACACAACCAAAGGAAAACTTTAAGTCATGTAAATCTTTCTTTAACTATGGTCTGGTCAAATGATTCAGTGAACAAAGCATTTTGTTGAATTGCTGAGTCTTTTCTTAACCCCTAGTTGTATTTCATGAATGCATGAAAAACCTTTATTCTCTAGTTCGCTAAATCATCTAGAACCCCACCAAATATTAAAATACTTCACAACCTTGGGCCCACTAAGTGCCACCTATCAACCATTTATTTGCTGCTACTACTCAGTCACCTCTGACACAGGACCCACTGAGAACAAATCCACTGGCATCTAATCGAACAATGGGTGCAAGATCACGTGGGGAAAGAATATTCCACACAAACATGCACTGACCGTTGATCAAAATCTCTAACATTAGGTTCCTCTGACAAGTTCCAACTCATTATCATGTGGACCAATTAAAAACTACCAACTGCTTACACGTAGCAGTAGACCCGCTTCATTGAAAAACTATGTCATAAAGGAGAATCAATGGCCGTCATAAGATTGCATGCCTCTGACAGACTCTATAAGAACATACGCCCACTGTTAGATTGAAAGTAACATGCTGCTAGGCCCACATACCATGCAAACATGCGACCAAAAGAAAGAAAAACTGCCAAACTGGGTCACAAATAGTTAAGGGCTAAGCCGCCAGGAATAGGAGAATACACGACCACTACAGTCACATAAACACTGAAAAGAAAAGCTAACCATCAAAAGACTACATGAACAAGCGACTGACCGGGAAGGATAAAGTGCATGTGCATTTTAAAACATAAGTAGCCCGAAAAGTAACGTAGGAAAAGAACAAGGCCGAGGCAAAAGGGGGTTTTGGATTTTTGAAGGCATACAAATGGATTTTTACCCTAGCACTTAGGGTTTCTGCAAAATTTGACCAACCTTGAACCCTAAAGATATCAAAGTTATGAAGAGGGATTCAACACAAAGACTAGGAAGAGACAAAAACTTCAAAAAAATTTTTGGGGGGGGGATAGGAAAAACAAAGAATACTACCAACATAGGGAATGTGTGATGGGAAAGCATGTGAGGAATTAAGTTAGAAGCAAGCATAATTCAGTAGAGAACAAGTTGGATCTAATTCATATAGACTTATGTGGAACAACTCAAACAAGATCATACTATGGTGAAAGGTATTTCATTTTGTTTGTTGATGATTATTCTAGAATGACATGGGTTTCATTCTTGAAAGATAATTCAGAGGCATTTGAGATGTTAAAAATATTCAAAGCTAAGGTTGAGAATGAATCTAGACTAAAGATAAAGTGTCTAAGATCAGATTAAAGAGGAGAATTCACCTCTAACAAATTTTGAGTACTGCGAAGAACGTGGCATAAAGAGATAGTTGAGTACACCTAGAACCCCTCAGTAGAATGGGATTGCAGAGAGAAGGAATAGGATCATCCTTGATAGAGCATGCACCATCATAATTGAAGGACAAGTTTCACACACCTATTAGAGAGATGTGGTCAATACAATAGTCTATACCATCAATAGAATAAAATTGAGGCCTAGCACAGACAAGACACCTTATGAGCTATGGTTTGTTAATGTTCCCATAGTGAAATACTTCAGAATCTTTGGAAGCAAGTGCTAGATCAAGAGGGATGAAGCAGTAGGCAAGTTTGATGCAAGAAGTGATGAAGTCATTTTTCTTGGTTACTCTACTGAAAGCAAAGCTTATAGATGTTTTAATTTGAGATTGAAGAAGATCACTGAGAGTGCTCATGTTAAGATTGATGAAAATTTTATGGTTCAAGAAAGATATCATGATTATTCACCTATGATTGAAGAAGAACTCAGACCTTCCACTAGTGAGATGGTTGTTGAAGAGATGTTTGACAATATTAATGTATTATTTAATGACCCTAAAACAAGTGAAGAAGAAACTCAGAAGGAAGATGAGATAGTATTACCTAAAGTTCCAAAGTTTACATCTAGATATCACTCTAAGGATGACATCATTGGAGATCAGAGTAGAAAAGTCAGAACAAGATCAAAAGAAAAGAGCTTAGCAGGCAATGAAGTGGTTTTTTTACTATCTCAAATTGAACCTTTAAGTGTTGAAGATGCATGTAATGATTCAAATTGGCATGATGCTATGAAAGAACTAGATTAGATTATTAAGAATGATACTTGGGAACTGGTTCCAAGACCTAGTGATAAGAATGTGATTGGAACCAAGTGGATATTCAGAAACAAGATGAATGAAGATGGTACAGTAGTAAGGAATAAAGCAAGGTTAGTATGTAAGGTATATGCACAAAGAGAAGGTATTGATTATTCAAACACATTTGCACCTATAAGAAGATTAGAAGCCATTAAGTTGTTTCTAGCTTATGTGACATTCAAAAACTTCAAAGTTTATCAGATGGATGTTAAGTTGGCATTCTTGAATGGAGAGTTAAAGGAAGAAGTATAGATTGAGCAGCCAAAAGGATTCACCTTATCAGATAGACCTGATATGGTATGCAGATTGAAGAAATCCCTCTATGGACTTAAGCAAGCCCCTAGAGCTTGGTATGAGAGACTTGATAGATATCTAACAAAAATTGGATTCAAGAAATGAGCAGCAAATTGTAATCTATTTATAAGAGATACATCTAAAGGTTTACTACTTGTAGCTATATTTGTTGATGACATTATCTTTGGGGGTAATGAAAAACTTAGTGCAGAATTTGCTAAGGAGATGCAGGGCGAGTTTGAGATGAGCATGATTGGACCTATCAAATACTTTTTGGGATTAAATGTGTAGCAAATAGAGAAAGGTATTTTCATTAATCAGTATAAGTATGTGAAAGAGATATTGAAGAATTTCAAAATGGATGATTGCAAGCCAGTGGGTACACCTATGATAATAGGATGCAAGCTTAAAAAAGAAGATGATTCTCCAGAAGTAGATATAACATTGTACAAGTCTATGATTTGTAAAATCATATATCTTACTCAATCTAGACGTAATATTTCTAATGCAGTTGACATAGTTGGAAGATTTACAGCAAAGCCTAAACAAAGTTACCTATTGGTAGTAAAAAGAATATTCAGATATTTGAAGGGCACTATAGATTATGGTCTATGGTATCCTAATTCAGAGAATGTTGAGCTTCATGTATATACAGATGCAAATTGGGCAAGATGTGTGGATGATAGAAAGAGTACATCAGGAGGAGCGGTATTTCTTGGTGATAGACTAGTCGCTTGGACAAGCAAGAAGTGGAATTGTATTTCTCAATCAACAGCAGAATCAGAGTATGTTGCAGCAGCTTTGAATTGTTCTACAATTGTTTGGATCAAGCAGATGATAAAGGATTTTGGAATTTAGATTTATTATCCTATTGTCATTCATTGTGATAACACTAGCACTATCAACATGTCAAAAAACCATGTGATGCATGCAAAGACAAAACACATAGAGATGAAGTATCACTTCCTAAGAGAGAAAGTGGAAGAGAAATAAGTCAAATTGGATTATATGAGTACAAAGGATCAGCTAGCAAATATATTCACAAAGCCTTACCGAAGGATACTAGTATCTTAGGAGAAGATGGGAGTAATTCCCTTCCCTGATTTTGATTAGAGAAAGTGGAGAGAGCATCAGTCCTCAGTGACTGATGGATGGTTGACTACTCTACTTCAGGAGTAGTACCGATGCTTAAATGTTTGGTGCCCTTTGCCATTGATCTCAAAGGGGGAGTAGTATATAGTCATGAAAAATAGTATTAAATGAAGAGTACATACAGAATTAAGGAGTAATATATAGCTGCAAGGGGGAGTAGTATTCAGTCATGGAAGCAGTTTAGTTGAGGAAATGAAGAATGTTGAAGAATATTATAGTAGATGGAGGATTCATCCTTGGGGGAGTTTTGATGAAGAAATGGAAAATGTTATAAAAGAATTATTCATTTGGATTGGTGGTGTTTTTCATTCCATATGTTACCATCAATGTCAAAGGGGGAGATTGTTGAAGATTTTTCAGCAAGTCAGTGTTGACTGTATGTTTGTCATTGATGACAAAATATGGTAAGTAGCATGTGTGGAAGACTTATGCAGTAAGCTTTGAGTATATGTAGCATGGACATGTTATTAGCATGATATCATGGAAGCAGAGGTTAATTGTTAGTACAAACAGTTATGTAGCAGCTTGTGTCAGCAGTGTTCCTGACAGACTTACAGGCAGTGTTATGTGAGTGATTGTCTGTACAGTTATCATGGAGCCTTGTGCGTTTGGATATGTGATGGAGACATGTTATTTTTGTTACATTCATGGACGCAGAGTCTGATGTGCAATAGAAGTGAAGCTATGCAGTCGCTATTCACTAGTTGCAGTTTCCTATGTTTATCCAAAAGAGCCAACAGAAATTATATTGGTATAGGAGTTTCGCCTATCATTTCGGTATGCATGCTTGGATTAGTGATTGGAGAAGAGTTAAGAATGTTTGGTTAAGAGCACATGATGTAATTCATCTTGAGGAGAAATTATTAGTTAATTTGGTAGAGCCGACAGTGTATATCATGCGTCTACACTTATTGATTTGGATAGATCCCAGTTTGTGTTGTGTGCTTAGTAGAGCCGACCGAGATGTTATTGGAGAGTGTTATTGTTTCTCTAATATGATTTCAAGGTGGTTCTAACAAGATGACTTGATTATATCATTTAGAGGAAAGAAACTGATGCAGGAGCATCCTGGGTGTAAGAGCAATCTTCCATCACCCAAAAATATTTCTCTTTGCTTTTCAATAAGAGTTATCTTGTGCAAAGCTGCTATTTATAGAAACTTACTATTTTTAGTAAGTTGGTCATATGATCTCAAAATGTTTTGATTTCATAGTTGGAGGATCATCTTAGTCATTTCAGCCTACCAATTGAGTTTCATTGCCACATCATCAGTATTGGTGAAGTTATTGAAGTTTTTGGGTACAAAATCTTTCAGGTCAATTTTGAAGGCCTTAGAGGCTCCGGATCGCAATTGACCCCTAGTTGGCTAGTGCTAGCGTATGTCAAGCACTGTAGATCCAATCATGGCATTTTTTAAAAGTGGTTACAATAGAAAAATAGAGCTACGGTTAAAAAGTTATCACCTCCAGAAGTTGGACTACCTAAAAGCATATTTTGTATTTCTTTTGAGCCGACCCTGTTGTTTGAGCCAACCCTGTTGTATAAAGTTATGGCGGTGGATATTGTCTATATAAAGAAGGCCTGTAGTGTTGTCTAGGCAGTTCTAGGTAGTAGAACTAGGTATTGATTCAAGACTTTGTTTTACAGAATATTGTAAGGGAATGCCCATGTGGCTTGCATATTGTAATTTTGAAAATTTATAATTCCACATTTGTGAAGATAATAAGAAGCCCATTTTTTGTTCTTGCATATTGTTGTTGCTTCTCTATTTCTATTATGTGTTTGTGGCATTAAAGGCGGTGCTCCCCTTAATGCCAAAAACACATAACAGAAATAGAAAAATAACAACAATATGCAAGAACAGAAAATGGGCATGGTGCCCCCCTTAATGCCACAAACACATAATAGAAATAGAGAAACAACAACAATATGCAAGAATAGAAAATGGGCTTCTTATAGGGTGCTCCCCTTAATGCCACAAACACAAAACAGAAATAGAGAAACAACAACAATATGCAAGAACAGAAAATGGGCTTCTTATTATCTCCACAAATGTGGAATTACAAACTTTTAGAATTACAAAATATGCTTTTAGGTAGTCCAACTTTCAGAGGCTATAACTTTTTAACCGTAGCTCTATTTTTCTATTGTAACCACTTTTTGGAAATGCCATGACAAGATCTATAGTGCTTGACATACACTAGTGTTAGTCACCCAGGGGCTGATCGCGATCCGGAGCCTCTAAGGCCTTCAAAATTGACCTGAAAGATTTTGTACCCAAAAACCTCAATAACTTCACCAATACTGATGATGTGGCAATGAAACTCAACTGGTAGGCTGAAATGACTAGGATGAACCTCCAACTGTGAAATCAAAACATTCTAAGATCATATAACCAACTTACTAAAAATAGTAAGTTTCCATAAATAGTAGCTATGCACAAGATAGCCCTTATTGAAAAGCAAACAAAAATATTTTTGGGTGATACAAGATTGCTCTTACACCCAGGATGCTTATGCATCAGACACCCAGGGTAATTTAAGAAGTGACCCTGTCACGACTTAGGTGTGCAAAGGAAAACCAAGACGGTTAACCTCCTCCTTTGCTAGCCATGATGAATCTTCAATAGGTCATCCTTTCCATTTGACCAAATACTCTTCATATGTCCTATTCCTTGTGCTTCTGCCAACATGACTATCCAATATGTCTTCAATCTCCTTGATATCTGAACTAGTTGTTGGAATACTCCACTGTGTTGTTGTAACCTCATCTTCAACACCTCCTGCATGATACTCTGTCAGATCTGAAACATTAAATACTGGTAAAATATTCAGCTCAGTAGGCAACTCGACCTCATATGCATTTCCTAAATCATGCTTCTTTAGTATCTTACATGGCCCAAACTTCTTCATTTTCAACTTGTTATAAGTACCAACTGGAAATCTTTCATTCTGCAAATGAACCATGACTTCAACTCCAACCTAAAATTTATTATGCCTCATTTTCTCATATATCTTAGTCTTATACTGTGCATTCATCTTAGTAATGTGATTCCTCACCTCCTCATGGATGTTCTTCAAATATTCTACAAAATCCTCAGCTTCAGCACTACTTATTTCTCCTTTATCTATCTTTTTCAACTCAGATGCATTTTTGAGACTATATCCATATACAATCTGGAATGGTGATTTACCAATACTCATATTGGAAAAATTATTGTATGTAAATTTTGCCTGTGGTAAAATCAAATCCCATCCTATTGGCTTATCTCCAACCAAACATCTCAGCAAATTTTTCAAACTCCTATTGACCACCTCTGTTTGTCCATCAATCTGTGGATGATGTGATGAACTGAACTTCAAATCTCTCTTCAACTTCTTCCACAATATTCGCCAGAAATAGCTTACAAACTTGGTGTCTCGATTTGAAACTATGGTCTTTGGCAAACCATGTAGTCTCACTACTTCTCTGAAAAATTTTGCTATATGAACAACATCACTAGTCTTCTTGTAGGGAATAAAATGTGTCATCTTCAAAAATATGTCAACCACCACAAAAATTGAATCATGTCCCCACTGAGTCCTTGGTAATCTAAGAACAAAGTCCATATTGATATCTTCCCAAGGCTTCTCTGGTACAGGTAATGGCTGATATAACCATGTATTCTACTTCACTCCTTTCACCATTTGAGATACTCTACAACTCTATACAAACTTCTTGACATCTTGCTGCAACTATGGCTAATAAAAATTTTCACTAACCAAAGCAAGGGTTTTATCATGAGCAAAATATCTAGCCAATCCTCTGCTATGCTTCTCCTTGATGAGATTCTCCATAGAACTTTGTAGAATGCACAACTGACTCCCTCTGAATAGCATATCATCCTGGATGATAAAATCCAGCCATTTCATTCTGTTTAGAGTAACAGGTTCTTTACAAGCTTTCCAAGCTTCACCAAAATCAGGATCCTCTGGATACAAATTTTTGAGTTCCTTGAACCCAACCACTTCAATCTACATTTATGTCAGCAATAGTTGCCTTATGTTAAGAGCATCTGTAACCCTGATAGACTTTCCACTCCTGTGTTTCAAAACAAATGTATAAATCTGCAAAAACTCAACCCATTTCAAATGTCTTTGATTCAACTTTCCTTGACTATTCAAATATTGCAAAGCTTGATGATCAGTATACAAAATAAACTCCTTAGGAAGCAGATAGTGTCTCCACTTATTCAATGCATGAACTATAGCATAAAATTTATGATCATAAATAGAATACTTTCTTTTGGCATCATTTAACTTCTCACTGAAATAAGCAATAGATTTACCTTCTTGGCTCATAACAGCTCCTATTGTTGTACCACTAGCATCACAATCTACTTGAAACACCTTATTAAAATCTGGAAGTGCTAAAACAAGTTGTTTTGTAACTTTTTGTTTCAACAATTGAAAAAAAATTTCTACTCCATTATTCCACTTAAACTCTTTTCTATCCCCTCTCATTGTTTCAGTCAAGAGACCACAAATACTACTAAAATTTTTGATAAAATTTCTATAAAAACTAGCTAGACCATGAAAAGATCTTACCTCAGTAGCACTCCTTGGAGTAGGCCATTCAAGGATAACCTGTACTTTCTCTGGGTCCATGTTCAGACCTTCTACTGAAACTACAAATTCCAAATACACTAACTCCTTAAAAAACTGCACTTCTTCAAATTAATCAATAATTTCTCATCTCTCAGCTTCTCAAACACCATACAAATATGCAGCATATGTTCCTCCAATGTCTTGCTAAAGATCAAAATATCATCTAGGTAAACAATAACAATATTACCCAAAAATTCTTTCAAAACCTTGTTCATGAGCCGCATGAAAGTGCTCAGTGCATTGGTTAGCCCAAAAGGCATGACTGACAACTCATACAGTCATTCCTTTGTCTTGAAGGTAGTCTTCCATTCATCTCCTTCTCTGATCCGAATCTGGTGATATCCACTCCTCAGATCTATCTTTGAGAAATACACAGCCCCACTCAAATAGTCCATAATATCATCCATTCATGGCAATAGAAACCAGTACTTGATTGTGATCTTGTTTATTGCTCTAGAATCTATACACATCCTCCATTCTTCATTCTTCTTCGGTGCTAATACCACTGGTACAGCACATGGACTCAGACTCTCTCGAATCAATCCCTTTTGTAACAACTCATGTACTTATCTGTTCAACTCTTCACTTTCTGTTGGTGTCATTCTATGTGCTGCCTTGTTTTGCAAACTGACTCCTGGAATCAAATCCATCTAATGACTGATCTTCCTTACCGGTGGTAATCTGTTAGGTACATTATCAGATACAATATCTTAAAACTCATTCAACAAATCTGCAACCTCTACAGGTACATCCTCTACTTCCTTTTTACTAGCTTTTGGAATTAAAGAAAAATACACATGCTCATGCCTCATACCATCTAAGAATTTTCTTCCATCAACAAAAGTTATTCTCGCATTACCACATACGTTTTCTTTGGTCTCCTTCAATGGCTTTAGCTTATGTCGCACTCCATCCTTTGTCAGAGAATAGGTATTTGCATGACCATCGTGTACAACACATTTGTCAAACTGCCACGGCCTACCCAACAACATGTGACCTATATCCATAGGTATGATATCACATAGTACCTTATCATGGTATCCGCCAATCTTGAACTTTACTAGGCACTATTCACTAACCATGACCTTGTGGTCATCCTGCACCCAGGCAATCCAATATGCATTTGGGTGTTTCTGTCTCTTGAGCTTCAACTTTGTCACCATCTCTTTTGACACCAAATTTTCAGTGCTTCCACTATCAATAATCACATCATAGAATTTACCCTCACACTTGCATCTAGTGCGAAATAGGCTCCTCCTTTGTTCAGATTCATTCTCACCACTCAGCAGGACTCTTTTATTAATCAACGTTTCTCCTTTTTTAGCATCTTTAGAATTTGATGATCTAGCATCTTCATCTACATGTGCAACTCTAGCCTAGCCTTCATTCCTCCTTGGCGTTGCGGACATTCAAATGCCCTATGACCTTCTTCTCCATAGTGAAAACATGTTCCACGGAAGCCTCCTCTTCCTGAACCTTGTCCTCTTCCTCTTCCTCTCTGATCTCTATTGTTCTGATCTTGTGATTTTATCTTTCCCTCTTCTATTTCACTCCAATTGAATCTCTTGCCACTACATCTTTGCATGATCCTTCAGTCTGGCCTTCATGAATTTGATCCTATCAGGATCCTCAATATCTTCATACTCAAAATATTCTTCACATTCATTGATCCAGTCGATCAATTCTTCTGGGTTAAGATTTTTTGAAAATGCAGGAATCTCAATCTTAGGTCTTTTCTCAATCTTGGAAATGGCTTAGAAAAGCCTTTCTTCTTCTTGATTCAAAATTTTGCCTTCTTTTTGATCATCATTTCCTTCTTCGGCTTCATCCTCACTTTCATCTCTGACATTAAGATTCATTCCTCTGTGAATCTCTTCTTGCAATGCTCGCACCCTTCTCTAGAGCGCTCTAACCTCAAGTGTTACAACACCAGCTCTTCTACCACGTTCCCTTCGTGGAGGTATTTTTGCGATGCGCGCTGAAACCCTAACCATGTTCCTAGTGCAAACTGCCTCACAGTCGGTGATCTATTTACACACTCAGGAACTCCTGCTCTAATACCACTTGATAAAGGGTGTTCCACTTAATACCACAAACACATAACAGAAATAGAGAAACAACAACAATATGTAAGAGTAGAAAATGGGCTTCTTATTATCTTCACAAATGTGGAATTACAAACTTTCAGAATTACAATATGCAAGCCACATGGGCATTCCCTTACAATATTTTGTAAGACAAAGCCTCAAATCAATACCCAGATCTACTACCCAAAATTGTCTCGACAACACTACGGGCCTTCTTTATATAGGCAATTTCCACCGCCCGAGAAGGTTCCAAAAATTTAGCCCTTAAGGCCGACTATACATGAATTATTTTATTTTCACAATTTTTACAATAGAATCGGCTCAAAAGAAATACAAAATATGCTTTTAGGTAGTCCAACTTCTAGACGCCATAACTTTTTAACCGTAGCTTTGTTTTTCTATTGTAACTACTTTTCGGAAATGCCATGACAAGATCTACAATACCTAGCATGTGCTAGCACTAGTCACCTAAGGGTCGATCGTGATCCGGAGCCTCTAAGACCTTCAAAATTGATTTAAAAGATTTCATACCCAAAAACCTCAATAACTTCACCAATACTGATGATGTGGCAATGAAATTCAACTGGTAGGCTGAAATGACTAGGATGAACCTCCAACTATGAAATCAAAATATTATGAGATCATATGACCAACTTACTAAAAATAGTAAGTTTCCATAAATAGCAGCTCTACACAAGATAGCCCTTATTGAAAAGCAAACAGAAATATTTTTGGGTGATGCAAGATTTCTCTTACACCCAGGATGCTCCTACATCAGAAACTTATAGACGGTCATTTGTGATCACTAGTAGTATGGCATGGAGATGAAAGATTAGAGCAAAGCAGAGAGTACGAAGTATTGTGCGATCAAGATGAGGTCTATGTGACAAAGAAGATAGTGTGTGCTATTCATTGGAACTGATCAAGACAACACATCTACCTCACAGTTCACCAAGATCTAGATATAGTGTGTATCTATTATTTAGAAGGTTGCAGCCTTCACCCTTTTGAGCAGTGAGCTCTCAAATAGTGCATCCTCACCCCTAATAGAGTCAATCATAAAAGACTCCTAACAGGGTCCAACTTTTGACCATGTCACTATACTAAAAGAATTGTAAAGATCAACTCCTAATAGGTTTGTAAGATCTTCTAACAAAGATCATTATACACTATTTTAGTTTTTTAGTGGCTGTTAATTCCCACCAGGGTTTTTAACTGTTTGGGTTTCCCCGTAACCAAATTATTAGTGTTGCGTTCAAGCATTCTTTCATAGTGTTTATTCTTAAAGTTTAAATATACTTAATTGGATAAATAATTGAAACTTGTAGATAAATGATTCACCCCCCCCCCCTCTCTCAATTATCTCTTGGGACTATTCCTAATACACCTATCTTAATTGAACCCGTAGAGAAAGTGAACATTGGGTCAAAATTAGAGCCAAGAATCATACACTTAGTAGCATCTCTATCTAGTGAGGAAAGAAAGGATTTGATAAAAATTTCAAAGAAAAAAACTCAATTTTGCATGGTCGTATGATTATATGCTTGGATTAGATCCAAATTTAATCATGCATCATTTGAATATCAAGGGAGTAAGACCGGTTAAGTAGAAACTAAGGAAGATGCATCCACACATAGCTTTACTTGTAAAAGTGGAGTTGGAAAAGCTATTAAAAGTAGGGTTTATAAGAGACATTGACTATGTCGAGTGGATTTCAAACATTGTGCCGGTTTCCAAAGAAGATAAATCCATCTGAATTTGCATGTATTTTAGAGATCTTAATCTTGCATATCCTAAAGATGATTTTCCTCTACCAAGCATAGATGTAGACCTAACAACAGGACATTCAATATTCTCACTTATGGATGGGTTTAGTGGTTATAATCAAATAAAGATAGCACCAAAAGATCAAGACAAGATGACATTTACATGTGAATGGGGGACATTCTACTAAAATTTTATGCCCTTTGGTCTCAAGAATGCTGGAGCGACCTATTAAAGGGCCATGACAACTATTTTTCATGACATGATGCACAAATTCATGGAAGACTATGTAGATTATATACTTGCTAAATCCAACTCAAGGGAAGGACATCTACCCATCTTAGAAAAGATATTGTAAGATTAGAACAATTCAAAGTCACGCTCAATCCAAAGAAATGTGCATTCAGGGTGCAATCAGGAGAACTATTGGGATACATAGTTTCAGCCAAAGGGATAGAGGTAGACCTAGCTAAAGTAAAAGAAATCATGGAAATGGGAGCACCTCAAAATATTAGTCAAATGAGATCCCTTCAAGGTAGGATTCAATCCATTAGAAGATTCATCCCTCAATTAGCAGAAAAGTGCCACAATTTCACTCAACTCCTTCACACAGACACAAATTTCAAATGGGATGAGAAATGTGAAGAAGCATTCACCTTATTAAAGTACCTATTGCCCAAAATTTCCTATTCTACAAATTTGGCCAAGTTTCCAGGTCTCTATTTTTATCCCACCCTACTACAACTTGTTTTCACTTGCGAAGTAGATCCTCAAAGTTCCATGGTTCGCACTCTTGGCCCCATGTTCTTTGATGTATTGTCAAACCCCAGTTCAGATCAGACATGCTAAATCACAAGGCCCTCAGAGATTTTCAAGTTTTAATGTTGCAAGAAACACTCAGGCCATAGAGTTTCAAAAAAATGTTCAGTGTCGAAAACCCTCTATTTTTTCGACCTCCACTCTGAAAACCCAGGATGTTTTCAATCTTCAAGTAAAAACCTCAATTGTTTTTGACCCCTCATCTTCACACCAATTCTTCCTAATGCTAGCATTTTTCACAAGTGCACAATTCCAACCAGTGGGGCCCAGTTGGTTTTCAGCAAATGATTATGCGGGTTGTTGCATGATCGCATAAGTCCTTTTCCCCTCATGAGATCATGTGACTAAGGGTTTACTCCATGTGCCCCAGTTTTAATGTTACCACTAGCAGTCAAGAAAAGGTCACCACTGAGCTTGTCACATGATCGCATGCAGCCTTCTAACCACATGCGACCATGTGCCAAACCATCAGCGGTCATGATTAAGTAATAACGTTGTCGCATGATCTCATGAAGACTTCTAGGCTCATGAGATCATGCGACAAGCCTTGCACAGTCAGTAGACTTCAACTTTGGCATGGGCCCTTTGGTGGTGACATGTCCATTTCTCAGTAGGCAGTGAAGAAAAGTGGGCCTAATAACATGTGGCCCCATAGATTCAAGATCTACGATGGTCGCATGTTTGCATGGGATCTTCCAATCCCATGCGATCACGCGACCACCATTAGATTCTTCTACAGTCCTCAGGTGGTGTTGTCATGGGTTCAGCAAATGTGGTTAGTTCTGATTGGTCCACATGGTATAGGTGGGACATCTTGTAGGTCCAGGTGTCTATGTGGCAGTGGAGGTAGTCTCTCAGAAGCTTGTCGCATGATCGTATCAAGCCTTTTGGGCTCATGCGATCATGCGACCAACATTATTTTAAAGTAGAGTGGGCCCAGCGTTAGTAAGCTTTACTTGGTTGCGTAGTTGGAGGACTTTGCATAGTCGCTCGATGTAACCCAAGCTTAAGAAAAGATCAAGAGACTCCGCGACTAGACGAAAAATGAACCCAAGGTGGAACCAGGGTTAAATTTGTAGTTTACTTCTCGTGCCTGATTTTGAACACTTCTGCGGGGAGTTTTTTTACCAGTGTTTAATTCAGTGACATTTATGGCAAAGAGTGATGGATTTTCAAAGGCCATTCACATGATCACATGAATACTTTTGGGCTCATGTGATCATGCGACCAGTATTATTACGAGGTCGTGCAGCCTATTTTTTGCAGGCTTTCTTCTACAGAGGATGTTACAAGTGTGGGTAGGTAAAAAAATTGATGAAGTCTGGGCAGCCGTCATGGGTCATTTCTTGTTCCAGAAAGGTATCATTGCATTCATGGTGAGTTTTTGTGTAGAGAAAGAGGATAAGTCTAGGTTGCTTGTCTGCAGGTTGTTGGCGGTACAAGCATGGGCATGCAAGGAGATATATTTGATCGGTTGAGATATTTGTAGAATTGTATTTATGATCAGAAGTGACTGGTTTAGGGTTGGACTATTTTATGCATATTTTTGTAACCCTAGTTAGTTTTGACTCCTGCCTGCGTGTAGTTGAGTGATGTATATATTCTTTTTGGGAGCTTTTCAGCTCAGAATCTAGCAATTGTAAAAAGAAAGTTTTCTTTCTCAGAGAGAAACTTGTGGCATTTTTGCACCTTTGGTTTTCTACAATTGTAATTTTCATTGATGGTTCAGATATTGCAAAGCATTTTGTGACATTCTTGTTGTCCTTATGCTTTCTTGTGTGGATTATCTCTTATTGGATCAAAGTGTATGTATGTTTTTCAATGATATCTTAGGGCCCCCAGTTCCTCTTACTTTCTATAATTGTGTGTGTTATTGTGTTTGATCTGATTTAGATGTTTTGTGGGCATACTTCAGCCCCTAATAGTCTTATCTCAATCCTACACCAAGTTATAGGAGTGAATGTTTGTTTGTAGGCCATAGATTGTTGTCTAATCCTAAGAGTCTTGTTGTTGTGAAAGAATCTTTCTCTTTCCTTGAATACCCTCTTTTGTTTGTAGACCCTTCTATGAAACACTTATGCAAGCCTATTCAGTAAGTTGTGACCTATTATACCTAAGTCTTTCATTGGTGTCATCCCTCTATACTGAGATCCAAACCCTAGTTTCGATGCATCACCTAGTAGGTAGTTTGCTTTCAAGTTATTTCCCTTTCATGCATTCCTTCTACCCCTTTTCCCCTCAAGATTTAATTTCTTGTTAAGAGAAAACTAAGGTGACAATCCAAGAGGAACTAGCCTAGAACCTAGAGGTTTCATCTCGGTTAGCAAAGGTCCCACAACCTTGAGATGATTCCCATGTTATACTGAGTTATCAAGACCAAGAGAGCTTGAGACAAGGCACAAAACTTAGTGTATAACAGTACCTAATGAATTCTCCAACATTAATGCTTCCAATAAAAGGTAAACCCTTAATATTATATATCTCAGCAACAGAACATGCATTAGGAGCACTCTTGGCTCAAGAGGATGAAGTTGGAAAGGAAAAGGCCATATACTACATAAGCAGAACATTGGTGAAGTATGAGTTGAACTACCCCTTCATTGAAAAAGCATGTTTGGCCATAGTTTTTGCTTCCCAAAAATTACGCCATTATATGTTATCCCATAAGATTTGACTCATTGTAAATATTGATCCCTTAAAATATGTTCTTGGCAAAACAACATTGAATGGGAAGTTGGCCAAATGGGTCATGGTTTCAAGTGAATTTGACATTGAGTATGTGGACCGAAATTTTATCAAAGGCCAAGTAATAGTTGATCAATTAGCAGAATCACCTTTACAAGATGAACATCCAATTCAAGTGGAATTTCCAAATTCTAAAATTGTTAATGTTGAAGCAAAGACATGGCAATTATATTTTGATGGCTCTTATACACAACATGGATCAGGAGCGGGGATACTTTTGATTACTCCTCAAGGGTCTAAAATTCCAAAATCATACAAATTACTATTACCATTCACAAATAACATAGCTCAATATGAAGCATTGGTCATTGGCCTAAAGTTGGCATTAGAATGGAAAGTAATAGAGCTACAAATCTATGTAGATTCCCAATTGATTATTAATCAGATTAATGGTGAGTATCAAACTAAAGATGATAAGTTGATACCATAAAATAATATAATTGATAATCTTAAAAAACAATTCACTCTAATCACATTTGAGAAAGTACCTAGGGATAAGAATAAAGTAGTAGATGCAATGGCTACTTTGGCATCACTTCTCCAAATACTAGATCAAAGTGCAAGATATAAATTCCTGGTAGAAGAAGTTGATAAACCCGCATTTGACCCTTCCCATCCTCATACTATTCTTTTACTAATAGGACATGAATCACCTTGGTATGGAGCTATTTACACCTACTTGAAAGATCAAATCTTACCCTTAGACCAAACCATAAATTAAAAGAAAAGCTTTATACGCCAAGCTTCTCACTATACCTTCTGAATAGAATAATTATGGGTATAGGGTGGAAGTGAATAGAAAGGATCACCAAATTGAATGGTATGAACATGTGAATAGGGTTGAATAGTGGTAGATAAGATAATATGATATGAAAGGGGAATATAGGACCTATCCTTAATCCAAATTCTTAAAAGGAAAGATCCATATGGATTAATCACAAAGAAGTGATCAATGCACAAATGAATCAAACAATGGAGAACATGAAGAAAGGATGAAATCCTACAATCTACTATAGAAAGTATGTACTTGAAATCTTAAATGAATAGAAGGAAAATACTAACCTCAAAATAGGGAAAATCTAGAAAATGCTGATTTTTGATGTCTGTGCACAATTTCGGGAAATTCTACAACTTGATCCAGACTACAAATGCCGAGACAGAGAAAACCCAAAAAACTTTTTTCCTTATGAGGTCAAGTCAACTTTGACCCAGATAGAGGGGCACAATCTTACCCCCCACTAAAGTTCATCCCTGACTTGAACCAACTCTAACAGAATTTTTGTTCGTGGATCTCAAAAGTTCACCGAAAAGGGTATCCAAATCTGAACTTCAATTCATTGTCTTGTACCTATATCTATAAGAAAAATAGTTTTTGTTGTTTGGATGGGGGGTTTACCTTGGTCAAACTCCAGTTTGGAATCAACCTTGAAATGTAATTGAAATTGCAATATGTATAAACAAAGTAAATGGAAGTTGTAGATATCAAAAACTGGGCAAGTTCTTAAAATATCAATCAAATTGCAAAATCTTCAACAAAATGCTCTAATTCTCATCAAAATGGATCAAATCAATTTTTAAATGGACATTTATTAATCAAATTGGACAAAATCATTTAAATCAAAGGAAAAATCAACTAATGACATTAAATAATTAAATACAAGCTTAAAGGGGTCAAAAACACTATATAATTTATTTTAATCAATTAAAGGGGTCAACAACAATTTTAGCAACCAATGAGAATTGAAAACAAAAGCACATGGATCACTCCAAAATAGTTGAATCTCAATCACACATTTCATCTTTGAATCTCATCCACTCAAATTTGTCTTTTTGTCCAAACCTTTGAGACAACCATTTAAATTGTCCCCCCATTTAAAAACATTTCAAATTGTTTGACTCAACCAAGGCTAAATCATGATTAAATAACTCTACCCCCTACCCTTGGGATTTTACTATAAATAAGAGTCATTTTGAGAGCATAAGACATCTTAGAAATTTTTTTGCAAAGCATCATCATTATAGGCATTTTCATAGCAATTGAGAGCAATTGAGAGCATATCATAGGCATTTGAATCAATCTTTGTATCAATTTGGAGAGTTTGAGAGCTAGATTAAGCATTGTACTTTCATTTTCTCATTCTAGGATTGTCACTAGTAGAGAATAGGCTGAGAGCTCTACTTACCAAGCTTGGATAGAGAACCATGAGATGTCATGGATGTTAATTTCAATTCTTAGTTTAAATTTTCTTTGTATTTTCATAGAATTGTAGTTGATTATCCTAATTTCATGAAGGTGTTAAACATACACACACAAATGGCACCCACTGTGGGGCTTTGAGCCTCATCTTTATCATTTTTATCAAGTTTTGTGTATTTTTTTCTTCACTTTTACGTGAATTTTGTAGAAAATAGGAGAAGTGATGCCTATGAAGGATTTAATGACGCTCCTAAGCATTTTGACGACACCTACAAGAAATTGACTAATGCTTGTGAGATTCCTTCTCTTCTATCTTTTATTTCTTCTGATGCCTGTGAGATAAAGTGTTATGCCTGGGAGCGTAAAGCGACACCTGTGATCTAAGAACTAATGCCTATTAGCTGTCCTTTGCCACATGTGATGATTCTTATTGCGCAATTTATAGTGAACTGTCATGCCTAGTATTTTTTTAATGATGCTTAATAGTTGTTATTTGCCGCTTTGAATACTTTATCATACGCAATTTTCATTACTTTTAACACCTAACATTTAAAGTGTCACGCTTATTGATCTTTAAAAATCACTTGAGTCACTGGAAAGTGATGCCTGTGAATTTTAAAGTCATGCCTGCTAATTGTTAACTGATGCACTTTAGCTGATAAATGACGCATAGTGTTTTCTAGTTAAATTTGTTGTCAGAGCATTAAAATCTATTTTCCTACTCTATGTCTATGTTTTTCCTGCAGATGAGCAAACACAGGAAAGTTAGGAAACTAGAAAGCAGAGTCACACAAGAGAGTAAAGAGGTGAGAATCCAAAACAAATGTTTAAAAGAGATTCATACTGCTGTCATTTTGGATAGTTTGAAATTTGAAGAAGATCTTTACAAACATTACATTAAAGTGTTGGATGCATACAAGATGAAATTCCCTACTTTGAGTTAAATTTGCTTGCATTAAGTTGTTGAAATTTCTTGGAAAAATCTTGTCAAAAATACATAATTTGCAATTTCAATTGTTCTTTTGGGGTTTCCTTCATTTTGTATGGCTGTGTTGGACTAATTTGTTGGAGGAGCTGGAGTGGGAATGATCACCACTAGGTGAGTGAGCAAAATAAAAAGCCCAAAAAAACCTCAAAAAAGTGCCTAGCCTTTGCTAGCTACAAAAAGATGTATTTCTCACATCAAGCTTGCTTTGCTTAAATTATGGCCTTTCATTTAAACTAGATTAATAGAAAACCTTACTATTTGTCAAATTTAACATGCATTAGGCATATGCTCTCCATTTTTTGAAGTGAATAAAAAAGGCAAACATGTTAGTTCAATTTGGTAGAAAGGAAGGAAGGAATTAACCAAACATTTCATTTATAAGAACCTCCTTGTTAAGAGGTTGAAAAAGAACAAAATTTGATTGAAGTATTTCAAACAAAGAACAACAATAGGGATATGCTCTTCACTTTATAAGTGAACCAAATTCCCAAACTTGTTGGACTAAGTTCATTTTTTTTTTCTTTTCTATACATGCTAGATAAATTAGAGCATTAGAGGGTCTATCTCCCAAGAATTTCCTTATGAAGACGGTGAGAGGGAACAACCCAAGTGGGAGACAATCACTTTAGCTGCGATACTATCTGACCCACTATAAACAAATACATTCTTCCTTAATAGGAGAGTGACTAGATTGTGTGCAAGTGTTCTTCACTTCCTCTGGTACTCCTTTTGGATTTCACCAAATCATGCTTTTGTGCATGTGGGAAGCCTACAAGTGGGTAAAAGAGCTTGACATGATCTAGAACGGAGGTGTTCTTTAAAAACCTACTAAATAGTAATCTTCCTTGTAGAGCCAAATGTGTTTAAAAGCCAAATCTGACTCTAGGTAGATTGCTTGGAAGATATTCTTGTTCATACTTGTGAAAAATGACTGAGAACATACACTTTTTGTGTGGTTTTAGGGATGTGGTACAAATTTGATGTGTGTGTTGTGTTTGTACTTCATTTTCAAGCAAGAATATTCTGCAAACCTGATCTTACAACTTTTAAAATTTGAAATTTACAACCTAGTCTGCAAAGTGTTGCCTGCACAGAGAGAAAAATCACTTATAAATAGTAAACTCATGACTGTGACTATTTAGGAAACGTCTGTCAATAAGGAAGTCACGCCTATGACATTTCAAGAAATGCCTAGAAAAGATTAAGAAACATCTATCAATAGAGAAAAGTGGCCTACAGACCTACAAAGAGCCGCTTAAGAATATTCTAGTAACCACATATTAATTGTTAAGTCATGCCTACACACTGGCTAGTGACACCCAGAAACAAAGAAGGGAAAATAGTGACCATTTCTTGGATGTTTCAAAAAAATTTGATTTCATATTCAAATACCCTTTTGGCCATTTTATCTGCTCCAATATCCAGCCTAGTCAGAAATGCTAGTTTTGAACAATTTCAAAAATTTATAAGGATTTGGCCACAAGTGTGATCAAGCCTATTTCCAAGAGCTTTTATTCTCATGCTCGCTTTCACTCGATCATATTACATAAAGAAAACCTTGCAAGGAGATGAAACTTATCTAATACAAGAACTCCCTTTTCCAAGTGATACATTTGTTGCATCAAGAATACCACAAGAACCCATCAAAGATGTAGAAAACAACATGATTTTTTTAGGCAACTCAGGTTCAGATCAGACCAATAATGAAGGTATTGAACCAAACAACCCAAGGTCAAATAATAAAAATGGAGGAGGGACAGACCCTAAAAATCAAGGAATTAATAACACTAACAATGGGGGAAATGGTGAACCAATAGCTGACGATGCTACCGATGAGAAAGTTAAAAAAGCTATAAAAAGCCCATACTTCATGAAGCTTATGGAGAAAGCATTAGAGAGAGATAAGGAGAAATATTTTCTAGACTTAGCCCAAAAAGGTCTTAAACTCCCTCATGATTATGATGTCAATCAACTTAAGAAAGAGAAAGTTGATGATAATCCAATTGACACCATGAACAAGAAATTTAAGTTATTTCAAACTCAATTAGACACAATAAAACAAAGTGGGGCTCCTAAACCCTTTTCAATAGAAGCATTGTGTCCATTTCCATTTGACAAGAGTTTAATTATGATACCATTCCCTAGTAATGTTGTATTTCCTAAGTATGATAAATATGAAGGAGCATCTGATCCTCAAGATCATTTAAGGGAATTTTGTGCATTTAGCTTGGATTTCATGCATGACACTACGTATTTAATGAGATTATTCCCTAGAAGTTTGGGAGGCATGGCCATGGAATGGTTTTCAAAATTACCTTCTGACATCTGGACTTTTGAAGAGCTGGCTTCTAAATTTGTAACACACTATTCGTACAATATCAAACATGAGGTTACAATGATTACCCTATGCAACACCAAGCAAAAAGAGGGAGAAGGATTCCTACTTTTCTTACAAAGATGGAGGACAGTATTTGCTAGATACCCTCAAAGTGTTCCAAAAAAAGAAAAGATGGACATATTTATAAATAGCTTGAGTAATGAGATGAATTATCACTTAAGGATGCAATGTCCTAAGACTTTTCAAGATCTTATTGAAAATGGAGTGACTACGGAGGAAGTATTGGTTAAAAGTGGAGAGCTAAAGTTGTACAAGGATAATAAGAATGGTAGCAACAACAATACCTCCAAAAATAACAACAATAACAATAAGAATTTTTCTAATAACTATAACTGATTTGGGTTGAGGAACAACAATAAAGGTGTGGTCAATGATGGGGTTGTTGACTCTAATAATCTGAAAGTCACTCCTTTTACAAGAACACCTACCCAAGTGAATAATGCAAATCAAGTTTCCAAAGTGCCTTTTAACAACAGCAGCAATCACAATAACTTTGGGAACAATCAAGAGGCTAACAAGTCCAAGCAATTCTTTGCACCAACTCCCAAGAGGATATTCACGCCTTTAGGTGAACCTCTCAAGAATGCATTGAGAACTCTCATTGCAAATAAGATTATTGATCTACCTAGACCTCAACCGTATGAACCACAAAATAAGCCCAGCTGGTGGAGTGAGTTTAGTCATTGTGACTACCACCAAAATAGAGGACATACCACAAATGATTGTTTACAATTGAAAAATGTGGTACAAGACTTGATTGACAATGGTGTGATCATGATAGAAGGGCCTAAAAATAATGGAGATCACATGGCATTTAAGCAGCCTTTCTATAACCATGAGAAGGGTGAATCTTCTAACTTGAATAAGAAAAGCAGCAGCAATGTCAATTTTTCTCCTCATTATAAAAAAATCATCAATACTTTATCTAGACATGAGCATGGCATCAGCATTGTTGTAATCAAGGAACATCCCAAAGAAGAAACATCTTACACCATTACTAGGGGGAAAACTTTAAGGATTACCCTACAAGGGGTTGATCCTAAACCTATTGGTCCTACACAATCAAGTATTCTAGTTAAGAAACCATGTACAATAGAAAACTCATATAGCTTGGTGGACCAATTACAAAAGATTCCAGCTCAAATCTCCATCTTGGAGTTGTTAAAATTATCTCCAAATCATAGGGAGATCTTGGAACAAGCTCTATTGGGGACTAACGTTCCTATTAACTTGGAGGAAGAGAAGTTTCAAAACATGGTGGGACACCTCACAGCACCACATTACCTTTCATTTTTAGATCAGGATGACATGTCCATCACTCATCCTCAAAATTTTCCATTGCATATAGAAGTCTTCATTAAAAGACATAGGGTTAAGAGAGTTCTTATAGATGGTGGAGCTGGTCTGAACATTTGCACATTAAAACTTGTCAAATCTTTAGGTCTATCTGAATCTTCTATTGATCCTAAGAAGAGAATTACCATAAAGGCTTATGATGAGGAGGAGAGATCTTCCCAAGGCATGATTGTATTACCTATTCAAGTTGGTCCTATCAAAAAGGACATAGTATATCAAGTTTTAGATATGAAGCTAACTTATAATATCTTATTGGGGAGGCCATGGATACATGAGATGCAAGAGGTTCCTTCTACCTATCACCAATGTGTCAAGTTTTCATGCATGGGAGAAGAAATCACAATTGGAGGGGATTCAAATCCTTTTTAATATTGCAGCACATTAAAGCCTCTTCATGAATCATTTATTCCTCACAATAGTGAAGGGATGGTGCCAAATACTACCATGGAAGAAACTAAAGGTGTTTATCCCAAGCTAACATCAAATGTTACCTCTACATCAAACCCTAATCAAACTAACTTAGCTACATCAACTAAAGGAAATGAAAAAGTGAGTTATTAGGGTCCAAGTTCAAAGGAGAATTTAGGAAAAACATCCACACCAGAAGTGGAACTTGCTAAACCTACCAAAGTAGAAAAAGACAAAGCCAAAGAATAACAATACAAAAAAATGAGTGAAATGATGCACACATTTGAAAAATAGTGTAGAATTGGTTCTAATGGAGTAGGGGAATATTTTGTTTCTCTATTTGACTTACCTACTTCTCCAAAAACACATGGCAAACCTTCTAAAGAGCATCTTCCTCACAAATATAACTCTCATTTTGTAAGAGAGAGTGACAAATCAGCATTTGAAAAAGAAGAGGATGAGGTTCTACAATGGCTCTACAAAGATGAGAGTAATACCTCAAACAATCCCGTAGAAAGAGTTCAACATGTCAATATTCAAACTGACCAATATGGAAAAGGGTTTGAAATTATGCAAAAAATGGGATATAAGGGAAGAGGACCCTTAGGTACGAGGAATAGAGGTTTGTTGGAACCTATTGAACCTTCTTGGAGGTCAAAAGAAGAAAAATTAGGGGTAGGTTACCAATACAAAGGAGAAATTTCTAGCCCTATGCATGATTGTTATGAACGAGTGAATGTAGTAGAGTCTGAGGGTGATAGTGATGATTCTATGGACTATGAGTGGGATTCTTTATTCTAAGACTCTTTCCATGACAAAGAGATTGTCATAATGAATTCTTATACTAATGTGTCTAAAGAACAAGCTCAAGACAGTGAAGATTCAGAGATAATTCCTATACCCATGCAAACCGATCCACAAGAATCTCTCATAGGGAAAGAACACAATTATCAGTGGGTAGGTGAACCTTGGATACTTTTGTGGTGGGATGATTCATATGGTAGGTTTACCCTGGATGTTTTCTTTCCTAGAGAAGTCTTTGAGGACTCAAGTGAAGAGGACTTTGATCCTTCTTCTATGGATCATCTTGAGGAAGCTCATGTTATTGACCTTAATGATACAATGTATGAACCATCTAATGAGGTTGTGTCCTTAAATCTAGCCAATAAAAACTTGCCAATTGACCCTTTATCCTTAATGCATCCTGACCTTATTTATTGGGACCTAACTGAACCAAGTGACTTACTCTACTTTACAAATGACCAAGCAATGACCCAATACCTAAATGCAGTTGAACCCTCTTTCACCAAAGAATTTAATCTTGACATGATGAAAAGGGCAAGGTTCCAACCTCTTAATCCAAATAAAAAATGAAAAAAAGTAAAAAAATGAAAAATTCTAGTGATGAAAACCACCATGTGGCAGTACTAGAACCAAAAAAAGTAAAGATAAAGGATGTTTCCTATGGTGAAAACCCAACTGTGGCACCTAAGGAAGAGAGGTTGGATACCCTACCCAGACATGAAGATAAAAAATCACCAATTCTCATAGAGCCAACAAAGAAAGTTAACATTGGAATAGAATTGGAGCCCAAATTCATACATCTAGCGGCTTCACTTACACCTTTATAGAGAAAGGACTTCAACTAATTTTTCCAAGAAAAGAAAGTGAACTTTGCATGGTCCTATGCTGACATGCTAGCACTAGATCCAGACTTCATCATGCATCACTTGAAAGTTAAACCAAGTGTTAAACTAGTCAAGTAGAAATTGAGAAAAATGCATCCCCATATAGCTCTTCTAGTCAAAGAAGAATTGGAGAAATTCTTGAAGGTGGGGTTCATAAGATAAATTGCTTATGTGGAGTGGATATCCAATATTGTACTAGTTACTAAGCATGACAAATCCATTCACACATGTACGGACTTTTGAGATCTCAATCTTGCATGTCCCAAAGATGACTTCCCACTTCTGAGCATAGATGTGATAATGGACTTAATAGCTAGTCACTCCATGTTTTCATTGATGGACAATTTTACTGGATACAACCAAACTAAGATTTCACCTAAAGATCAAGAAAAGACATCCTTTACATGTTTGTGGGGTACTTTTTGTTGGAACGTAATGCCTTTCGGCCTCAAAAATGATGGAGCTACCTACCAAAGGGCAATGAACACTATTTTCCATGATATGATGTGCACCTTTTTAGAGGATTGTGTGGATGACATATTGGCAAAGTCACATAAAAGAGAAGATCACCTACAAATTCTAGAGAAAATATTTACCCAATTGGAACAATTTAAAGTAAGGCTTAATCCAAAAAAATGTGCCTTTGGTGTTCAATCCGGCAAATTATTAGGCTACATAGTTTCATCAAAAGGCATTGAGGTGGATCCCAAAAAGGTTCAAGCAATAATGGAAATGGAAATCCCTAGAAACATTAGTCAAATGAGGTCTCTTCAAGGAAAACTTCAAGCAATAAGGAGGTTCATTTCTCAACTAGCTAAAAAGTGTCACTCATTCACTAGATTGCTACACAAGGACACCATTTTTATATGGGATGAAGAATGTGACAAGGCCTTCACTTTTTTGAAGACTTACTTAATTAATCCACCAATTCTAATGCCGCCTATCAAAGGAAAACCATTTCTATTGTACATATCAGCAACCAAGAGGTCCCTAGGAGTTCTTTTGGCACAAGAAGATGATCAAGGAAAGGAAAGAGCTATCTACTATTTGATTCAAACATTGAACAAGTATGAATTAAACTACACATTCATGGAAAGTGCATGCCTAGCTATCATCTTTGCTTCTCAAAAATTGAGACACTACATGTTGATGCACAAAGTAAAGCTTATTGCAAAAATTGATCCTCTAAAATACTTGCTTAGAAAAATTTCCTTAATAGGTAGGATAGCAAAATGGGTCATGATATTAAGTGAGTTTGACATTGAATATGTGGATAGGAAGGCCATTAAAGGAAAAGTGATAGCAGATCACTTAGCTGAAAATCCATTGGTTTCTACACATCCCATTCAAGTGGAGTTTCTTGATTCAGCAATTATCAATATAGAGGCCAAGATATGGAAGTTGTACTTTGACAAATTGTACACACAAGGAGGTTCTGGAGTCGACATATTATTGATTACCTTCAAGGGTATACTATTCCCAAATCATAAAAGCTTTTGTTCCCATGTACCAACAACATAGTTGAATATGAAGCTTTAGTCATTGGTATCAAGATGGCCTTAGAATGGAATATTACCGAGTTACAAGTGTATGGTGATTCTCAGTTAGTAATCAATCAAGTCAATAATGAGTATAACACAAAATATGAAAAGCTAATGCCTTACAAGACCATGATTGATGCTTGGAAAAAGTACTTTGTGTTGATAACATTTGAACAAATTCTAAGAGAGAAGAATAGAGTTGTCGATGCAATGGCTACCTTGGCTTCATTACTCCAAAAGCTTGATCAGAATGAAAGGTACAAATTCTTGGTGGAAGAGTTGGAAAAACCATCATTTGACCTTCCCGATACCCAAATTATTGTCTTACTTGATGGACATGACTCCCCTTGGTATGGCCCTATCTACACATACCTTAAAGACCAAGTATTACCTGAAAACCAATCTCGAGCCCAAAAATGACACTTCATAAGACAATCGGCTCACTATATCATCCTTTTTGACACATTGTATTGTAAGGGTCTTGAAGGAACTTTACTTAGATGTCTAGAGGAAGAAGAGTCTAGGGTAGCTTTACATGAGGTTCATGAGGGCATTTGTGGGTCACATTCAAGTAGTTTAAACTTAGCTAAGAAGATCCTTTCCATGGGGTATTTTTGGAAAACCTTAGAAAAGGACGCTTGTCACTTTGTTAAGATATGCCCAAAATGTCAATATCATGGTGATATGATACATGTACCGACACAAGAATTACATCCTTTTGTTACACCTTGGCCATTTTATCAATGGGGGTTTGACTTGATTGGTGTGATCTATCCACCTTCATCCAATGGGCACAAAAACATCATCACAACTATGGAATACTTCACTAAATGGGTAGAGGTTGTTCCTTTGATCACTGCTATAGGAAAGAAAATATCTATGTTCATCCTTAATCACATCATTTGTAGATATGGTATTGCTTATGCCATAATTACCAAAAATTGAAAACAATTCAAGAACAAAGATGTGGATGAAATTTTTAATACATTTCATATTACTCATCACTCTTCTTCCATTTACTATCCCAAAGGAAATGGACAAGCCAAAGCTACAAATAAGAATATCATTAAGATCTTGAAGAGATCGGTGAATAAATCAGGAAGAGATTGGAATGTACAAATCAACCCAGCTTTGTGGGCTTATAGAACTAGCATCTAGACACCTACAGGAGCTACACCATATTCATTAGTTTATGGAGTCAAAGTTGTTCTACCTTTGGAGGTTGAAATCCCATCCTTAAGAGTATCATTGCAAGGATTAGAAATGGATGAGGATTATAGAGTTACCCAACTTCAACAATTGGAATTGTTAGAAGAACATCAAGCACAAGGCTATGAACATTTGAAAGTCTATCAAAATAGGATTTCAAGGAATTATAATAAGCATATCAAACCAAGAGTCTTTCAAGTAGGTGACTTAGTGCTAAGAGAAAACCCTAAAAATTAGGCAGAAAGGGAAAAGAAGGGTAAATGGAAAGCAAATTGGCTTGGTCCTTTTGTCATTATTTCTTCATTTAGAATGGGGACTTACAAATTAGCCAATTGTGATGGGGAAGAATTACAAGAGCCCATTAATAGCATCTATTTAAAGAGGTTTCATACCTAATCAGATGAAAGAGTATTAGAAGAAAGAGTATTGGATGAGTGTGTATCCGATGACTCAAGCATCACTCTTGTACATGAGAAAATCAAAAGGATCAAAAACATTGAGAAAAGTTCAAAATCCAAAAAAATTGAAAAAGAGAAAAAAGGTGCCTTGGTGAAAACCTAGCAATAGGCACCTTGGTAGCAAAAAAAATGAAAAAAGAGAAAAAGAGCAATAAACCCAAAAGGTGAAAACTTGGCAATCAAGTGCCTTTTGTTCCCTTAAGTATTTCCTAGTTGCATGTGTACATATTGCATTTCCATCATCTCACTTGTAAATCTTCATTGCATCCATCATTTGTGCATAGTCATAATAAAACCTTTCAGCTACATTGTTGCATTTTAGAATTCCTATTACCCTAAGTTTGTCACACGATCACATTTATCACTTGGGGGAAAGAAAGGATTGGATTTTTGGTACAAACGGATTCAATAGTGCTACATTAGGTCACAACATGCAGAGAGACTTATCAGAGCTTCAGAAGAGAAAGATTTTTATTGAGCCTTTGATGGATATCATTGTTTACAACCAAGTATTTTGATCCTACAACTTGATCCTTGAGCCCTTATTGACTTTATTATTTAGGATTAAAAATCGACATCACTTAAATGATCAGAATGTTTGGAAATTATTTTTGAAAATATTGATACATTGAAAAACACTTGAAGCTTTTAGATGATCCGTATTGAATTGACTTTTTATTGTGTCTTTTTAGCTAATCAATGATGTTTCAACTACATTGGCAATGATGGAGACATGGTATTATTTTTCTTCTTTCTAAGTGACTATCTTGAGGAAAATCCACTAACTTATGTGAATTCATCTAACGACGTGGTCATCAAAGAACCGTCGAGGACTTTCACATAGGGTGGAGGGTTGACCTTTTCTTGTTTATGCAAATGAATACCTTGGCTATTTAGATTTTTCATATCTTAATACCAAAATCCAATTGCAACATTGAATCTGTTGAAACCAGTATTCATACTCCCATAGTTGGTCATTCAACTAGTGAGGGTTGTACTAGTTTCCCAGGGGTTACCAAATGTGATATAAGGTGGTATTCATATCATCATGATGTGGTCATTGATGGTTGTACTTGCTTTGCGGTCCTACAATGCTCAATGATGAAAATATTTCTCTATGCAATTTCTTTGCTAAAAGCTAGTGACAATTTAGTTGCATTGCATTGCATTTGCATGTTAGATTAAGTGCATGGTTTGTAGTTAATTTTCCAAGGGAAAAGGGGTTTATTCATTATCTTGATCAAATAGAAAAAGGGGGCTCAATCAAACACTTATCCTTGGTTCAAATCAATCATATGAGATCATCTTTTGCATTCATTCATAGCATTACTCATTATTCATTATCCTTATATAAGAGAAAGAAAAAGAGATTCATTAATCATACATCATTTGCATACATTTAGTTAAAGAGTTTCATACATTCAAAAAATTAAAAACATAGTTGCATTCATCATATCCATATTTCCACAATAAAACATTTGCATCCATACATTGAAAATCAGAAAAACATATCAAAAAAAAAAGTCACATTATCATTTGTATTCATCTATCTATATAATATATGAGATACATTGCATCCATAGCATAATCAAAAGTAAATGCATCATAAACATCATATAAAACTACATAAAAAGATAATCTCACATAAACACATCAAGAGAATCAAGGAAAGTATATCATCATATAAATTTTCATAACATCAATGATCCATCAAATCCATATATCAAAGATACAATGTCAATAACAAAGTGGTACATCCAAGTCTTGATCAATAAACATCAACATGATATAAATCATCAAAATAGATCCATAATCAATCATCAAGATCCTATCGGGCCACCCAATCCATCACCTGCACCTGATCTATCTAGTCCCCTGTCACCTGATCTATCCTAAGTAGGAGGAGTCTGACTAGTGCTAGCAATACTTGGCCTCTGAGTCATAATAGTCATGAATTGTTGTATCATAGTAGCCACCTAATCCAGTTGACCCATAACTGTTGATAAACCTATCTGCAATGAATGCACATCCTGTGACAGAGTATCAATACTAGGAGAAGCCTAAGAAGTCTGACCCATATCCTGAGACATAGATATCTGTGGAGGCACCTATTATGCCAAAATCTGTCTCTGCTATTCTACTGAAGCCTAATATAACCGAACCAAAGGATCCTATCCACCAGGAACCTATCTAGTAGCATCAATATGCACCTGTCTCTTGACTCTTTGTTGTCTTTTTTGTCCCTGTACTAATGCAGCACTAGGATGAACAAACCCAAGTCCCTGATCTAGCTAAAACTAGCTCACAGCCCTATCCCTGAAATGTCCACCTTGCACCCATGGCCCCACTCATCCTCTAGGATCTCTTCATCACCTAGATCTACCACCATCATCCCCACCATCATCCCCTCCATCATCATCTGATCGCTCATCTCTGTCTGGGATAGGCTCCGCAGGACCTGTAAATCTCAAAAATCTATTCCAAGACCACCACTATCTGTACTCTATAGACATCCCAGCATCTGCCACATGCTCTAATATATCCCATCTGACATACATCATCCTAGTAATCTGATCACAAGAAAACTAAAAATCAATCTGTTCCCCCCACATAGATCACTCTACCTGAATGTGAGCATACAAATCCATACCCTACGACATATCCTAATACCTGTCGTATTGTCGGGAAACTCGGCCAAAGAAAAATCTCTCTATCACAAGGGTCAACTGACCAATCATCCAATGTAGATAAAACATATAAGGGAGCTCTTCATCATCTTCCCTCCAATCCTCATAGCCCAGATATGGTCTCTAGATGACCTGATCAATATCATCAATCTTGTTGCACCAATACTCTAACTTGCCCAGATGATGCTGGACAAACATGCTACTATATAGAAATGCATAAGGAAAAGCATGATGTCTAATAAAATCTAACAATGGTCTCGTAATGGGAAGATGCTCCCATACCCACAACTATAATATCACAGCACCTACTGACAAGGAAGCACTAGATCTATACACCACCTCATGTAAATCATGGTATAACTATGCTAGAATGCAAGAGCCTGAGTCAAAACACCAAGGCTATGCAAGAAAATCCTCTAAGATATGGCCCCATCCAATAGAAAAACCATGACCTCACTGGTCAGGAAGTAGTAATCCTCCTATCAAAGCACCCAAAACTACTGGCAAAGTGGGAAATAAAGAAAATTGCACACAAGTGATAGTATCATCATCAATGGTGTTATCTCCAAACACCTATCTACAAAATATGCTATCATATGCTAAATCATAATATACCATCTCACCTCGGGTCAGAATACAAAGTAATTTGTACACATCCTCTGGAGTGATAGTCATCTCCCCGAGTGGTAAATGGAAGGTATTGTGGTCAGAGTGCCAACACTCTATCACAGTTGTCAATAGACCATGGTTCAGCTAAAACCATGGGATGTCTAGAAGGAAACTCAAACTATAGATCTCAATCACGTGATACTCTGGCTAGGTCAAGTCCTGACCTAGGTCTATAATCCAGGAAGCAATGGTCTATATGTATAGCTTACAGAAATGTGCCTGTTTGGAAAATCAAGGGAATCATATCAGTATTCGATATTAGTGGATTATTTTGAGTCAATCAATCCTATAAAAGTATCAAGAAATCACACCTATTACCATTTGTTCATGTCTCTATGTCTTGAGAGTGAATTATCAATATCAATCCTATCAGTTATCAACCTATCAGTGTTCTACTATCAGATTTTTCCTATCAAATCAGATTGACAAATCAAACATTCATTGGTACCATTATCCTGATATCCTAATCACTTGTTTTGTTAAACTAAAACAGACCTATCTATCTTGGAAAATCAATCAATCATCAAAATTTATCAAATTTTAATCAAAAAATAAAGTTTGAGAATCAAAAATTTATCAAAAATCCTTTAGGCTTCATTTGCCTATACAAAGGCAATAGTTTACCTTAGGCGGTGAATAACTATTCACACACGGCACTTTACCAAGCACAAGCAGTATTTCAGCTGTTACACAGCACTTAATGACCCTAGGTGACATTTAATCATGGCTAGATGTCATTTAAAATATAGGGATTTTTCACGCGATGTTTTATACATAGTGTGACAATTTTTTCCCTAGTTCTACCCAGTTTCAAACCATTCATAGGCGAGTGTTAAACTACCTGACATGGAATTTCACTATGTGGATGCATCATTTCACAAGCCTAAGCATCATTTAACCTATCCTAGGTGGCATTTTGTAAAATTAAATCTAAAAATCAAGAAAATCATGCAATAAATGCCAAAAAAAAGTTGTAATAAATGCACTAGGAAGGCTCGAATGACTTATCAAAGGTCTGTAATCCAAAGGTCTCTAATATTGGTGATATCTCTCAAACCGATGCTCTCAAATAGGCACAACCATCATGATCAGCTATCTCAAGATCAAAGCAAAATCTGAATAGTTAAAAGTATAAATGAATAGTAAATTTGGGTTTTTCAACCTATTTATGCTAATTTGACCTCATTTAGAGATAATTTTTGACCTAGTCACCTATATCAACATATCAATCAAACCGGGGCATTTGTAGAAATCTACATATCATCAATGTTTTTCAAAAATGAAAACACATTGGATCAACAATCAATCAATTTCATCAATATACTTCTATCAAGTAATCAATCTATTTTCATTTCTGAGGGGGCATCATAAGAGCATCAAATTGGCATCAAATATCATTGAATCTGGGGCATTAAAAATTTTGAACTTTTATCAATGAGGCATATTAGTGGGGCATGTTGTATCAAATATCAAATCAGAGTTGTGTATCAAATCAAATAATCGAATCAGTGATCAGGACCTAAAATTTTCTTTGAATCAATGTGCTATGCACATTAATCCAAAGAGGAGCATTTGTAGACATCAAAAACTGGGCAAGTGCTTAAAAAATCATTCAAATTGCAAAATCTTCAACAAAATGCTCTAATTCTCATCAAAATGGATCAAATCGATTTTTAAATTGGCATTTATTACTCAAATTGGATAAAATCATTTAAATCAAAGGAAAAATCAAATGATGACATTAAATAATTAAATACAAGCTTAAAGGGGTCAAAAACACTATTTAATTGATTTTAATCAATTAATTGTATAGTTTTAAATCAAAAATCAAATTGAACCTATTCCCTTACATGGCTAATTTAATTAATTGATGTAATTTAATTAATCCTAATATCTTTCAAAAACAATTTGAGCAACCAATGAGAATTAAGAACAAAGGCACATGGATCACTCCAAAATAGTTGAACCTCAATCACACATTTCAACTTTGAATCTCATCCACTCAAATTTGTCTTTTTGTCCAAACCTTTGAGACAACCATTTAAATTGTCCCCCCATTTAAAAACATTTCAAAGTTTTTGACTCAACCAAGGCTAAATCATGATTAAATATCTCTATCCCCGACCCTTGGGATTTTACTATAAATAAGAGTCATTTTGAGAGCATAAGACATCTTAGAAATTTTTTTGCAAAGCATCATCATTATAGGAATTTTCATAGCAATTGAGAGAAATTGAGAGCAATTGAGAGCATATGATAGGCATTTAATGTAGTCAAGGTGGGTGGATCCAATTAAGTACTGACCAACTTTGTAGCCAAACTAATATGTAGCAGAAATACAAAACAAGAACAGATCTACAATGAAACAGAAGTCTTTATTCATCAAAATACCAATTACATGCAATGTGTCGAGCTATAAGGCCTTCCCGATTATGGACAATTACAAAGCAAGTAACAGTCTACAAGATCTCACCAGATCCAAATCTCTTCTCCAACATTAGCATCTAGCTAGTCTAGGTCTGCAACAAGCAGCACACTGGTAGGCACCAAGGAAAGATCTAAACTTGTACTCAAACTTCCAAGCAATCTTCCTGCTCCTAAGCTTGTAGGCTACTAACCTTCCAACCAATAATCTGATGCCTAAACAACTACCCAAGCATCTTATAAATACTGATTCCCAGCCACAAGTTAGCTAATGAAACAATAAATCTCTATAAACAAATATTAAATGCTAAAACATCAGTTGGCTCTCACATAGCCTTACAAAATAAATAAATTCTCAAAGATGGCCACAAACGGTCATTAGATCCACATAGAAGAATGCAACATGCCAGATCTAGGTCCCCACCTATCCAATGGTCAATCCATAACTTGAGGAGTGTGACCCAAATTAAATGCACCAGTTAGCCAAGCTGATTTATCCAAACAATCCAGTCGGTAAGTAAGAACATCGAGCAGTAGAAGAAATAACCAAGCACCAGTCAACTGACCAAGCTAGGCATGACCAAGCAATGTAGTTATCATCGAACGCTAGTGAACTGATGCCTTTAGTCACTGAGCATTCTTCAGAAACCGAGCACCCCGATAACCACATAAACTGAGCAACCAGTCTCCCAAACTGAGCAAGAACACCATCAAATGAAGACCAAAACTAACAATCTACCTTCAAAGAAAAACATATTTTTGGTTGATACAGGATTGCCAAGAATCCTAGGATGCTCCTGCATCAGACACCCGAGGTCAAAAATATTTTCCCTATAAGGAAATCAGGAATGCCTCAAGTGAATTAGAACAGGTATGTTTAATTTGTTCTTCACCCACATTTCTTCTTGTCCTTCATCCCAAGTAGTCTTCACTTTATTCACTGTCTCATGCAGAAAGTCCTTCTTTCTTCCACTTTGTTTACTCCTCTAATTGGTAACTAATAGCAACTGACTCTGACCACTACCGACCACCTCAATGTCTTGGTAAGGTTCATCATCTCCAGACTTCTCAACCAACTCAGTATCATATGCATCTCTCTATGTCATAAATGTCACCATCTGTTGAACCATCTCTGCCAGCAAAACCATATGTTTCTTAATCTCAACAAACTCTTCAGATATATCATTCTCCTTTTCTTGCAAAATAGACTTAACAGGAATAGGTTCATCAACCTTCTGCTCCTGAGGTTTGTCATAAGAAAAACACCTAATAACACCACATCCCTTAACCCTTGTCTCTTGTAAAGGTATCATCTTATGACAAGCTCCTTCATGCCTAACCACATAGGTATTAGCATGACCATCAAACAAAACATTTTTGTCAAACTACCAAGGTCTATCGAGCAAGAGATGACAAGCATCCATAGGCAACACATCACACAATATATCATCATGGTAAGATCAAATCTAAAACTTAACCAAACATTGCTCTTCAACTCTAACCTTAGAAACATCTTGTATCCAACTAATCTGATAAGGATTACAATGCTTCCTTCTTTCCAAATTCAATTTACTAACCATTTCATCTGAAACAAAGTTTTCAGAACTACCACCATCAATTAAGACATTACATACCTTATCCTTGCACTTACATCTAGTTTTGAACAAATTCCTTCTCTGCACTGGTTCAGGAACACATGTAGCCAATCTCCTAGTGACAAGACATTCACCTTTCTTAGGAACATTCTCAATGTCTTCTTCAGCAGCTAATGCAACTCTTTTCTTAGGACACTGCCAACTTCTATGACTAGCTTCACCACAGTTATAGCAAGTGCCGGTAAACTCATTCTTCCATTTTCATCTCTGTCCAGCATTCTTAGTAACTTGACCACTGCCAGATCCTACATCAGGCTTAGGATTCTCTGTCACACTAATCTCAGCAACAGTCTCACTAGTCTTACCACCTCGGTTCCTACTATTCTTCTTTCCTTCATACTTCCTATTTAGCTTCTCTTCAATCTTCAATGCCATCTAATAAGCATCACCGATTGTTGTCATCCACATAGTAAGTAACTCTTCCTGAATACTAGGTCTCAAACCATAGACATACCTAGCAAACTTTTCTTTATCAGCTTCAAAATGACCAGTCCTAATTAGGATTCTATAAAACTCCTCGATATACTCCTGTACTGATTTGTTAGTCTACTTCAAAGATTGCATCTTCTTAAACATGTCCAATTCATAATCCACCGGAATGACTTTCTTCTTCAACTTGTCAACCATTCGGTTCCACTTAGTGATCTTTTTTCCTCTTCTACCTCTTTCTAGCTGAACTTCTCTCCACCAAATATTTGCATGACCTTTCAACTTGGGCTTTGCAAATCTAACCCTATCAGGATCTTCTATTTCTTCATACTCAAAGTATTCATCCATATCATTGATCCAATCAATCAATTCTTCAGGCCTAAGGCTCTGAGCAAATGTAGAAGCTTCAATCTTAGGTCTCTTCCCAATCTTAGACATAGTTTTCAGAATTCAATTCTCCTCAAAATCTCTAGCTTCTTCTACAGCTTCTTCAAAATGATCTTCCTCAGATTCATCATCACTATCCTCTTTCAAGGTAGGCTTCTTCTTTCTCAATTCTTCTTGTAGGTCTTGCACTTGTTACTGCAAAGCCCTAAAATCATCAAGATGGAATTCTCCAGTAGTTTCTTCTTCTTTGAAGATCTCACGATTTCTCCTTGGAGGAATCTTCAAATCAAGATCTAGGTACACAAGATCCACTTGAATCTAGCTCAAATAGGAACAAACTTCACTCTGATACCACTTAATGTAGTCAAGGTGGGTGGATCCAATTAAGGACTGACTGACCTTGCAGCCAAACCAATATGTAGTGGAAATAAAGAACAAGAACAATAGATCTACAATGAAACAAAAGTCTTTATTCATAAAAATACCAATTGCATGCAATGTGCTAGGCTATAAGGCCTTCCCAGTTACGACCAATTACAAAGAAAGTAACAGTCTACAAGATCTCAAAAGATCCAAATCTCTTCTCCAACATCAACATCCAGCTAGTCCAGGTCTGCAACAGGCAGCACACTGGTAGGCACCTAGGAAAGATCTAAACTTGTATTCAAACTTCCAAGAAATCTTCCTTCTCCTAAGCTCATAGGCTACTAACCTTCCAACCAACAATCTGATGCCTAAAAAACTACCCAAGCATCCTATAAATACTGATTCCTAGCCATAAGTCGATTGATGAAAAAATAAATCTCTATAAACAAATATTAAATGCTAAACATTAGTCGGCTCTCACATAGCCTTACAAAATAAATAAATTCTCAAAGATGGCCCCAAATGGTCATCAGATCTACATAGAAGAATGCAACATGCCAGATCTATGTCCTCACACATCCAACAGTCAATCCATAACTCTAGGAGCGTGACCCAAATTAAATGCACCAGTCAGCCAAGCTGATTTATCCAAACAATCTAGTCGGTAAGAAAGAATAGCAAGCAATAGAATAAGTAACCAAGCACTATTCAATTGACCAAGCCAGGCATGACAAAGAAATGTAGTTATCATCAAGTGCCATTGAACTGATGCCTTCAGTCACTGAGCGTTCTTCAGAGACCAAGCAACCATTCTCCCAAACCGAGCAAGAACACCATCAAACGAAGACCAAAACTAACAATCTACCTTCAAAGAAAAACATATTTTTTGTTGATACAGGATTGCCAAGAATCCTAGGATGATCCTACATCAGCATTTGAATCAACCTTTGTAACAATTTGGAGAGTTTGAGAGATAGATTAAGCATTGTATTATCATTTTCTCATTCTTGGATTGTCACTAGTAGAGAATAGGTTGAGAGCTCTACTTACCAAGCTTGGATAGAGAACCATGAGATGTCATGGATGTTAATTTCAATTCTTAGTTTAAATTTTCTTTGTATTTTCATAGAATTGTAGTTGATTATCCTAATTTCATGAAGGTGTTAAACATACACACGCAGAAGTATTCACCTTGCTTATGTTGAAGTCCTTGTGGAGGATTTGAATCCTTGAATCCACAAGTAGGGATGCTTTGAATGAATGTAGAAATTTATGTAGGATGTCTCAAATCAATGGCATTAGATCTTCAACACCAATCTTGAATGTATATTTGCATAGGAAGAGGCTTGGATGAATGTGGATGGAGAAATCCTCAAGGAGGCTCCAAAGAAATTGAGTCCTTTAATAGTTGATAATGGATCTCCTTGAAGAATGCTTGAATGGATGATTACTTGAATGCTTGAAGATGAATGAATGCTTGCTTTCTTTCCTTCTCCTTCTTTCTTACTTGCACTTGAGAGCTTGATGTCTTGATCATGAAAGGTGGATGTGAAAATGAAAGAGGAAGGCCTCCTTTTATAGTGATCTAGGGCACAAACTCCTAGAGAAGGATGACATTGGAGATTTAAATCCCAATTAACCTTAACCCCTAGAAATGGACCTAGATTAAATGCAATTCAAGGTTTTAATGTTTTGAATTCTGAAACAGCCGACCTAAAAGCGAGAAAATGAAACTTTCTGAAACCCGACATCCTGAAACTTCCAGAAACTAAAATTTGGACCTGGGGTTAGGGATGAGGTTGACCCTACCCTAGGTTAGATTCGAGGTTGACCTTGACCTAGGTCAGGGTCTAGGTCATCCTTAACCCTTGAAGTTGTCCTTGACCTAGAAAGTCAAAGTCTCCAGTTTCTCAGAGAAAGTCTGTCAAAAAGAGGCTAGAAATAGGGGGAGAGAAGCAGAATAGGGGGAAATAGCTAGATACATGCAAAGACCCAATCAAAGCACTTGACATGACCCCATACCACTTACTCAGAGGGATAAACACTCTTATCATGGAATTTTTTCCATTTTAAGATGATACATTAAGCCCCCACTTTAGCAAGAGTATGGACTCGATGTAAACTCTTGGTAAAGGAGATCATAATGAAAAGATAATCTTATTAAAATCAAAGGGACAAAGATATCCTCAAGCCCCCAGGGACTCAAGTCTTCATCAACTCCAAGATCACAATAAGAGAGACATCTCTACAGAGAGAGAGAGGGTGTGATTATCTTTCCCAATGAGAACTTATGTCCCATTGTGAACCACACAAGGAAACGATGCAACTAGAAAGATGGAATTGAACCGCCTAGTGAATGTGGCTACTCACTAGTCAACCCATCAAGGATTCACCCTTAGGAATATTCTATTCCATAAGAGTAAAACCAAAAGCAAAAGATATCTATTCTTAAGGACACCGTCAACCTTAAGGGATCAAAAATTTGAAACTGGAGGGATCAAGAGATCCTAAAATATAAATCCATGCTTTAAGGATTAGTCACTAATCCAAAAAGGGAGAAAATTATTTTGAAAAATAATATATGTGTATCAAAAAGTGTGTGTGTGCACTAGGTGAGCAGAGCATATGCCCCCATGTTAAAGTCATTGCTAACACTTTAATAGGTGAAATGGCATTAACGAAAACATAAACAACTCCACTGATTATGTTTCCACTATGAGATGCCCCCAGACAAAGATAAATCAAGGGAAATACCACATAAACATATAGAGAACACCAAAGGGATCTACCTGCCATGGGGTCAATATGATCATAAGATAATATATATATATATATATATATGATATTATTGAAAATGAATTGACATCATTCCCTAAAGAAATTATAACTACAATCACAAAGGAGGAAAGATCACATAAGAGATATGAAGAAGAATCTTTCAGACCATGTCTTGGAGACCAAAAAGAATCAATGCTACCAAGTCGCATATCCAAGTAGATTACACAAGGAAATATTTACAAACAATAGCACAAGTACAACATAACATGAAACAACATATGGAAGAATAGAGATACATATAGAGGAGTTGCATAATAGGTTTGATTCCTTTATCACCTTGTACCAACAAAGTAACAAGGGTCATATAAAAGAATCTAACAACATTTAGCAAACACATCACAAGAGAATCACAGTACAATAGGCAAACACACAAAAAAGCTACCATAAAGGACAAGTCAATCAAGTGTATTGCCTACTCTCCCCATCTTGTTCTATATCATTTAGGGAAGGTGGATAACTCACAAGATGGACTATATCCAACACAGTAGGAATGATAGCCAATTCCAAATCAGGATCCTCTTGAGAATCACAATGTTTGATCCTAGGTGTAAGTTTTAATTGTGATGAAAGCATATTAGGTAAATCAATGTCAATATCAATAGTCTCATATTCATCATTAACATCATCAAGAGTATCTTCTTTGTCCAGATTAATCAAAATAGGATCTAACGTACGAATAAAATTATTATAATCATGCATCTTAACATCATTATTACTAACAACATCATGCATAGGCTTATCAGAAGAAAGTAAAGAATTTTGAAGAATGGAATTATGAGCTTTAGCTTGAGCATGATACTTCTTATGATGTTCATTAGCAGATCGATTACATTTTTCTTTTCTTGAAATATGTTGAGAACTAGGAGGAACAATTATAGGATCCTTCACAGGTTCTTTAGGAGGATTAATAGGATTATCAGTAGTCGAATGATCAACAATAGGAGCTTGATTAACAGATGTAGAATCCATCAGAAGTATGGAGGGTGTAGGAAAAAGATCATGATTAAGATCCATCAGAGGTACACTTAATTTGAGAATCTTATGATGCATATAGGCTTGATATGAGTGGAAAATATTATCAGGTCGAGAAGGACATGAATTAGGTAATGAAGGCCAAAAGAAATCAAAACTAGCACAATCCCATGGCCTAGAAGGTTGATATAAACTATGATTAACCATCTTCACTTCATCATGAACAAATTTAAGACATTTATGGATAGGTGAAGCAATAGCATGCATGGCATTTAACCATGGAAAACCAAGCTTAACTTGAAACTAATCATAAGTAGGAACAACAACAAAGGTAGTGTTCACAATTTTACCACAGAGTTCAACCAGCAAGTTAATAGAACCAAATGATGGATAAAGAAAACCATTACAAGTTTGAATCCACACATCAGATGTATCATAAGAATCACATTGCAAATTTGTCATAAAAAGATGTTCTTCAGTAATAACATTGACTAAAGATGTAGGATCAACAAGACAACCAAGAGTAGGTATTTGGGAAATCCTAGCATAAATATAAAGGGGACCATCAAGAGCTTTAATGGTCTCAGAATCATCAAAGGTAATCAAAATTTCCTGACGTCTTTTATTCTTAGGTTTTTGTCAAGGTTTAGGCTGAAGTTTCAATTTAGGTTTAGGTTTAGGTTGAGATGGAGCTTGAGGTTGAATCTGAGGTTGAGGTTGAGGTGGAGATATAGATTGAACAAAATGCTCCACTTGATTAACAATGTGATTAAGATCATCCATCTTTGAATCATACAAAATATCCATAGAAGATGGTTGAGCAATGGTAGGAGTATCATGCGTGGGTAAAGGATTCGTATAGATTTGAAGATTTTGATTCAGTGGAGAGACAAATTTGTTTCTACTACCATCAAGATTATCAACAAATAAGACATTAGAATCATTTAAGTCTTGAGCCTTATGTTTTAAAGAATAACATTTCTCAGTATCATGACCATTCTGATGATGATATTAACAAAAAGCTTTAGGATCAAAGGATTTAGATGCAATTGTAGTAGGTAAAAGAGGTCAAATAGGAGGTAAAGTAATCATATTTGTAGTTAACAACCTATTCATAATAGAATGTAAAGATTCAGAAAGAGGAGTAAACATACAATTTAATTGAAAAGAACTGGATGTAGAAGTGGAATCATGAGATGCAACAGCAACTTGATTAGCAACTAAATTTCCTTGTTTGTTTATCTTGACATAGTTGTTGAATTTTTGAAATTTTTTTGGATGAGGAGCAATATCAATTTTATCAACTGGAATAGGAGCCATTGGAGTGTTTCTCTCAAATTGACTCACTTGTAATTGATAATGATGAAGCACTGCACAAAGTTCTTGAAAAGAGGTAAATTCAGTAAGTAGAATCTTATCTCTAATATCCTTTTGTAAATTTGAAATAAACATATGTTGAATATTAATATCAGGGACAGGATAGGAAATCTAAGCATGTAAATGCTTAAATCTACCAATAAATTTAGTCAATTTTTCCTTAGCACTTTGTTTACAATGCATTAAATCAGTCAAGGACACTTGCAGACCAATGTTGTTTTGAAATTGTTGAATAAAAGAATTGGCAAGTTGTGGAAATGAATCAATAGAATAAGGAGGCAAGGAGCAATACCATTGTAAGGTCTTGTCATGAAAAGTTCTAGCAAACAGCTTGGCTAAAATCCTATGGTCATGACCATAATCACTACAAAGGATTTGAAATGTTTTAACATGATGAATGGGGTCTCCTTTTCCATTATAGTTCTCAAGATGAAGCATATCAACTTGTTGAGGAATAGGAGTATGAATGATATCTCAAAACAAAGGACTTCCCATGTCACATGTAGGAATGCTAAACTTTTTTTGAGTCAAGGATGCAAGTTGTTGTTGTAAGTATGACACAATTTGAGCCAAACTAATGATTGTTGAATCATTAGAAGAAATAGGAGGAATAGAAACATTAGAAACACTAGGTAAAGTGTAAGAAGTTGTAGGAATAGAAGACACAACTAGAGGAACACTTAGAACCACAATTGGAAGAGGATTGGAATAATTAAAAGGAACATTATGATAAGAAGGTTGTCATGTAGGAAGGGACATAGGAGGAACACTCATAAGAATAGAGGGAACCGTCATAGTCACCAAAGAAGGAGTATAGGTAGAAATACTAGGTAAAGGAATAGAAGAAGGTTCTACACTAGTGACAGGAGGAATCAACCCTAAATCTTGAGCTTCTTGAGCTAAATATTTAACATTTGAATGCACGAGATGAGTAATACCATGCAAGAGGTTAACACCTTGATCACTATCATGAAGAAATTTTCTTAAGAGCCTCTATAGCTTGAATAGAATTTTTATTATGGTTTTCTTGAATAAGCTAATTACCCATTTTATCAAGTTCAGTTGAAAGTGTTTGGACTTGTTCAGGAGGAACTCTTAAAGCATCATCCTCATCATGAGATGAGTGAGAAGAGTTTTTCTCCATAATAGGATTGGAATCATGAAGAATCAAATTATCATCTGGGATCCTAAGGAAAGGAGAGGAAGACTCAGGATCAAAGGCACCCATAAGTCTACGACTTCATCTAATCAAAATATTATAAGTGGGACTAGTAGTAGTAAAGCTCATAAACCAATGCAATGCAAATGAACTAAACTAAGAAAACATAAAGCATGAATATTTTTGTATTTTGAAAAAGATTTTGTATTTTTGAAATATAGATGCAAGTAATCTAATTATCATGCAAGATTTAACATAAAAGACAAATCTAACACCAACAAGATAATATAAAGATAAATCTAACACCACAAAACATAATAGGGCATCTAATTCCACAAAAGAAAATAGGGTAAGTATGTCGGGTTCACCAAAATGAATAGAATAATTATGGGTATAGGGTGGAAGTGAATAGAAAGGATCACCAAAATGAATGGTATGAACATGTGAATAGGGTTGAATAGTGGTAGATAAGATAATATGATATGGAAGGGGGAATATAGGACCTATCCTTAATCCAAATTCCCAAAAGGAAAGATCCAAATGGATTAATGACAAAGAAGTGATCAATGCACAAATGAATCAAACAATGGAGAACATGAAGAAAAGAGGAAATCCTATAATCTACTGTAGAAAGTATGTACTTGAAATCTTAAATGAATAGAAGGAAAATACTAACCTCAAAATAGGGAAAATCTAGAAAATGCTGATTTCTAATGCTCGTGCACAGTTCTAGGAAATTCTAGAACCTGCTTTGGACTGGAAATGTCGAGACAAAGAAAACTCAAAAAAAATTTGTCCTTCTGAGGTTAGGTCAACTTTGACCCAGATAGCAGGGTATAATCTTACGCTGGGGCACAATCTTACCCCCCATTGAAGGTCATCCTTGACTTGAAACAACTTCGATGGAAATTTTGTTTGCAGATCTCGAAAGTTCATCGAAAAGGGTATCTAGATCTAAACTTCAATCTATTGTCATGTACCTATATCTGCGAGAAAAATGGTTTTTGTTGTTTTCTTTTGTTTGGAATCAACCTTGAAATGTAATTGAAATTGCAATATGTATAAACAAAGTAAATAGAAGTATTCACCTTGCTTATGTTGAAGTCCTTGTGGAGGATTTGAATCCTTGAATCCAAAAGTAGGGATGCTCCAAATGAATGTAGAAACATATGTAGGATGTCTCAAATCAATGGCATTAGATCTTCAACACCAATCTTGAATGTATCTTTGCATAGGAAGAGACTTGGATGAATGTGGATGGATAAATCCTCAAGGGGGCTCCAAAGAGATTGAATCCTTCAATAGCTAACAATGGATCTCCTTGATGAATGCTTGAATGGATGATTACTTGAATGCTTGAAGATGAATGAATGCTTGCTTTCTTTCCTTCCCCTTCTTGCTTACTTGCACTTGAGAGCTTGATGTCTTGATCATGAAAAGTGGATGTGAAAATGAAAGAGGAAGGCCTCCTTTTATAGTGATTTAGGGCATAAACTCCTAGAGAAGGATGACATTGGAGAATTAAGTCCCCATTAACCTTAACCCCTAGAAATGGACATAGATTAAATGCAATTTAAGGGTCTACCATTCCGAAATCTGAAACAGCCAACCTGAAAGTGGGAAAATGAAACTTTCTAAAACCTGACATCCCAAAACTTTCAGAAACTAAAATTTGGACCTCGGGTTAGGGATGAGGTTGACCCTATCCTAGGTCAGAGTCAAGGTCAACCTTGACCTAGGTCAGGGTCTAGGTAATCTTTGACCTAGAAAGTCAAAGTCTCCAGTTTCTCAAAGAAAGTCTATCTGAAAGAGGCTGGAAATAGGGGAGAGAAGTAGAACAGGAAGGAAATAGCCAGATCCATGCAAAGACCCAATCAAGGTGCTTAATATGACCCCAAACCACTTACTCGGAGGGCTAAATGCTCTTATCATGAAAGTGCTTCCATTTTAAGATGATACACCTTCATATTTGACATGTATCATAAGATTCTAGATGGAATGCTTCCAAGATGTCTAGAGAAAGAGGAATCAACCATAGCCTTACAAGAAATTCATGAGGGGATTTGTGGGTTGTATTCGAAAGGTTTAACCCTAGCTAAGAAACTTCTTAGGATAGGATATTTTTGGCCTTCTATGGAAAAGGACGCTTGTCACTTTACAAAAACTTTTCTTAAATGTCAATATCATGGGAACTTGATCCACGTACTAGCACAAGAGCTTCATCCTACGACAACACCTTGGCCCTTTTATCAATGGGGTTTGGAATTGATAGGGATTATTTATCCACCATCTTCAAATGGTCATAAATTTATCATTACTGCAATAGAGTATTTTACCAAATGGGTGGAAGTTGTACCCATATCCACTGCCACAGGAAAGAAGATATCCTTATTCATATTAAATCACATAATCTATAGATATGGTGTTCCTCATGCCATCATAATGGATAATGCAAAACATTTCAAAAATAAAGATTCGAAAGAATATGTACAAAATTTCATATGGTACATCACTCATCTTCAATATATTACCCACAAGGTAATGGGCAAGCAGAAGCTACAAACAAGAACATTCTAAAAATATTGAAGAGAATTGTATATATTTCAGGAAGAGATTGGCACATTCAAATAAACCCTACTCTATGGGTTTATAGATTTGGAGGTATAAATTCCATCCTTAGGGGTCTCATTTCATGGGTTACTAAGTGAAGAAAACTATAGAGTTACTAGGTTGCATGAACTAGAACTACTAGACAAAAGGTAGAAGCAAGCTTTTGATCAATTAAAAGTGTATCAGAATCAAATGACTAGAAATTATAACAAGCATATCAAACCAAGGACATTCCAAATAGGTGACTTAGTTTTGCGAGAAAATCCCAAGAATCAAGCAGAAAGGGAGAAGAAAGTAAAATGGGAAGCAAACTTGTTAGGACCCTTTGTGATCAGTTCATCTTTTGGGACGGGCACTTATAAACTAGCTGATTATGAAGGAGAGGAGTTGCAAGAGCCGATAAATAGTATACACTTGAAAAGGTTCTACACCTGAAGCAATGGAAGAGGGATAGAGAAAAAGAGTATCAGAGATATAAGAAGAGAGAGCATCCTATTTATTGTATATAGTCAGAAGAGATCCTAAAAATACCAAAAACATTGAAAAGAAGAAAAGAGAAAATAAATCAGAAATACAAAAAAGATCAAAAACTGTGGAAATTTGAGCATGAAGAAAGCCAAAAACATTTAGAAATGATCCTCAAAATGATTTTGTCTTGGTGAAAACCTATAAAATAGGTGCCTTGATGATATGAAAAAAAAAAATTGAGAAAAGAGAAAATACAAAAAAAATCAAAAAGAGAAAAAGTACCTTGGAGAAAACCTAGCAAATAGGCACCTTGGTAGCAAAACAAGACAAAAATCTTTAAAAATAGAAAAAAAAATTTTAAAAATTCATTCAATCAGTGAAAATCTGGTAAACAGGCTCCATTGAAAGTCCAAGTCAGTCTCATGCTTAGTGCTCATCCTTGTAAATATTGCATTCACTGACATTTGTATATATTGCATAATCAAACTCCACAGTTGCATTTGCAAGTACCTAAAGATTTCATCACCAATCCAATCTGGAAATTGTCCCAAGTCCCACAAATGCAATCACATCAAACTAGGGGCAACATCTACTCTCAAGGAGGAAGGATTCACCAAAACAAACATCAATCTGACACTAAATCAATTTATCAAAATGCAAGTGAAATACTCAATTATATCCTAATCCTAATCCAAATTTCAATCAAACGCAAAATTTTCATCCAAGATCTCGCAAATGACACTTATCTTTATCAAGATTAAAAGTATGAAATGGATAGAACTATACTTGAAATATGGATTTGAAAAATGGTGCAAAATTTTTCTGTGTTCACTTGATTGATGAAATCATGTCTTTCTAGTGAATCGATGAAAGTTTTTAAACTAGACAAGCTATTATGAAAGCATGATATTTTATTGATTTCTGAATGAGTGTCTTAAGATCAATGTTTTGAAGTATATATTATTTTTCTAAGGACATGATCATCAAAGAATCATCGAGGACATGTACATATGGAGAAATTGAGATCTTTGTTTATTTACACAAAATGATACCTTGGATATTTTGATGTTAAATATCATAATAATGTAATCCACTTGCAACATAAAATCTAACAAAATCAGTATTGGTACTCTCATGATTGATTTCAATTAGTGACAGTCATACCAAGGATGTGAAAGCACCATTTAAAAAGGAAAGAAATATTCATATCATCATAGTTGAACTAGTGATTATTATACTAATTTCAGGATTCCAAAAACTGCTCAATGATGAATATAAGCTCCTAATTTGTGAATAGTGATAGTTAGATGCATCCATTCTAGATTTAATGCATTTAAGTGATTTGCCTATATTAGTTTGAAAATAGAATTGGAAAAGAGAACAACAAAAGGGGGTGGAGTAGATCAAAAATCAAAATGCACATCACAAACTATATATGATAGAGTGTGTTGGAAGTCAAAATCAAAAATCAAAAACAAAAGGTGTTTTGCATTAGATTAACGACATTTATTAGATTCATGATAAATTGGCATCCATTTAAAACATTAACCTAAGTTCATTTAAATTAAAGTGCATTAGTTTGCATTCACTTTAACTTGCATTCATTTAGCCATATTCATTACATTCATTTTCAAAGAAATCTTTCAATATCATTCTAGGTCACATCCATTAAACTCATTTACTTTAGTTTGCATTTATCTTTAAATTCATTCATAATCATTTTTATTAAGTCATCACATTTTATTATCTATAAAAATTCATTACATCTCATTGCATTTCATTAAATCCATTACAAAACATTGCATACATCTAGTTTATTTCATGCATTATCTCTCATTAAGTTGCACTCATATTAAATCGTTCACCAGGTCATTAAAGTTCATCACATTAGTTTGCATCCATTATTTCATCCTTGTCATTTAATGGCATTATTTCATCACCAATACATTACTAATATCACATTGCATTCATTCTACATAATTGCATTTTTAAGTTCATATCATTAGTACATTGCATTGTTCATCTAGGTGCATTCATCCAATTCATACATATAAAACATTAAAGTATATTCAAACTTAGATCATTTCCAATTACATTAAAAATTATCATTATTTCATTCATATCATTAATCATTAAATCATTCAATTTCATAACTACATCCATCACATTTTGCATCACATTTGTATACCATAAATCCATTACATTTATTATCCATTACATACATCCATATCATCAAATAAATGCATCCATAAATACCATCACATCGCATTAATCATTAAACCATTACATCATCATACAACATTAAAACATGTGACATATGCATCCATCTACTCTATGTCATAAATAAGAAAAACATTTGCATCAATAAAAGATTAAACATGTGCATTCATATCATAACATGCATTTGAGAAAAAGAATAAAAATAAATCATGTAGAGATAGAATCATATAGATCTACATATCATATAAAACACTTGAAAAATGAAGTCCAACACATGATGACATCATATAAAGTAAATCTAACAACTGTGTATCAAAGTCCATAGTATCATCAAAACTGACAGTATCTGGACATCAAAGTCCATCAAAGATATCAACAAGTATTAAAGCATAAGTAACATCAACTAATCAAATAATAATGGGAGTCCAATGTCTCAAGATCAAAAAAAAATCATCATATACATCAAAGAATAAAGTATCTCATCTCAAAAATAGGTCAACTACCAGAATCACCAACACCATTAGGACCATGATCAGCATATGGAGCTCTACTTGAGCTAGCCTATAAACTATGTAGACTCATAGCGGCCATGAAAGTCTACATCATCGAACTCAGCTGAGTGACCTGATATCTCATCTCTGACATCTCAAACTACAAAGATCTAACATTTGAGTTCAAGGCTGATGCAGAAGGATTTTGTGTTGGTACTTGTGGGTGGAGCCTATGGAGGAGCCTAAACAAGTGGAGTCTATGGGGGAACCATGGAAGATGGAATAGAAGTAGACAAAGATGGAATGAAAGCAAAAGAAGATGGAAGAATGGAAGAAGATGGCATAGAAAAAGTAGGAGCCTATGGAGGTGCTGGTGGACCCTATGCCTGATCTAATAGTATCTATGTTTCTTGAGTATCCACATTGGCCACAACCTAAGCACCCACTTGCCTGAAAAATTTCACCCTGTGTTGGCCCCATCTGGCCAATCTCTCCACACCAACCTGATGCAGAGCTCTTTCCACACCACCTCTGACTCTGACCCAACCACCCCTCTAGTGTAGGGGCACCTAGAATAGGGCCCTCACCAGTGCTTTAAGTTTTGTTGTGTGGTGCTCTTGATGAGATATGTAATTAGAATAAAGGTCTGAGGACCTCTTTTTGTGTTTGGCAAAGTTAAGTTGGGGTTTAGAAGGTCTTAGGAGTTGATAGGCACCTTGGAAGAACAGGGTCCTTAGCAAAAGTTACTAGTCCAATTTGGATTTTTAAAGTTCTTTTAGAGTGGAATCAAAGATTAGGTACTTTATATTACCACTAAGAGGCATCATAAGCCTTAGGAGGCATCAAATAGGTTTATTAAGAAAGAAAATTACAAATAATACAAAAGTTGCAAAGTGCAACTTTGCAACTTTTGAAAAGTTGCTTGTCAACATTTATCAAAAGGTCCTAAAATGGTGGATACTCCCTCTAATGTGATGAGAACCCTAAATATACTAGGGTAATACCTAAGAAGACAATATATGAAAGGAAAAACCCTAATTTTTGCCAGTATGGTGTGTCAGAGTATGGACAGAGTGACTGGTGTGACTGTTCTGTACATGGAAAAGACAACAGTGAATGAAAGGAAGAGTTTTGTGTGCTATTTTTTATCTATTATAGCTTGGAATTGTAATTGGACTTGTTTTTAGTAGATTTTATTCAATAACTATTATTTAATTAGGTTTCTTTTATCAAGTTTTTAATTAGCTTGTGTGTGCCTGTTTACTGTCCTGAACCAAGCAGTTGAACTTGTAAGCCATGTAGCTCACTATCCCATCATAGAATCAGTGTGGCCATTTGGGGATAATGAGTAGGTTAAATTTATTATATTTGTGTGGGAGGAGGGACCTTCAAAACAAGAGGAAGCAATTATAAGCTCTTTCCCTAGGTTAGCATAAGCCAACCCAGCTAGGGAAGTTGACTATTGCAGAGCTTGCAAATGGAAAGGATGTGAAGATGATGAAGCAAGAAGGTATGGAATAGTTTGGGGAGTGAGTGAAGACCCCTTGATGAGAAGGAGAAGCTTGTGCCAATCCTATAATGCACAAAACCAATCCAAGGAGTAGACAGACCTAGAAGAGGCCTAGAAACCCTCCAAACCCTCAGTTTGTGTAAAGGTACAATACGGCTGCTCAGAGACCCAAAACCTAGAAAATCTCTAAGGTTGCACTGAATAAGTGATAGTCTCTTAGGGAATCTTGTGGAGATCAGTGGAGGAAACTAGGTTAAAAGCCTGATTTCTCAGAGTAGGAGGGCTAATTGGGGCTCCATCCTTGTAGCCCTACTTTGGTGGAAAAATGAGGAATCGGTAGAGAGGCTTAGTGTTTGGAGTTGTTCTAAGCTTGGAATTAATCAATTTGGGAGGTTGTGAAAAATATTCATGACCTTGCAAGGTTAGAGCAAGGAGTAGTGAAGAAAAACCTTAGGGAAACTTGAGAAGCTTGAGTGTTCCTTATCTAGTAGGAGAGCCTAGCATGTTGGTAAGAAGAATTTTTTATCAAGATAGAAGAGTGGGGTTTAGGATCAAGGGATCTAAGCTTGGAAGAGATCCTAGAGATCCATTTGGTGTACTAACAAAGCACCTAGAGTCTTAAGCATAGACAAAGTAGCATGAACCTATGATTGGTTCATCCCTATTCCCTATCAAGTGGTATCAGAGCCTTATAAAGGTGTGGGAAAAGTAATTGTAGAGAAAGGTGGATTCTTTCACCTATAGAATCTAGTGGATCAAGAAATATGGTGACCAATGTGGAATTGGCCAAGAAAGTAGAAGAGCGAGAGGAGGATAACAGGGTATTGAGAGAAAGATTGGCACAACTGGAGCGGATGTTAAGTGATGTCCAAGACACAGCAAACAGAGTTAAGGACAAGATGGAGAAAAAAGAAGAGAAGGAGCTTGAGTTGGAGGAGGAAGCCCCAACACTAGAGCCTATTATACCAGAAGAGCCTTTCTTAAAGGCATTAAAAGCAATAAATAGAAAAGCTTTAGAAGGCATTCCCTTGTTCAATGGAAAGATGGATGTAGATCTGATTATGGATTGGATTGACGGAATGGAGAACCATTTTGAATGTGATGGTGTCTCTGAAGATCAAAAGGTTAAAGTAGAAAAGTCAAGGTTAAGAGGTTTTTCTCTAACCTAGTGGAAATTTGTCCAAACAAAAAGAGAGAAAGAAGGGAAAAGTCCTATAGCTACTTGGAAAGGAATGGTGACTACGATTAGGCAAGCCTATATCCCTAATGATTATGAGATACAATTGCATAGAAGAAGGTAGAAACTTAGACAAAAAGATATGGATGTACACTCCTATATAGAAGAATTTCAAAAATTTTGTTTAAGATCCAAGGTTGTGGAGGATGAAAGCATTAGGTTGGCAAGGTATTTGAATGGTCTCAAGTGGTCCATTCAAGAAGACATGAGCCTTGTCACTCCTAAAATAGTCCATCAATGCTATCAAATTGCTTTGAAGGTGGAAGACAAACGGAAAAGGAAGAAGGACCAAACGTCAAAGAACAGAGGAAGGGGTAGAGATGGTAGAGGACATAGGAGAAGCTATGGAGGTAGAAGCAATGACAATAGACCATAAGATGAGTCCAAGCTGACTGAACAAAGTGGAGAGACCAGCCAAAGGGGTGGCTCAAGTAGAGGTAGAGGATTTGGAGGAAGGAAGAGGCAGATCACCAGGGGGAAGAGGACCATCTTATTTTGCTACTATGAAGTGTTACCACTATCAGCAATTGGGGCATCCTACCTATAGGTGTCCTGAAAAGGGGTCATCTTCTCAAGGTGACAAGAAGATATCCTATGTGCATGAAGATACTTCAAGTGTGAAGTCTCCTTATGTTCAGTTGGATTTTGAGAGTGGTGAAAATCTGATGATAAAGAGGGTCCTAATCAGAGAACCAATCAAGGAGGAGCCTAAACAAAGATGGTCACTCTTCAAGGTAAGATGCAAAATAATGGGAAAAGTCTACAAAGTTATCATAGATTTAGGATCTACTGATAACATAATCTCTAAGGAGGCCATCACCAAGCTCAAAATTCCCAAAGTACCTCATAGTACTCCTTATAAGGTCACATGGCTGAATAAAGAGAAGCATGTCTTGGTTAATGAGTAGGCATGGATTGAGTTCACAATAGGAGGATACAAGGACAAGCTATTATGTGATGTTTTTCCAATGGATGCCTGTCACCTTTTACTAGGTAGACCATGGTATTTTGATAGAAAGGCTATGCACAATGGTGAAATAAATTCATACACTTTTGTGAAGGATAGTGTGAGCTAAAAAATTCAATCTTTACTTGAGCAAGATAGCTAAAGAAGTGGACCTAATGTACTGATGTTAAAGGGGAAAGAGTTCATGAAGACTCTTGAGAATGAAGAAGGAGTTGGTTATGCTATTGTAGTGAAACCCAAGGAAGACATAGAGACCAAGAAAGAGAGCATACCTTATGAAGTGCAGAAAATTTTGAAAGAGTTCAAAGGCATTATATTAGATGGAGCACCTGCCACCTTGCAACCTAAGAGAGAAATCAGCCACCAAATAGATTTGGTACCAGGGGCATCATTACCAAACAAGGCACCCTACAAGCTAACTCCTACACAAAATAGGGAAGTTGCAAAGCAAGTACAAGAATTGATGTATCAAGGGCTAATAAGGATGAGCATCAACCCATGTGCTATCCCAGCCATTTTGGCACCCAAGAAAGGAGGAACATGGAGGTTATGTACAAACTCCAGAGCCATCAACAAGATTACAATCTGGTATAGGTTTCCCATATCTAGGATTGAGGATTTAATAGATTGTCTAGGAGGGGCTAAGTATTACACAAAGATAGACCTTAAAAGTGGTTATCATCAAATAAGGATAAAAGAAGGAGATGAGTGGAAGACAGCTTTCAAAACCACTAAAGGACTCTATGAATGGCTATTCATGCCATTTGGTCTCTCTAATGCTCCAAGCACATTCATGAGTCTCATGAATGAGGTGTTGAAAGACTTCACAGGTAAGTTTGTGGTAGTCTATTTAGATGACATATTAATTTTCAGCATGAGTAAAGAAGAACATTTAAAGCATCTCAAGATTGTATTGTCTAAATTGAAAGAGGAACACTTAACCATCAATCTAGATAAGTGTGACTTTATGAAGCAGGAACTAGTCTATTTAGGCTATGTTCTTTCTCAAGGAGACCTAAAGATGGATGATACTAAAGTTGCAGCAATATTAAGTTGGCCAACTCCCAAGAATGCCAGTGAAGTGAGGAGTTTTTATGGCCTAGCTCAGTACTATAGAAATTTCATCAGGAACTTCAGTGGGATATGTGCTCCAATGATGGAAACCATCAAGGGTGGAATAAAAACTAAGTTTGTGTGGACACTTGCAGCAGATAGGGGATTTGAGACATTAAAGAAAGAGGTAGCTACTAAGCTTGTTCTAAGGTTGCCAACCTTTGATGAACCCTTTGTCATAGAATGTGATGCTAGTAACATAGTAGTAGGAGGTGTTTTGAGTCAAAGCAATAGACCAATGGCTTTCTTCAGTGAGAAGCTTAATGCAGCAAAGAAAAAGTATTCTTCTTATGATCTAGAACTCTATGCACTTGTACAATCCCTTAGGAAGTGGAGGCATTATCTTTTGCCCAAGGAGTTTGTGGTGTTCACCGACAACCAAGCTTTGAGTTTTCTTAATTCCCAAGACAAGTTAATTCATAGACATGTCAAATGGGTAGAGTATTTACAGCCTTACACCTTTAACATAAAGCATAAGAAAGGGCAGCTAAATAAAGTAGCAAATGCCTTGAGTAGAAGGTTGCTTACAGTGCAAGAAGTCCAAATGAAGAGCATAGGATTAGAGAACTTCAAGGAGCTATACCAAACTAATGAAGACTTTGCAATAGCATATAAGGTGTGTCAAGAACATTTGAATAGCTTCCATGGTGAGTTTACAGAGTATACATTGTAGAATGGACTCATATTCAAAGGAGGACAATTGTGTGTTCTAAGAGGATCCATGAGAGAGAACCTCATTCAAGAAAAAAACAATGGAAGTTTGAGTGGTCACTTTGGCCTTAACAAGACCTTGGAATTAGTCCAAAGGTACTAATATGGGCCTAAAATGCAAAAAGATGTCAAGACCTATGTTGAGCAATGCATCATATGTCAAAGAGCCAAGGGTACTTCTACAAATGCATGACTTTATCAGCCTCTCCCAATACCAAGCAGACCATGGGAATGTGTAAGTATGGATTTTTTGGTTGGTTTACCTAGGACAAAGAGTGGCTTTGATAGTATCTATGTTGTAGTGGATAGATTTAGAAAAATGAGTCATTTTATCCCATGTAAAGTCACTCATGATGCAAGTCACATTGCCTTTTTTTTTTCAAAGAAGTTGTAAGAATTCATGGCTTGCCAAGTAGTATTGTCTCTGACAGGGACAGAAAATTCATGGGACACTTTTGGAGGTCCTTATGGAAAAGACTAGGTACCAATCTAGCATTCAGTTCAACCTACCATCCTCAAACTGATGGTCAAATTGAGGTGGTAAATAGGACACTTGGTAATTTGTTGAGGTTCTTAACCAAAGAATATGGTTTGACATGGGATTTAGTCCTTCACCAAGAAGAGATTGCTTATAATGATAGCATCAATAGGACAACTGGAAAGAGTCCCTTTGATATTTTCTATGGGATACATCCTAGGGGTGTATGTGAATTAAGAAATATGGAAAACTAAGTCCCTAATAGTGGTTATGCTGAAGATTTTAGTCAATCCATGAAGGAAGTACATGAACAAGTAAAACAGTCTCTTATTGACAACACCAAGAAGATCAAAGATAAAGTTGATCTCAAGAGAAGAGAGGTTCAATCTGGTGTAGGTGACTTGGTCATGGTCCATCTGAACAAAGCAAGGATGGAAAAAGGGGTTCCTACAAAGCTGCAAATGAAGAGAGTTGGTCCCTGTCCCATATTAGCCAAATATGGATAGAATGCATATAAAATTGGTCTACCGGATGATCTAGAAATCTCCCCCATCTTCAAAATTTCAGACCTTTTCAAGTATAAAGGACCTTTCACTGAGGTAGATTAGAATGTGCATGAAGCTAAACAAGATGTTTAGACAGCAGCCCTACCTCCCAAAATTAGACCAAGAGAAGAGAAAGTATTAGACTCTCGGGTGCATACAAAGACTAGGCATGGAGTTTATAAAGAACACCTTATAAAATGGTAGGGTAAACCTGATTTAGAATCAACTTGGGTCCCTAAGAATCAATTTCATCTCCAGGGCATAGATCTTTCCCTCATGTCTCCAGCAGGGACTTAGCCTTTTTATGGTGAGAGTATGGTGCAGGGGAACCTAGAATAGGGCCCTCACCAGTGCTTTAAGTTTTTTTGTGTGGTGCTCTTGATGAGCTATGTAATTAGAATAAAGGTTTGAGGACCTCTTTTTGTGTTTGGAGAAGTTAAGTTGGGGTTTAGAAGCTCTTAGGAGTTGATAGGCACCTTGGAAGAACAGGGTCCTTAGCAAAAGTTACTAGTCCAATTTGGATTTTTAAAGTTGTTTTAGAGTGGAATCAAAGATTAGGTACTTTATATTACCACTACAAGGGTTCATAAGCCTTAGGAGGCTTCAAATAGGTTTATTAAGAAAGAAAATTATAAACAATACAAAAGTTGCTAAATTTGCAAAGTGCAAATTTGCAACTTTTGAAAACTTGCTTGTCAACATTTATCAAAAGGTCCTAAAATGGTGGAGACTCCCTCTAATGTGATGAGAACCCTAAATATACTAGGTTAAGACCTAAGATGATAATATATGAAAGGAAAAACCCTAATTTTTACCAGTACGGTGTGTTAGAGTATGGACAGAGTGACTGGTGTGACTGTTTTGTACATGGAAAAGACAATAGTGAATGAAAGGAAGAATTTTGTGTGCTATTTTTTATCTTTTATAGCTTGGAATTGTAATTGGACTTATTTTTAGTAGATTTGATTCAATAAATATTATGTAACTAGGTTTCTTTTATCAAGTTTTTAATTATTTTGTGTCTGCCTATTTACTGTCCTAAACCAGGCAGTTGAACTTGTAAGCCATGTAGCTCACTATCCCACTATAGAATTGGTATGGCCATTTGGGGATAGTGATTAGGTTCAATGTATTATATTTGTGTGGGAGGAGGGACCTTCAAAATAAGAGGAAGCAATTATAAGCTCTTTCCCTAAGTGAGCATAAGCCAGCCCGGCTAGGGAAGTTGACTATTGTAGAGCTTGCAAATGGCAGGGTTGTGAAGATGATGAAGCAAGAAGGTATGGAATAGTTTGGGGACTAGGTGAAGACCCCTTGATGAGAAGGAGAATCTTGTGCCAATCCTATAAGGCACCAAACCAATCCAAGGAGTAGACAAACCTAGAAGAGGCCTAGAAACCCTCCAAACCCTTGATTTGTGTAAAGGTACAATACAGCCGCTCAGAGACCCAAAACCTTGAAAATATCTAAGGTTGCACTAAATAAGTGATAGTCTCTTAAGGAAGCTTGTGGAGATCAGGTGAGGAAACTAGGTTAAAAGCCTGATTTCTCAGAGTAGGAGGGCTAATTGGGGCTCCATCCTTATAGACCTACTTTGGTGGAAAAATGAGAAATTGGTAGAGAGGCTTAGTGTTTGGAGTTTTTCTAAGCTTGGAATTAGTTAATTTGGGAGGTTGTGAAACATCTTCATGACCCTAAAAGGTCAGAGGAAGGAGTAGTGAAGAAAAACCTTAGGGAAACTTGAGAAGCTTGACTGTTCCTTATCCAGCAGGAGAACCTAGCAAGTTGGTAATAAGAAGTTTTGATCAAGATAAAAGAGTGGGGTTTAGGATCAGGGGATCTAAGCTTGGAAGAGATCCTAGAGATCCATTTGGTGTACTAACAAAGCACCTAGAGTCTTAAGCATAGACAAAGTAGCATGAACCTGTGATTAGTTCATCCCTATTCCCTATCACCCTCATCTGGACACCACCCCTAGGAGGGATAGGCACAATAGCAATCACTGGCATAATAATTCTACCTCCCCTATTATCTCATCAACCCCATCATCCTTGAGAACCTCATCTTCGACCTCTACCCCCACCATCATCATGTCCACCGTCACCATCTGACTCTTCCTTAATGCCTAGTACTCTCACCGTAGGATCAGTGAATCTCAAAAATGGGTTCTGAGAAAATCACTTAGCATAATCATCTATCATACTAGCATCCATGATATGATCTCTTATATCCCATGCAAGGTGGGGTAGCTGTATCAACTCCTAGTGAGTTATCTTGTAATATATCTACGGGCCCCAGAGTGGCCTCTCCACCTGTACATAGGTGTATAATGCCAAACCCTACGGCATGCCATGAATTTGGGCATACTATCGTAAAACCCTCTAAAAAATAGAACCTCTCAATAATCAATGGTGTACGCCCTATCATCCACCTCAACATACACATGAAGGGTAACTCAACTGCATCCTCAGGCCATGCCTCACATCCAATATATGGTCGCCACATGACCTGATCAATATCATCAATGATGTGGTACCAATAATCTAACTTGCCCAAATGGGCTTGCACTACCATGCCCTCATACATCTAAGTGCAAGGCTAGCCTAGATCATGATGCCGAATAGAAATGGGATGGGTGATAAGGATGTGCTCCCATGTTGACAACTACAACAAAATCACCCCAGCAGAAAGAGTAGCTCTGTGGTGATATACTAAAGAATGTAGCTAATGATAAAGTTGTGCAAGACACAAGTCCCCCTATTGAATCTTCATGGTGGTGTGATCATATCCTCTAAGATACTACTCCAACCAGTAGCAAAGCCATGACCTCACCAATCAAGAATGAGGAAACTGCCAACTAGAACACCTAGAATAGCAAGAAGAACAAGGAAGGAAGGGAACTATGCCCACTGAATGGAATCATCACCAATCATTGGATCACCAAAAACTCACCTACATGTGGTCCCATCATAGACCTGGTCATAATAAGTGAGCTCCCCATGAGTCAGGATTCGCAGGATCCAATACACTTCCTCGGAAGTGATATTCATCTCCTCATTGGCAAATGAAAGGTGTTATGGTCAGAGTTCCATTGCTCTATCATAACTATGAGAAGACCTTGATTCACATAGAATTGATGAAGGACAAGGATAACATACAAGCCACATCTACCAATGACTCAGCGCTTAAGACTGCTCAAGTCATCAATCATGCTAAAGGGTAGTGGATACAAGCCTTGAACTCTGATCGATATAAGCTTAGCCTACAAAAAGAAAGTTAAACACACTAGAAATAAAAATCATTACATATTGGATCATTTCAAGTCAATCAAACCACAATCAATTTTCCTAATTCTATTCAGAGAGGATGGAAAATTTATCATCATCCACCATCAAAATTGAGATTGACAATCAAACAGTCAATATGACATGACTCAAACTGACATCATACGACTCGCTATCACATCAAACTTGTTACTTAAGCCAATCAATTGATTAATGACACCAGATAGTTTAGAAAACTGACTCACCAGTTTCATATTTAACTAACTAGGGTGTACGTGCTATTTAATTGTTTAAAAGTACTAAAAGGCAAAAGTGTAGTTTAAAATGGTGAACGCACTAAAGAAATAATTAAACGTGGTATTTTAAGGTATATGCACTATAGAATTTAGTATGCGCTATAGGAAACCCCTGTATGCACTACTAAAATACTAATATGCGCAATCAATTTTGTACGCACAACAAAAAAGGGTGAATGTGAATTGTGCCCTAGTTCTACCATTTGTACGTGCTATTAAAACTAGCGAATGCACCATGGAAAACCATGGATATGTCGGAGAAAAGTTGTATGCACTGTTAAAACTATTAAATGCGCTATTTAAATTGAAGAAAGAAAAAAAGAGGGTTTTTCCTATAGAAATCAAAAAAATTTCAAATTAAATACATTTAATGGACAAAGTGAGTTGTCAGAGTACATACCGAAGGTCCGTAGCTAGGTGGATGCAAGTATCGATGGCCTCACTTGAATCTATGCTTGCAAATGGGGACCACCATCATCAACAAGGCAAAAAGGGCTCAGAGAAAAAAGACAAAAGGGAAGGTAAAAATAACTTTTACCCTTATATATAGCCCCTTTTGACCTAAAAAGGGCAACTTTGACCAGAAAATGACTAGGGACCCAAATTTTTCACCTATTCTACCAAATCAAGAGCATTTGACATCAAACGATCATGAATACATTATCAGAAATGAAATTGAAATTCATTACTAATTGACCTAATTCACGCATCTTTGACCTAAAACGTAAAAAATTTCAACTCTTCTTGAATTTCATTTCATTTTCGATGGTGCATACACTCGATTAATTAGGAACGACATCATAATAAGCTAATTAGGGGCATGACCATCAAATCAAAGTGTAATCTTTTATAAGAAATTTTTTTGTTTATCAGTCAAAGGAGGCATCAAACATTGAATCATATCAAATCAGGTACCATATCAAGCAACTTATCATCAGAACGACCATCGAGGACCTAAAATCAATCAGAACTGCATCAATGTTATCACCAGAATCTGCATCTTTTATCACATCAAATCAGACATCAGTTGATCAAGACTTCACATCAAAAATTATCAGGGCATTCTTTGAACTGATACGCTTCGTGCATCGATTCAAAGAGGGGCATTTGTAATCACCTGAAAATGGACAAGAACAATTAAGTGAGCAATCATGGCAAAAAATCAAAGTAATTAAATCAAATCAAGTTAAAATCAAAGCAAAATTGCAATCAAGCCATAATTTAAATTTAATTAAAAATCAAAAGCCATTAAAATCAATTAAAATCAAATAAATCATGATAGATCAATTAATTATACAATTAATCTAATTAATTAAATAGTTCAATTAAATCAAATCAACCCATTCAAGGGGTACACTTGGCTAAATATATTAATTAAATTCAACTAATTAAATCTTATTTTCCCTCAACCACCAAATGGGAGGAAAATGCATCAACCAATAGGATTTGAGAACCAAGCTCACATGGATCAAGCTCACATCGAATCTCCACCACCCATAGGGAGAAAGAATCTTGTCCACCCATTTTGTCCTCTTGTCCCAAGCTTTGAGGACAGAATATTTAAATGGTCTCCAAAGGTGGAACCATGGACTTAACCCTAATCAAACCATGATCAAATCAACTACACCCCCTACCCTTGCCAAAATCTATAAAAGCAAGGCATAATTCGAGCAATAATCATCCGCAATTTTTGAGAAGCATCAAACCTCTTGCAATTTTAAGCTAGAAAGGCAAATCTAGGAGCTAATTAGTCTATTTCTTTTGGAATTAACTTGTTTTAGCTTTACTTATCATATTTTCTCATATTAGGACTGTCACTAGTGAGAGCTTGTTGAGAGCTCTTCATTAGCATCCCTAATTAGAGAGCCATACAGTGCTTATTTGTCTTTTAAATAGCTTAATTAGATTGCTTTTGTGGTAATTTAGTTCTTATTTTGATTTATTTGACAAAGCTAACCCTATGAAGGTACTAATCCAAGTACACAATATGATCCTTTTAGTAGAATAGGGCCAAAGCTACAACACATTTCACCCATTGTGGAGGAAATGCAACACATCTAACCAACCACCAACATAAAAAACTATATTTACATACATACACACACACACACACACACACACACACACACACACACACACATGTATGTATGTATGTATGTATATGTATGTATGTATGTATGTATATGTATATGTATATGTATATGTATATGTATATGTATACATGCATATATACACACACATATATATACATACATATATACACACATACACATATATATATGTGTATATAGACACACTCAAACATACACATGTATGTATGTATGTATACACACACGCACACATGCACACACATGTATATAATATAATTTAAGAGTCAAATAAAGTAAAATATAATAGAAGAGAATAGGAAATAAAAAATTTATTAAATATGTACATCTAATGAGTTGCAATTCATTTTGACTAATGTATAATATGTTGTACTGTAATCTAATATGCTTGTGAATAGCTATATGAAGGTAAAGGAATTCAATAAAAGAGGATTTAATACAAGAAAAAAAATGTGACTTGCTGCAAGAACCTCTAGCTCTATGATACCAAGATAGGCACCTAGGAGACATGAAAATTAGAAGAGGGTTCAATCTTGAGGGGATCTCTAGAAATATACTATTGTTAGAGTAAAATTGAGGATAAGCCATTAAAAATAAATAAATGTACTACTATAGTATTACATAAATAATCCCATGGAAAAGGAAGGTAGAAAAGATATAAAGAGATATTGCAAAAGACATTGAGTTAGAAATATAATTGAACATAAGAGCCTATAGTAGATTTAGAAAAAAAAATGAAATATATTATAAAATGGTATAAAATTGTAGAGAAATTGAATTAGAGTATGGTAGAGAGGTTATTGGTATAAAATATATGAATTGTTGGAATAAATAAGATGAGTTAGGGTGCATCATAGGGGATGCTTCTTAGATTATCAAAGATGACTTGGTGGAGCCTGATTTTATCCTATGGTTTTTCATTTCATATTTTGAATGGTTCTATTCACCCAAATCCAAAACCCTAGGCCTCAGTATGGAAGTTTTTCTTTACCTTCCATTTCATTGTTAAATTGTTGATCCTGTGGATGATCTCTTAAGTGGTGTCTTTGTGCCCTTTTATTCATCAAATGAATGACTAGTTTGTCCTTGTGACTTGTTCTTCCTCTTAATATTTTTATTAAATAAATCACTTAAGTTTCTCTTATTTTTTCTTATCAAACTAGCCCCTCCACTCTTCATGCTAGGGTCCATGCGTTGTTTACTAATCACATCATTATTTTTTATCTTGTCACAATTTTATATTAGAACTAAATCTTGAAACCATGGCACTTTGAGATTATGACATTTGGCTTTGATGTGTTCATATGTAGTTTTTTTAATGAAATAGACATTTACATTGATTAATTTTTAAAGGTATAATATTCACAAAAAAAAGGTAGAGGATGCTAGATCACTCCTTCAGAGTCACTCGAGTAGTGCTTGGGAAAAAAACTATAATCAAAAACACACGCAGAGAAAAAAGGTAGTAAAAATAAAGACCAACCACCAAGAAGCTAAAGAAGTGTCTAATGGTGGTGAGGGAGGATCATGATCATCTTTAAAACTCCATACATCAATGGGTCAGGAGTGACATTTATAAGGGACCACCCCTTGATGCAGAGCATTCACTACACAACCCCTAAAGGGACTTCCTATCGCAACTTTGACATTAAGGTTCCTTCAAGACCTATTTAAATTCCTTGAAACTCTTAGGCTTCCTTATTCTTTATCCACATATTCCTTACCCAATACCTTACCAACAACACTCCTTTAAAAACAAAACAACATTATTTACCTCTAACTGTCCTAATGTGACAATCCCAACAAACTTTTGTGACTTTCCTTCACTTCAAACATTTCCCCATGATTAATGTCTTCTTAGAGACTCCCCAAATACAAAAAAAATCCACCTCACATTCCTCCTATAGCCTTCATTTCCAATCCTTACTTCTACTTTGTGGACAAGCCTAACTACAAACTCCAACTGTCAAACCAAGAAGTTACTGGTCTTTTCAATAGACCTGAACACAGTCCTACGTAACTTTTTAACCTGATCAAATATCTTTGATCCCTCTAGTGAGATTCAGTGCCATTTGGTTCTCACAAACATATCCAAATCTTATCCACATCCAATAGTTGGTTTGTGAGATAAGGTCCCCAAACTGGGACTGCATTTTCTGGGACATTCTTTCATTCATTCTCCCAACTATTACTGTCTTTCTCCATTCAAAACACCTACCAACTCTTGCATAAGTTCCTACAACTTGTAAAATAGGTTATTTACAATCTCTACCACAACCCTATCCATTATGGTGGTTTATTCCATGTTAACTATGAAATAAACTACATTTCAACTGCTCTCTATTCACGCTAGTGAAAGCTTGGAAAGCATACACCAAAAATTGAATATCTTTCCCAATATTCAATGAAATCAAGTGATTCAAAAACCAAATTGGAGTATATGCATGCCTTCATGCATTACAATAGGTTTTGGATAAATATGCTAAGTCTTTCACATGAAATTATGTGTGTAATCAGAATGCAAATATATAAAAAAACAAAGAAAATGCAAGAAACTAAACTTTCATTAATATCCAACTTGTTACATCATCCATTCTTCTCTTTTTGGACATATTGCATCATATTTAAACATTTTCCCACTATACCAACTGATCCAAACCTCCCAAACCACCTATGGAACCAAATATTAGTCAGTTATGTCCTTAACAAAAGCTTATTGCATATTATCAATCTTAGCAACTTTTGACTTTTCTAACCTTAGGAACCTAACCATCATTTTTATTACATTGATATGGTCTCATGAGACTTTATGACACCCAAATTATTTATTAAACTCCTATTTATCCCTTCAAACCCTTATAAGATTCACTTGACTCATATGCCCTATTAAGGCATCATTGACAATATTAATTACAATCATGCATTACATGAACTCATATAACCTTATTAGCCTTGATTACAATCACAAATGGTCATTTTAACCTTTTAGACTCAATTTTCCCATGTATCCTTATTTTGGCCTTATGGTGACCCCTATGTTCTAGGTGCTCCTACACCATACTCCCAGGCTTCAAAAGTTTCCAAGCCCCTTGGAAACACCTACAAAACAAAACATTAGAAAATGTAACCTTCATCTGAACTTTTGGCCTGTACTTGTCCTCTTCTTGAAGTCTCTTCCTTGTGTGAGCTCTTGCCACTTGGATCTACACTATCTCTTTTATCTTTACCGTTGGTTTTCCTTCCCTTGGAAAAATGAACACCATCTTCTGCTCACCATTCATCATCATTATGCTTTGAACCTTTATTACTGCAACATACACTTGCAACTCCATTAAATTCATTATCCAAAGGTAATCCTCTATAGCATATTCAATCTCCATGATTGGAGAACTCACCTAAATCTTAGCCTTCTTAAATCCAACTAACTGAATCTCTTCTCTATGCCACTCCTGTAGGCATCCCAAATCATTTTCAATCTTTAAGGCTTCATCATCCTTAGCCCCTTCATCACTTGTTGTCACCACCCCTATGGGATCAACTCCAACATTGCTTTGCCATTCCTCAACAATGGCATCAAATTCATCCCACAAATCCATCTCTTCTCCAAGTCTTTGAACACTTGTCTTCTTTCTACCTTTAGCAACTTGTACAGTCTTCTCACCATCAACTCCTTGAACTCTCTCAGTGAATCCTTCCTATAGTAGTTTCTTCTCTTCCATAAGCCTTTTGACAGGCCACACAACCTTCTTCTTCATCTCCTTCTGCCAACTTGTGGCTTCAATCTTCAATGCTATCTTCAAGAGCTTTGACTCTTCACTCTCTAAGACCCCTGTCATCTCTCAGACCTCTTTTAACTAACCATTCCAATGCCATCCACCTTGGCATGTAAACACTTCATTTGCCTTCTTCTTTGAGGCTTCTTCCATAGCCTTTCCTCCACTCTTCACAAGGATGCCCTGATTACTTGCACCCTCTAAAGAACATAAGACTATCCCAATTTGAACTTCATCCACCATATGACTGCTATGTTTATTAGCAATACCCTCTACAACTTCCTTCTCAAATCCATTCATTGTAACTCCATGAACCCTAATATCTTTAGGCCCATACATCATCATCTTCTTCTCAGCCCTATCATCTTCATGATTATCCTCATACTGTGACTCCTCTTTGTTTATCTTCACATGCCTCCCTAGTTTTTCTTTTGGTCCTTCACATGAACCATTCACAACATCTACTCTTTCCTTTAGGATCTTAATTTGATCCACATCTCTTTGTGCCCCATCATAGGCCTATTGCTCCAAAGTATTGACTTGTACCCTATCTTCCACATTATCATCTTCTATCTTTTTGTCTTTTGCCTACCCTTTACTCTCCAAGAGTCCATTCCACTCCAAAATACCAACACTTCTTGTCACTGTCCATGACACATCTTCTTCTTTCAAGGGTTGCAACTCAAATCTCCTTTCTCTATCCAAGAATGTGTAAGTGTTCTTTACTCCATCATGTAGGGTACATTTCTTCATCTGCCATGCTCTTCCAAGGATCAAATGACAATCCACTATTGGAATGATGTCACACCATAGGATGTCCTCATATGGTCCAATACTAAAATGTACTTGTGCTTGCTCTGTCACCTCAACCTAGTCTTCCACGTTTATCCCATGGGCCCTATATGGTCTCTCATGCATTATCCTTGGCAAATTCAACTGCTTGACCATCTCAATGGAAAAAAAATTTGAAAACACACCATTTGAAACTATAACTTTGCAAACTTTGTTCTTGCACTTACAATATTTTTTGAATATGCATGGCTCCACCATGTACCTTTCATCCAAATCTGCATTGATGATCACCATCTCTACTATATCCCTCTGATGTCAGCAAAAAATTTCTCCACACTTCATCTTCAATCTATGATTCATTCAACTTAGAGTCACCACCTTGGAACGCTCTCAAAGGATATTTCAACTCTAACAGTTCAACAAAGGACTCTAGGTTTTCAAAATCTCATACTGTTTCCTCCAAACCCCTCTCCCAAAAGAATCTTCTGGCTCTGATACCACTTGATGCAGAGCATTCACTACACAACCCCTAAAGGGACTTCCTATCGCAACTTTGACATTAAGGTTCCTTCAAGACCTATTTAAATTCCTTGAAACTCTTAAGCTTCCTTATTCTTTATCCACACATTCCTTACCCAATACCTTACCAACAATACTCCTTTAAAAAACAAAACAACACGATTTACCTCTAACTGTCCTAATGTGACAGTCCCAACAAACTTTTGTGAATTTCCTTCACTTCAAAAATTTCCCCAGGATTAATGTCTTCTCAGAGACTCCCCAAATAAAAAAACAATCCACCTCACATTCCTCCTATAGCCTTCATTTCCAATCCTTACTTCTACTTTGTGGACAAGCCTAACTACAAACTCCAACTGTCAAACCAAGAAGTTACTGGTCTTTTCAATAGACCCGGACACGGTCCTATGTAACTTTTTAACCTAATCAAATATCTTTGATCCCTTCAGTGAGATTCAGCTCCATTTGGTTCTCACAAATATATCCAAATCTTAGCCACATCCAACGGTTGTTTTGTGAGATATGGTCCCCGAACTAGGACTACATTTTATGGGACATTCTTTCATTCATTCTCACAACTACTACTGTCTTTCTCCATTCAAAACACCTACCAACTCTTGCATAAGTGCTTGCAACTTGTAAAATAGGTAATTTACAATCTCCACCACAACCCTATCAATTATAGTGGTTTATTCCATGTTAACTATGAAATAAACTACATTTCAACTGCTCTTTGTTCACACTAGTGAAAGCTTGGATAGCCTACACCAAAAAATGAATATCTATGCCAATATTCAATGAAATCAGGTGATTCAAAAACCAAATTGGAGTATATTCATGCCTTCATGCATTCCAATAGGTTTTGGATAAATATGCTAATTCTTTCACATGAAATTATGTGTGTAATCAAAATGCAACTATATAAAAAAATAAAGAAAATGCAAGAAACTAAACTTTCATTAATATCCAACTTGTTACATCATCCATTCTTCTCTTTTTGGACATATTACATCATATTTAAACATTTTCCCACTATACCAACTAATCCAAACCTCCCAAACCACCTATGGAACCAAATATTAGTCGGTTATGTCCTTAACAAAAGCTTATTGCATATTATCATTCTTAGCAACTTTTGACTTTTCTAACCTTAGGAACCTAACCATCATTTTTATTACATTGATATGGTCTCATGAGACTTTATGACACCCAAATTATTCATTAAACTCCTATTTATCCCTTCAAACCCTTATAAGATTCACTTGACTCATATGCCATATTAAGGCATCATTGACAACATTAATTACAATCATGCATTACATGAACTCATATAACCTTATTAGCCTTGATTACAATCACAAATGGTCATTTTAACCTTGTAGACTCAATTCTCCCATGTATCCTTTATTTTGGCCTTATGGCAACCCCTATGTTCTAAGTGCTCCTGCACCACCCCTCCTTAGTAGTAGCATCTTCTTCTTTCTCTATATTCTTCCTAGCTAAAGATATGGCCAAAGAGAGCCATGGAAGCAATTTGTATAAGCTTGGCCAAATGGTATATCATCATCGATGTTTAGCCAACTAGTGCCACCACCATTCAAAGGACTCCCACCTCCCATATTCTACCTACAGGTAGAGCCACCATGTGGTGGATGGTAAGAGCACCAAAGAAAAATGTGTCTTTTGTTACTAGACTAGTAGTGAGGGGCCTTGGAATGAAAAGTGTGAGAACACCATGCAGAGGGGCTATGGTTGTGTTTCCTACCATGGGGTAGAGACCGATCACTAGAGGAGAAGGAGTTTGGAAACACTCTATCAATATTATTGTATAGTCCTAAAGAGTTACCACCCATTAATTTGGAATCTCTAGGACCTATTGGGACCCATTTCAGTGATTTCATTAATTTTGGATGTGTACATGCATGATATTCCCACTTATATTTCCATTTTTTCCATGAAACCCTCAATATTTCTTGAGTCCTAGAAGTTTTACCTTAACATTTTCACCTTAAGGTATAGGTCTACCTTGACCTCTACCTAGTATAGGTCGACCTTGACCTATACCCCAAAGTTTTAATTTTGATTGGTTCTCGATCCCGATGTAAAGTATTGTCTTTTTTACACTTTTCACTATCAACCTTCATAAATTTGAGCTCTAAATTTCTATAAAAGGAGGCCTCTCCCTCTCATTTTTCAATCCATTGTAATACATAATTTCCAAGATAATCCACTACATACCTAGCAATTTAAGAGCAATCAAGTAATCAAACATTCAATTTTTAGGTGCATTTAATAAGCTTTGTGGTGAGTTAAAGCAAGCAAGGTTTTGGATCCAAGATTTGAGGGCTACCATTCGAGATCAACATCCATCTTCATTCAAGAATATCAAGCATACACACATATATGATCTATGATTTGGAAATTATATATCCATTGCAATTGTGAAGACATCCTAGACTTCATCAACACACCAATATTATAGCATACATATTTGTGGATATAATGGATCTGTATCCATCCATAAAGGTTTGACAAGAAAGGTAACATTTAAATTTATCTTTTTTTACATGTATTATCTATTTCATTACAAGGCCAAATATTATACACAGGCTTAACTAAGGAAAGCCCCTTCCCCCCAATAATTTCCCCATTTCTCTTGTGTGTAGGTATAGGGTTTTGGAGAGTTTTGGGATCATATTTTGCAGATCTACTACTGCAGTATTAATCACAGTCTCGAGACATTCATTTTAAGTCATACAGGGTATAGGTTTACCTCAACCTATACATGGTATAGGTTGAACTAGGTTTGACATATTCCTATAGCCTTCAAAATTTCACATTCGACAAATTTTAAGATCTCATCCTATTTCTGGTTCCAACATAGTCTAACGGGGTCTTTGCAAATTTGAAGTGGCTTTCTCTACTAACCCTCAAGGTGAGTACTATATATGTGGAAAAGTGATCTGTGTGGAGCAAGCATAAACACTCCAATGTTAGTTATACATGTGCATATTAAAGATTTTAAACTAACAAGAAAACTATGCTTAAACTCATTCCTACTCTATTCTTCACATAAACTTGGATGAGCATGAAGCAAGTGCACCCAAGACTTTCTTGATTTAAACTCTTAGAGAGGTTGTGGGTGTGTTCTCCCAACACAAGTATAAATCCCACTATTGAATGCAATGTAGATTATAGAAAATATTAAACTACTCAAGGAGGAGCTATGGAAGCAACCCTCAAGATCATATGGCATGAAAATAAGAAAACAAATTAAGCTATTGCATTAACTATTAATTAAACTAAGTTTTAAATCTATAATGAAATCTAGAAACTACCAAATGGTTAGTAAAAAACACTAAATGCAAGAAAAATAACTCTACAAAAAAACTAGCATAATAATTCTAATATGAAAATGATGGATGATTTGCTTGAGGCAAGGGTCCTATTTATAGGATTTTGGAGGGTTGGTGTGAGGTGGCATCTATGTGGCATTCACATAGGTGCCACCAAGGAGATACATAATTCATTCAAAGTCCAAGACTTGATCACACATGTGTGAGCAACTTGGGATGTGAAGGGTCAATGTGTACTCCAAGTACACGTGTAAGTGTGTGTAAGAGATTTGTAAGAGAAAGTCAATTTTCACACTTTTGAAAAGTGTAAGAGGTGTCATCAAAAATTGTAAGAAGCCTGCTTTATGCATTTTTTAGCAAATTTTGAAAAGATAAATTTTAAATTATTTTCACACGTGTGAGCAAATAATTAGGACTAATTTGTGTAGGAAGATGAAAATTATCTTAATTAACCTTAGTTAATTAATAAGTAGGCTTATTAAATAGAAAGTGATGTGTTTAGGATAACATCTAAGTTAGGTTTAAGATTAAATTTAATTTAAATTAATTTAATCATAGTTTAGTAGAAATAAAGCATGTGGAGGAATAAATAAATTAAAAAATTATTTAAAAGAGGAATATGGGAAAACATGTAATAAATTAAATTTAATACATTAGAAGGGGTAGTATTTAAATTTAATTTAAATACCATAGGTAGTGAATTTATTTAATTAAATAGAGACATGAATATAAAAAATTTAATTAATTAAAAATTAACCATAATGTTATTTGGGGTCATTAATTAAATTAAAGTTAATAAATATTAAGTGAAAAAATTTAGGTGTTTACATTTTGTCCCTCTTTGATGCGGTGTTAAAAATGGCATCACGTCAAAGAAAAGAAAACATAGATGTCGTAGAGGAAAAAATGGGACCTAAGGGGTACACAAAGGAAAAGTCGGTAGGAGAATGTGCCCCCTTGGGAAAGTAGGCCAAAATAATAAAAAAATTGGCCATATTTTTGTGAAAAAGGAGGGGAAAAGACTCTGCATGACTTATGTTTTAAAAAAAGAGGGAAAAAAAGGTAAAAAGAACTCTTTTTATAAAAAAATTAAAAAGACCGCTTATAAAAGGGAAAAATAGGGGTAAAAGAGTTCCATTTTACAAGGAAAGAGAGAAAAAGAGAGGAGAGGAGAAAAAAATGACAGGGCGACGAGACATGCAACAACAGGGTGAGACAGTGCGGGTCTACCGGCGAGCAGTGGATAGGGGGGATCTGGTGAGTTCAAAAACCCACCTTTCTTGTCAAATTTTAGTTGATTATTGCATGATTTTTATGTTTGTAAAATTTGGGTCAGGGAATTAGATGATAGGGGTAAGGGGCATGGCGGATACACCAAAGGTGTCCACCAATAGACAGCATGGAGTTGTCAGTGAGCAGCCCTGCCTAGCCTCAGACAGGCGGCTCCACCCACCTAATAGCGGCACGGAGTCACATATCCATGGACGAGTGGCTTTTCCCATCTATAGAAAGGTGGTGGCCAACCTTGCATCTATGGATAGGCGGTAGCCATCCACCTGTCTATCGATGAGTGGCTCCACCTGCCCATGCATGGGCTCAAGTTGCCCGCCCATAGGCACATCAAGCCACCTGTCCATGAACAAGTGGCTCCACTACCAAAGGGTGGGGAATCTTGCTCATGGGTCACCCTGCTAGTCCAAGGGTAGGATAGGGCCACCTGTCAGAAGATGGGTGGCATCGTCAGCCCAAAGGGGCACCCAAAGGTGAAAAGGGGCTTCCTGTCAACAAATGGGAGAAGGCAACTAAGGGGGGAGCATTTGGATGAGTGGTTTTGTTCGTTGAAGAGTGGAATGGGGAGAGGGGAAATTAAGAAATGGTAGGACCAAGATGAGGATTTGGGTACTAAGTAGGGAAATGTGTCAAGTTTGACTGAATATAGGAGTCAAACAATTGGATTAGGTCTAAGGAGTGATGGCTAGAGATGATGGCATTACAAGAAGATTTGACTAATGTGGAGTGAAGATAAGTGACACTATGCGGCCTACAGCATCTGCATGATTGGCTACACCTAAGAGTGCATAATGTGCTCATGACTACTATGATTGAGAGGTGGTATTCAAACACATCAAAATTATACTTAGTGATCAAAGAGGTGACCGTGAAATTACTGGATGTGTGGAGGATTCTACGAGTACCGATCAAGGGAGAGATACCTGAGTATCATCTGGACAACGCAGAGAAATTTTTGGAGGAGAGTTTCAAGAGGTGGGTAGACCAGCTTCCCATTTATCTCTATTGGATGTAATGGCGAGGGGGAACGGTGGAAGGATTTCCCTAGCTCGCATTGTATTTAGCCAAATTGATAAGAGGGAGGTTGATGCCTGACCATTCAGGGCATAGTTTTTTGTTGGATAGGAGAGGGTGCTAAGTTGGATGTTGGAGGAGGAAGGGATATAGTACTAATGGGGGTATTCGATCTTGGATTAGTTATACTCTGATCTTCACATGTGTCCATACTGCACCCAGCGTACGATGGGACCAGGAGTGACATTTCTTCTTGCATGGGCTTGGGATTACATTGCAATGGTCTGACCATTGCAAGGAGAGGATAAATGGCAACGATATCATTCATTCACATGTCGATAAAAACCACCATTGGTGTATGGAGATGTGAGATCAGTAGAGACCTGACATATGATTATGGATGAGCTATTATGGTTTGAGTGGACACCATATAGTGGCTATAAGGCATGGGGATATTGGGATGAGAAGGAAGGTAGAGAGGATGGTAGCCTGGATGAAAAATATCTAGGATATGTGCAAACAGATAGTTGGTTGATTGGGAGGATGATATTCTAGATAGCTAGGCACATGTCATCATGGGTATGCAAATAGTTTGGCCTTAGATAGGCGGTGAACCCACAATAGTGGGTTACACTTTTTTGCCTGAACGGACACTGAACTCTACATTTTGAAAAAAACTTTCAGATTTGGATGCATATTATCATTAGACCATTTGAAATCAAAAGATGAATTAAACTAGAGTCTTTTAAGATTTTCTATCTAGATTCTAAATATATTTTTTATTTTTATTTTTTAATTGATTTGAATTGATTTTTATTTCTCCCACAAAAACTAGTATGTTGCTGAAAATGTCATTTTCAAAGAGTTACTTGGTTTTCATAGAGCATAATTTTTTTTCTAATATAGATATCAATGTGTTTCTTTCAAATTTAGTTTTGTAACATGCATATGGAGGGCATGCAATTTTTTTGATGACATTATCATAATTATTTCATATTTTATTAACATTTCAAGTTGACTAAATCATAATTTTAACATACCTTGACTACATAGCTTATAACTTGTCATGTATTTGTCCAATTTCATTTTTATTTTTTTTTATAGAAAAAAGACTATAATACCTAGGGCATCAATATTTTTTAGAATTTTTTTCTCCTATTTACTATTTTTTCATAAACGTCAAACATAGAGGTAGACATAGAGTGAAATATCTATGTTTAGTAAAATTAGAAATACAAAGTCATAATAAACTTAATATATATGAACATTATAATCATTGGAAATAATTTTCTCAATAGTACCTTACTCCATAGATAGGTTTGTCAAATGGATTCATTTGATCTACCAAAAGATAAAGTTGAAGTGATTTTTAGTTAGCATTTTAATAGGTACGAAGGAGACTCCATTGTAGGTATGAATGAGTATAGATGTTATATCAATATTTTTTTTATCTAAGAAGTTTTGAGCTAACCATTTGTAATTAATTATTTCAAATGGAGCCTCTCAAGGCTTAAATCATCATATTTTATTAAAAATATGTTATTTCAGCAAAAATCAGCATGTCTAAAAAAGTGTAACCCACTATTGTGGGGTCACCCTAGGGTATTATTTCAAAAAGCTATCCACATCCCATCATCTCTAGAGAGATTAGGTTAGTATGGGGGATTAGAGTGGATATCCATAATGTGTAGAAGAGTTGGAGAGGTATGCAACAGGTACCATGGATAATAGAATAAGGATAGGTTGCAGATGCAAGGGTGATGACTGAGTACACATAGGTGGGATAGGTGCAAGTTGGTGAGGTTGATAGAGCCAAAAGTAGGAGGGGTAGGTGAGAAATCAAATGCAGAGGAGGAAGATGAGGAGGATGGTGGGGAGGGAGATGAGGAGGATTACAGGGATGAGGGAGAGGACATACCAGTAGAAATTCTAGGATTTAGGTGGGAAACACAAAGGAGGGCTACAGAGTGGAGGAGAGGGATAGTGCAAAGATTAGTCACATGGGGGATTTCTCATGCCCCAGGAGTAGTGCAGATGGATAGAGATGAAGTAGCCCAGGGGCCACTACCAAAGGATGAGGATATGGGGTGAAAGGGATCAGGAGGAGATGAGAGACAAGGGGATCATTAGTATATATTCATTCTTCATGCTAAGGTGACATGATTAGAGGTAGTGGTGGCAGTAAAGAAGGACAGAGAAAACAAAGCTAAGGTCCAAGAAGAGAGAATGTGGTGAGAGTTAATCATATTGTAGAGATGAGTGGACATAGGAGAGTTCACCATGAAAGAGACTGGAATAGGTATAGAGGTGACATGGGGGGAGATTTTTTGGTTACAAGGATAGATAGAGGAGATGTAGAGGTGGGAATACCAACTCACCCAACAACTAACAAAGGAAAGGGTGATAAATAACTAAGAGGGGGGTGAATTAGTTAATTCCATTTATCTTACAATCTCAAATACTTCCAGATGTATAAAAAAAAAATTTCAAAGAATTTAAACAACTCCATAAAACTTTATATGTGCCTTTCTATTCATTAACTGAATACCAGTAAATTAACTATTGTATATACTGATCAAACTAGTAATTGTAATGTGTAAAGTAAAATAAAAAATCATCACATCCATACACATATAACACTTTGACTTTTAACGTGAAAACCCTGTTAGGGGAAAAACTACCTGGGACCGATACCCAAAAATAATTTCACTCTTCTAAAGTGAGCTTGGTTAAGAGCCAACCCTGTTAAAGGTTACAAAACACACTATAAGGTGTGACCTTGCTAGAGGATTTATCACTAATAGTTCTCCGTGACCAAATATTCACTATGGGGTCAACATAAAAACAATCAACATTCATTAAATGGCATAATGAAATAATAAAGACTGTTAAGTCCCACTTGGTTAAGAGATTTATCTGTAGCAATAGTTAGAATGCAACAGTAAATGATCTGATTCAAATACAACTTCCTTTACATATTTTTAAATCTATGCTAAGCTCAAAATACCTCTAGCCATCATAATCACTTCAATTACTTGTATCCTCCAACTTTATTCTTCTCGGTTAATTCTTTTCTCTGACGCTCAGTGTTGTTTGCAAAATTAATCAATTTTGTCTTTAACCTATCTGACCAGCTTCACATGAATGCAATCTTCTCACGCACATTATCATTTTGAATCTTTTGTCTCCTTTTATAGACATGATAAACCATTTTCTTCTCAACCATAGATTTTTTCTCTTAATCTTCACCATTGATTTTGATGCTTCAACCTTCCTCAGAACTTGTGTCCCAAACATGTTTCATTCTAGATCATCCGATCATCCTTGAATTTTTTCAGCCATTTAATCTTCATAACAAACTTTATCTTTAACCTTGGAATCATCCATATTTATCCATCTCATCATCTTTAGTCGGTATTCATATGTTCCATATTATTTCTTTCACTTGGTCAATACCTTGATGCATCAATGACTTTTAACTTGGTTAATATTGTACTCGGTATACACTACACTTGCTTAGTGTAGACTATTTCAACTCGGTGTATACTAAGTTCTTCATTTACCAACCACATAAACTTGTTCATTCGTGATCTTTAATTCATAACAAAATTATGTAATACAATCAAATCACTAACATAATCTCATAGACTCATCAATAAGTCACTCAATGAATACCATATCCATATATTTATCATACATCTCATGTTCATGTTAATATCTCATTCCTTCACCATTATTTCCTTCTTCGGATGTTTGTAACTATCATGATAAGTACAGTCAAAACTAGTTGACATCAATGACAATATAATAATTGATTTAATGTCTCACATATACCTTTGTAGCTTGGTGATCATCAATCTCTCCCTTTGAAGTATTCAATCAATTGTATTATAACAATCTCTCCCTTTGGCATTGATGGCAACACAAATGAAATATACTATAGAATACCAAACATTTGTTTACAACTCTGTATGTATGTTGTGACTTGATAAGCTCTCCCTTGCTTATGCATTTAATATTTTTAAACACTACATAGTATCATTGTCTCTCCCTTTCGATTAGATTCAGTTCTAAATGATATCTCATGTATCTATCTCCAATGCTGATCCAATCTGAATATTTTATGCAATTTATGTCCTTTGACAACAATGCCAAAAAGAAAATAATTAGCTCTTCAGTAGCCAAATTAGTATCTATATTTTTTGGTTTAGATTCTTGTACCTTGCATGTACAGATATTCAATTTTAATTTGTCTTCCATCCTTCACAACTTTAGGAATCCCAAAGTGTGAACACTATACATCAGCATCATTAGATCTTCTAATAAAGTACAAGTTGATGCAACCTCATATCACCTCTAGTGACTGTTAGACAGGGGATGGACCCCTAGTCTACTTCTCAAGTATTCAAATGTGTCCTTCGGTAAGGGTTTAGTGAGTATATCAGCAAGTTGTTCTTGTGATTTCACATATTCCAATCTTACTTTTTTTTCTTGAACTTGTTCTCTCAAGTAGTGATACTTAATAGATATATTCTTTGTCTTTGCATGCATCATTGGATTCTTATAAATATTAATAGCACTTATGTTATCACAATAAATTATCACTAGATCAGTGATCTCCTCATTTATACCTTCCAATAATTTCTTTATCCATGCTATATTTGAACAATTAGAAGCAACAACAACATGTTATTCTTTTACAATGGATTGAGAAATGCATCCTTGTTTCTTACTTATCCAAGTTACCAATATTTCTCCCAAAAAGAATGCTCCACTAGTGGTGCTTTTTCTAGCATCAATATTTCCAGCCCAATCATCATCAATGCAAACTTTTAGTTCAAAATTTTCTTCTTTCTTATATCATAAGCCATAGTTTGTAGTGTTCTTCAAGTATCTCAAAATTATTTTCACAATAGTCATATGTGATTTTTTAAGATTAGCAGAGAATCTAGCTACAATTCCAACTACTTGTGCAATATCAGGTCTACTATGCACAACATACATTAACTTTCCAATCATAGATCTATACAAGGTTTGATTTACCTTGGTTGACTTGTCATCCTTTTTCAGCTTGCATCCAGTGACTATAGGTGTACCAACTGGTTTTGAATCTTCCATACCGAATGTATTCAATACTTCTTTGATGTATTTTGATTTTTTGATGTATATACCTTCCTTTTTTTGTAATATTTGCAATTCAAGAAAAAATTTAATCTCACCAAATATTGACATTTTAAACTCTTTCCTCGTTTCATCAAAAAAAGATTTGCATAAGTTATCATGACCTCCAAATATGATATCATCAACAAATATTTTAGCAATAAGAATCTTATCATCAGTTTTACATTTCAAATACAAATTGATGTTGTCACTTGTTCTAAAAAATCCAATTCTTATGAGATAAGAATGTAGTCTTTCATACCATGCTCTCGGTGCTTGTTTCAATCCATATAATGTCTTGTGCAACTTACATACCATATTCCTATGATTAGGATCAATAAAAATTTCAAGTTGTTCAATGTATACCTCTTCCTCAAGTATCCCATTCAGAAATGCAAATTTAACATCCATCTGATATACTTTAAATCCTTGTAAGCAACATATGCAAGTAGTATTCTTACTTCTTCAAGTCTACAAAATTGGTGCAAAAGCGATGGAGGGCCAACCGTTAACATGAGAGCTTCCTCCAAATATGAGATCTACAACATGAGAGATCTTACATCCTCCAAGCTTACAATCCAAGAGCTTGCAATGAGAGAGCTTCTTCCCCACTACAAGATCCTACAACTTGAGAGCTTGCTTATGAATGCTCCTATGTCTTCTTTATATAGGCATTTACCACCCAAGATATTACAACACAACCAATGTGGGATAAAAGATAGATACAACTACCTTGATACAAATATTAAATACCCACCTAATTAATATTTAGCACCACCATGTGGGCCAATTAGAAAATTACATTGCTTTTGTGGCCAATAATAAAATAGAAAGGTGTAACTACCTAGCTACAAATATTAATTGCAAGAACTTTCTACAAATTTCTCAAATGCCACTTACACACCTCAATAAATGAAATATTTATTTTATTTTATTTTATTTTCCACCTATGCACCTTGGTAAACGAAATATTTCTTTTTCTTTTTCTTTTTTCTTTTTTTTTCTCTTTTTTTTTCCTCTTTTTTTTCTCTTTTTTTTTTCTCTTTTTTTTTCATTTTCATAACTTTCTCTCTCCTCCATTTTTTTTATCATGCCCCCTTTTATTTTATGATGCAAGATGCTCCTACACCAAACACCTAAGGTAGGAAAAAATTTGTGTATACGGATTCACAAAATGAAGTAGCCACTGTTGATTTTTTTTTTCTTCTTTTCCAACACCTAGTTGGAGCAAGTATCTGATGTTGCTGACAATACTCCTCTACAATCAACTTCGTCCATCTGTAACTCGCATTCTCCTCCAATCTTCTAGGATCTAATGCATCTGTAATAAACTCTATAATACCATACAAATCTTCTTTTTCATACCAAACATCACTTGCAAGGTCTTCATACAAACCATCATCATTATATTTCAAATCCATCTCAAAGTTAGCATCCCATGATTCGTAAAAATTTACCTCTTTCACATCTTCATCTTTGTTTTCTTCTTTCATTTCTTCAACAAGGCATGTAACAACTTATTTCTTCTGACCTCCAACCAAGGTATTTCACTCTTCCTCAACTGTCGCAATCTTCATTAATAAATCATCTTCATCAACTTTAGGTTCATGAATCTTTGCATCTTCATGCTCTACCTCTTCTTTTGTATCGCATGCATGATACTCCACTGTAACTTCCTTCTTTCCTTCATCCAAATAATTTTCATCATCTCTTTTCTGATGAATCTCTCTTCTCTTTTTCAGCTCCGCTTCTAATTCAGCCACTTGCTTCTTTAAATCCAATATTGCAACTCTTGTCTCTTCTTGATATCTCTCTCTAATTTTCTCAAGTCTAAGAATTCTAAGAATCCATCCAATCACAAAAGTCATCTTCTTCTTTCTCTTCTCCATATTTGTGTCCTCTTAAGGAAAACTTTTCCCAACTCATGGTCCTAGTGTAAACTGTCTCACATTCGGAGATCTATCTACACACTCAAGAACTCCTACTCTGATACCACTAATGGAGGGTCAACCGCTAACATGAGAGATTCCTCCAAATATGAGATCTACAACATAAGAGATCTTACATCCTCCAAGCTTACAACCCAAGAGCTTGCAATGAGAGAGCTTCTTCCCCAATACAAGATCCTACAACTTGAGAGCTTGCTTATAAATGCTCCTATGCCTTCTTTATATAGCCATTTACCACCCAAGATATTGCAACACAACCAATGTGGGATAAAAGATAGATACAACTACCTTGATACAAATATTAAATACCCACCCAATTAATATTTAGCACCACCATGTGGGCCAATTAGAAAATTACATTGCTTTTGTGGCCAATAATAAAATAGAAAGGTGTAACTACCTAGCTACAAATATTAATTGCAAGAGCTTTCTACAAATTTTTAAAATGCCACCTACACACCTCGATAAATGAAATATTTATTTTATTTTATTTTATTTTCCACCTATGCACCTTGGTAAACGAAATAACTTTTTTTCTTTTTCTTTTTCTTTTTTTTCCTCTTTTTTTTTCTCTTTTTTTTTTCTTCTTCTCTCTTTTTTTTCTCTTTTTTTTTTAATTTTCATCACTTTCTCTCTCCTCCATAGTCAATTCCTTCTTCTTGTGCATAACCTTTGCAAACCAATCTTTTTTTTTTCTTGTGACATCTCCATTCTCATTCAATTTATTTCTGAATATCCATTTGCTTCCAATCACATTTTTTTCTTTCAGTCTCGGTACCAATGTCCATGTCTTATTTTTCTATATTTTCTCAATCTTTTCATTCATTGCCTTAATCAATTCATCATTTTTCAATGCATCTCTAATATTTTTAGGCTCAAATTCACAAACTAAACATCTATTGTTCCTTAACTTACTTCAAGTATTCATGCTCTTTTATCTCCAATTATCTGATCTTGTGGATGGTGTCTTTTCACATACTTTGCAATTATAGGTTCAGATTCATGTTCTTCAATGTGTTCTCCACTCAGTGCATGATCACCATTATCATAAGTAACTGTATTCTGATGCTAGGTCTGTAAAGACTGTTGCTTGGTAGCATTATTTTATTTCTCGATAACGCCAGACTTTTGCTCGGGTAGATTTTTAGGTTCCTCAATATAAACAAATCTACCATAATCAACCAATTTTTTTTTCATTCTTCATCATTATTTTTTGCAAACTCATCAACTTTCACGTTTTTACTTTCAATCATTTGTAGTAGCCATGTTCAAACATTTATAAGCCTTGCTTTTAGTAGAATATCTTATAAATATCCTTTCATCACCTTTTGAATCAAATTTTTCATTTCTATCTTCTTTCAAAATGTAACATCTACTTTCAAATATTCTAAAATAACTCACATTAGGTGTGTAACCATACCATAATTCATAAGGTGTCTTTTTTGATTCTTTCTTCAGTTGAACTCAGTTCAATGTGTAAATAGAAGTACTAATAGGTTCTTTCCAATATATTTGTTCAACATCCTTTTCAATCATCAGTGTTCTAGCACAATCAACAATTGATCTATTCCTCCTTTCAACAATACCATTCTGATAGGGTGTCCTCGGTGTAGATACATGTCTTGTAATTTCATGCTCATTACAAAAGTTAGTGAACTCATCAAAAATAAATTCACCACCTTTATCTGACCTTAAGAATTTTAGTTAGTGAACTCATCAAAAATAAATAAACAAGATAAAATATTTATCTCCATAATAACTTTGAGTTCTAATTCGACCACATAAGTCGGTATGAACTAACTCTTGTAATACCCCAAAAATGGGCTATAAGTTCATTAATCTCCTACATCTACAAATCGAATGAAATTGACATCAAAGTCCTAACCTAAGGCACATCTAAATATCATCGAATCATAATTGATTCTCTTAAATTCTGCATCGGGGAATATTCCTAGTAATATTCCTAATCATCATAATTATCTTAATTATCTTTAATTTAATGATTATTTGGCGATAAATCTAATTTATCCTAAAGTTTGATTAATTGAATATTTTCATATTTAATTAATTAAATTTAATATTTGTCACTTAATTGTGTAATTAAATTTAATTCTATCTATTATTAATTGTATTATTTAATTTTGACAATAAATCAAAATTCCTATCTTTAATTGATTAAATTCTTATTTAATTAATTAAAGCATGTTGTCATTATTTAATAATATAATTTTTAATAAAAGTTTGATTAAATAGTTAATTAACCCATAAATTAATTATTTATTTTCAAAAATCAGTTAAGTTAGAAATAAATCACTTTATTATTAAATTAATTCATAAATAAAACATGCACAATCATAAAAGCAGACAACATATCAATTATCAATTAAAGCTAAACTCTATTTTGAGTTAAAACTTAGCTTTTGCATATTTTTGTGAGTTAATTATCCTTTATTTAAAAATAACTCAAAAATCAACCTGAGTTATTTGAGTGATTTATGGCTTTTATCCATGCACCTCTAAAGCCCTGGATTTCTATAAAAACAAAGCTTTAGCTCTTCATAATTCATCTCATATTTTTGCACAATCACACTGGAGAATTGGAATTGAAGAATCAAAGCTCTTGCGAATCAACATCTTTGTGAGATCAATCTTATTTTTGCATTCATATTGCATATCATTGTTAGATTAGCATTACATATCAATTTTCAAAAGCATTCATAGCATATCAATTTCATCTAGCATAGATTCATATCAAGTTTTCATTCTTTATTACATAGAAAATCCAAAAAATAGATTAATTGCATTCAATCTCATATCTAGATTAATTGCATTCAATCTCATATCTAGATCAATTGCATTCAAATCTTTCATTTAGGTGTCGTCTAGGTCACTGATCTTGATTACAATCTGAGAACATCAATCTCGCACCTATTAGAAGGCAGTAAATCGCTTGGTTAGATTAGATTTTAATTTTGCACGATTTTGATTATCACTAACCTCTAATATTTTACTGAGTGTTGTGTCTACAGATCAGGTACAATTTTCACACACACATTTCTGGCGCCCACCGTGGGGCCCTGAAATGGGTTTCCAATTCAATTCTATCAATTTCTATCTTTTTCTTCTCAGGATCTGTGCAAAACTGTGATTTTTAATTTTTGTCCGTACATATGTTGTACGAGTTTCTGACAAATGTCATATGGGAGCATACCCACTGTCGTATGATATTGGACCCACTATCATACGATAGTCTATCAGATCGAGACTCATTTCTCACATACCCACTGTCATTTGGGAGCTCAACTGTCATATGGTAGCATACCCAGTGTCATACGAGTTTCTCGACTGTCGTCTGTGACCATACCCACTGTCGTATAAATTTTGGTACCAGATTTCAATTGTCATTTCATTTTTGCAGATAGTTTGTTAGATTTGATTTTTGAATTTTGATTGACAGCTCACCCTAACAATTGAAATTTACTGTTTCTGATTGATTTCTGCTGATTTTGATTGGGAAAAGTGCAAGAATTGCTAAAAATCAGGTAAAATCTACTAAGCACGTTGCGAGGATCATGAGGTATTCTCCTTGTTCTGAAAACATTTCAATTTGGACTTAAAATAAATCTCTCACGTGTCAAGTTTGTGTGCATCTTTTCATGCTTTTGATCTATTTCTACACACTTGCATAATTTGATACTAGGTTGTGATCCCTTAAGGATTCATTAAGTAGTCTTAGAATACTTGTGATTGATCTTGATTGCTATCTTAGGTTATTGGACTCACTAATCCACCAGCCCCTCATTTTCGCCCTGTGGTTGCAATCTCAGTGCCATAAAGGAGAGGGGTCAACAGGACAGAAGCATTAAGTGTTCCACTTGGCAACCCTTTTGTGCTTTTAGGAACTCACTTGTTTTCTAAGTTGGGGACTCATTTTCAGCTTGTGTGAGGTGTTAAGTGTTCCACCTTGTGGACTCATCTCATATTCACTTTAAGCATTAAGTGTTCCTCTTTCTTCTTTTTGGGTACTTTTGGTAGATTTTCTTTCAGGAATATATCTGTGCTCACATAGTAATTAGGCCCTATGAACACTATTTGTGATTCTTGAGAGATTGGGTTCCTAGAAAAATCTTTCTTGACAATAGAATCCTTATAGGTAGGGAGGATACTTAGTGCATTTCACATTCAACTTGGTTAGTGCATCTTCTCTTATTGATCGACATATTCTCTCTCCGGAGAGGTTGATAGATCACGTAGGGTTGATATCACGAGCTTTGGTGAATCAAAATTGGTTAGTGCGTCTTCTCTTATTGATTGATACATTCTCTCCCCGGAGAGGTTGATAGATCACGTGGAGTTGATATCATAGACCTTGGTGGAACAAAAATTTATCTTAGCGTGTCGGATTAATCTGCTTGCTTTGTTTGGGTTAAAAGTGAAAAGGTGTCAAAAACCTTGGATCTGGAGCCAAGTCCCCTTGTGGTGTAAATTTGTGAGTCACCTTTAGAGAGGGTTAATCGTAGCGGATGATAACTTCACAAGGCAAACTACGTTGATGAAACCTCAAGCGGTAATAGCCATTTTCACCATGGTAGTGACAACCGCTCTATAAATGTCCTTGTGGAAGAAATCTCCATGGATATGGTTCATTGTTGGGTTGTCGGATCTCCCTAGCAGCTCTTGAAGATTAAGTTCTCAGACTGTGTCAAAACCCTGGTGCGCCGGGATTGGAGTTCACCCCTTTGAATCATAAAAGTTACAGAGTCAAACCATTACTAAAAACCCTAGAGAGGCCAATTTTTCATTTTTAGGTATATGTGTGTTATTGCAAAACTTTTCAGAACATACACAATTAGTACTCTCAGGAATTAGCACAATTTGGTCACTTGACTGTTCATGCGCAAGGTTGCTTTTTCCCTTGTTCATTATTTTCAGACGTGCTTGGAATCACTTGCTTGCTATTCTGCGTGCTTGTTTATCTACTTGGCTATTAAAAATGATCAAATCTGGTATAACCTTCAAAATTTGGAGAGTACAATTTGCAAACAATCCAAAACTGAAGACCTTAAATTTTGCAAAAATTGACGTAAAATCTTTTCTGGAGTCAAAAGTCATTTTAGGAATTCAAAAGTCATACGAGTTTTATCAAGTGTCATTTCAGTATTGCCCATCTATCATATGATTGAGAACCCAGTGTCGTACAAGTTTTCAAACTAGCAAATTCAAGAAAGTCAAAACCCTGTTAGCAACTGTCGTACGAGTTTTGTCAACTGTCATTTCATTGCTACCCAACTGTCGTACGAGTTTAGCAACTGTCATTTCATAGACTACCCAGTGTCGTATGAGTCTGCAGAGTGTCATTTGGGAAAAATTTGAGAGAGTTGTCAGAAATTGTCAAATTGCAAGATATCCATTGTTTCCAGCCTAGTTCCAAAATCTGTCAAAAATATCATTGTGTCAAGAACAGAGCAGTAGCTATTGAGCATTCTACCATTTTCTGAGATTGATCTTTTGAATCCGATCTAGCCTTTTGTTTGATCAATTTGAGTCCTTTTTATCTCATGTCAAAACCTTGTCATAACTATCAATCTTCAATCAATCTTCAAAAATAGACTAAGTGTTGAGAACTCGTGTCCACTATCTTTTGGGTGATCTATCCCATACATCTAGGGCACAGTATCCTTCACCCACATCTCATCAGATCTTAAAAACTATCATAATCTTGACAAGGTTGCATCATCCGATTTTCTCAAATCAAATTGTTCTTCAGTTGTCTTCGTCCTTTTCTTCCATTTCATTCAAAATTAATGGTGGAGACTAGAGCTTCTTCACACAATAAATCAGAAGAAACATCTCAGAATTTACTTTTGACCAATACCCCGGGTCCAACTCTTGAACAACTCATCAAGTCAGGTATCTACGAAGATGACGGTCTCGGTAACTTTCGATTGAAAACTGGTTACATACCTCCTCTATCAACTCACAGAGGTAATCAACAAACTCCTCCTCAATCTATTCCAGGGAGCCCAAAAACTCCTACCATGTCTCAAGCAGGGACAAACCATGGTTCTCTAGGAGGAGGATCCCAAGGACACCATTCTCAACATAATGCCAACCAAGAACCTACACCCTTTGAAATCCATCGATGTCAGAATGACGATGAATTCAAGAGAATGATGAGGCATTTCTTGAAAGTGGATAGAGAGGCATACTTTTTGCAATTAGCCCAGGAAGGAGCTAAACTTCCTCCTCACTTCAATGTCAAAGATATCATCATGCATGAGGAAGAAACTCTGATGATGGCCATAATGAACTAGCTGCACGCTATGCAGGTCAAAATGAATAAAATTGAGAAAGAGAAGGAACCCAAGGAATTATCCATGGAGGCCCTTTGTCCTTTCCCTTTTGACAAAGACTTGTATATGCCTCCATTCCCAAAAAGAGTGGAGATGCCAAAGTATGACAAATATGATGGACACTCTGATCCTCAAGATCATGTTAGAGAGTTTTGTACGCACTCCATGGAATTCATGCATGAACCGACCTATCTGATGCATCTTTTTCCTAGATCCTTGGGAGGAGCATCCATTCAATGGTTTTCGAGATTACCTTCTACAATCAAAAATTTTGAGGAATTGATTAAATTGTTTTATCAACAATATTCCTACAACATTCAACATCCGATCACCATGATCGATATCTATAACCTCAAGCAATATCTAGGGGAATCATTCCTAACTTTCCTCAAGAGGTGGAGAAAGAAGTTCTCTCTATATGCTAGACAAATTCCCGAAATGGAGAAACTTGAAATCTTTATCAATAACCTTGTTCCAGAGCTCAACTATCCATTACAAATGCAAGATCATGTATCTTTTGATAAAATGGTGGATAATGCAATCAAGATTGAGAAAGTACTTGTCAAGAAAGGAGAAATCACACTTCAAAAGGACAAGTCTGAATCTGGATCTAGCTCAAAAGATAAAAACAAGAGCTGGAATAGAAACAAAGGTATCGTCTTTGATGGTGTTGTTGACACTATCTGCACCCCATCAAAGGCACTGGCCTACAATCTCACCCTTGCCACCAAAGCCATTGAAGCTTCAGAGCAAAAATCTACTGAACCATCTCCAAAGAAGCCATTCAAACGATGGGATAATAAATGAAAGTTTACTCCCCTGGGAGAATCTTTGGAATCTACCCTGAGAACCCTGATAGCTGATAACATGATCTCTTTACCACCAATCCGAAACCCTGATTTGGATCCAAAACCATATTGGTGGAAAGATAATGAATTTTTTGCTTTCCATCAAACTAAAGGCCACAAAACTAATGGATGCTTCCACTTGAAGCATACTATTCAAGATTTGATAGATCAAGGGGACATCACGATCGATAATCCTACCAGCAATAATGATCACACAGCATTTACAGAACCATTTCCACAACATGGCAAGGGATTTTCCACTTCTCAGCCTAACATGGGGGCAAAAGTCAACTATGCCTACCCTGGAAACAATGCTGTCATCAATATGGTTGAACCATGTCTCTCTGAGAGATGCAATGTCATCATGATTGTACGAAGAGATAGAAATCATTCCTCAGCTAATGTGGTTACCAGATCACAAGCTCAGGCTCATCTGAAAGGACAAACACCAAGTTCATCTAATGTCCCTAAGATACCTTTCAATCTCACATCTGCTTCTAAACAGAAGGCTGCCTTGAAATCTTCCAATCCAAAGGATACAAGACCTACATCTTACAGCATCATCCAACAACTCCAGCATACCAATGCCAAAATCTCTATGTTTGATTTACTTCAAATATCTCCAGCTCACAGAAATATCTTAGACAAAGCTTTGCTCGGCTCTAATGTTCCTGATGATCTAGATCTAGACAGGTTCCAGACTATGGTTGGTCATCTAACATCTCTGTAATATATCTCCTTTTTAGAGGAAGATGACAACTCCCTAAGTCACCCACATAATCAGCCCTTGCACATAGAAGTCTTAATCTAGAACCGTCGAGTCAAACGTGTGTTGATAGATGGGGGCGCAGGCCTCAACATTTGTTCTTACAGCTTAATCACATAGTTGGGATTCTCAGAGATGGCTATTGATCCTAGAAAGAAAATAACTATCAAGGCCTATGATGAACAAGAAAGAGCTTCTAAAGGCACCATTGTCTTACCCATCCGAGTGGGTCCGGTCATCAAAGATGCCACATGTCAGGTGCTTGATCTACCATTGGCTTACAATATCCTTATAGGGAGACCTTGGATCCATGAAATGCAAGCCATTCCTTCTATGTACCATCAATGCTTGAAATTTCCCTATGAAGGAGTGGAGGTTACTATCCCAGCAGATCTAAGTACAACTTGCAATACATTGAAGGAAAGTGCCGATAAGCTTGTTCCCAATAACAGAGAATCTTCCATCAAGCAACAAAATGTGGCTTCCACATCCAAGATGGAAGACATTACTAAAGAGATCAATCTCAAAGAAAATGGGATGGGAGAATACACTATAGAGCCAGTCTTGTCTCTGATATCTCTCCCAATCTCACCTAAGTTGTATGGACAATCCTTAAAGCAGTCTAAATCAGAACCTAAGGAACCTATGGAAGCATACAAAAGAAATTTTTTGGCGGAGCAAGTATCCAAACAAGAATTTGAAGAGGATGAAGTTGTGCTGGCATGGCTATACAAAGAGGATTCTGAATCTAAAATTGTTCAACCCAGTGAATCTATAGCACCTACAATCCCTTCTAATTCATATGGTCCAGGGAACAAATTGATAGCCAAGATGGGATATTCTAGTCAAGGACCTCTAGGAATCAAAGGAAAGGGTCTTGTGACACCCATTTCACATATTGGTAGAGCCAACAAAGATACTGGTGGCTTAGGCTTTAAGAAGAAACCCTATCATCTCAAAGGTGGTTGTTCTCATGTCATAGAACAAATTGCACCAGGAGAACCCCTTCTTAAGAAAGAGGAGATAGATCCCTCAGATGATGATTCAGATAGTTTAGAACTCATCCCCTATGAAAAATTGCCTAAAGAGATCAAAGATCTTCTTGATGATAAAGATGATCCTATCAAAAGAATTAATGTAGTAGACACACAAGAACCTACTGTAGCGCAAGAGATGGTTGCACCACAAGAACCAGCCAATCTCGAAGGCAATCAAACTGATCAAGAAGAAGGGGGTAGTTATTTTGACACTGATTCCCATGAATATGAATTCAAGTCAGAGACTGAGGGTAATCCTTCTTGGGGTATTCATCCTGATTTCACACATTTTCTAAGATTTCCTAGAGATCCTGAATCAGAAGCTGAGTCAAATGACTATGAATGGGGTGCCATTCCAGAAGAAGATGAGCTTATAACAGAGAAATATATTGATGTTATTCACCAATATGTATCTCAACCCAACGTAGGTCTAGAGAGAAACAATGAACTTAACGTGTCTAATCCACCTATGGCTGAAGAGGATTCCCATGATGATGTTGAGCCTATTCACGAATTGAACATTTTGAGCTATAATATCACCTTTGAACTTGAGCATCGGGTTAGGACCAATGATAACATCTCCGTGTCTGTGAACACCATATCCCAAGCCTTTCCTGCTTTAACTATCTAACGCCCTGATCTTATCGACCAAACTTCCACAAACCCAAGCCATGGTGTTTACACCTTTTCCAGTGACTATGCCCTTGCTTGGTACCTCAATGTAGTCGAGCCTATGAGGACTTCCATTAGCGAACTGAGCATCAGCATGACCGAGTTGGACATCAAATATCTTAGTCAAAAAAAGAAAAAGATTTTTGAGGGTGAAAACCACTTTGTGGCAGTCTCAAAAACTACAAAAGTAAAAAGAAAAGATGTATCTGAAGGTGAAAACCTCTCTAAGGTGCCTAAGGATGAGATATTTGATGTCCTTCTGAGTCATTTACAGGATAGATCTCTAGTTTTGATTGAGCCCACTCAATCCATCAATTTGGGTACAACAGAGGAACCACAATTGGTACATGTAGCACAATCTCTATCAGAAGAAGAGAAACAAAAATTCACTACATTCTTATCAAAAAAAAGATCAATTTTGCATGGAAATATTTAGATATGCCAGGATTGGATCCCAATCTCATTATGCACCATCTATCCATTGCTCCTGGAGTAAAACCAATCAAGAAAAAATTGAGAAAGATGCATCCTCATGTTGCACTCTTAGTCAAAGCAAAACTAGAAAAACTCCTAAAAGCTGGATTCATCTGTGTCATAGACTATGCTAAGTGGATCTCCAACATTGTACCTATTTCCAAACTAGATGGTTCAATCAGAGTGTGCACGGACTTTAGAGATGTGAACAGAGCATGCCCTAAGTATGAATTTCCACTACCTAACATTGATATGATAGTGGACATGACTACGGGCTATGAAATGTATTCCTTAATGGATGGCTTTTTTGGGTACAACCAAATCAAAATTGCTCCAGAAGATCAAGAGAAAATAGCTTTCACATGTGCATGGGGAACCTTCTGTTGGAATGTTATGCCATTCGGACTCAAAAATGCTGGAGCTACATATCAAAGAGCAATGACATCTATTTTTCATGATATGATGCATAGAACAATGGAGGATTATGTTGATGATACCTTGGCAAAATCAATGATCAGAACTGAACATCTAACTGACTTGAGCATGACCCTAGACAGAATGGAAAAGTTTAGTCTCCAACTAAATCCTAAGAAGTGTGCTTTTGGTGTCACTTCTGGAAAGCTCTTAGGATACATAGTTTCAAAGAAAGGCATTGAAGTTGATCTGGCTAAAGTCAAGGCTATAATAAAGATGCAACCTCCCACAAATATCAGTCAAATGAGGATGTTGCAAGGCAGAGTTCAATCTATCAAAAGATTCATATCACAGCTAGTGGACATATCACAACCTTTTACAAAAATATTACATAAAGGTGTGACCTTTGCATGGAATGAAGAATGCGAGAACAACTTTAACCATATCAAGAAGTATCTATCAAATCCACCTATCTTGATGCCTCCTATTCATGGGAAGCCATTGATCTTGTATGTCTCTGCAACAGCCACATCACTGGGGGCATTGCTAGCGCAACATGATGAAGACAAAAAGGAAAGAGCCATCTACTATATCAGCAGAACTTTAGTGGCGTATGAGAAGAACTACTCAATGATAGAGAAGGCATGTCTAGCTATGATCTTTGCATCGTAGAAACTGAGACACTACATGTTAGCTCATACTACTCATTTGGTAGCTAAAATTGATCCACTGAAATATCTCCTAAGCAAAGCTGCCCTCACAAGTAGACTAGCTAAATGGGTCATGCTCTTGAGTGAATTTGACATTGAATATGTTGAAAGAAAAGCTATCAAAGGATAGGTCATTGCTGATCAATTAGCTGAAGCACCACTGTTTGATGATACACCCATGCAAATGGAATTTCTGGATTCCTCTATCATGCACCTCTCTTCTAGAGCATGGCGGTTATTCTTTGATGGCTCCTACACATAGAATGGATCTAGAGCAGGCATATTGTTCATCACTCCTCAAAGATACTTGATACCAAAAGCATTCAGATTAAAGTTTCCTTACACAAACAATATTGTAGAATATGAGGCACTTCTCAATGGTATGAAAATGGCAATACGGTGGAGAGTTACAGAGATGCACATCCATGGAGACTCACAATTGGTTATCCACCAAGTCAATGATGTGTACCAAACCAAAGATGAAAAGCTCATTCCTTACAAGAGAATGGTAGATGATTTAAAGAAATACTTCATCTCTATCACATTTGAGCAAATACCCAGAATGGAGAATAAGGCTGCCGATGCAATGGTGACACTGTCTACTCTCTTACAGTAGCCCGAACATGAGCTAGGCTATGAGTTCATGGTGGAAGCCCTATCCTATCCTTCATATGACTCCCCTGAAACCCACATGATCTACACTGTTGTAGGTTATGACTCATCTCACTACAAAAATCTGGTCTCCTATCTCCATGACCAACTCATCCCTGAGTCCTTTAACCATTTTGAAAAATGAAACCTTATCCGATCCACATCTCGATATGTCATCATTGGTAATGATCTGTACAAATGAGGTCTAGATGGTACACTACTTAGATGTTTAGAGCGGGAAGAGTCTCAACGTGCATTAGAGGAAGTCCATGAGGGTATATGTGGGTCACACTCGAATGGTTTAACGTTAGCTCAAAAAATTATTAGGGTCGGGTACTATTGGCCTGAAATGGAGAAAGAGGCTATTAAATTTGCTAAAAACTATCAACAGTGTCAAGTACATGGCAACTTGATTCATGCTCTAGGGAGAGATCTGATTCCCTTTACTACACAATGGCCTTTTCAACAATGGGCATTTGATCTCATAGGCGCTATCCATCTGCACTCTTCTAATGGACATATCCATATAATCATAGCTACAGATTATTTTACAAAATGGGTAGAAGTAGTTCCTCTAACACAAGCAATAGGGAAACAGATCTCTATGTTCATCCTGAACTACATCATTTGCAGATATGGGATCCCTCATTCCATAGTCATAGACAATGGGGGACAATTCAAAAACAAGGACCTAGATGACTTATGTGCCAAATTCAAGATTACTCAACATTGGTCATCTATCTACTATCCTCAAGGGAATGGACAAGCTGAAGCTTCAAACAAAAATCTCTTAAAAATCTTGCACAGAACAGTGAATAAAATAGGAAGAGACTGGCATCTCATGATCAATCCAGCTCTCTGGGCATACAGAACTAGTATCAGAATGCCTACAGGGGCTACACCTTTCGCTTTAGTTTATGGGTCTGAAGTGGTACTACCTATTGAGGTTGAAATCCCATCACTCAGAATCAGAATGCATGGACTTGTCACTGATGAAGACTACAGAGTGTCTAGGTTACAAGAACTTGAATTACTAGATGAGCGCAGACAAGCAGCGTATGATCATCTCAGAGTGTATCAGAAAAGAATGTCTAGAGGCTACAGCAAGAAAGTTAGACACAGAGAATTTCAAGTTGGTGATCTAGTGTTGAGAGAAAATCCTAAAAATCAATCACATCGAGAATGCAAGGGGAAGTTCAAACCCAATTGGCTGGGTCCCTTTGTTATCACTACTACTTTTGGCTCTGGTGCCTATCAACTCTCAATGACTAAAGGAGAACAGCTCCGAGAACCAATCAACGTTCTTCATCTCAAGAAATTCTACGCCTAAGGCATTCAGTGCTTAATAAATGTCTTGAAAAAATCTTTAAAATCAGAAAAAATCCTTAAAAAATGAACATCTTGGTGAAAACCTAGCAATAGGCGCCTTGATGATTCACAAAAAAAAATTGAAAAATGAAAAATACAAAAAAACATGAAAAAAAAGAAAAAGTGCCTTGGTGAAAACCTAGAAACAGGCGCCTTGGTAGCAAAAATAGAATCTCTGCCAAGATGGTGAAAACCTAGCAAATGGGTGCCACTTGTTCAAAACGCTCCATCTATCAGCACAATCTTGGTCTTTCCCAACTTTCAGTCTTCCTTTAGTTTGTACATATCTCCCAGTTTGTTTCTGCATTTCCAGTTTTCAATAAGTCGGTTTGTACACCAATCAACTCAAGCGTCTGTATCCTATCAATGCTTAAAACTTGGGGGCAATCAATGTCATATCCTATGGCCTCCAGTATATCTTAGACGGATCATATCTAGTCAGAGTCCTTTGAAGCTTCATGTGAGTCAGTCAGTCTATCTTGTCTTTAGAAAGGATTTTGCATCTACAACAATGCAATCAAACATCAAAACTCAACTGAAAACAATCTATGTTTTTTACATGCTTTTATCTCCTTGTATGCTTACTGATTCACATTGAGATTTTTGCATATTGTGTCCCTTTGAGCTCTTCAATGATGTCCTTTATAGGATTCAGAAAGTGATGACTGGGGGCATAATCTTTTCTTTGTTTTCTGCTTGTATGTGAAAATCTAACAACTTTGGAAATTCTGGATTGAAATGGTGTCTGACTGTAAGAGCCTCTATCTCGAATTGGATGGCCATGTGTACCTCGACCATTGATACCTAGAAAATTCAAGAACGTTTGATCTAACTATTATCTTTTTGAAGTAAATTCTTTCTCCTACTGTGAAACGTGATCTTGCCTAAGGAGGTGAACAATAAAGGGTCACTACAGGTAATTCACACTGGATTTAGAATGATCTTTTGATTGTTTGATGTGTTTATAATGCAAGGCATACTTAGGTCATCATGACATTTATGTTTTGATGCTTGTACAAATTGCTATATCAAAATGGACATGATATTCAAGTCATCCTGGTGTTTGTGCCTTGGTGCTTATATCTAATCCAACATTCCGAATACAAATCAATATTCATATGTCCATGGTTGTATAACCAATGGGTGTTGTATTGATTCTTGCGCATACAAATCGATATTCATATGTCTGTGGTTTCATGGCTAGTGGGCATTGTATTGATTTATCCGGTTACCTAAAAGTTCAATGATGATAACAAATCGACACATGATCAGTGACTAGGTCCTAGGTCTTAGGTTGCATTTCATCTTGCATGTCTCTTTGCATTTTGCATATTTGCATGATCTCACAATGACTAAATGAACTTCGAAGCTTAAAGGATTCTTCAAACACATCTTCAAATCTAACAAGAGCTGAACCTAACTCGAAGGTCTCTTCACAGAATTGCAAGCAATGATCCTCCTGGGTTAACCATCTTTTTGACATAAGACTGAGTACTTATCTTCATCAACCTGCAAAACATATCATGTATATCGTTGCATTTACATATCATATCATAAACATTTATTGCATTACATTGACATCCATTGCATAAACATACATATTTCCATAATCATTACATCTGCATAACATTCATACATATGAAAGAAATCATTGCATTGCATTGATCCATACATACATTCTACACTACTCATAGCATTAACATCACATGATATCATCATACATAACAAAAATGACAAGTACACATGATGTCACAACCAAAAATATTGATCTCATATATATATCAAAAATCTCAAATAGTCAGGGGTGCACTACTGGCACAGGGTACAAACGAATGAGCTCCGTAGAGCTATCAGACACAATAATGTATCAGTGAGAAAGTAACAGATGAGAAGAGAAATCAACTGTCAGCATGCTCCTCTGCATCTGGTGGAGGAGGAGGTGGTGCATCTGGTATCACCTCCACTCTCAGTGCCCTAGCTCCCTCTGATGCTGCCATGTACTGAGAATAGGTGGGCACTCTCTGTGCAGCAGGGACTACTGCATAGTAAGTAGATACATAATATGAGGCTTGCGCAGTTTGATGAATCACCTCTGCCTGTAATCTCTGTATCTTTGCACGCTGCTTTGTACGTTGCCTATCTGCCTCTTGATGCCTCTCCTCTAATCTGGCATGCTCTATCTTCAGGTCCCGAACCAGGACTCTAAGCCGTCTGATAATCTCAACCGAAGTAAGAGGAACTGCAGGCTCTGCATCAGCTGCTGGCATATATGTGTCCTATGCTGGCTGTGCTGGCTGATCTGCATGTGAAGAAGTGCTAACTCTGTGCACCTTACGGTGTCTAACCTCAGCACCCAAATCAAATGTGTCATCCACATCTATACCACCTGCAAACTGCTCAGCTCCTAGAACATCATCTGCAAATCCTACTCCGCCCAGTGTACCACTCTCACCTCTGCTCCATCTCTATGTCCCAGAAGATGTACCCACTATAGATGTAGAAGGACACAGAGGCCTCGCATGTCCTGGTGCTCTTTGTGAGGGAGCCATGGCTCTCTATCTTGGAGGAGTAGGGTGTACCACCTGTGGTCTCGATCCTACTCTCATAGGAGCCCCTGTAACATCCATTACCTCCTCCATGGAGGGTATCAGCTCTGTAGGATCAGAAAATTAGTGAGTCTAGTGATCAGCAAGCCATGCCACATGTGCATCTGTAACCCCTGCATCCACCACCTCTGGGTGATACTCCTAGTCTCTCCCAATGATATGACTGTACTCATCAGCACATAAAGCATAACTGAGCTGTGGTGTCCATCCGAGCCCTATCTCACGCACAATGCGGGCATAAGTAGTATACTCCTAAGGGACATCCTGAATACATCCATATTGACGCCAGAATCTAGTAATCAAAAATCTCTCCAAGACAGTGGAGGTCCATCCTATCAGTATCCTACTCTGGAAAAAGAATGAAAATTGCTCTCTCGCAGTAGGCTAGGCCTCTATCTATAAATATGGCCTCCAGATCACAAAGGTCATATCATCTAAACATCAGCAGAAGTACTCAGTGTGTCCCATGCAAACCTGTGTGACATAGCCAGCATAAGCATAAATGACAGGGTCCTGTGGCTGCCTCTGTGTCTGAAAAACTAGCCTCAAAACTGGGATATGCTCCCAAGCCCATATCTGCAGTACCAACACTCCTGAAGCAAATGTCTTGCAGTCCTAATACATGACCTCATGCATCTCAGAATACAAGTGAGCCAGCAGACACTGACCCCAAGAAAACTCAGTGGGTGTAGCCATCAAAAGTGCTACCATAGGTACCCATCCCATCAAAAAGCCGTTCTGCTGACGGCCAGGCATAATCAACTCTCCAATCATCCCCGTAATGATACACTCTAGATGATGTGTCTGCCCATATCTCTGCATGAGTGTCTCCCAGGATATAGACCCAGTCAGCTGGGTATCATCACCGAATAGTTGTCTGAAAGCATGCAGACGAGTAGATCCTCCGCTCACATACTCAGGCCGACGAGGACTATGAAATGGAATACGAAGGATCCTATACACGTCCTCTGGTGTAACAGTGATCTCTCTAGTAGGCAGGTGAAAGGTCTATGTCTCAGAATGGTATCGCTCTATCAACATAGTCAGTAGGCCGTGATTTACCCTAATATCAGGTAAATGTATCAAGTGCTCAAAACCACATGTAGCAAGATGAACCCTCATAGGGTCTGGCAAGGTGATACACAATCTCTGGGTGGCCAGATAAGAATGGCGAACATGTACATCGGGATATGTGACCTAAATCATAAAGAAATAGGGTGTTTTATTAGAAATTCAGTTCAAAATCAGGCCAAAAGTATCAGAATGACACAGTTTTTGAAGTTTCAGAAGGTGGGGCAAAGTGTCCGCAATCAGGCAGAAGGATCAGAAAAGTTAGATTTTTGACCTAAGAATGAGTTTTTAACACTCTATTTTTCAAACGACATTCCAGAGTGGCATCAAATGTCGTACGACATTCCACAATAGACCAAATGATAATCCATAGTCATACGACACTACGCCCGGATACATACGAGTTTCGAGGGACTTGATGAAATGTTGTACGACACAAGGGTCCCTCTCATACAACACTTGGGCGTGGCTGAAATGACAATGCAAATTCAAATGAAATTTCGTATGAGTCTGGACTGGGACTTGTACGAGTTTCTACACATGCGAAATTCTAAAGCTAAAAATGCGTATGAAAAATGTTAAAAATGCTATAAATCATCAAAAACATGCATTTTCAAAGGGGAACAGAGGTCCACCTACCGGATGTCCATACTGTCGAGGTCTGTCATGTCTCTGGCTGCGCTCAAAATGGTGCGAACTCATAGGTACCTTCAGTTCTCGTTGGTCTGCCATTTTTCTCGCTCAGAGGGCTCCACAGAATCTCTAAAGTCAAAGGGTTGAAATGAATTGAAAATGACCCTTCCAGCCTTTATATAGCTTTCGACCTAATTTTTAAAAGTGCTTTGTTTTCCATGAAAATTGCACCCCTGGCTAATTTCGACATTCTGAATCCATTTTCGGGATCAAAATTGAAATCTGAGATTGTTTATTATGTCAAAATCGTAATTTAAAATTTTGGGACCAAGATGGTCTACTGCTTGCATAATCGACCTTCAATCTTCACAGAAATCCAGAATTCAACTTAACTGATTAGCTTTCATCAAACTATCAAAATTTTAACTTGGTCAACCATGGTCAACTCATGGTCAAACCTAGTCAAATTTGATCTCCAGGACCTCCAAACGATGCAGAATGCATTCTTGAACGTATATAACCACTTTTCAAATCAATTAACATGCTTCTGAACTCTCAATGCTGACTTTTCTTGTCAGATTTCAATTTTAATCCCGAAGGGGGCATGGTATTACACATCATTCAAAGTCTGTAATCAAATTTGAAATCATATCTTTGCTGAAATCATATCTTTCATCAGTGATCAAGACAACAATCACGTCTAGTTACTGATTCATCACAAAAAATTCCTCATCGCTCGGGGCAAATCTATCATCACTTGGGGCATATCAGATTCATCGATCCATATCAATCTGGTATTCTCCTAATCTTGTAAACTGTATCAGTTTTTGCAACCATCAGATCATAGTGTTCTTTCCTTGGTTCTTTGGCAACTGAAGGATTCAGATGTGATACCTGCTAGTTCTGCTAAGACAATCGAGTCTAGAACAGGTCACTCACTTCTTTGCAATCCTAAGGTTTGGAATCGGGTGTTTTGGACACTTTTTCGCAATCATAGGTTCATTTGCTACTACAGTGAACATTATCTTTGGTCATTCAGGACCTATTATCTCCATATCAATTCAATATCAATCAACTCCTATCTCAATATCTTTCAATCAGTTTCTATCTTGAGATCGGTTTATCTTTTGAATCAGTTTCATATCTCTATCAAACATAGACTATCTTTGAACCACTGCGCTTCACACAGTAATTCAAAGAGGGGCAAAATGTAATACCCTAAAAATGGGCTATAAGTTCATTAATCTCCTACATCTACAAATCGAATGAAATCGACATCAAAGTCCTAACCTAAGGCACATCTAAACATCATCGAATCATAATTGATTATCTTAAATTCTGCATCGGGGAATATTCCTAGTAATATTCCTAATCATCATAATTATCTTAATTATCTTTAATTTAATGATTATTTGGCGATAAATCCAATTTATCCTAAAGTTTGATTAATTGAATATTTTCATATTTAATTAATTAGATTTAATATTTGTCACTTAATTGTGTAATTAAATTTAATTCTATCCATTATTAATTGTATTATTTAATTTTGACAATAAATCAAAATTCCTATCTTTAATTGATTAAATTCTTATTTAACTAATTAAAGCATGTTGTCATTATTTAATAATATAATTTTTAATAAAAGTTTGATTAAATAGTTAATTAACCCATAAATTAATTATTTATTTTCAAAAATCAGTTAAGTTGGAAATAAATCACTTTATTATTAAATTAATTCATAAATAAAACATGCACAATCATAAAAGCAGACAACATATCAATTATCAATTAAAGCTAAACTCTATTTTGAGTTAAAACTTAGCTTTTGCATGTTTTTGTGAGTTAATTATCTTTTATTTAAAAATAACTCAAAAATCAACCTGAGTTATTTGAGTGATTTATGGCTTTTATCCATGCACCTCTAAAGCCCTGGATTTCTATAAAAACAAGGCTTCAACTCTTCATAATTCATCTCATATTTTTGCACAATCATGCTGGAGAATTGGAATTGAAGAATCAAAGCTCTTGCGAATCGACATCTTTGTGAGATCAATCTTATTTTTGCATTCATATTGCATATCATTGTTAGATTAGCATTACATATCAATTTTCAAAAGCATTCATAGCATATCAATTTCATCTAGCATAGATTCATATCAAGTTTTCATTCTTTATTACATAGAAAATCCAAAAAATAGATTAATTGCATTCAATCTCATATCTAGATTAATTGCATTCAATCTCATATCTAGATCAATTGCATTCAAATCCTTCATTTAGGTGTCGTCTAGGTCACTGATCTCAATTACAATCTGAGAACATCAATCTCGTACCTATTAAAAGGCAGTAAATCGCTTGGTTAGATTAGATTTTAATTTTGCACGATTTTGATTATCACTAACCTCTAATATTTTACTGAGTGTTGTGTCTACAGATCAGGTACAATTTTCACACACACAACTCCAAAATAGGATTAGATGAGTAATGTTTTCTCTTAAAACTAGACTTTGACATCTTACCCATTTGATATTGTTTCCACATTACATGATCGGGTTTAGACATGCTCGGTAAACCTCTAACTTTCATTTTCTTACTGATCTTAACCATGTTGTCAAAATTCACATGACATAACCTTTTGTGCCATAACCATACATCTTCATTTTTATCCAACAAACAAGAAGTTTCAGCATTGTCCAAATAGAATAAGTTACCTTTTGATTGTTCACCAATACCAATCAACTTTCTAGTCTCATCATAGATTTTCACCTGTCTATTCTCAAATACAACTCGATGACTAGTGTTATTTAATTGTTCTACACTCAACAAATTATAATTAAGTCATTTCACCCAATATGCATTTTCACATCTGATCTTATTGTTCAACAATATAGAACCTTTTCTTTTCACTAGACAAGGTGTATCATTTCCCATTTTCACAGATCCGACATTATAATGTTCAAGATATTTAAATTTTTCTTCATCACCAGTCATATGATGTGTACAACCACTATCAATTATCAAAGTGTCATTCTTTCTTACTTTAGAAATAAGTGTTGTTTCACCATACCTTTCTTCTTCTTCAGAATCTTCCTTTAATACCACAAATACCACTTCTATGTCTTCATCAGTTTCAATCTTGGTGTCATCATCTTCATCTTCAACTAGGTAACATGCCTTCTTGCCTTTATCTTTGTAATCTCAGTTATCTTTGTTTCCATACTATCAATTGCCTTTGTGATCTCAGTAATTTCTTCTGCCATTCTTCCTTTCATTTGATCTTTCATTTGTTTTCTCATCTTCTTTCCTGTCAGGACATCTTGTAGCAATATGACAAATCTCTTTGCATTTAAAGTATACCAAGGGTAGTTTACCTATATATCTTCATTTCCCTTTTTGTAGTCTTCTAGCCATTAATGCTTCAAGTTCATCTTCACTTTCACTTTCATTTCTTATCTTATGTCTGCTACTTGATTTTCCAATTTCAAATATGACATAAATGTAAATTCTACCTTAGGTAACATACTATTATCATAGTTATTAAGCTCAAATGCGGTCAATCTACCGATTAAACCATCAAGTGAAATATTATTACCAAGGGATGCTCTCAATTCATGAATTGCAAAGACTCTAATAGCATACATAGGTAACAATGTTCTGAAAATTTTACTTACCACAGTGTCTTCATCAATAGTTCCACCTTCTCCTCAGATAGCATTCACAACTTCCTTGATTCAGTTATTTTACTGTTTGATGTTCTCACCTTCTTTCATTTTCATATCATCAAAATTTCCTCTTAGACTTTCAGCTTTTGTCCTTATCACATTCACATCTCCTCCATGAACTAGTGTAAACTTGTCCCACATTTTTTTTGTAGTTGTGCATGTCTTAATGTCTTCAAATTCAGCAATTGATAAAGAAGAAGAAAGTTCAGTCATCATAGCATTATGTTCTTTTCTTTCTTTCATCTAAGTGACAATCAAAGGACCCTTAGGGTTTATGAATTCATTTTCCAAGTAGTACATTGCAGAATCACCAATGCCTGATAGATATAACTTCATCCTGCTTTTCGACATTGATAAATTATCTTGGTTAAGCTTTGGCACCTCTGCCTTATACATCTTGTGATCTTTTACTTAAGTCCTTCAAACTTCTTCCTTAAAGTAATCTAGCTCTAATACCATTTGTTAGATAACTAAGAGGGGGTGAATCAGTTAAGTCCAATTATCTTACAGTCCCAAATACTCCCAAATGTATAAAAAAAATCCTTCAAACAATTTAAATAACTCGGTAAAACTTTGTCTATGTCTTTTTGTTCATTAACTGAATACTAGTAAATTAACTAGTGTATATATCGATAAAACTAGTAATTGTAATGTGTATAGTAAAATAATAAATTATCGCATCCATACACATATAAAATTTTAATTTTTAATGTGAAAATCCTATTAAGGGAAAAACCACTTAGGACTGGTACCTGAAAATAATCACTCTTCTAAAGTGAGCTCGGTTAAGAGCCTACCTTGTTAAAGGTTACAAAATACACTGTAAGGTGTGACCTTGTTAGATAATTTATCACTAATAGTTCTCCATGACCAAACATTCACTGTAGGGTCAACATGAAAATAATCAACATTTATTGAATGTCATAATGAAATAATAAAGACTATTAAGTCCCACTCGGTTAACAAATTTATTTGTATCAATAGTTAGAATGCAATAGTAAATGATCTAACTAAACCTTGCAAGCTTGGGGAATGTCAGAGAATATGTAGGAGAGTCTATTATGTGATCGCAGAGTACTAGTGTGATTGGTGATGTCATATGTGGTGTGTACTTCAGCGAAGATCTATTTGGAAGCCAACCCAAGAGTGGTAGCGTGTTCTTGAATAATTAAGCATGGATTAATATTGTGGCCAACTATTTCATGATTTTTAATTTTTGTAATATTTTTAAGGATGTCGTGTGTATCCTCACATAGGTCTATGTAATATTTTTTTTATAGGAGGTTGTATAATAGCCGACCCAGGAATTATGTTTGTAACTTGTATATAAGGAAGTCTTTCCTTATAGTTGCTAAGGTGTGGAGCATGTGGATTATTGTGCAACCTTTTGGGCTACAAGGACTGTTGATGTAGAGTAGAGGATTGTGCATTAAGGCACAAGGTTGGAATTGTCTTGGTAGTGGATATACTAAAAGCCAGTTCAGGTATTCATGATTATATTTCTTCAAATCTAGGATAGTGAGTCTTGAAGGTGGATGTAACCTTCTCTTGTATTTCAGGCAGTGACCATTTGTAATACCCTTAATAGGTTTTTGACTCCTAACAGGGACTTTACTATTATAATAATCAGCTCCTAAAAAGGCTAGAACTCTTAACTGGGTTACTATACTCATAGTATTGATTTGTGGGTATCATTCCCACTAGGATTTTTCCCTTAACAAGGTTTTTCTCAAAAACAAATATTGGTTTTATTTTTTTATGGTTGTCTTACATTCAATTAAGCATAATGTTGTAATTGGAATTAAGTTTAATAAGTTTGGAATCAACTTTTTCACCCCCCCCCCTCTCAATTGATTAGGACATTGTTATTCTAAAAATTGATATCAAAGTTGTTGATCCTTAGAAAGAAAGCTTGACAACTTGATCCTTAGAAAGAAAGCTTGACAACTTGAGGAAAAAGATCCAATATGTCTTACTCCAAGAAATAGACTCTCAAGTTTGATGTCGAAAATCTTGATGCATGGAAGGACAAGATGAAGACACATTTATTCTGTTTGGGATTGGATTAGGGGCTAATAACTAAGAAATATGTCATACTCAAAGTTGAAGATGATTTAGAAGACCCTAAGACAACTGATGAAGAAAAAAAAATATTTCACATAGACCTCTTTTTGATGACACAATACTTTGCACTCTCTTCTCTGCTCTAATCTCTCATCTTCATGCCATACCTCTAGCGATCATAAATTACCAGCTATAAGTATCTTTCCTCTAAAGGATATAATCAAGTTGGCCTATTAGAACCACCTTGAAATCATATTAGAAAAACAATAACACTCTCTAATAACATTTTTGTTGGCTCTACTAAGCACACAACACAAACTAGAACCTATCCAAATCAATAAGTGTAGACGCGTGCTACACACTGTCTGTTAGGAATAAGGTGTCTCAACCTTGGATAATTCCTATTCTTGTTATTTGTTTTGTAAAATGTATTTATTGCAAATAATGTAATTAAGTGTGAGTGTACATGTCTAATTGGCATGTTGATGTGTCACTCCACTTGATGTGTCTGCATCTTGAATTGTGTGTAAGGAGATCATGGCTGAAACGGTTATGATGGATTCTTATGACACGTAAGAGATATGTCTAGAAGATTCAATGATGGGTGAAGACATGTGGCACTAATAAAGTTGAGTACTCTACACTCTTCCCCAATCGTGGGATTCAGGGCATCGCCCTGAAAAAAAAATTTGGGTTCCTATTTTCTCGAAGAATGGTAAAACCCTAATACGGCTATCTTTGGAAGTTGGCCTAAAAAGGGAAGCGCATGATATAAGCATTTTTTAGGGTTTCGAAGATAGGTGAAGTTTGTGTATTGTTGGAACATTTTTATGCTGCCGTGATTTGTCTTCAAGATTTGAAAATCTTCTGAAAGAGCTCGCATTGCAAGTGTATTCTAAACTATAATAGTTTTGATTAATACATTGTGCAAATTTTGGAGTGCTGGGGTTTTTACCGAAAGATTTCCCTAGGGTAAATCATTGTGTCATTCTCTATTTTCTGTATGCATGGTATATGGTTGTGATATCATTGTTAAAGTAGTTAACGAATCTGAAATTGTAAGGATTTAAAAGAATTTGCACAATACTTTCCTTTAGAGATTAGTGTAGGAAGTTGTTTCTGCACCTGAGTTTCCTTACAAGTGGTATCAGAGCCTGATCAATTTTTGATCCTAGTTGTTGGGTAGGGTTTTTTGAGCTAATCTCAAGTTGAGTGGGATTTTTGTGCAGAGCATTCTAAATCTTATTTGCAAATTGAGATGGCAAGTTCCTCATACAGTAGAATGGAGGTGGAGAAATTTAATGGCACTAATTTTGAGTTGTGGAAACTCAAGATGGAAGAGATTCTTGAAGACCACAATTTATGGGATGCTGCTTCACTTGATGTGAAACCTGCAATGATATCTCAAGCAGATTGGGAGATCAAGGATCGGAAGGCTAAGGGTCTCATCAGACTCTGTCTAGCAGATGTCGTTCTTCTAAATGTTTTTGATGAGACTACTGCAAATTCTTTGTGGAAATGGCTTGGGTCTATGTATCAGGCCAAATCTCTGGTGAATAAGTTGTTCCTGAGAAAGAAGTTGTATTCTTTAAGAATGGAGGAAGGTGGATCGGTAACTGATCATCTCAATGCATTCAATTTATTGATTGCATAGTTGGCATCATCTGGTGCCAAGATCGAAGAGGAGGATCGTTGTATGATCCTTCTTTGTTCCTTGCCGGATTCATGGGACCATCTTGTGATGGCTCTCAGAAGTACTATAGTCACATTTTGTATGGATGATGTGGTGTCTTTGCTGCTATCTGAGGAGATGCGAAGAAAGACTTTGGATTCATCTAAGGAAGCCCTTGTTGTTCGCAAGAGATCCAACGATAGAGGAAAGCAGAATGACAACAATTCAAAGAAGAGAAGATCCAAATCTTGTGGGAGTTCTAAGACTCCTAGAAAGTCCAAGGAGAAATGTTGGAACTGTGATAAAACTAGGTACTTTTGGAGGGACTGCAAAGAACCGAAGAAGAAGAAGAAAGGCTCAGATTCAGCTTCCAAAAAATCTCAAGAAGATGGAGATGCTTTTATTGCAGCTTTGGCAACCCATGCATCTAATGATGTGTGGTTGGTAGACTCGGGTGCTTCTTTTCACATGACCTCTCATCGAAACTAGTTCTCAAAATATGAAGAGTTTGATGGTGGAAAGGTGTACTTGGGTGATGATTCTCACCTAAAGATAGTTGGACACAAAAGGGTCACTATCAAATTTCCTGATGGATGAGTAAAGGGAATCAATGGATTTATGCACATTCTGGATTTGGCACGAAACCTATTATCTATAAGTATGTTGAATGATGTAGATGTGCAAGTTGTTTTTTTGAAAGATGGATGCAAGATGATGAGAGGTTCTATGGTACTCGCTAGAGGTACTAGGAGAGGTACTTTGTTTTAGCTTGATGCATGAATTTTATAGTGCAATAGTTCTTTTGTTTCAAAGAAGAGAGAAGCTATCACTTAATCCCCACCATCTAAACGAGCAGTAAAGAAGATTATGGCAATGGGTTCCGATGGCAGTGCAGTAAGTGTACCAAAGGGTGCAAACACTTTGGAAGGCAAGCTTCCTATAGAAAAGACAATGTTGTGGCATACAAGATTTGGCCACATTGGTGAGAAGGGTCTTAGGACCTTGAAAACTAAAAATCTTATCAAGGGGCTAAATGATTGTAATCTCGAGTTCAATTTCTATGAACACTATGTTTATGGTAAGAAAATTTGTGTTCATTTCTACTCCAATTCTCACAAGTCTTCTGGACTTTTGGATCTTATTCATTCTGATGTTTTTGGTCCTGTAAAAGTTCCTTCTATCTCCAATTTTGTATCTTTTATAGATGATTACAGCAGGACTTGGATATATTTCCTGAAAAGTAAGACATAGGTTTTCAGTCAGTTCAAGGAATTTAAGGCTCTCGTGGAGAATCAGACTAGTAAAAGAATCAAGTGTGTGAGAACTGATAATGGTGGTGAGTTTTGTTCCACAGAGTTTGAACAGTTCTGTAAAGAACGAGGTATCGAGAGGCATAAGACAACTCCTTATACCCCGCAGCAAAATGGAGTTACAGAGAGAATGAACAAGACAGTGATGGAGAAGGCTAGGAGTATGCTTAGTGGAGTTGGTTTAGAACAAAGGTTTTGGGCTCAAACTATGGCCACTACTTGCTATCTAGTTAACAGATCTCCTACATCAGCTCTTGTTGGTAAGACACCCATGGAGGTGTGGTCTAGTAAGAAGCCTTTAGTTAGACATCTTCGTGTTTTTGGTTGTGAAGCTTATGCACATGTTCCAAAGGAGAAAAGATCTAAGTTGGAAAAAAAAGTTGTCAAATGTATTTTCATCGAATATAGTGCTAGTGTGAAAGGATACAAGCTTTGGAATCCTGTGACTAGTAAGGTGTTGCATAGTAGAAATGTTATTTTCAGAGAGCTAACACCTTCTCCTATTGTGCTACAACTAGATGAAAAAGAAAAGGAAAAAGATGTTGTTCAGTTTCCTCCTACCCCTGAGAAGACTGAACAGAGAGACCATGTTGGGACTAATGATGAGGAGAGCTCTGATAGTTCGGAAGATGAGGAAGAACAACCTCAACTTTAGCCCTAGAGGAGATCCATGAGAGAAAGAAAGCAACCAGAAAGGTTTGGTTATTCTATGTTAGATTCAAGTTGTGTTTTTTCTTTGATTACTAACACTGATGAGCCTAGATCTGTGAAAGAGGCTTTGGGCATGGAAGATGCAGGTTCCTGGATTGAGGCTATGGATGATGAGATGGCTTCATTGGAGAAAAACAAAACTTGGGACCTTGTACCTTTGCCTAAAGGGAGAAAATCTATTGGCTATAAATGGGTGTTCAAGAAGAAATTTTGTGCAGATGGCAATGTTGAAAGGTACAAAGCTAGATTGGTTGCAAAGGGGTATTCATAGGTAGAGGGAATAGATTATGGTGAAATATTCTCTCCTGTTGCAAAGTTGACATCCATTAGATTTATGTTATCTCTTGCTGCATCATATGATTTAGAGATAGAATAGATGGATGTGAAGACAACTCTCCTTCATGGTGATTTGGAGGAAGAGATTTATATGTCACAGCCTGAACACTACATTGTTAAAGGTAAATAATCCTTAGTTTGCAGATTAAAGAAATCTCTATATGGTTTGAAGCAATCTCCTAGGATGTGGTACCTTAAGTTTGATGCCTTTGTGTTGTCAATTAGATTTGTAAGATCGAAATCAGATCATTCTATTTATTTCAGAGTTGAAGATGATCACCTTCTTATTGTTGCATTATATGTTGATGATATGTTGCTATTTGGGAAGGGTAAGGGTATGATTTATGATTTTAAATCTCAGTTGTCAACACAGTTTGAGATGAAAGATCTTGGGGCAGCAAGGTACATCTTGGGTATGGAAATCAGTAGAGATAGGTCTAACATAAAACTTTGGTTGAGTCAAAGTAAGTATGTGAAGTCTTTGTTGGACAAGTTCAGCATGGTAGATTGTAGACCACTATGTGTTCCTATTTTTGTGGGAACAAAGTTATATGTAGATGATTGTCCAAAATCTCCTAGTGAGGTGGAGGACATGAGTAGAGTACCTTATGCTAGTGCAGTTGCAGTCTTATGTATGTTATGGTCTGTACTAGACCAAACATTGCCCAAGCAGTGGGATTCCTGAGTCAGTTTGTGGCTAACCCTAGACGAGTACATTGGGATGTAGTTAAGCGAGTATTCAGATATTTGAGGGGTATATCAAATTACTCCATATGTTACCATGGTAACTCTTCTAGGTCTCCGCATTCAATTTGTATTCATGGGTTTGTGGATTCAAATTGGGTAGGTGATATTTATAGCAGGAGATCCACCAGTGCTTATGTGTTCACTATGTTTGGTGGTGCTATTAGTTAGATGAGTAAGTGACAACTTGTGGTTGCTTTGTCCACTACAGAAGCTGAGTACATGGATGCTACTCATGCTTGTAAGGAAGCCATTTGGCTTAGGAGATTGTGTTCTAATGTTGGTGTTGATGCAGAACAGATTACTATTTGGTGTGATAGTCAGAGTGCTATTTGCCTTGCGAAGAATCCAACTTTTCATGCCAGAACAAAGCACATTGATGTGCAGTTTCACTTTGTGAGAGATATGGTGGAAGATGGAAAGGTAAATTTGGAGAAGGTAGATACTGTGAAGAATGTTGCAGATGCATTAACGAAATCAATGGGCACTAAGAAGTTCAAATGGCATTCGGATTCTATGGGCCTTTTGGCCTATAGCGGTTAGTTCCTATTATGTTCCTGTGGCTCTTACAAGGTGTTCGACAAGTGGGAGAATGTTAGGAATAAGGTATCTCAACCTTGGATAATTCCTATTCGTATTATTTATTTTATAAAATGTATTTCTTGCAAATAATGTAATTAAGTGTGAGTGTTAATGTCGGCATCTTGAATTGTGTGTAAGGAGATCATGATTGAAATGGTTATGACAAATTCCTATGACATGTAAGATCTATGTCTGGAAGATTCAATGACGGGTGAAGACATGTTGCACTAATAAAGTTGAGTATTGTACACTCTTCCCCAATTGTGGGGTTCGCGGCATCACCCTGGAAAAAGATTTTGGGTTCCTATTTTCTCAGAGAATGGTAAAACCCTAATACGGCTATCTTTGGAAGTTGGCCTAAAAAGGGAAGCGCATGATATAAGCATTTTTTAAGGTTGCGAAGATAGGTGAAGTTTGTGTATTGCTGGAACATTTTTATGATTCCATGATTTGTCTTCAAGAGTTGGAAATCTTCTAAAAGAGCTTGCATTGCAAGTGTATTGTAAATTGTAATAGTTTTGATTAATACATTGTGCAGGTTTTAGAGTGTTGGGGTTTTTACCGAAAGGTTTCCCCAAGGTAAATCATTGTGTCATTCTCTATTTTCTATATGCATGGTATATGGCTGCAATATCATTGTTAAAGTAGTTAATGAATCTAAAATTGTAAGGATTTAAAAGAATTTGCACAATACTTTCCTTTAGAGATCAGTGTAGGAAGCTGTTTCCGCACTTGAGTTTCCTTACACTGTTGGCTCTACCAAATTTACTAATACTTTCTCCTCAAGCTGAATTACATCATGCACTCTTAACCAAATATTCTAAACTCTTCTCTAATCACTAATCCAAGCACACATACCGAAATGATAGGCGTAACTCCTATACCAATATAATCTATGTCGGCTCTTCTGGATAAACACAGGAAACTGCAAGTGGTGAATAGCAACTGCATAACTTCATTTCTACTACACATCAGACTCTGTGTCCATGAGTGGATTAACACTAACATGTCTCCATCACATATCCAAAGGTGCAAGGCTCCATGATAACTGTACGGAAAATCACTCACAGAACACTGCTTGTAACTTTGTCAGGAACACTGCTGACACAAGCTGCTACATAACTGTCTATACTAACAATTAACCTCTACATCCATGATATCATGCTGACAACATGTCTATGCTACATATACTCAAAGCTTACTACATAAGTATTCCACACATGCTACTTACCATATTTTGTCATCAATGACAAACATATAGTCATCACTGGCTTGCTAGCAAATCTCCAACAATTGTCTTACATTCAATTGAGCATAATGTTATAATTGGAATTAAGTTTAATAAGTTTCAAATCAACTTTTTCACCCTGCCCCCCCCCCTCTCAGTTCATTAAGACATTGTTATTCTAACAATTAGTATCAGAGTTGTTGGTCCTTAGAGAGAAAGCTTGACAACTTGAAGAAAAAGATCCAATATGTCTTACTTCAAGAAAGAGACTCTCAAGTTTGATGCCGAAAAATTTGATGCATGGAAGGACAAGATGAAGACACATTTATTCTGTTTGGGATTGGATTACTAGATAATAACTAAGAAAGATGTCATACTCAAAGTTGAAGATGATTTAGAAGACCCTAAGACAATTGATGAAGAAAAGAAAATATTTCAATAGAACATGATAACTAAAGAAGCATTGATTAGTGCATTATCAAAAGGAGAATTTGTTGAGATCAGAGATCTAGATAGAGAACATGATATATGGGAAAGATTGATAGCATTGTATGAAGAAGATACATATACTAAAGGAGCCAAAATGTAGAATTGGAGAGAAAGGATGGAATCACTTCAGATGAAGAAGATGAGACAGTGAGAATGTTTGTTCAAAGAGTTACTATGTGTGTGACAAGAATTAGGAACAATGGAGGAACCTATACTGAAGAAGAAGTCATTGCAAAGATATTAAGATCTTTGAGACCAACTTATAGAATAAAAGTGCATACTATAGAAGAGATCATTCCATTGACAAACATCTTCACAAGAGAGATGTTAGTGTCCAAGCTACCAACATTTGAGACCATAGAACTTAAGGAGGACTTACCAAAGGTAGAGACAATATTCAAGGTAACTATACAAAGAGATAGAGATGCAAGATCAAGTCTTGTAGGTTCTAGCAGAACAAGCAAATACAACGAAGAACTAGGAGAATATGTTGAGCAATGGAAGCAAATTGAAAAGCTAGAAAATAGTATGGATGACAAGATCTTAGTCATGATCGCAAGAAGAGAAAGGAAAGGTCAAGGTAAGTTTGAAGGTAAATTACCTCTGAAGTTCTTTAATTGCAATAAGGTTGGTCATTTTTCTTCTAGATGTCCAACTAGGGTTCCTAAGCATAAACCTAAGTATGGGAAATGCATGAAGGATAAGGAATGCTACTAGGTTAATGATGGTGTATCTGATGATGATGATGATGATGATGATATAAATGATATACTTGGATTTGTGGCAATCAAAGAGGAATAACCTATTCGTGAAGTAAAAGCATCAGTATCTCATGTTGAGAAGAGAGATGATTGGATCATAGATAGTGGGTTCTCACAGCACATGACAGGGGATAAGGACAAGTTCGTTAATCTAAAAAAATATGATGTTGGTTTCGTCATACTTGGTGACAATACTCCTAAGATGATTGTTGGAAAAGCATCTATCACCTTGGATGGTAAAACTAATACTGATGATGTTTTTTTTGTTGATGGTTTGAAACATAATCTATTGAGTGTTGGCCAATTGGTAGACAAGGGTTATCATTTACAATTCAAGGATGGACATTGTCCGATCAAAAGTGCTAAAGGAGATTTGATTTCATCCAGTACAAAGATAAAAGGTAATGTCTTTTAGTTGAACCCTACTAAGGTAAGTTATTTTTTTGCTAAATTTGATAACAGCTGGTTGTGGCACAGAAATATTTTCCACATAAACTTTGATAATATTGTAAAGGAAAGTAACATCAATGCAATCAGAGATCTACCTAAGATTGTGAAGCCAACTAACACAACATGTAGAGAATGTTTAATGGGAAAACAAACAAGGGTTAGCTTTCATAGCAAGGATTTTTTAGCCAGAAACAAGTTGGACCTGATTCATACAGACCTATGTGGACCTACTTAGACTAGGTCATACTTTGGAGATAGGTATTTCATACTCTTTATTGATGATTATTCTAAGATGATGTGGGTGGGATTTCTTAGAGATAAATTAGAGGCTTTTGAGAAATTCAAGTTCTTCAAGGAAAAAGTAGAAACAGAGATAGGTTTAAGGATCAAATACTTGAGATCATATAGAGGTGGTGAATTCACATCAAGTGAATTTAATGCTTTTACAAAGAACATGGTATATTGAGGTAGACATCTACACCTAGGAAACCATGGAATAATGGTGTATCTAAGAGAAGAAACGAATCAGTCCTTGAAAGAAGAGTTGCACACATGCATTGGAGAGAGGCAGTCAACAGCGCAGTGTATATAATGAATAGAGTTCAGATTAGAAATGGTATTGGTAAGACACCCTATGAGTTATGGTATGGTCATACTCATTCTGTTAATTATTTCAAAAAAATTTATAGTAAATGTTACATCAAAAGGGATAATAGCATAGATAAGTTTGATGCAATGAGTGATGAAGGTATATTCCTTGGATATTCCACAAAAAAAGGCCTATAGGTGTTATTATTCGAGAACAAGGAAGATGATTGAAAGTGCAAATGTCAAGGTTATTGAAAAGTTGCATGTACAAGAGAGAACTTGCAAGTTCAATCTTGATGACCCAGATTAGTTTATGTGTGAAGAAAGACTAATTCAGAATAATCAGAATGAGAATAAAAAAGAGAAAGGTCGGCAAGAAGATCAAGATCAATCACAAGAAGTTTTGATGATAGATAATGGTACATATATGAATCTGTATGAGAAAATAGAAGTGTCTAGGACACCTAAATATATTGTGAGGAATCATCTACAAGATCATATCATTGGAGACAGAAGTAGAGGCACTAGGAAAAGATCGTAGATCAGAGATGCAGTTTATTTGATTTCACAAGTTGAACCAAAGACCCTTGATGAAGCATGTAGAGATGAGTCATGGATCAAGGCAATGCGAGAAGAATTGGATTCGATGCTGGAGAAAAACACTTGGGAATCGGTTCCTAGAGCTAAATACAACAATGTTATTAGCACAAAATGGGTATTTAAGAATAAGATGAATGAAGATGGTGTTGTGACCAAAAACAAAGCCAGATTGGTATGCAGGGGATATTCACAACAAGAAAAAATTGACTTTGAGGAAAATTTTGCACCAGTTGTGAGGTTGGAGGCAGTTAGGTTACTCTTAGCCTATGTTGCATATAAGAATTTCAAGGTCTATTAGATGGATGTCAAGCCACCATTTCTTAATGGTGACTTAGAAGAAGAGGTTTACATTGAGATACCTGATGGTTTTCCTCTATCTGGTAATAAAGGCATGGTTTGCAGATTGAAGAAGACACTATATGGTCTAAAACAAGCACCTAGAGCTTGGATGCTAGATTGGACAAGTATTTACTACATCTTGGTTTCAAAAGAGGTAATGTAGATAGCAATTCGTACAAGTGAGATGTAATGATGAAGGCATTTTGATAGTAGAAGTTTTTGTTGATGACATTATCTTTGGAGGTAATGATGCTATGAGTAACAAGTTTGCAGAAGAAATGAAGAGTGAATTTGAGATATCTATGATAGGAGAGATAAAGTTCTTCCTAGGGCTGCAAATAAATCAAAATAAGAGTGAGAATTTCATATCTCAGTCCAAGTATCTTAAGAAGCTACTAAATAAATTTGGCATGGATGACAGTAAACTAGTTGGAACTCATGTGGTAACAAGGAATAAGTTGTCTACTTCATATGAGACAAAAGGTGTACCTCAGACATAATACATATCTATGATAGGAGGTCTTCAATATATGACACATACTAGACCTGATATTGCAAGTGTAGTTGGAATTATTGCTAGATTCTAGGAAGATCTGAAGGAGACACATTTTGTTGCAGTCAAGAGGATATTCAGATACCTAAAGGGCATAGTTGATTTTGGCATGTGGTATGATAGGTCAAAAAACTTCACATTAGAAGCATACACTGATGCAGATTGGGCAGGTATCGTAGATGACAGGAAGAGCACAAGTGGAGGAGCCTTTTTTCTTGGGAAGAGGTTAGTTTCTTGGTTAAAAAAGAAACAAGATTGTATAGCTCAATCAACAGTTAAATCAAACTATGTCACTGTTGCAATTAATTGCACACAGATTGTTTGGATGAAACAGATGTTGAAGGACATTGATGTGAACCTTGGCGAACTAGTTATCATATTGTGATAACACAAGTATAGTGAATATGTCAAAAAAACTCAATGATGCACTCAAAAACTAAGCATATTTCAATCAAGTATCATTTTCTAAGGGAAAAAGTGAGAGAGAAAGAGGCGAAGCTTGAATATGTAAGCACAAAGGAGCAGATTGTAGACATCTTCACCAAACCAATGAACAAAGATACCTTTGAATATCTCAGAGGTAGGCTTGGGGTTGAAACCCCGCCTAAAGGTAATTAAGGAGATGCAGTAGTGCACAAGTCCATTAGCAATAAGAGCTATATCACTTTTGGACTTGATGCAAAGGTCTACTCCTCGGGGGAGGTAATGGTTTGAGTATATCTGATCAGATCAAGGTGATATTGCACCTAGCAGTTGAAGGTCTTGAAGATTTGAAAAAGATACACCTAGCAAAACAGGCAGACAAGGATGTTTGTAATGACACCCTTTGCCATTGATGTCAAAGGGGGAGAGATATTGGTGAAAAACACTTATTGGTTTAGGGGGAGCCTTGAAGAGGATATTGTGAAGGTTGTTGCGAAAGGCTACTTTTGGGTTGATAATTTTTCACATATGTTGTCGTCAATATCAAAGGGGGAGATTGTTAGAATTGTTGTAGTATATGATGTTGGCATTCATTATTTTGTCATTGATGTCAACATATGTTTTAGTAAGTGAATCCAGAAGTTGCAGACAGACTGGATAGATAGGTTACAAATAATTGTATGGACAATGTACGACGACTTAGCTCCTACGAGCTGAGATTTGTTTAGAATAACATGTTTACTATTCACAATTATGTTTGCATATGTTTATATGCTCATTCGATCAAGTTATGGATGAATTGGCAAAGACTGGTTAAAGGGCCAGTGACTGGGAAACTCACGGAGTTGGTCTCAGTATTTGCAGTATAACTTCAATGCGAAAAAGGATTAAACCTTGCGAGCTTGGGGAATGCCAGAGAACACGTGGGAGACTATGTTGTGTGATCGTAGACTACTAGTGTGATTGGTTACATTATTTGTGGTGTGTACTCCACCGAAGATCTATTTGGAAGCTGACCAGGAGTGGTAGCGTGTTCTTGAATAATTAAGCATGGATTAAGGTTGTGGCTGATTATTTCATGATTTGTAATTGTTGTAATATTGTTAAGGATGTCATGTGTATCCTTGCATGGGTCTATGTAATATTTTGTTTATAGGAGAGGTCTTATAATAGCCGACCCAGGAATTATGTTTGGAACTTGTATATAAGGAAGTCTTTCCTTGTAGTTGCTAAGGTGCGGAGTATGTGGATTATCGTGCGAGCTTTTGGGCTACAAGGAATGTTGATGTAGAGAAGAGGATTGTGCATTAAGGTACAAGGTTGGAACTATCTTGGCAGTGGATATACTGGAAGCCAATTCAGGTATTCATGATGATATTTCTTCAAATCTAGGATAGCGAGTCTTGAAGGTGGATGGAACCTTCTCTTGTATTTCGTTCAGTGACCAGTTGTAATACCTTTAATAGGGTTTTGACTCCTAATAGGGTTTTCCCTTTAACATGGACTGTACTATTGTAATAATCAGCTCCTAATAGGGCTAGAACTCTTAACCGGGTTTTCCACCATTGCAATTAATAAACTTTAAATAATGTAGAAACTCATAGGTTGTCCCTTGGAAGTAGTATAAATAGACAAAGAGCCAAGCAATAAATCCTAATCCATATCAAAACTAAACAATCAAATGTAGAGCTCTTTCATGATTAAAAATTAAATTTAAATAAAATGACTGAAAATTTAATCCCACCCAATATTTTTGAGAGATCTAAGATAAACTTTATTGAGAGATAATTTAAAATAATAGAAAAAAAGAGAATAATTACCAATGACTTTTGATTTAACTATATTACATTTTAATGAAAAAAGGAGGTTTGTGGTGGACAAAATAGATCAAAAAAAAATTACAATGATAGAAATTATTTTTCAAGACTGTGATATTTCTTATAATGCATTGATTATATTGTAGAGGTCATGAGAACCTTATTTTTTTTTATGATACAATCTACATAAAAGAAGAGCAGTCAACAGATTGCTAAGAAGAACAATAATGCTGCCAAAACAAAACATCAATCTTACCTGTATAATGTATTTGACCTCATAATCTGCAACTCACAAATTAACATGTACACTATATCATCTACATACAATGTGTAATGGGTAGGTCCAATTCCTCCAATTAAGCTGAATCGGGATCTATTAGGCAGAAAGGTCCCCTACCATTGTCTATCAGCTTAACCATTGCAAGGAAAGGTAGTGTTTCTAGATATGTACATATTGGGATTCTCCTCATTTCTCACCCATGTTGAGGAGTACTATCCGTTGGAGTTGGGGCAGAAGTCAGAGATGATCTTTTTCCTCTTTCACTCCTACTGTTGTCAGCAAATTTCATGCTCATGCTGTCCATTCCAAGTTGCTTCTCAGTTTCAGACCATTCTGATCCATAATAACTCTCCTCATTACCCTTCTCAGACTTGGAAGGTGGACAAAGCATTCCTCCCCACTGTGGAAAATACAGCACCAATAATGGCAATGTGCAGGCAATAATCATGATACCCATCAAGCTGATTCCAGTCTCCTTGGAATAGTTGGAGCTAGTGAAGAACAGAAGCTGAGTGACCATTGCTCCCAGATTGCCCCCTCCTCCTGTCATTCCAGACACTATACCCAATGACCTGTGATTATGTAGACAACCCACAAAATATGTGTATTAGTTATTTGCAATAACACCTTTTGATGGAATGGTCAGGCAGAAAAGAGTGAGATGTAAATGGGGTTTTAATCAATTCAGTGGTGATGGAAATACAGAATCCAAACCTTCTAGAAACAAAAGGAACTATTCCGAATGTCAGACCGCAAGCTGATTGCACAAAGACAGAGAAGATGAGCATGACTGCTATGGAGAGGCTCAGTGAATTTGCCTTTCCTAACCAAACACAGAAAATTCCTCCCAGAGTCTGAACAATCCAGAGAGTCCATATTCGCCCTCTCATGCCATACCTACGCGCTACAATGTCAGACAGTATTCCCCCAAATGGACGGGTCACTATGTTGGCAAGCCCAAATGTTGATGCAATTATACCCGCAGTGTGAAGATTTAAGTCAAATCTATCAAAGAAATACTCTGCAATCACATTGTCTATGGTAAGCTCTACTCCAAAACAGTATCCATAGGTCAGAGCCAGGGTCCAAGCCCTGTAGTTCTTCACGGCATGCCAGAAAACCTGCACAAGTTACCATATAAATATTATTCATGTGTAAGTGTAAAGCATTTCAGAACAGAGATTTTAGTGCAGAAACATTTTTATTTGAGTTTTGAAAACTTCACAGGGAGATAATACAGGGCAAGCATTTTAGAACAAAAAATTGAAAAACCCTTATGGGTAACCTGCATTTGAAGGTTTGAATTTTGAAAACTGCAAACGGAGATCATACAACAAAGTTTGGTCAATTCTTAAAAATGTTACATATATCTACAAAGTGAAGAACATGAAAAATAAACAAATTCAAGGAAAAAATGAAACTCAAACAATAATTAAGTGTGTACTGTCTTTTCTTGTGTTGTGATTTAGCTATACAAACTTTTTTGAGTATTACCGAGGGCTTCCGATTTCTAAAGACAAACCAGAAACTGTGCTTGGGTTACGCCTAAACTTCTATGTTTGTTTAATTGCTTATAACCATTTGCTATCAAATTTTAACAGTCATCAGTTGGGAAGTTTGCTTTATAGTTATACTTCTTCAGAGAAAAACCAATTAAATCAACCTTTCCATTTAATTCATTTCATTAATCTTTCAAATTCCAGCCTTTACTTATGCCTTTTACCTTGTGCTCTTACACATGTAATAATAAACTAGGAACCAAAGGGGAGATACAATATGCACAAATCTAGAATCTAAAGCAATCTAATAATTTTTGTCAAATACTTATCCAAAATCTAAAGCAAAACAGAGCTAGCTTTTTTAAAATCTTTATCTCTGTTCCTAACTATCCCCGCATCTATTTGCAATATTTTCTTGAATGTGCTAAAGAGATAGATAGAAACGGCTATGTAGCCTGTAAGATGCACCAATAAGTTATGTAGTATGAGGATAACTTATGCATTGGCGATAGCTATTTTTGAGATTGATTACCTTTGAGAATTGGTCTTTTGACTTATCACCCTGTTTATGAAGAGCTGCATAGTTACCATCTGGCAGATCTTGTCCAAAGACGAGCACAAGCAGCCCCATGAAAATGAGCATCATTCCAGGTATGAAGAACGCAATACGCCATGCTGTGAAGCTTGGGGAGCCTATGGACTTGTGAATCAAATCATAAACCAGAGGCATCACTAGCTGTGTTGCTCCTCCTCCCATATTTCCCCACCCTCCTGCCAATCCGTTTGCACGGCCCACAATCTTAGTGTTGAACATTGAGCTCATCCAGAACTGGCATGACACAAAAGTTGCTATTGAGAAGCCTATGAAGAAACGGATGAGGATGAAGCCCTGTGCAGAAGAAATTGTAGCAGCGGCAAAAACAGCAGGGGCAGACAGCATTATGAGAAATGCAGCCCCATAACGAGGTCCTACCATGTCACATAAAGCTCCCATCACAAGCCTTGAGAATATGGCGCCCGAGACTGATGCTATGCTTGCATTGCCTATGTCCCTCTTGGTGAGATTGAGATTGTCTCTGATGATGGGTATCAGAGGGGGAGCAGCAAATGTGGCAAGAAAGCAAGTGAAAAAGGAGATCCAGGATAGGTGGAAGGCTCTCATATGGGGTTGAGCTATTGAAAAAAGCTTGAATTTCTTAGCCTTGTGTTCTGAATCTACTGGTAGATCAAACATTGGACTTGAAGTAGTCTTATGCACTGGTTCCTTCACAGCCTCTGGATCCATAGCTTCAGGATTGTTCCTGGTACCCATATCCATGCTTCCAGGATGTAGAGATTCTTGCTGTACCACACTACCCTGTTTTGCAGCTACTTTTGATCAACTGGCAAAACCCATCAAAAACAATCTGTTAAAAATGAAAATCCATCCCAAGTGCTACAGAGAGGTCAATGAAGTAAGTAAATTACAAAATGGACATAGAATCCCTCACTAACTAACCGCTAACTGGAAATTGGAACTCTATGTTATTGAAGACTCAAACTTCTGCAGTTCATTACGTTTAGAAGAATTCTTGGAGAAAACTGCTTATGGATACATTGAAAAGAACTAAGAGCTCGCATCTGCATTTAGGACCTCCTTGGTAAATGGCAGCCATCAGGATGCACCATGGCATCCATTGCTGGAGATTATATAATTGAAGTTTTAACTTCCTATGGATAAAGATTGCTATTATTCATTTGAAGCAATGGCTATTATTCATTTGAAGCAATGGTATGGTGAACAAGCTGCAAACAATTCTCATCGATGAGAAGGCAATAACTTCAATTATAAAGTATCCAACCATAGATGCTATGGTGCATCTGATGACCAAATCCATCTCCCTGTAGGTTCATCACTATCATCTTGTACTGGGTCTCCAAGGAGATTCTAAGCTGGCATTTAGTTTCTATCCACTATCCACACAATTTTCTTTGAGAATTCTTTGAGCTCATCCTCACTATCGTTGAACAACTATAGTAAAATCTCTTTGACATTTCCACATACAAATATCTAAATTATTTTATTTCCATCAAACAGGACAGAAGACAGTTCTAAATATAACTCTAAACTAGAAATAACACCTTCAAGTTACAATGGTTATGCTGATATAGCAGTCTCACTCATACCCACCATGGCTGCTCCTTGCAGCTTCAGTGTTCTGTTCTTTAATATCTGCACATAATTTCAAGATTCAAGAACAAATAAATAGTCTGCACATCCAAAATCTCAAAAGTCCAGTGCAGAACACTAAAATATGTGCAGTAATAGCCCTCAAATATACAAAAGCAAAGCTTAACAAGGATGCTCAAAAACAGTTTTACCCAAAATCATTTACAAAATCAGATCAGATTCTAAAAACAGAGCAAAAAGAAAGATTCTAAAACGTACTAAGCAAAAACCATGAACCTGTTAAAACATTTCTTTTACCCATGTGCTGAGCACACGTTAGTTTTCTTAAGCAGTGGGTTCAAATGGATCCACCGACTGTACATAAAAAAATGGTAGGAGAATAATTTCTGCCATTGGCATAGTCCTTGAAGGATTTTATATCCTCTGTGAATTCGTTTTTCTATTCAATATTCGAGTACAAGTCTAGACTGATATCTCTTTGGTTCAGAAATAAAGACTGAGCGGCATCCATTTCACTAAAATTGCAATTTTGAAACTGAAAGAATCTATAAAACAAAGACTGAAGGGCATCCATTCCACCAAAATTGCAATTTTGAAACTGAAAGAATCTATGATTATCAATAAAAATACAATATTAAAAGCAAAAGAATCTATAAGACCGTATGAAGTGATTATTAATAGTCTTATTGTCAGATAGATACTCGACACCCAAAGTGAATCCCAAAATCTCAAAATGAAAAAAGCAAAGCAGGATATGAAACATTACCATGTTTGAGCATTGGCCACCACTCAAATCATTTCTAACACGACTTTATATTCATGCTTTCTCTTTTGGATTGCATTTGCAGAGAAATAGACTGTATAATTCTATAAGAAAGCTTGTTTATTTATATTGGCAAAGCCTTAATATCTGTCTTCCCCTGTAAACTTGAAGAAATGTAATATGCCCTGTTTCGTACACTTGCAATGTAAATTCAACGCATCTGGCCCCCCATTGTCCACAATTTGTCCTCCAACTTCGGAACCAATACTATGCTGACAAGTAGCAATCAACTCTTTGACAATTTATGTACCAGGAAACTTTCTAACTCTATGCCTAGTATTTTAAAGCTTGGCTATTTTGAGGGAAAGACATTAGAAAATGCGTTCTTAATATTATTTCCACTTCCCTAGACCATACAATATGGAGCTTTTAAGTGATCAAAGTGGAATTGCATGATAATTTTTTTTTTCTTATTAAGTGGAACAATCATAATTGATGGAGGATTTGTTGAGAGAATATATTTCTTGTTAGTATGAATGATTCATTTAGTATTTATAGTATTTAGAGATAAGATATTTATATTTATTTGGGAGGTTATTGATTTTAGTATTATGATTTAAATGATATATAAAGTATATAGACTTTTTGGGATGTCATTGATTTTGGTATTATGATTTAAATATGTTTAATTATGGAGTTTTTCCAATGATAAAACTTAATTAACTTGTTATTCTATTTTTAAAACCTATAACAAGTATTGTGCATTACAAACAATTTTATATAGAGATCCTTTAGCTCATCCATTAATAAGTAGGAGGTGTAATGTGTCAAATTATGACATTTAATCATAAGTCAAGTATATAGATTTTGAGTCAAACTCATTAACCCACATTTTATGAGTAGTGATTCAAAGAAACTCATCTCTCATTGGCACAAATGGTCCACTGAGCACTCAATGCATATAGGTGATAGTCATAATGATTGAAGCATTGAGAATTCTTAAATGGTCACCCATCCCAACACTATGTTTGACTCAAAGTAGTACTAGAATGGGCGACCTTCCAAGAAATCTCACCACTTTGTCCTTGTGAGTGTCATTTAGATGCAATGTGCTAAATGAACCGTTTGTGTTGATGAGAGATGAGTTCCTTTGAACCATTATCGTCTAATATGGGTCAAAGAATTTGACTCGAGACCTATGCAGTTGAATCCTACTAAAACACCATAGTTTAACACACTACAAAAAATTACGTCCTACTTGTCAATGGATGAGCTAAAGGGGCTTTATAATGAATTGTTCATAAGACACAACACTTGTTAGGGGGGTTTTGCAAATGGAGCTACAAGCTATTGAATCCACATATGTCTATTATATTGAAAAGACTAACCAACAATATTTGAGAATAAATTTAGAGGTATACCAAATCACTAGGGAAAACGTTCTCATGGATCAACAATATAAAAATTTAAATTTTACAATGATATTAAGGATTGTGAGGTAATAAATGTGTGTGTGTGTTTGTGTGTCCTAAATGATAATTTGAAGTAAGGACATAAATTTAAGTATTGTTTTGATTGTCTTTTTTGAATGACAATGATCTTGGATGAAAGAAGATATCCAAGGATGTGAAATAGATACATTTAAATATAAGGACATTAACAATAAATTGCACAAATGTACATTTTTAGCCAACTCATAACAACCAATGAAATAAATAAAAGACATCCAAATTCTGAAAATGAATTTCAAAACTTGAGAGGCCATATCTACAAATATAAGATTGATCTCATACCTACGCATATAACTTAGAATGATGGAACTATAAGATATAGATACAAAACAAATATTTAAACATTAAAAAATATAATTATATTTAATAAATGAAAAACATACTGATAAGCATACTTATACTCCTTCAATAAGAGAGAATATGTGAAAAAATTGTTGAAACCTTTATAAGAAAAACTATATCAATTTTATACATCATTTGTCAATATACCAAATTTAAATAAAAACTGATACAAAGATACAAACTTATCACTGTAAATTAGTATAATTGAAGTGTAAAAATGTCATATTCCTTAAACGTATTTTCAAATAAAAACACTACTGATTTCAGTAAGTTTTTATTCATTCAACAACCATGGTTTTTAGAGAGAGACATTGTAAATAGCGATGGGGCGAAAAAAACGCAGTGACGAAAACTCAATTGTATGAGACGATGGGTAAAAGGTCAACGTGGCGCCAGATCCTCTGCCGGTGGAGAAAGCAACGGCCGAGATTGAACCGGGTTGCAGTATACGGTAATATTGGCCTCAGAAAAAGTCGGTAGTTGTCATTGCAGGCGCCGCCCTTTGCGTAGAGAAAGAAGCCTTTTGACTTATTCATCACACTTTTATGAAAGCAAATTGGACATATGACTTTTCACTCGTCCTCTTCCTTCTTGGTTTTTGTTTTTGGTGTGCCACTTGTCACTACTTGTGTTCTTTTTGAAGTAAAATATCACTTGCCCACAAAATTAATTAGCTATTTTTGTCATTCACATGCAATACATCTACAATGTTGTCAATGGAGTCATGCTTTCATATGAGCCTAGGAAGTCAATAAAGGATAATTTATAATTAAAAAATGCATATAGAATTTGTAAACAAGAGGTAGAAATCAGAACACATTAAAAGACAATGATTAGCATAAATTTTAGTTCTATTCACATATGAGAATAGGGATACATATAGGGAACACCCAGAATAATAATGTCTCTAGTTAGAAATGGATGGAATATCTATTTTAATTTCTCTATATTGTATGGAATATGTCAATGGAAGAAACCAATTTATTATGTTAGACTATTGGACTTGTTGTACTAAGTGTAAAACTAAAAATTTGGGTGCACTAAGGGCTTTGTTATATGCTTTCTTGTTGTGCAAGGTGGATAGCCATTTCCATCATATTGTGGATTAACACTATCATCTTGTACTGGGTCTCCAAGGAGATTCTAAGCTCACATGTAGTTTATATCCAGTATCCACACAATTTTCTTTGAGAATTCTATGTGCTCAACCTCAGAACAAATATAACAAAATCTTTGACATTTCCACATACAAATATCTAAATTATTTTATCTCCAATAAACTGGACAGAACACAGTTCTAAATATAACATGAAACTAGAAACACCACCTTCAAGTTATAATGGTTGTGCTGATATGGTAGTCTGACTCATAAATACCATGGCTTCCCTAACATCCCACATCTCTTCATTATGTGACTTGTGCTACAACTTTAGTCCGCTCTCTTAAAAATTTACACATAATTTCAAGACTCAAGAACAAATAAACAATATGCACATCAAAAGTTTCACAAGCCCAGTGCAGAACACTAAAATATATGTGCAGTAAAAGCCATCAAATAGACAAAAGAAAAGCTTAACAAGGAAGCTCAAAACCGTTTTCCCCAAAATCATTTACAAAATTAGAGATTCTAAAAGAAAAGCAAAAAGAGAGCTTCTAAAAGTTACTAAACAAAATCCATAAACTTGTTAAAGCACTTCTTTTACCGATGAGGAGGCAAAAGAATTGGGTAGACCAATTGCCCTTATGCACAAGGGTTTCAAAAGTCTTGTGATCTCCACCAAGATCACTATCTTGGTCCTCCAACTCAGCGACCAACACAAATCACCAAGATTGATACTCCCTTGAGTGCTTTAGTGGGCTACACAAGTGTTTAGGGGTTTGAATGGCCCACTAGACCAAACCAACATATTGACCTATCGAGTGATGTTCTTACAACCATACAACACAGGAGAAATAGGATTCTACAACCCAAGTCCACCTTTCAACAAGTGTTGACACATATGCCCTTAAACAGGCCTAATTATAATTAGGTCTCTTGATCGGATAATAAATTTTGACTCCCTAGAGATCTAGACAAACTAAAGGGTTTTTCAAATACCCTTTTGGGAATTCTAAACAATTCTTTGATCACAGGTTCTCAACCAATTTGCAAACCACCCAACCAATACTGCTTCCAAAAGGATGATAGGACTCAATTAAACCTCTTCCACAACTCTCGACTTCCCTGATCAAACCAATCTATCACTGACCACAAATTGCACTAACACACTCCAAACAATGTCTCCTTAACATTCAAACCCCTTCCTTGACCACTTCAATCAATTTTCAATCTCTGAACATACATCTTCTTGCCTGTCACATTGAGATGTCAGGCCTAGGGTTGCTTGCCAAAAATTGCCACCTTGTTGGAATCTTCTGCGAGCAACATAATTTTACAAGGCATATGAGACCTATCAAACCTCACAGTTTCAAGGAATTTGGCTAGAAGATGATAAGTCGTAATTCATGATTTCACTGGGCCCTCGGTCTGTGTGGGTTTCAAACCACCTGAGAAAGATGTTTTTGCCAAATTAAGTAGAGATTGCTTTAGAACTTCAAACCAAAAGGAAATGAAAGGTAACACTCATACATTCATCAACCTACAACTTATTCATACTTGTCGATCAAAACAATATACAGAATCTACAGAATTCAGGCAAATATACAGAAAGCTCCAATTGTATTATTGCTTCCTGTTAAAGTATTAATTTGATTATATTAATTAAATTAACTTTACTCCCTTCTTAAGATTTCACTTTATGCACTTGCATTAGTCGTTTCATAATTAAAACACTCATGCATTAGTCGTTTTATAATTAAAACACTCATGCATTAGTCGTCTTATTTTTAAAACATGCATGCATTAGTCATGTAATAATTAAATTAATTATTACATGCACTTTTTCTTTTTAGGGGTTTCCCTTTAGGTTTTCGATATCCTTTTATAAGGATTGATCCCTTGTATATTTTATTCATTGTTTTCATTTAGGAAATATATTATTCATATTTTTCTGAGTCAAACTCTTGCCCTCTTCTTGTCTCTACCTCCTTGTAACATGTTTTTGTATGCAAGTGATCTTCAGGTTTTGTGGATTTGTATTGCTCAAATCCTACACTTCTCTTCTATCACAATTACACCCACATACACCAACCTCACATCAAATGTCTTCTAAGGTTTTAAAAACTCATTTCCAATTATCACAGCCACTTCCAACCATATTTCAAATGAAGTGACCATTGGAACAACAAAAATGCAACTTTTCGCCAAAGTTGCAAAGTCGCCATGACAGTTGTTTGACAACTTAATTACATCAAAAGTGACTCAAATAGACAATTCATCACCCATTTGACCCTATTCGACCATAAATGTCTTAAATGTACTACTTTTGCCAACTTTGGCTTACAATTGAATCAACCCATTACATCTTGCACCCAAAATGACTCTTGAGGATTTATTACATCAATTCTACCCCACTTAGCAACTAACATGCCCTTGGGCTTACATTCATTTATTGAGGTGCTCCTGCACCATTTACCCATGTTCAAACTTAAATTTCCCTACAACTTGTCATGGTTGTTATTCAAATTGCTAACCACATGTCAGTTTTCTTTAGCACTGGATTCAAATGGATCCACCAACTGAACAATTAAAAAAATGTTAAAAAATAATTCGTGATGTTGGCAAAGTTCTTCAAGAATTTTATATCTTCCACAAATTTGTTTTCTATCCAATATTGAGTACAAGCCTATAAAGACTGGGCCGCATCCATTCTACCAAAATTGCAATTTTGAAATCAAAATAATCTATAAGACTGTATGCAGTGATTCTTCAATAATTATTCCAATACAAGTCTACACTGATATCTTTTTCTGACTAAAAAAACTGAACGGCATCCATTCCACCAAAATTACAATTTTGAAACCAAAAGAATCAATAAGAGTGTATAAAGTGATTATTAATAGTCTTATTGTCTGATAGATACTCGACAACCAAAGTGAATCCCAAAAGCTCAAAATGAAAAAAGCAAAGCAGGATATGAAACATTACCATGTTTGAGCATTGGGCACCTCTCAAATAATTTCTAACACGACTTTATGTTCATGCTTATCTCTTTTGGAGTGCATTTGCAGAGAAATGGACTGTATCATTCTATGAGAAAGCTTGTTTATTTATATTGGCATAGGCTTAATATCTGTCCTCCCGTGTAAACTTAAAGGAATCTAGTATGCCCTGTTTCGTACACTTGCAATGAAAATTCAACGCATTCTGACCCTCCGTTGTCAAAATTTGTCTCCCAACATCGGAACCATTCTTATGCTCACAAGTAGCAATCAACTCTTTGACAATTTATGTACCAAGAATATTTGTAACTCTACGGCTCGTATTTTAAAGCTTGGCTATTTTGAGGGAAAGACATTAGAAAATGCGTTCTTAATATTATTTCCACTTCCCTAGACCATACAATATGGAGCTTTTAGTGATCAAAGTGGAATTGCATGATACAATATTTTTGTCTCTTATTAAGTGGAATAATCATAATTGATGGAGGTGGAGTAACATGATATAGATTTTAATCATAAGTGAAATGAACACAAGATTGCATGATACAAAGTTTTAAGAACAAATTGAGTGAGTGGTGGTTGAAAAAATATATTTCTTATGAATGATTCATTCAGTATTCATTGTATCTAGGGATGAAATATTTAGATATTTTGGGGAGTTCATCGATTTTAGTATTATGATTTAAAAAATATATTTAGATTTTTTGAGAGGTCATTGATTTTAGTATTATGACTTAAATGATGTATGAAGCATACCAAATTTTTGGAGGTCATTTATTTTGGTATTATGACTTAAACATGTTTAATCATGGAATTTCTTTAATGATAAAGCTTGTTTAACTTGCTATCCTATTTGTAAAATATATAACTAGTGTTCTGCCTAATAAACAATTTTATATATAGACCCTTTAGCTCGTCCATTAACAAGTAGGGTGTAGTGTCTCAAATTATGATATTTTTAATCAAGATTCAACTACATAGATTTTGAGTCAAACTCATTAACCCATATTCCATGAGTAGTGGTTCAAAGGAACTCATCTCTCATGAGCACAAATGGTCCACTCAACACTCATTTCGTATAAGTGATACTCATAAGGATGAGGCATTGAGAGTTCCCAAGTAGTCGCTCGTCCCAAAGCTGCTCTTGCACTATGCTCAATCAAAGTAGTACTAGGATGGGTGACCTTTTGAGAAACCTCATTACTTTGTCCTTGTGACATTTAGAGGCAATGAGTGCTATATGGATCAATCATGCTCATGAGAGGTGGGTTCCTTTAAACCATTACTCGTGAAATGTAAGTTTGACTCAAGACCTATGCAATTAAATCCCAATAAAACATCATAATTTGACACACTACAAAAAAAACACCTCCTACTTGTTGATGGATCTATTGAATGGACTCTATAATGAATTGTTCATAGGGCACAACACTTGTTGGGGGTTTTGTAAATGGAACAACAAGCTATTGAATTCACATATATTTGTTGTATTAAAAAGACTAGCCAACATTATTTGAGAATACCTTTAAAGACTACCAAATTACAAGGAAAACATTCACATGAGTCAACGATATAAAAACTTTAATTTTACAATGATATTAAGGATTCAGAGGCAACAAGCAAATGTGAGTGTCCTAGATGATAGTTTAAAGTAATGGTCATTATTTTTAGGGCATAAATTTAAGTATTCGTCTAATAAATGCTAGATTATGAATAACAATGGGTTTGGATGAAAGAGGACATCAAAGTATGCGAAATGGATGTAATATGATGTCTTTTAGTACAATGACATAATGATAATTGCACAAATGTGCATTTACTTAGTTCATAACAACTAATGAAATAAACAAAAGGTTTCCAAATTTTGAGAATGAATTTCAATCTACAAATATGGATTTCATCTCATACATACACACATAACTTAGAATGATGGAGCAATAAGATATAGATACAAAACAAATATTTGAACATGGGAGGAATAATACGCTTAATAAATGAAAAATGTATATGAAGTGTATAGATATACATACAATAAGATGGAATGTGTACAAAAGATAGATGAAGAGTTAGAAAATAATATCATTGATAGATACCTTGTATGGAAGGGAAATATGTTGGAAATCTAAGCAATTTGAGTTGTTAAGGATCAAACACCCGGCATTCTTTTGTATCCTTATGATGGATCACATAGTGTAATCCAAAACGTGGTAAAAAAAAACTCAAACACAATCTAACCAAGAAGTAATATTTTAAATCATAGATTGTGGAAATATTATTTTTTTGATAAATACTTTGCATGAAAGGAAAACATGTTTGAATTTTTAAGTAGGATCAAACCCCTAATACTCTTTTGCATTATAATCATATATCATGAAATGTGATCTAAGACGGTGATGAAAAATACTCAAAAACAAAAGTAATATTTCAAATCGTAGATTGTAAAATTATATCAACTTTATATAAAACTACATCATTGTTCAATGGTTCTCATTGAGCCCGCCAGGGTTCAAATCTCGTTGAGAGCATGCCCAGCGAGAAGACGTCTTAAAAGAGATGAGGCCGGGATCGTGCCCTAGGTGACTTTAGCAGAATGAATACCCCTAAATTGAAGAGAAGCGATTAATAAACGATTTTCAATAAATAAAAAAATAAAAAATAAAAATAATAATATAACATTTTCTCAAAATAAACACAAACATTAATGAAAATTAGTACCAATACACAAATTTCACCATTGTAAATTTATCACAACCTTAAATTACTTTAATTGAACTATACTAAATGTCATATTCCTTTAAACCTATTTTTAAATAAATACACTACTTATTTAAATTATTTTTTTATTCATTCAGAAACCACGATTTTTCTAGAGACATAATAAATGCGATGGGGCGAAAAAACGGCAGTTACGGTAAAGTCAAATGTATGAGATGAGGGGTGAAGGGTCAACGTGGCGCCAGATCCTCTGCCCTTTTGAGAAAGCAACGGCCGAGATTGAAACCAAGTTGCGGCATACGGTCATATTGGCCTCATAAAACGTCGCTACTTGTCATAGCAAGCGGCGCCCCTTGTGTAGAGAAGGGAAGGAAGCTTTTTGACTTATTCATATTCACATTTATGAGAGTAAGTTTTCTTGGTTTTTGTTTTTGTTTTGCTGGGTCACTTCTTCTGTTCTTATTGAAGTGAGTATCACTTATCCGTGCAAAATTAGTTAGCTACACTTGTCATTCACATGCAATACATCTACACACTTGTCAATGGAGTCACACTTTCATATGAGCCTAGGAAGACAACAAGGGATATTTCAAATGGACTCTAAATAGGTCATTTATATAATGTCATGCCCTAGAAATGCATATAGAAGTTATAAATAAACAAGTTTTGTAGTCATCAAAACATATTAAAAGGCAATGATTAGCATAAATTCAGTTATATATATATATATATATGAGAATAGGGATATATATCGTGTTTATAATATCTTTTCTTATTTTTCTAGATTGTTGGAATATGCTAAGGTCATGTTGGGTAACGGGAATTAGATTGGAATTAGCATATTCTAATGTTGAATTAATAAAATACACAGTTTGGTAATGTCAATTGGAATTGGAATTGACCATTTCAAATTTCCATTTGGTCTTGGGAATTTGAATCTTCCACTTGAAAAGGTGGAAGTGGAATTGGAATTGACAAATTCTAATTCCCCTTTTTAAAACCAAAATTAATAAAGTTTTCGGGTTCGGGCATGTCCATTGGTAGAAATCAAGAACATTTTATTAAGTTTATGGGTCTGTGTAGCCTGTCATAATAATCAACAATTTGTTTTGGTTGCGTCTGTGTGTATGCTGGAGTAGGGTTTTCGACCATCTAATCATAAATGCAGAGAATCTAATAGTCTATGGTTGCGCATCCTTTGTTGGATATTGTTCCATCCGTTTGGTGGAGTTTGGTTTGCCACCGTGTCTTGTTGTTGTTGGACTTTGGTTTGCGTTTGTCTGTTTGAAATCTACGCTATGTTAAGGGAGAATAAAAAAAAATATAGCATTGAGAATAAATAGCATACATTCTTGAGGTAAAATATGATCTTATGAAGTGGAAATAGGGTTTTATTTTTAATTTTGTACTATAAAACATGTAGATTGAAACTTTTTTACCATGTAGATACATTGGGCAAATTATGGTCAAGTGATGACTGTTTTGTTGTTTATATCTTGTTTACGATTTTCTATATAAAAATAAAAAATTATAAAAATATTTAAAAATTAACCTTATAAAAAAAAACTAAAAAAATTTAAAAAAATAAATCTGTAAAAATTTAAATGATTTATAATTTTCTTTATGAAAATAAAAAAAGTAAAAGAAAAAATTAAAAATTAAAAAAAATAAATTATTAAATTCAAAAATATTAATTTTTTTAAAAAAACAAAACCTTACTCAAATTATAATTCTAATTCCAAAAATGTGGAACCAAACGCAGAAAATGCATCTTCTTGCTCATCTTCTAGGTCAACCAAATGGCTCAAACTATATTCCGAAAATGAGAAATTAGAATATCAAATTCTTGATTTGACCATTTCAAGCATTAGATCAAATTCAACATTTTCTAATTCCTGCAACCAAACAAGGCCTAATGGAAGAAACTGATCCATTAGGTTAGACTATTGGATTTGTAGTAATAGAGTGAACATTGCCAATTTGGGTGCACCAAGCACTTTGCTATAATGGATTTCTTGATATACAGGATGTATAGCTTTAGTATAGTTTATAGTTGAAGTTGATTGTTTATTAATAGGTTTTTGTGAATAGGATGTTTCTTAGTGTTGAACACGTATAGTGCTAACAAGCACTTTTCTATAATGGATTTTTTGATATACATGATGTATAGCTTTAGTATAGTTTATAGTTGAAGTTGATTGTTAATGAATAGTTTTTTGTGAATATGATGTTGTTTAGTGTTGAACACGTATAGTGCTAAAAATATGTGGTTCGTGATGTAATCATGTGTCCAATCTATATGGTTACAAATTATATACTTATATGGAGTCGATTATTATAGTATAGGGTCAACTAGGTGTCACATGCATAGGGAAGCATAACATGTGGATGATGTTGTTTCACGTGTTATATAGGTGTGATTTAATAAAAAGTTGAGCATGTGCTTGTAGTGTATAATACAAAGTGATGAAGCATATGTGAAGCATGATGCTTAAAGGAGATAAAGATGCTTTGAGGAAGTTACAAAGGTTTTGTCCAAATGAATCCTAAATTCTGTATTTAGGACTTAAAAAGGTTGATGCTTGCATGATTAGATTTGAAGCAATATTGCTAGATCTACATATATGCACTTGAGGCAATTATTTCTAAGTTAGTCACATGTGAGTACCTAATAGCTACAAAGAGAACTTTACTTTATTGATGATATGATAAGAAAGGTTGTGCTTAAATTATATACCCTTTCAAGAGTATTAATGGTTCTCATTGCTTTTTTGTGTCCATTAAAGAAGCTTTTAGCAAAGTTCAAGTGTTCAAATCATTCACCCTCTCTTGAGAACTGATTTTCCCTATTGCATTATGATTTACACTTGGAGATGCAATGTAGGAATGGAATGTGAATTGCATGGCAATGTGCAACTAATGATATGTGTATCAATTACAAATTTGTAAAAATATTGTGCATTGGATCTTTTCTTTAAGAATTGTCCATAGATATAGATTTTAATTGTTTTCCCTTTATTGAATTCTCCCATTTATGGAAAATCTTTGAAGTTTATAGGTGCACTAGATTTTTTAAACTAGAGTGAAGGCAGCTTTATTATTCTATAAGTTGTAAAGACTTAGTAATTATAATCGATGTTAACTCTGAATGACTGGGCCTATTTGGAAATGACATTGCCACTTGCGTTGAACTCACATCATGTGTGGAAAACATGCAATGTGACATGTCACCATGCATTTGGTGGGTGTACTACCGAATGTCAAACTTGTATGAATATACTCCGTGTGGTGTAGGTATTTCCATGTACCACATACCTATGGAAGAATTTCATTTGGATAAAGTTATTATATTTATTACATACACGCCTAATTTAAAGTTACAAAGATAGAGAATGTGTTTGTAATTCATAATACAAAGCTCTAAAGCTTATATGAAACATGACTCTTGAAAGAGATAAAAATGATTTGAGGAGGTTGTGAAGTCTTCTACCAACTACCTTGTGAGTGTTACATATATACAACTTAGAAGATACATTCTTGCATAGATTGGTGTGGAGCAATATTAAATAGTCTACATCTATGCATAGGGCGATTGTACTCTAACCTAGAAGACATGTGACTATGCAAGAGCTATAAAGATAACAATGTTTTTTATTATTTAATGCACAAGGTTATGCTTAGATCACATAACACAGGGGAGTCATATTGTGATGAAGTTGGTCTTGATGAAATAAATAATCATGAATCCATGTATAAGATTGTATGTCCCCATTAAACTATTTGCATAGCATGATTGTTGATTTGATTTAAGGAGATTTGAAAAGATTGTAACAATGCAATGACTATGCACATATCAATGTGATGAGCTCATATGTAACTAATATGATGCAAGAATTAGATAATGAAAATATGGGAAAATAGCTTCTCCCTTAATGTCCCCTCAAAAAGAGAAATCATATAATAGATTATGAATGACCATATTCCATTTACCATAATTTAACATTAATACAATTTACCATCATGTAAGATATGTTCATGATGTTGAACACACATGGGGTGCTGAGAGAGGGGGGTGAATCAAAATTAAAAAAATATCACTTAATTAATCAATTATCTTGAATATTCACCTCATAACACATTTATCAAATAATGGACTAAAACAACAACACATAAACACCAAGATTTTTATACATGAAAACCCAAATTGGGAAAAACCATGGTGAGAACTTTCCCAGAAAGATAAATCACCAATATATCTAGTTTAAGTACAAAGATAATAGGAGCTCATTACTTTGGACTTGCAACCAGAAGCTCGTTGCCAAATATAGATAGGAGCTCATTGCTCCAAAATTTCACTAGAGGCCCACTACCAAAGTAGCAAGATACAAAAAATAACATTTACACCCAAGACTCATTGTCCTAGGGACAAGGTACACACAAATCTCCATAATATATATAGAGAAATTATCTAGATAATGCAGTTGTCATACACAACTCTATCAACCTCAGCAACACATTATCTTTACCTTTTCTTCTCTACCACGGTCACAAATCAAAAACCTCATAAACTGTACTCTTCTCTTTTGAAACTCTAATTATGGATCTTTACTTTCTCGCTCACAACTCTCTTACTTTTTACTAAAGAACACACTAAACTTATATACAAGATAGGTCATTGTAATTTGACCATGCTAAAAGAAAACTAAAAACAAATTACAAGTCGACCATCTCAACAATAAATTATAATAAGGTTCATGCCAAGAGCACCCACACCAAAACATAGGTCACATGTAACATGAACCTATCCAAATAAGAGATAAGCATTAAATGTAATAACCGGACCAAAAACATGAAGCATGATCCACTCAATGAGATAGAGGGAACCATGAATACATTACACATAGCCCAATACTAGATCCATAATCACTGGAAAAACTTCAATAGTCATCTCAAATATGTGGCATCATTTTTCCCAAAGAACCACATCACTTGCTGGTTGTATCTAGACCAGAACAAAAATTGATCATAACTACAAAACTTGGTAACAATATTTTAAGATGACCAAGAACTATTTTCATATTACCAATAAACACCACAACCAAGACCAAAACCTGAATACAACACAAATCACATATGCATGTCTTCAACCTTGATTTCTAGAGCGGAAACCTTCCATAAAATACAAATGAATAACCATAATCTTCAATTGTATATCCCTATTACTGAACCACCGACTTCCGAACCAAATAATATAATGTAGAAGCACTGACAACCATCATACTCAGGATCTCTAGAATGTAGATACATGTTTTCCATTGTTCTGTAGAACTATCATGTTCAATACACAATCATATTTATTCCAAACCAACTTCCTTCTTTTGGACTTATTCAGACCATAATGTTTGACATCAATGACAACCAAATAATAACAACCAAACAGACATATATTGCCAACATATGAAAGAGTAAAATAATGAGTATGACATAAGATTTTGCATGAAACTATATATTAAGTTTTATGGAAGGTGTTTTCATTAAATGACAACATCAATAATGTGATATGTTCAAATAATAATAATATAAGACATGTTGTGAAAGGTATTATCTTAACATAATCATATGATGATTATGACACTGCCTTAGCAAAGTAAAATTTGAAAATAAGGTGTGATCATGAGACAAATGGTGTCTCAATGCAGCATGATAATAACCTTGTGTAAAAATAGATATGAGATCTCCAACATAAAATTTGTTTGTCTTGCAAAATGATTTGTGATACATGTTCCACACAGTGAAAGATAAAATAAGACTATAATATAATCATTATAGATCATGTAACAATTTATATTTGTTACTCACATTATTTCCCCTAATATAGAAATAACTATGGATGTGAACAAGATGACCTTATTGAATCCACAAAACATGTAGATAACAATTAAAAAAAGATTGACCATGCACATACTTTCTAAATGAATAAAAATAGGAGGGTTTGCATTGGATTTACAAAAATATGTACAAATAGATTATTTGAACCCCTAAATATAAACTTTATCATATATGTAGCATTAGACGTTGATAAAATATAGAAGAATGTAGAATTGATAAGGAGAGTGAGAATGAGCACACCTTGTTTTATCAAATTTTAGTATAGGTGTGTACAATCATAATCTATTTTATACTTGAAAAAGATAGAAGAATTTCCATAAATCATTAGGAAAGGAAAGGAGCTTTTATAGTCCACAATACTAGCTAGCTATTTTTGGATCAACATGCAGTGATAGTAATATAGGACTACCATGTACTCCTTGTAGGAGGAACATTACTATTACAAACAAGGTGTACATATTTTACCCCATGTGGGATTTGAACTTCTAACTTCTCTTTCAAGAGAAAAAGTTCTCCACCACTAGGGAAACTTAGGTTGTACCTATCTAGATGATTATATAGACATGGATCTATTTTTAATTCCAATATGTACATAAGAAAAAATAGATATGTAAATTTTTTGATTCTTTGGATGTACCTTAGTACCAAGGAATGATGACTTTATTATCAGTTTCAAAAATATCACCCTTCATATGCTCATATGAGAGAGAGAGAGAGAGAGAGAGAGAGAGAGAGAGAGAGAGAGAAGTTTGGTCACAAAACTTGTTTAAGGGATTTTTAGAAAGAAAGGACAATGACCTTGTAAGTATTAATACGAATAAATCTCTTATAATACATTTGAACCTGAATAGTATGTTTCTACATTTAACTAAGACAATTTATTCTATAACAACATTTTATATCAAATCAAGTGACAAATATTTTAAGTGAGAGAAAATTATCCTTTCATATTTTGTACTATAGATTTGAAGAGTAGAGAAAAAGACGAGTAAATGGTAAATACTATCAATTTCTTTGGAACAATACAAAATTTACCCCTATATAACATTCCATAACTTAGATTAGATAAAGTCAATATTTATTAGTGTTAACTTAATGGACAAATTCATTTGTGGATAGTTTTATCAACCTAAGTTTCAGGGATCCTGACTAAGAAGCAATGATAACATGGGGGAAGTGCAAGGAAGTGAAATTAAAGGGATGAAGGGAAGTAAAATCTAATCTTGAAAGATAAATTGATTAGAGCCTTATTATTGTAATTGTTGATGTTTATAGCTTCAATTGATAAAATGATCATAATATTTTATGCAATATATTAATATATATAATGATGGACATTATTATTATATTAATATACATACTTATAATATTAGAGTAAATAGACATCATTAATGTTCAACCTTACTGATACCATATTGTATTGGTTATATTTTACAATACGAGATAATATTATTCTACATTATATATATGCATATTAATATATATAATGTTAATGTCATTAATATTATATATATTAATATACATATATAAATGTATATTATCAAATTACATTTTAGTATGAATAGTATGAATACCGATTACCATTGATAAATATTCATATCATACCCCGATTAATATCGGGTGAGTATAATGTATTAAATCAAGTGTCCTGTACATGTTCTTAGCGAACATTATCAGGCAGTTTAAATTACGAGGTATTGTGATTGTTATGTATTAACAGTCATGATACTATCGTGACTGTTAATACATAACAGTCACGATAGTGACTATATATTAAAACAACAAACTACAATTTGTATTAAAACAACTAATGCGATTTGTATCAAAACAAATTGATAATTATTATGAACAATCACATCACTTCATTGTGAACTAACATGTCATTTCTAATGTGAACAGTCATGTCACTTCTTGTTCACATTTTCTAGTTCAATATATATAGATATTCAATATGTAGATTCAATCAATAACCAAGGCAATTGCAATCTACTACATATATTCAGTTTATATCTTATCTTCTGATTTATAATTACTTAACATGGTATTAAAGCCAGGTTCCTTCATTGAAGTCTAACCACTTGAAGGAAGATCCGATCAGATTGAAGGAAGATCAAGATCAGTTTTTTGAAATATCAAAATGACAAATGGAATGAGACTAGAAGACAAACTTGAAGGTGCCTCCGATTTTGAATCATGGAAACTTCGAATGATGTTAGTATTAAGGAAGAATGACTTGAAGTCAATAATAGAGAAACCTCTTCAATCTAATGAAAATGATGAGAAAAATAAATGGGAAAAGGACAATATTAGAGCAATGGAATTATTAGTAGATGGAGTAAAAAATCATCTACTACTTGTCATCACAAAGTTGGACTCTGCTCATGACATGTTCAAAGCCCTAGAAAACATGTTTCAAATCAACAACACCAGCAGAATTCTTACTCTTAAAAATCAACTCTCTAATATTAAAATGAGTAATGGAGAGACTATCACTTCATATTTTATGAGGATAACAAAATTAAGGAATCAACTCTCTTCTATTGGTCACATTTATGATAATAAGGAGTTATCTATGATAATTCTAAATGGGCTCCCTATCTCATGGGAAAACTTTAGACAAGGAGTAAGTGCTCGCACCAAACTCCCCAAATTTGATCGACTAAAAGCTGACTGCATTCAAGAAGAGTACAACCTGAAATCCAGAGGAATCTTGGAATCCACTAAAGAAGATGTTCAAACTCTCGTCACTGGTTCAAAAAGGAAAAAGGGCAAGAAGACATATGATCAATAGCCATTCAAGAAACCAAGAGACTACTCTTCAATGCAATGTTTTAGATGTGACAAATATGGTCACAGTGCAAGAAACTGTCCTGACAGACTTAGAATGCAAGCTTCCCTTGTTGAAGTAAATAATTCAAATGTATGTTCAGAGAAATGCCTTCTCTAAATGGAATTCAAGATACCTTATGATTGAGAGGGAGTTCACTAATAAAGATAAGAACACTTATAAGGTAAACTTGTAATGATTATTGATTATTATGTTAATATTATTTATAATTATATGGGCCCTATGTAAATCATAAAGAAGTGATAACTTCCAAATGATTATCACTTGTATTTGTTAAAGTTATTGGAAGGTGACAATATTGCAATAACTTTTCTTTTGTAATAGATATATCTTACTTATGGATAGAATCACCGATGGAGGCAATCCACACAGGAGTTTGTGGATCGAATTGACGATAGAGGCAATCCACACCATAGCTCATGAGTTTGTGGATAGAATCGCCAATGGAGGAATTCCACATAGGAGCTTGTGGATCGAATCACCGATAGAGGCAATCCACACCATAGCTCATGAGTTTGTGGATAGAATCGCCGATGGAGGCAATCCACACAGGAGCTTGTGGATCAAATCGCCGATGGAGACAATCCACTTGAGAACTATGGATAGAATCGTCGATAGAGGCAATCCACCTAGGAACTAACCCTCACAATTTATGAACTTATTGTGAGCTGCATTTTATCTTCCCTAGCTAAGAGGGAGTGTTGATGTTTATAGCTTTGATCGATAAAATGATCATAATATTATATGCAATATATTAATATATATAATGATGGACATTATTATTATATTAATATACATACTTATAATATTAGAGTAAATAGACATCATTAATGTTCAACCTTACTAATACCATATTGTATTGGTTATATTTTACAATACGAGATAATATTATTCTACATTATATATATGCATATTAATATATATAATGTTAATGTCATTAATATTATATATATTAATATACATATATAAATGTATATTATCAAATTACATTATAGTATGAATAGTATGAATACCGATTACCATTGATAAATATTCATATCATACCCCGATTAATATCGGGTGAGTATAATGTATTAAATCGAGTGTCCTGTACATGTTCTTAGCAAACATTATTGGCTAGTTTAAATTACGGGGTATTGTGACTGTTATGTATTAACAGTCATGATACTATCATGACTGTTAATACATAATAGTCACGATAGTGACTATATATTAAAACAACAAACTGTGATTTGTATTAAAACAACTAATGTGATTTGTATCAAAACAAATCGATAATTATTATGAACAGTCATGTCACTTCATTGTGAACTAACATGTCATTTCTAATGTGAATAGTCACGTCACTTCTTGTACACATTTGCTAGTTCAATATATATAGATATTCAAATATGTAAATTCAATCAATAACCAAGGCAATTGCAATCTACTACATATATTCAGTTTATATCTTATCTTCTGATTTATAATTACTTAACAGTAATCACCAAAAAATGGTCTAGTAAACCTTGAGCTCCACTCTAACATTAAACATTATAACTCCATCGGTGAAGCCTAACAAAATTTGATCAAGAGTCACCATTAAAGACTAAGAAACTCTAGTCTTCTACCAAGATGACCAGCCAAGTAACCGAACATCACTAGACAGTTACCGAGACTGCCAGAATCTTCAGGCATCGAGCAAGAAGCTAGGATGCCACTGCATCAGACTCCCGAGGTACAAAGAAAAGTGTGTCCCACACTTTCTCACCAAAGGGACATCTGAAAACCACCAACTCAACTTCATCTTTAGCAAAGGTTTCCACTCCATCACAGGAAAGAGAACCAATCTGCAACCCAACCAATCAGTATGTTCAATATCCTAAACAAACCGAGCCATCAATCCATCACCAGGGATCAAGGAAGAATCCCATCTCAGAATCTCATTACCAGACTTATCACTATTACCCAGAAACTCAAGTTCACAACCAGCAAATAATATCAACACCACAACACCAAACAAAAGAAATTTGGTAAAACCAACATCACCAGGTGTTCAACAACATATAACTCCATACCAACAACAATCTAATCAAGCATAACCAGATGCTCTGCAATTTACATGTCAGGCACAACTGATTGAACATGAAAACCAATCTTCTCACTGGCCTCAATAAGATCAATAACATCATCAGTAATCATAAGTAACTCAGCAACAAGCACAAGTTGCTCTGTAGGTTTGATGTTAGAATCCACCAACCGACCATCAAAACCAATTTCACATACCTCTTCAACCTCCGAATAGTCACCGAAAACTTTGTCAAGATATCTTCTCCCATGAACCAGTCTACAAATTGGTCAAACAACTTTCCTCCAGATCAGCATGCTCCAATTTACAAAGCTCAACAATACTTTCTTTCACAAGGTTATTAACTTGGTTCTCCATGCGGTTCAACAAATCTGCCTCCAATCGAGAAAACCTCTCAGAATTCACATCACCAAGGTCCAATCCTCTTAGAGACATCTCCAAAGATCTTTGAAAACCTTTTGCAATAAACCCTAACACTAACCAACTTGTGACAACCTCCAAGCTGTATGCAAGTCAGATCGCAACCTGCCACCTCACATGAACAACTAGGCACAATCTCACAAGTTCAATGTCACAGATCTACAACTCAGATTGTGCACAATCTCTTCGCCAACAAGATCAACTTCACAAGATCAGCCTTGCTAGGTCAACCTTCTGCTTCAACAAGATCAAAACTCTTTCTCTAATACCACCTTATGTAGTCAAGGTCAGAGAATCCAATTAAGGATTGTCCAAACTTACAGCTAACACTAGCATAGTGGAATTACACAAGAACAAAACCAGATCTGTAGAAAAATAGATGTCTTTATTCATCAATTAACTGATTACATGCAATGTTCTGGGCTGTAAGGCCTTCCTGATTACGGCCAATTACAATGCAAGAAATAGTTCTACAAGATCACACAAGATCCAACACACTTCTCCTTAGCTAGCATAGGTTTTCAACACAACAAGACACTGGTAAGCACTCCAAGAAAGATCTAAACCCGTACTCGAACTTCCAAGCAATCTTTCTGCTACCTAATCCTGCAAGCTACTAACTTTGCTAGATCTAATCTGACTCCAGATCGATCCCTTCACAGATCCACACATCTACTAATGCCTAAACAACTACCCAAACACCTCCTTAAATACTTATCCAAGCCACAAGTCAGCTGGATGAAACAATTAAATCCCAAAAGCCAGTCGGCTCACAAATAACTCCACCGATATTTAATTCACCAAGTCGGCCTCCAGATCCACATAGGAGAATGCAACATGCCAGATCTAGGTCCCCACACATCTAATGGTCAATCCATAACTCGAGGAACGTGACCCAGATTAAATGCATCAGTCGGTGAAGCTGAATCTCCAAGAACAACTGCCGGTAAGCCAAACTACCAAGCATCAGGAAATACACTGAGTGTCCACACCAACCAAGCTCTCCAAGCATTATCAAGCACCAATAATGTCGGTCGAGCACCACAGACATTACTGAGCACCAGAAGTGCCAAGTCTCCTTCAATGATCGAGCTCCCTTCAGTGACTGAGTCCTCCAGTGACTGAGCCACTTCAACAACTGAGCAACAAGCATGAACACGGAGACTTCATCGGTAACTAAGCACCAAACAAAAAACCACCAAGTCACTAAGTGACCATCACCCATGGAGATCCACAAGAACTTCCAACTAAGAATCACTACCAAGACCACCAAGCTCCATCAGTCAAGCCTAACAAACTTTGACTGCGAGTCACCATCAAAGACTGAGAAACTCCAGTCTTCTACCGAGATTACCAGCCAAGTAATTGCACATTGCTAGACAGTAACCGAGATTGCCAGAATCTTCAGGCACCGAGCAAGAAGCCAGGATGCCACTGCATCAATTTGTTTCTAAGTGGCCATGTTTGATTGTTAATAAAATTGGGCTCAAATCTTTCTAAGCAATTTCCTTTGATCGACGTGCTGTGTGGTTGGAGGTGAACTAGTGTTTCTGATCGCGCTCTCCTATTGGGCCCTTTGGTTAGTTTTCAAGGCCACTCCCAAAGGCCAGATTGTGTTAATTGACAGTCTTACAGAGTTGTAGAAAATTTCATCATTATGTTTGTACCTTGGTGTGCCACGGTTTCATTTTGATGGGTGACTACCATTTTGGGTTGAATATTTCAGGGGATTAATTACAGTTGGAGTTAATCTGGTGGTGGTATAGATTACAATATGGTTCTTAGAGAGAGCTTTTTGTGACACCATCACACGATGTTGCAATCATTGCAATGAATTTAGTTGAAAACCATTCCATACTCCAGCTCTGGTTTGAAAGGCATTGCAAGGAGCATGCCAATGTCAGATGCACTTGATGTGATTGTTGTATTAGTCTTGAGTTTTGTGGTGCCTGTTGGTTGGAAGTTCTTTGAAATTTTAATGGATGCTAGAGTGTACTCTATTTGTGGCAAAGAAAGCTTTGGTAGTGGAAGGGATGCTCAAAGATATAGTATGTTATCTTCATGATTTTGAAAGTGGCTTCAATGTCTCAGATTCTCCTCTTCTAGGAACAAATATATACAATGTTGTACTTCATGTACTAGTTGATGCTAGGGAATGTGAGCTGGCAATAGGTATTTTTTGAGAAGATGAGGTCATTTGGTATAAAGCTTGATGTAAAAACATACACCATCATGGTTGATTGCTACAACATTTACAAAGATTTTAAATTCTGCTCAAGAATTGGTGAACACAATGCTGCAATGAGGATTTAAACATCATGCTCGCACTCACACCAGTATTATGAAGATATTGTTAGCAAATGATGAATTTGAAAAGGTAGTTGATTTTCTCAAAGAAATGAAAGAGGATGGAATCCTTTCTAGTGTTATTGTCTACAACACTATTTTTCATCAAACTTCTAAAAAGAAAATTGAAATGAGTGAGTAGATCACGCATTCTCTTCTACTTCAATGGCCGCTCTCTCTGTGTTAGCAAGTCTACTGAAATGCTCAGTTGCACATAAGAACATTAACTCGAGGTTGATGCCCATTAAAATAGGGAAAATGAAAAAGCCCTCATTGCAGTTGTAGAGGAGGACCTTTAAACTAAATGCTCTAGCCCGGGAGAAAGAGTCGGACAAGACATATCACATAGGTGCGGCTCTTTCTGAGGGCATAGACAGAGAATTGTTGAGAAAATATAGGGCGGATGAATATGCAGATAAGGCGCCTATAGAATATAACTCTGCTATTGAGATATTGAGCTTGGGCAGATTCACTGATGATGCCTTACAACTCAAGCAATGTACAGAAATGAAGAGACTTCCCCTCACCATAGACACATATTGTCCTATCATAATCGGCCTATGTTTACAGGAGAAGAAAGTGGAAGTAACTATGAATGTGCGTATAGTCCAAAGGTAGGCCCCTGCACAATGTATGAGGAGCTGCTCATGTAGCATGGTACCCTACACTCAATGGAGAAGGCCTCATGCAATGCCAGTGTGATGGCATTCTCTTTTGCTAGTGTGAAGTAAAGGAGACTTGCGCAAAAGAATAGGGGGCCATCGCATGAGGATGAATGCCAATGATAAAGAATGGACCTGCGCAAATAAAGGTAGGGGTTGTTCATGCAGTGGGAGACTCACATAGAAAATAGAGGGAGTTCACGCAATGTCAAGATGTTTACAAAGTGCACCTCACACAAGTAAGTTTGTTGTTCACAAAATACAATACAAATCAAATGCCCTGCGCTAATTTGAAAGGTGCTTCACACCAAAATGCCAATATACCTACCAGTGGCCACACCAAACAAAGGAAGAATGGAGTGTGAAGGATGCTTTGTACAATGTATGGAGGCCCCTTGCATGAAATACCAAGGAGGATTATGAAAGTAATGAAGGCATGGGGATATGCCAACTTAATAAATGGAAATGGGCATGCGCAGGCCAAAGAACGGAGAAAGATACAAAAGGGAGTATGTTTTGGGATTTATCCCACATTTGGCCTGGTATGTATGCATCAACAATTTATAAGCAAAGATGCCTAAGGGTAATGTAAATCAAGTTAAGTGAGGTTGTGGTTGCCTCATGCTTGTGGGCCTGTGCTTCTATGCGTGCCAGCTGGCCACTAGATACAAAATTCTGATGCAATGCTTTAAAACCTCAAAACAACTTTGTCCCACATTGATGCCATAATGGACTTCTCAAGTGCATAAATACAACAGCCCTCACTAATGAAATATGAAATGAAGAGTGGAGGCTTTGCCCTCGCAACTGCTCATGTGACGCCTCGATTTCCATGCCAGCGGGCTAGTAGATAAGAAATTTTGCAGAGGATAGGTGGTGCACTGACTGGGTGAAATGGACACATGGCATGCAGTCGCTAAGTCTCAAAATAGAGCCGACAGTTAGCAGAAGACTTGGAGATCTGGAGGTGGTGGTTAGCTAACCGCTAGTCGCGCATTCGCCAGATGCTAGCAGTTAAGCCGCTAGCATCTGGAGATTCAGTGATAGCCTAGTCGCTAGGTCACCAGATGGTTTGCGATCAGAGGCTAACATTCAGAGAATTGGAGGTAACCACTAGTCGCCAGGTCACTAGATCCCATGTAGTCAAGAAAATACATTTGGAGATTGGGAGAATGGGCTCAGTCGCCCATTCTCCAGATCTAACCCAGGGTCAAGGTCTCATCCAGAGATTTAGAGATAGAGCTATTCAAACAATCACCAAAGGTAACTACAGTTAAGGAATGTGTCCAGAGATTTAGAGATCAAATCCAATCACCAGATCTCCCAATGAGATGGTTAACCCAAGGTTGGTCCAAGCAACGAATCACTGTGTGACAAGTGTCCAAATATGGTGATTCCTGAGGATAAAGTGCAGAAAATAATATAATATTGCAGATTTGAAGGTATTTGAAAATTTAAAGCAAAATGATATAGTTCAAACTATAGGATTAAAATTCAAAAATTTAAAAGACAGGGCTGCTCACAAATTAATGTCCTAGAAATTCAATTTTTGTCCAAACATATAAGTGTTATATGTTTCCAGAAATGGGAAAAGGAAAGGAATCCAATGGCAATGATTATTTTCAGTTTCAGTGAAGTAGGAAAGAGCAGTATGGGTTTGAATTTCGAGGCCACAATCAGAATAAGTTTACTGGAGAAATGATTGCAGAAAGTGGATCAGTTTGAAGAATCAGTTGTAGAGCAAAGTGTGAGAAAACCTGGAGATATTTTCATGCCAAGAATGGATAGCTGTCAGCTGGTTTTCAACTGACCACATTCTCCTATATCTCATTTTTTTTTCTCATTTGTAAGAGGATGTTGAAAATTTATGCTGCTGGGACAGCTTCCAGGCTTTGAGTCCTATCTTTTTTTGTGTTCATGGTCTTGCAATGTACATTTTTAGATTAATTCTAATAAAAACAATGGAATCCCTATTTAGTTCTTGTTTTGATGTCTTTGTATGCATTGTCTTAATTCTTGTGTATTAACTTGTAAGGCATGTTAATATACCAGTTATGAGGTATCTGTGGGTTTGAATTTGAGTTTCTTTCAAGGAGAGAGTAAGTCTTGATTTTAGATTCTGAGAATTCTAGGTTAGCATATGAATTTGATGTCCAGGTAATGAAATGAGAAGAATGGTCTGCAAGGCATTTCATTCGGGTTCTTGAGTTGGAGTTAGGGTTTTTTGGGATTGCACATTTGTTTGACTCTGTTTCCCAATAGATAAGGCACTGGTCTTGGCTTGAATGACAATTTTCTTCATCAAACATTAATTGAAATCACTTTACATTTCCAGCTTAAGAGCATAAATGTTTGTAAATTGCATTGAATAGTGCAAATGTTTTTGGTGATTCCTTCTAGAAGTGAATTTGATAGGTTAGCCTGCTTGAGCCTCCTGGTTCAAAGAGAAGAAGGGTGAATATCCTTGTTATTATCCACTGATTTTCATGTCTGCATAAAGGGTTTTAGTGAGGGAGTGTTTATGTATGTAGATTTGGTATGTTTTAGGTACACCCACCTGGGTCTATGGAGCCCGAAGTGTAGAAGGAGTTTCTCCTTGTTAATTAGTCTTTTCTTACTTGCGTCATGAGTTTAGGAATCACAGAGTTCAATTGAAGCATTTAAGGCTTGTAATAAGATTCAGCAAGAAAAATCACTAACATGTGCAACATTTTCAACAATGAGAGCATGATAACATGATAAGAGGACTAAAGGTGGATCTCAAACATAAAGTGGAAATTATCCTACACCATGTGCTAAAATGAAATGCAAACTCCTAGGTGTCTCAATGACAAACTAATATTAAAATGCATTATCCTAAGTAAAGTTAAGTAAAGATTAATTAAGAATATTTAATTACACCAACAAGGTTTAGGAAGGCCTAACTCTCTGCTTCAAATCTTGAGGTCTGACATCAAAATTTGGCATGAAAAAGGCAAATTTACCTACAAGGGTGAGTCCTATAATGCCCCGCCAAGGAACCCTTGAAAAAAAGGGCTAAATATGCGCTGAACCAACTTTTTTAATATAAAGAGAGTACATAACATATCAAGTGCATCAGATAACCACAAACATAAGAATGATACTACATGCTAGAGATGATATGATGATCACTATATGATCACACATAGGCGGAAGAATTAACAACTTTTCTAAAGATTCCTAGGCAACCTAAAAATTGAGCATGAACAAAATAGGAATGTTCACCCCACCTCATGAGAGTTTGATTCACTCCCACAAACTCCACAGATCCTAACTAACCCATCATCAATGGTCACCCATCAAGGAGATGAACTCATTCTCGTAGCCAAACCATGCAATAAGTTGTCTACAAGAAAAAAAGGGAAGATGAAAAAAAACATAACCAAATCTGATCTGTTAAGATTGGAAAGTCCTCTAGAGGATATGGGTATCCAAATCAACTTTCAATTTTTTTATCTGACCTCAAGAAGTGCTCTCTATTTTGAGGCACTAATTTGGAGGTGCTAAAGAACAAGGCAAAAGTGCTAAAAGAAAGCTCACCTGATCTTATGATTATAAGCACTAATTTGATGGTCACACATGTTAAAAGAAAGTGAAAAAGTGTTAAAAGAAAGAACAAAAGTGCTAAAATTTAGGGAAAAAGTGCTAATAAAAAGTTCATAAGTGCTATAGTGAAGGCAAACCTTTCGAAGGCCATAACTTTTGCATCCAACATTCATTTTTCTCTGTTCAAAATGAGTTGGAAATATATTGATGAGATTTATGATTAAATAGAATTTAAACCAGCTTATGACATGATAATTTTTGTCACCATCCATTAGAATCAAGTATGTTACAAAAGCATGAAGTTGTTGATGCCCAAAACAAGAAACATACAAGATAACTCAGTCCAACAACTGTATGGGATTGCCGAAACCAAAGTATGTAATGAAATACAAGGTTTATCCATATTAGGGAATACCATATACATGCAAATCAAGGCATTAGTTACTCTATTGTAAATCAATAATATATAATCATAAACTACTCTATGAATCAAATGTGTACATGAGCAATAAGTACCAAGAGAATATATATTAATGAAACTATAAGAATTTGCCTAAGACAAAGAATGAACGCCAAGATCTAGAAGCTTAAGAGATAGAACAAGAGAGACAAAATAAAATATGATCAAATGATCAAATAATGAATAGATTGATACAATGTAAGAATGCCTCAATATATAGGCAATTCATGATAACTAGAAGATATGCAAATGATAAGCTATCAACTAGACATGGTGGGATCACATGTCCACCAAAGGTGGATCATCCTCCATTGTACATGAAAGTATGAGAAACATTTGTAACAATGAGAGGATGATAATGTGATAAGAGCACTAAAGGTGGATCTCACAAACAAAGAGGTATGTGAGGACAACTATCACACCTAAAGTGGAAATTCTTTTAACCATGTGCTAAAAAGAAATGCAAACTCCTAGGTGTCTCAAAGACAACTAATATGCAAATGCATTATCCTAAGTAAACTTAAGTAAAGTGTAATTAGTAAATATTTAATTACACCAACAACCCCCCTTAAGTGAAACTTAGGGGAATGCACTTAAGCTCACAATGCAAGATGGGTCCCGGCTACTAGGCCATGTTAGGTACCCATGTACAATATGCAAGAACAATGCAATCTCTCATGAAGTGGAGAAAGAGGGAAAACCTCATGGGAAAAACCCTCCTCCAAAAAGAGAGATGATTACAATAATATAATATGAGAGAAAAGACCTCATGTGAGGAAAAAATCCCTCCCATAAGAGAGAAGAAGTGGAAGAGAGACCAAGTAGGTCCCCCTCAATGTAGAATGAACACCAATGGTAGATGCTCCAGGATCGATGTAGAAATTGCTCCATGAGTGTAGAACAACATTCCTCCCCTTAGGAAGAAACAAGACCAAAGGTGTAGATATGAAAATTCCTCCCCAATCTATAGGAAGAAACATAAAAAATTATGGAATCTCTAAAACCTGCTCAAGTGTCCCCATGTCAAAGTTGAAAGGTGCCTCCTCCAAATCATGTGTACTAAGCCACTCTATTGAAAAAAACAAATTAGGATCAACTAAGGATGAATGTATAACATGTACCAAAGACCCAAGTGTCTCCTCTGAAGATAAAGTGACCTCCTCCAACTGTTGTATCAAAGTATCCACAATCATGTCACCCTCAAAATAATGATCAAGTAGAGAATGAAGATGAGGGTTAGCATGGTCCCTCGCAACAACTGAAGAAGGGTCATCCTCAACAAAGAGAAGATGAATGTCATCAATGAAGTCTCCCAAATCTGAAATGTAGGACTCCACAAACAAACATGCAACCAAGTAGTCATCCCATGGAACCAAGTCTAGAAGACAATGAATATCCTGCTGCACTGAAGCACTTGAATCTATGGTTGTGCAAGCATCATCAAGAGCAAGAGTAGAAGTAGTATCAATAGGAGGAGATGAAATGGAAGGCTCAAGAACTTGATCATGAGTGAGAATACCCAATTTGAAGTAGCCAAAAATCTCCTCAAAATCTGAATCATCACTGTAATCATGATCATATGTTGAAGAATCACTATCATCAAGAGGAACAAAATTAGAAAAGGAGTACAATTGAGAAGAGTGATCCACTATCCCAGTAGCAATAACTGCTCCACTCTCCAAGTCCTCGATGAAAACTGAATCAAGTGTAAATTCCATAGTCTTCTTTGTAGCACCATTTGTGATTTGATAGATAGAAAGAAGGTTATTGGTCAAGTGTGGAACACACAACACATCATTGAAGTGTCCCTCCCTAACTTCAATACTTCCTTTCCCAATCACATTCATATAAGTGTAACTGCCCATCAAAATAGGTGGACCTTTGGAAGGCTCAAATGATGAAAACATGGACTATGAAGAAGCCATATGATAAGAAGCCCCTGAATCTAGAAGCCATCTACCTGAATCAGGACTTGAAGAAGCATACAAAGCTTGTCCTTTTTGAGTGACAAATGCATGACCCTTACCTTTATATTTTTCTAAATTTGGTGAAGAAGAGGTTAAGGTAGACATCCTGGAAGGCAATTTGATGTTTTTCTTGGGAAGAAGATTCTTCAATTCATCAATGTCCTTCTTATAAAAAAAGTGTTCTTCATATCCATCCTTTTTGCAATATGCACAAAACCGCTTCTCCTTCTTGGAAGATTCACCCTTTTGAGGTGATGTGGAAGTGTCATGTTGTGTGGAAGTTGATTTTGTACCTTCTTGTTGAGATTTAGACTTCCAATTCTTCTTCTTCTTTTGACTTTGATTGCCTTGACTCTCATGATTAGCCACCAATGCCTTGGAAGTTGAAGACTTGAGAATCCCCATACTCATCAAATTTTCTTGTTCTAAGACCAACATTTCTGAAAATGACTCAAATGAAGGCTTAATGAAGGCACTACCCATGTTCAACTTGTGAGTATTGTAACTTGAAACAAAAGTTGCATATTCAGGAGGAAGATGTTTCAACAAGTGACTAACCAACTTCGCATCCTTTATGGGATTACCACAATCATCAAGTTGTGCTCTATAATCATTGACTTTGTTGAGATAATCTTGGATTGTGTCAAAGTTCTTGGGCTCTAATTTGAGGAGATCAGTCTCAATTGTGAATCCCATTTCTTCATCCACTTTACCAAACAATTCTGCAAGTTTATCCCAAGCATCTCTAGCATCATTTATGGTTTTGATGTGATACATGATAGCTTCAGAAATATTCTCTCTCAAGACTCCTAAAGCTTTAAAAATTTTGCATGACCAATTATCTATTGCAGCAGTATCATTACCATCAGGTTTTTTAATTGTACCATCCACATAAGGATTTAAACCTCTAACCATTAACTTGCTCCATACATTATCTTTCCATGTAGCATAGTTATGTGGAGTTAATTTTGCAATAGAACCCATGATGTAAAAATAAAAATGAGCACAAGAAAGAGAGAGACACCAACACACAAGACACCCCCCCAATTCACTCAATCAAGGAACCCCCCCAAAAATGATGATTTTGGCACTTTATAACTAGTGCGTGTACAATTGCCACTTGACAAAATGGATCAAAGTGGACTTATGTTTTTGATGTTTACAATAGAAAATATGAAGCTATAAAAGACTCAAGAAGATAAGACACAAGATCCCTCAAGGATCTAATTAATTACAAGTGCTACAATAGGCAAAAATAGACCATATTCTGAAAGTACTATGTCCACTCAAAATTTCTCCAAACTGATACCAGATCTAGAAAGTAGACAAAAAATTATGCACTTTCAAAAAAAAATTGCACCTGAAAATGTGTCTATATGAGCTTGAACGAAGCCTCTGAAGTTGCAAAAATAGGGATCATATAGGTACAGTCACCAAAAACTATGATTTCTAAAAAATCCATGATCCAAAACTAGAAAAGAACACTACCACTGAAAAGTTCAAGAAATTTTAGCCAAAATTAAAAAAAATTGCACTCAATTTGGAGCCTAGATGACCAAGTTATGGCCTCTCAAAGTTGGATTGTCAAATCAAAACTGCATATGGTGAGGGCAAGAAAATTTTTGAAATCTGTTGACATCACCAATTTAATGTCTTTAATTTGACGGTCAAATGATCGTCGTGATAGTGCAAAATCACCCAGATTTGACGGTCAAACGATCGTCAAATTTAACATGTGAAATACTGTTGTGACCAGAACCTCAAATTTGACGTCTTGGAGACTGTCACAGCAGTGCAAAAAATGGCTATCTTGATGGCTGGATGGTCATCGAATTAAACACATAGAAAATGCTAAAAAAAGCAATTTTTTTTTTAAAATACCTATTTTAGGCCTGGTGCCACTTGTCAATTTTTGAGTGGCTCATGGGGGTTGCACGCAGGTACATGGGTTTGTTGGGCAGTGGCATGGGGGCACAGATGTGGTGGAGCTCTAGAGGTGGCGAGGGTTTGGCATCTCCACCTTGTGGCGTAGAGCTGAGGTGGTTGCTGCACTTCCAATTGCACTGAGGTGGAGGGAGTTTCCTGTGTGGCTATTGTGAGCTAGCCACGTAGCAGTTGCGTGTCTTCCCGCATGGTGGAGGATTGGTGGCTAAGGTGGCCTGCGTGGCTCAAAGTGGTAGAGGACATTGAGCAGTAGAGGGGTTGGCCGCTGGTAGCGGTGGACTGTGCGGAGCGGAGAAGGGGGGCGGATGTGGGACTTTAGTCCCACATTCACACCCAAATGAAATTATAGGCTCTTAATAACCCACAACGCCTGAGAGTAATATAAACAAGGTCATGCTCCCCGGTTCGGTCACACGACCTACTGTCCCCACTTTGTGGATGATGCGTGGTGACTTAGTTTGGTGATTTGAAGTGGCTGCTAGGTTTTGTCGATTCACAGTCCTACCTATGCGACTCCTCTCTGGAATGCTTAGTTTGACTTGGCGGTTGAGCTCGGTATGTGAACTATTCTTTCTGTCTAACACACACAAAGGCCGATAGACCAAAATTTTTGCTGCAAAATATATCCGAAATACCAGATCTGAAAATATAAAATATTGTAGATTCGAAAATAGATAATATTGTAGATTCAAAATAATTGACGGAAATAGAAATATAAAATTAGATCTCAAATAAAAATTTGAAAAATATTACCCAATTTGCAGATCGGGCCTTAGAGGTTCGATTTGCAAAAAAATTTTGCCTCAAATTTAACTTTTGCCTAAGGTAGGCAAATTTATAGTCAAAATTAATGGAAACAACCACCCAAATGCAATGATGAGGTCTGATCTTGCTCAAAATGCTCCCACAAAATGTTGATCCCAAATTTGGTTCGTGGCTCTCCAAAAGTTGAAGCAATCAATTTCTCTCCAATGGCTATGCAATGAAGACTCCTTTGGCTCTGATACCATGTAAGAATTTGCCTAAGGCAAAGAATAAACACCAAGATCTAGAAGCTCAAGAGATAGCACAAGAGAGACAAAATAAAATATGATCAAATGATCAAATAATGAATAGATTGATACAATGTAAGAATGCCCCAATATATAGGCAATTCATGATAACTAGAAGATATGCAAATGATAAGCTATCAACTAGACATGGTGGGATCACATGTCCACCAAAGTTGGATCATCCTCCATTGTACATGAAAGTATGAGAAACATGTGTAACAATGAGAGGATGATAATGTGATAAGAGCACTAAAGGTGGATCTCACAAACAAAGAGGTATTCAAGGACAACTATCACACCTAAAGTGGAAATTATCCTAACCATGTGCTAAAAATAAATGCAAACTCCTAGGTGTCTCAAAGACAACTAATATGCAAATGCATTATCCTAAGTAAACTTAAGTGTAATAAGTAAATATTTAATTACACCAATAGAAACTACTCTAAATAAAATATCTGAAAGAGCATAATGTACCTACATCATGAGACAAGTGAAGCATATCTTGGAGCACTCAATGCTTAAACAATCTAAATTTTAAAGAAGCCCACCACCTGCACACCGGTCCCCAACAGTGGTATAGTGATGCAACACCATCCTACCATGAGGAACCCTCAGGTCCACCCCACCATGCTCATGGATATAGTAACCCAACCACAAACATAAGGCATATATGCAAGAAAGGAAATACTCTCACACACGTGAATAAAATGCATAAACTCATAGGACATCATAAAGGTCCAATATAACACAAGTACAAAATGCAATCATACATGGAGAATACTCAACATGTTGATCCAATGGAATATACAATACCAAATACAAATACACATGGAGGAAATTCAACATGTGGGCCAGTATCCAAGTACAATGATATATCCACATCATCAGCATATAAATCAGGGTACTACTCAGTACTAACAAGGCTATAGTGCAGGGAATTTGGTGGAGTGTCATTACTTGGCTCTTAGTAGCCTGAGTAACATTGTGTCTCAGGTCAATGTATATAGACAGACAAACATCAATACATATCTCAAGTCAATGCTCTCAAGAGGACAAACACAAAATCACCTCCATGAAACACCCTCAAGTGACGAGGTAGTCATATTAATTATCTTTCCTTTTTATAGTGTCTTTCCCCCAAGTTAATTTATTATGTTATCTCTTATTAAGAAACCCCTTCACATGTCTTGTGTGAGCCACTTATGAGCTGAGATCCACATAAGGAGACACTCCACACCACTACCCAACTACTAGACTCATTGCGTTCTACAATGAGGTACAAAAAACATAAAGAAAAACAAGTACAATGTAAAGAAAGACTCTCAAAGTCATAAGCTATAAGAAACATGGTAAGATCTATTGGTCTCAATACCAAGAGCACATGTCACTTATACCTTGACATAGGAGTGTAGCTCAACTACATGCTTGGATGCAGTCTCAACACATGACATCCATATATCACATGCAAGCTCAACCTCAAGCATGGAAGTTGCCATTAAAATAGGCAACATAAAAGAAATCAAAGCAATAACAAGAGGATAACTCAACTCCAAAGACACTCAAGGCAAGAAACCAAGTAAATGCAAAATCAAGCCAAAAGTCAAATTGCTCAATTAGCCACTTTTCCAAGAGCATGAATTCTCATGGACTCCATCAATCATCTTGTTAGAACACAAGGAAGGCTCAAAATGCCCAAAAACATAAAATACTCAAATTTTGGTATTGCAAAAATCACCATTTTAACATAAAACATGTAAGTTCGGGTTGCGATATCAAAAATCCAAAACATCCTCAATACATTTAGATTCCACAATCCCATTAAAAAGTTGGAGTACTACAACCTCCAATAACCCAATCATGCCAAACATGGTGGCAAACAAGTTCTGGGTGGCATGCAAAATGATGCAACCCCAAAATTTCCCAAAAATCAAACTTGAAATAAGGATGTTGTTGGAAAAATGGTTAGCGCTCCCCTCAAGATTTGTGACATGGCTTAACCACCTCCTGTGTCTTCTATAAGTCTAGTAGTTGTATCGGGACTTGATGGGTTGATCTTTTGGTGCAATGACAACCACTACTTGTAACAAGTGGTATCAGAGCTTGGTCACAGGTTCAAATCCCCTCGGGAAATGCTGAGGGGGAGATTGTTGGAAAAATGGTCAATGCTCCTCTCAGGATTCATGACATGGCTTAATTGCCTCATGTGTCTTCTATAAGTCTAGTAGTTATATTAGGCATTAACAGGTTGATCTTTTAGTGCAACGACAACTACTACTTGTAACAGATGTAGAATCAAAACCCATTTCCCATTAGCCACCCAACATCACAATAATCCAATAAAATTTAGTTCCAAATAAACATAGAAAATGACTAGCATAATGGTACAAAAACCAAAATGCAAACCTCGCTTACTCATAGCTTGTCAACCAAGTAACAAAAAACTACCAGATTATGGGGGAGTACTAACTCTCAGCCCACAAAGAATTTACAAATAAGAAACAACTTAAAAAGTTGAGAAATGAATAAAATAATAGAAGCCCTACCTCACAGTCGGAGGAGAAAATTGTAAAGACAAGGAATACAATAAATTCCAATATGAACCCCGAAGTAGCTCCAGACAAATGGAATTATTCGCGACATGATTCCAATGAGCCTCTACCCACTAGAAATTGACAACCTAGTCAATCACAATGTGAAAAAGAGTGAATTTATCCAAAACAATATGGAGAAAGTTCCAAAATCTTCTCCCCACTCCAAAGTGAAAAGTGAGCTACAATAACTTTTTTTCCAATTAAAAAGTACTTTTGCCTCAAAAGTTGTAAAGGGAAAATTAAAAAAATCACTTAAAAATAAGTCTCACAAACTATTGACTTTCCCAAATTAAATCAAATGCATTCTAATTAAATAGAATTTGATTACAAAAATTAGCCGACAACATAACTAAATTAAGTTAATTATATTCTCAACTATATTAAACCAACATTAAATTTAAATCCTTCCATGACAACTGTGGGAACTCTAATGCATAGACAATCACTGGTCCCATCATAAAAGTAATATGAATATGGATTTACCAATACATATTGGAGGGTATAATCCTAATAATATTAGATATGTCATCCATATAGGGACAACATTGGCTCAGTGTTCAAGGCAAAAGATACTATCTTTTGGTGCCAATATCGTGGACATAGGCACACACTCAAATCCTGCAGCTCAAGATGAATGTGCTTGGTACCTATTCACTAAAACACACAAACATCAAGTGTAGCTACTCACAATATATATAAGTAGCTGAAGCACACATGATGCATGATAACAACAGTGAAGGAGAGTGGTACATCTTGTGGATCTCACAAATGATCAACTATGACTCCATCTCACTTCGTATTGGCACAAGGGAAAAATGTATAGTAATTGTGTGGTAAGATAGTAAACATCATATCATCAAATTAGCAATGAATTTAAATCAAAAGAATTGAAATCAACCATTTCATGACTTTTTTGAGCATAAATATTTGAAAGTAAATAACTGATATATCCACAATAAAAAGGCATAATAATCAAATATCTATGATAATCATCATAACATAATATCTCAAAGCATCATCATGCAGATATGATCAAAACACTAATAATAGCATAATCTAATAGAGGAATCATCCATGTTGTAGTAACCAAAATAAGGTAAAATAATCAAATGCATCACATAGTGCAACCATTGATCACATCACATGGGTACTCATGGAATTACATTGTGATATAATTGTTATACACTGAATTTGCACCTCTGATCTCAAGCTCTCTTGGTCTTGATAATCCAGTATAACATGGGAATCATCTCAAGGTTGTGGGACCTTTTGCTAACCGAGATGATACCTCCAGATTCTAGGCTAGTTCCTCTTGGATAATCACCTTGATTTGCTTTTAACAGGAAAGTAAACTTTTGAGGGAAAGGGATAGAAGGAATGCATGAAAGGGAAATAACTAAAAGAAAATCTATCCTACTAGGTGATGCACCAAAACTAGGGTTTGGATCTCAGTATAGAGGAATGAAACCAGTGAGAGGCTTAGGTCTGGGGAATCACATCTTACTGAATAGGCTTGCATAATTATTTCATAAGAGGACCTAAAAATTAGACAACAACCTATGACCTGCAAGCAGACATTCTCTTCAGCAAAAAGATACAGGAATGAGACAGAATGATAGGGGCTAAAGAATACCCACAAACTCACTTAGATCAGATCAGACACAGTAGTGCACATATAAGCTGAAAGTAAGAGGAATCAAGGAAACTAAGAATCACTGAAAGCATTCATAAACTTCAATCCAATAAGAGATAAGCCAAACAGGAAAGCATAAGGACAGGAAAACATGTCACAGAATACTTTGCAATATTTGTATTATCAATGAGAACTTACAGGATGTGGAAAAACAAAGAGCAGGAAGAAGTGCTATAGATAGTTTTCCAAGAAAAGCCTTTCTTTTTTACAAAGTGTGAATTCTGAGCACTACAGGCTCCAAAAAAAAGAATATATACATCCCCTGCACGCAGGTAGGAATCAAAAAATATCTCAATTAGGGCTACATAAATCTGCAATAGAATAATCATCCCTAAAATCGGTCACTTCTGATCATAAATGTGCTCTGCAAATATCCATTCCAAATTAGATATTTCATTTGCGTGTCCATCCTTGAATTGATCAACCTTGCCAAGATAAAAAATGGCCCCTGACAGCCGCTCAGACCTCCTCATCATCTTCCCTTAACTGTACATGCCCTAGCGACATAAATTTCTTGAGCTACCCGCACCTGCAACATCCACCTTGGAAGAGAGTCCGCGAAAATAGGCCACACCACTTTGACAAAGCAATGGTCGCATGATCGCATGAGCTGAAAGGCCTTCATGCGATCTTGCGACAAGCTTTTTTGAACTTGTCGCACAAGACACCTCAGGCCCGCAAGATCGCACTGCAAGATTAACCCTGGCTTACCTCGAGTTAACCTTCCCTCAGTCGCTGAAATGCTTGATCTTTTCCTTAACCCTGGGTTCATCTAGCGACTACGAGAAATCGGTATCTGTGCAACCGCGCATCCACAAACTGAGATTCCAATTAGATGGTGGGCACAAGATCTCATACCCTTCAAATATTCTTTCTGATCATGCGCCAACCGTAGATCCTATTAGAACTGGGACCCCACCAAACACACGTGTCTACTTGCAAATCCCCATCAGCATACGACAATCAATAGAAGATGAGCATATTAGCAAGAAAGGACCCACCATCAGAGCCTCAAAAATAAAGCAAGATCGACGGTTGTCGCATGATCGCAAGGCACAAGAATATTCCATCAGATCATGTGCCAGTCGTCGATCTTACTTTATCTTTAACCATATAGCTGAGACCGCTAAACATCTGGAGACTTAGCAACTAAAGGAAAGATAACCGCCCGCCAGGTTGCAAGATGCTAAGGACTTAACCACTAGAAATGAGAGATTGCGCGAACACACAGTCGCAAGATCACTGAGTAAAATTAACCACTAGGCCCAAGCATGATGTTAACCTTTAACTTAACCCAATCATATTTAGAGACTTAGCGACAAAGGGATTCGCTAAATCTCATAATCCTTTTATTAACTAGTGTTAAACCCTGAGAACCCACGACTAAAGCAATCTCCAAGTCACTGAATAACCTTCTTTACCTCTGGGTCTATCTGGCGACTGCGAGAGATCCTCCAACTGCACAACCGTGCAAAGCCTACCAACCCCAGGCCCACAATGACCTTCGCTGACCACCAGGAAGCTTGTCGCATGGTTGCATGTGGTTAGGAAGCCGCATGCGATCATGCGACTAGCCAGGAACTACTATGCCGACCGCCAAAGTCTGAACTCCTGCGAAACTGTTGACAGTTTGTTGCATGGTTGCATGGGCTCGAAAGAGCCCATGCGATCATGTGACCAACCATAAGGGGTTAGCCATCGAGTGCCACCTTGCTGTTTGCTTGACTGCTTACCGCTTTTCACATGATCACATGTGGCCGAGAAGGCCTATGCGATCATGCAACCAACTGCATGGTGCTAACCGATGACCGCTACTGTAGATCTTGACCACCGCTCCTGCTGATACCACATCAACGGTTGTCATATGATCTCATGGGATCAGAAGATCCCATGCGATCATGTGACAACCGTTGGATCTTTACTGTACTGGCATGGCTTTGAGGAACTGGGACCCGCCTGTCGGAGTTGCACGCTTAGGTTTGAAAACACAGACGGTGTCAAAAACACAGAGGGTTTTCGAGCGAAGGTCGAAAACACACTAAGCTTTCAGAGTGGGGGGTTGAAAACACACTGAGCTTTCAGAGCGGGGGGTCAAAAACACACTGAGTTTTGACACAAAAGGCAGAAACATCCTGAGCCCTGCAAAGAGGAGGTCGAAAACACACTAGGTTTTCGACACTTGAGCATTTCATTGGAAAACAGGACTATGGCCAAAAAATGAACGAGAGGGAAATTTGGGTAACAATAATCATAATCTAGTATCCACTGGCATAGACCTCAATGACACCATCAAACCACATCAAAAGCCAAATACCATCACGAACACAATAGTAATCTTGGAATGAGAAAAAGAGTAAACTGAATTGGGTGTATCTCATAATACCAACATAAACCATAACACAGGAATAGTCATTAAATCACACAATATTGACATGATAAGTCAAAACCACATCCATCAGGATGTTATGTAGAAAGAAAATGGGAGAGGCACTACAAGTCTAGTCTCCCCTATCTATCCAATTCATCATTGATAATAATTTTGGATTGAGATTTTAGGTGTAGGTTAGTCTCTATGTTATCTTCTTAAATCCATTCTTAGAATATGCATAGAAGTCTGATAACTCTCTACTTAACATACAACTGCTTTTTCTCTCTTCCTAGATATAGATCTCACATTCTTCATTTATATTTACATAACTGTCTTCCACAATAGAGAAGGATCATTGTATTCACTTAGCACTTGAGCCTCCTCAAGCCTAGGTGGATCATCTTTCTTCCGATGTTAGAGGAGATAAACCCAATGTTCCTAGTTTACCTATACAAGCTAGTGAACACTATTTCTTTCATTACAATTCTCAAGAGTTGATAAATATACTAAAGAGTTAGAAATATACTTTATTCACTTATCTTAGCATGTTATCATATTTACTATGCTTTCCTTAATCTTCACAACTGTTCATGTACCCTGTTACACTATTTTACTGTCTTTGCATACCTTCCGAACACTGTATCTCACAGATTTGGAAACCAAAACTTATGCGCTCTTAATTGAAGCATGCATACATCCCAAAATACCTCCAATTAACTTTGCAATCCATAATACCTCATTTATCATCATCGGTGACCAAAATTGTAGCACTGTACCCTATTGTCCTGATTTTGGACTTAGTCATTTTCATGACTGTGACTCCAGTGGAAATCTCCACAACATGCAATCACTTCAACATAAGTGTTTCCATAAATGACAACCCTCAAGTGATTCCCAGTGCTCCAAAACATCATATGCCAATAATATCTCCCTTTGGCATTGATGGAAACACTTAGAAAAATGACTAAGTATCTCAATACAACTCCCTTCTTTTCTTTTACTCTTTCCTACTATTTTTGTTTCTCTTCTACATCTTTTCTTTTCTCTACATATATCTCTACATATTTCTTTCTCTTCCTCATTTTTCCTTTTTCTTCCTCTCCCTTTGACATCAATGGAAAAGGTACTATCAAAATTGCAAAACTCAAGCACAAATGGTTTAGTGCTTACTCACTAGATTTAAGACATCTTGGAAAGAGTTTTCCAAGGTCTTAACTTCTTCAATCCATGAATTTATCAGTAGTTCATTGACATGGATTAATCCATTCAGTGCATATGATGTTGTCTCTGCTGCCTTAAGCTTAGTTAGAGTAGATACAAACATTGAGCCTTCAACTTGTATCATCTTTGAAAGATGAGTCTCCAACATTGTGAGCATAGGAGTCAATAGGCTTCTCAATAAGCCAAATCTATCTGCAACTCTCCCTTTCTACATTTCTAGTACTCCTATCTTATCCAATAGTCTAGATGTTTCCTTATCTACTTCTCCCATAGTTTGTGAATATGATTCACAACTATCCATTAGACTGTCAAGGGTAGCCCTGTCTTTGGCTATGATCTCCTCAATGCTCCTTAAATGTCTGTAGGGGTTTAGGCAATAGCTGTAAATTTTCCTACCTTATACAACACAAATCTTGGCCTTACGAGTAGTAGCCTTAAGAATATTTAAGTCCCATGAAATGGACTTACAAACTTCTCTCAACTTCTTCTCCAAAAAGTTATTTTCAGCCTTTTCTTCTGTTCTTTTTAGAAATGAGTCAAAATGACTATCAAAGCTATCCAGTACTATACCGAGGTTCTCAGCTTCATCTTTTTTTTTGAAGATAACTGGTGAGGGGAGTAGCTTGTTCACTTTTTCTATGACCCTGACCATTAGTTTAGCTCTTTTGTCTCCTTTTTGAATTGATCTCTCCTTGGCTTTAGCAAAATCCATAAATGATAGTCTCATCAGCTCATCTGCATCCATGTTGTCCACATCGTAACTGACTAGTTTGGCTACACTTTCCAAAAGTAAAGATGTGTCCATTCTGACATCAGCAACTATTTCTGATTTTACCTATTCTTCTTTCTTTTCATCCTATTGTATTTCCTTCTCCTATGCTTTTTCTTCTTGATTCTCTTTTGATTTCCCTTCCTCTATCTACTCCTCATCTTCAACCTCCATCGCACTATCCACATTATCTAGAAATGGATCATTTACATCCTGCGAAGTGTCAAGGGACATAGGCACACCAATGACAAAGAAATCTGGTTGCATGTTGTCTTGAACACGTTCATCTATTGCCTTTGAACTCTCTCCTAAACCTAGAGATATAGGATTAGAAGCCTTAGGAGGTGAAACCTTCTTAGACATGTCATGCATTATAACTTGGTTGAATGTTTTTTGGGTGTCCTCAATCACCTCATTATACTATCTAGCCATAATCTTGACTAGTCTGGCCTTTGTCCTTAGTAGGGGTTTTAGTGCTTTTATGATTCTTTCTCTTTCCTGAATTGACACAACCAGAAACATATCATCAATTTTTTTATTTCTTATTTTCTCATCCTCTGAATGTGCTAACTGTTTCCTGATTTCTAGGTTATTGTATAGGACTACGGGAATGTTTCCTTCAATCTCCAGAAAATATTTCTTAAAGACCAGCAGATGATCAATAACAGTCTCTTCAATGACTTCTTGGTCCTCAGATTTATAACTTTCATAGTATCTATTCACTATTAGGAGATTTCCATCCTTGATTGCTCTCTTCTTTAGACATTTAAGATTCAATTTCCACAAGGTTTGTGGATTCTTCTGCCCTATTTTCTCTTCCTCTTTCTCAACTTCCTTTTCTTCCTTCTTTGACTTTCTCATACTTCTCCCTATATGCTCCCCATATTTCTTGGGTAGGGTCATTTTCTGCTGCCAGTACATGCTCCACTTGCATAGTTAGCACTTCAGCACTTACGTCATATCCCATAGGATAGCACTGTTAGGAATAGTCCCAAGAGATAATGGAGAGGGGGGGGGGGGGGTGAATCAGTTATCTACAAGATTCAATTCTTTATCCAATTAAGTATAGAAGAACATTAAGCATAAACACAATATAAGAACACTTAACACAACACCACAATTTTGGTTACGGGGAAACCCAAATAGGTAAAAACCCTGGTGGGAATTAACACCCACTATAAACTACACTAGAGTATAATGATCCCTGTTAGAAGATCTTACAACCCTATTAGGAGTTGATCTTTACAATCCATTAAATATAGTGACCTGGTCAAAGGTCAGACCCTATTAGGAGTCTTTTATAATTAACCTTATTAGTAGTGAGGACACATTATTCGGGAGAACACTGCTCAAAGGGGTCAAGGCTGCAACCTTTTGCTTAAGAGATACACACTATATCTGGATCTTGGTGAACTATGAGTTAGACCTATAGTCTTGATCAGTTCCAATGAATAGCATACACTTCCTTCTTAGTGACATAGACCTTCTAATGATGGCTTAATACTTCACACCTTTTTCTCTGCTCTTCTCTTTTCAACTGTCTGCCATACTTAGTGATCACAATTGACTGGCTATAATTATCTTCCTCCAAATGATATAATCAAGTCATCCTATTATAACTTCCTTGAAATCATATTAGAAAAATAATATAATTCTCCAACAACATCTCCAATGGCTATACTAAGCATGTAACACAAATTAGGACTGTGCAACTCCATATGAGTAGATGCATCGCTTCACACTGTCGGCTCCAATAAATTAATTGATACTTTCTTCTCATCCTGAAATATATTATGCACTCTTAACCAAACATTATTAACTCTTCTCCAAACATGCATATCAAAATGATAGACACAACTACTACAGTAATATAAACAATGTCAGCTCCATAAGATAAACTCAGGAAACTGTAACTGGCAACTGGAAACATCATAACTCAACCTGTACTACACAACTAACTCTGTGTCCATGAACATAGATTCACTAGCATGTCTACAACATAAATATAAATGTGCAAGGCTCCATCACAACCGTACTGCAAATCACATACAAAACTCTTCCAGGGACCTATCAGGAACAAGATTGATGTAAAAAACTGTATTACTGTCTTCACTTAGAATCAACCACTGCATCTATGATATCATGCTGATAACATATCTAAGAACCATATGCTTAAGTCTCTCTCCATAAGGCTTCCACACACACTTCTTACCATATGTTGTCATCAATAAACAACATACAGTCAACACTAGCTTGCTGGCAAATCTCCAACAATCTCCCCCTTTGGCATTGATGACAACATATGGAATGGAAAACACCACCAATCCAAATGTACAATTCTTTTATAACATTCTCCATTTCCTCAAAAAAACTTCCCCAAGGATGAATCCTCCATCTACTGCTGAATGCTCTGAATATCAACTTCTATATACTCCCCTTACTAATACTTACTCAACTATATATACTCCCCCTAACTATTTTTTTTTTCATGACTATATACTCACTCCCCCTTTGACATCAATGGAAAAGGACACCAAAACAAATAAGCATCGGTACTACTCCTGAAGTTGAGTAGTCAACTATTCATCGGTCACTGAGGACTGATGCACTCCTACAAACTCTAATCAGATTCAGGGAAGGGAATTACCCCCAGCTTCTCCCTGAGATACTCAAATGTATCCTCCGGTAAAGGCTTTGTGAATATGTCTTCTAGTTGTTCTTTTTTGCTCACATAGTCCAATTTTACTTCTTTCTCTACAACCTTCTCTCTTAGGAAGTGATATTTTATCTCAATGTGTTTTTTCTTTGCATGCATCATAGGGTTCTTTGACATATTGATAGTGCTAGTGTTATCACAATGAATAATAATAGGATAATCAATTTGAATTCCAAAATCCTTTATCATCTGCTTGATCCACACAATTGTAGAACAATTTAATGTTGCTACTACATACTCTGCTTCTATTGTGGACTGAGAAATAAAATTCTTCTTCTTGCTTGTCCAAGTAACAAGTCTATCTCCAAGAAATACTGCTCCTCCTGAGGTACTCTTTCCATCATCCACACAACCTGCCCAATCTGCATCTGTATATACATGAAGGTTTACAGTCTCTAAATGAGGATACCATAAACCATAGTCTATAGTTCCTTTCAAATATCTAAATATCCTCTTGACTGCCAGAAGATGACTTTGTTTAGGTTTTGCTGCAAATCTTTCAACTATACCAACTGCATTAGAAATATCAGGTCTAGATTGAGTAAGATATATGTGTTTACTAATCATAGACTTATAAAGGGTTATGTCTATAGTTGTAGAGTCATCTTCTTTTGAAAGCTTTCATGCTGTTATCATAGGGGTACTTACTGGCTTGCAATCATCCATCTTGAATTTCTTCAATATTTCTTTCACATACTTAGACTGATTAATGAAAATACCTTTGCCTATCTACTACACATTCAGTCCCAAAAAGTACTTGATAGGTCCAATCATGCTCATTTCAAATTTTCTCTGCATTTCTTTAGCAAACTCTACACTAAGCTTGTCATTACCACCAAAAATAATGTCATCAACAAAAATAACAACTAACAGTAATCCATCAGGTGTATCTCTTATGAATAAGTTACAATCTACTACTCCTTTCTTGAATCCAATCTTAGTCAAGTAACCATCTAGTCTTTCATACCATGCTTTAGGGGCTTGCTTAAGTCCATAGAGGGCTTTCTTCAATTTGCATACCATATCAGGTATGTCTGATAAAGTAAATCCTTTAGGCTGCTCTATGTAAACTTCTTCCTTCAACTCTCCATTCAGGAATGCTGACTTGACATCCATTTGATATACTTTAAAGTATTTGAATGTAGCATAGGCTAGAAATAACTTTATGGCTTCCAATCTTCTTACAGGGGCAAATGTATTAGAATAATCAATTCCATCTCTCTGTGCATATCTTTTACATGCTAGTCTTGCTTTATTTCTTACTATTGTTCCATCTTCTTTCATCTTGTTTCTGAATATCCACTTAGTTCCAATGATATTCTTATCACTAGGTCTACGAAAAAATTCCCATGTGTCATTCTTAACTATTTGATCTAGCTCTTCTTTCATTACTTCATGCCAATCTAAATCATTATATGCATCTTCAACACTTAAAGGTTCAATTTGTGAAATTAAACATACCGCTTCATCAGCTGTGGAACTTTTTGCTTTTGATCTTGTCATGACTTTTCTATTCTGATCTCCAATGATGTCTTCTTTTGAATGGTATTTAGATGTGAATTTAGGAACATTAGGTGTGACTCTCTCATCCGACTTTTGTGATTCTTGTTGACTTGTTTTAGGGTCATTGAGCAATGCATCAATGATGTCAAACATTTCTTCAACAATTGTTTCTCTATTCATAGGACTAGGTTCTTCTTCAATCATAGGTGCATAATCATGATATCTTTCTTGAATCATAAACTTCTCATCAATCTTTACATGTTCACTTTCAATAATCTTCTTCAATCTTAAGTTAAAACATCTATAAGCTTTTCTTTTTGTAGACTAACCAAGAAAAATACCTTCATCACTTCTTGCATAAAACTTGCCAATAGCTTCATCTCTCTTGATGTAGCACTTGCTTCCAATGATTTTGAAGTATTTTACTATAGGTAGATTCCCAAACCATATCTCATAAGGTGTCTTGTTTGCACCTATCCTTAATTGAATTCTATTGATAGTATAGACTGCAGTATTGACCACATCTCTCCAATAGGTGTGTGTAACTTTTCCTTTAATTATGATGGTGCGCATTGTGTCAAGTATGATCCTATTCCTTCTTTCTAAAATTCCATTCTACTGAGGGGTTCTAGGTGCACTTAGCTATTTCTTTATCCCATGTTCTTCACAATACTCATAAAATTTGTGAGAGGTAAATTCTCCTCCTCTATCCGATCTCAGACATTTTATCTTTAATCCAGACTCATTTTCAAATTTACCTTTGAATATTTTGAACTTCTCAAATGCTTATGATTTGTCTTTTAAGAATGCAACCCACATCATTCTAGAATAATCATCAACAAACAAAATGAAGTACCTTTCACCATAGTATGATCTAGTTTGAGTTTGTCCACATAGGTCTGTATGCACTAGATCCAATTTGTTCTCTATCAAATTATGCTTGCTTCTAAATGAATTCCTCACATGTTTTCCCATCACACATTCCCTTCATATTGTATCAACTAGTTTTGCAATGCTAGGAAGGTCTCTTATTACCTTTACATTACTTATCTTTACTAAGTTGTCAAAATTGATGTGACATAGTCTTTTGTGCCATAACCAACTATCATCTACTTTAGCAACAGAACAACTTGCTTCCGAATTAAGCTGAAAAACATTACCTTTTGTCTTTGAACCTGATGCAATCATTACTCCTTCCTTTTTATTAATGATGCACTTATTGTCTTTGAATTCTAATTGATATCCTTTGTCAAGAAACTGTCCAACACTTAGTAGGTTATGCTACAAACCATCAACATATAGAACATCATCAATGTTATTATTTCTATCCAAGGTGATAGCTCCTCTACCTATGATAGGTTTAGGAGTGTTTTCTCCAAATCTAACCATGCCACCTTTTTACTTATCCATATGTACAAATCTATCTTTGTCTCCTGTCATGTGATGTGAACAACTATTGTCAATGATCCAATCTATTTTGATGTCTTCTTGTGAAATAAATGCTAGCTCTTGTGCTTTCTTTTCATCTTCAAGATCCATCTCATCAAATATCTTCTCCATATCTTCAATAGAAATGAATCCAATTTCATCTTCAATTGAATCTTCATCTAATACTCCATCTCCATCATAGTAACATTCTTTTGTATACTTAGGCTTGTAATTAGTTTTGAATTTCTTGACTCTTGTAGGATACTTCGATGCAAAGTGACCAATCTTGTTACATGAAAAGAATTTGAAAGGTAACTGACCTTCATATTTTCCTTTTCCTTTTCTTTCTTTCTTAGCAATCATAGCAATGAAATCATCAATTTATTTATCTTCATCATCATCATCATCAAAGTTACCATAAGTGTTCAAGGATTTCTTACCATGTACTAAAGCTTTGAAGGTTGTTTCACTTTTAGGCTCTGTCTTCAAACTTGAAATCTCAAATAATGAAATCTTTCTTATTAAGGTCTCTCTTTTGAAGTATTTTGAAAACTACATGGTCTCATCTAGGATGTTTATCTTGCTCTTATATTCTACTATCAGAGTAGTCATCAACTTATCCATTATGTCTTCTTCCGAAATTTCTCCACCATTGTTTCTAATTCCTACAACAACTTTATTAATCCTTTGATTATAGGCTCTGATGTTCTCTTTAGGTAGCATCTCCAATTTATTGTACTTTTTCTTCCATGCCTTTCTATGTGCATTCTTGTCTTGGACATCTATTTCAAACATGTCTTCTAGATACTTCCATATCTTGTAGGATTTATCTACTTTATTGATCTCTGAAAACTCACTGTCAGACAAGGCACTGATAAGAGATTCTTTGGCAATAGAATTTTGACTGAACATCTCCTTCTGCTTAAGAGTTGTATCTTCCTTTGCAAGATCTGATAAAGAGGGAATTTGAAATTCTTTAGTAGCTAGTTCAAAAATTTCAAAAGCAATGCACTGCAAATGTGTCATTATTTTTTCTTCCAATCTAGATAGTTCTCTCCATCAAACTTAGGACTTTCTTTTCTAAAGAATACCGTCTGATCAACCTCAAGCTATTAAACTTTCTCTCCATGACACTTGGCTCTGATACCAATTGTTAGGAATAGTCCCAAGAGATAACTGAGGGGGGGGGGGGGGGTGAATCAGTTATCTACAAGATTCAATTCTTTATCCAATTTAGTATAGAATAAAATTAAGCATAAACACAATATAAGAACACTTAACACAACACCATAATTTTGGTTACGGGGAAACCCAAATAGGTAAAAACCCCGGTGGGAATTATCACCCACTATAAACTGCACTAGAGTATAATGATCCCTATTAGAATATCTTACAACCCTATTAGGAGTTGATCTTTAAAATACATTAAGTATGGTGACTTGGTGAAAGGTCAGACCATGTTAGGAGTCTTTTATAATTAACCTTGTTAGGGGTGAGGACACACTGTCTGGGAGCACACTGCTCAAAGGGGTGAAGGCTACAACCTTCTGCTTAACAAATATAGACTATATCTGGATCTTGGTGAACTATGAGTTAGTCTTGATTAGTTCCAATGAATAGAATACACTTCCTTCTTAGTCACATAGACCTTCTACTAATGGCTCAATACTTTGCACCTTCTTCTCTTCTCTTCTCTTTTCAATTGTCTACCATACTTAGCGATCACAACTGACCATCTATAAGTATCTTCCTCCAAATGATATAATCAAGTTGACCTATTAGAACTTCCTTGAAATCATATTAGAGAAATAATATAACTCTCCAACAATATCTCCAACAACTATACTAAGAACACAACACAAATTAGGACCGCACAAATCCATATGAGTAGACACGTTGCTTCACACTGCTGGCTCCACTAAATTAACTGATACTTTCTTCTCATCCTAAAATACGTTATGCACTCTTAACCAAAAATTCTTAACTCTTCTCCAAATACTAATCCAAACAAACATCAAAATGATAGATGCAACTACTACAATAATATAAACAATGTCAGATCCATCAGATAAACTTAGGAAATTGTAACTGGCAATTGGAAACATCATAACTCAGCATGTACTACACAATTGACTCTACATTCATGAACATAGATTCACTAACATGTCTACAACATAAATATAAATTCACAAGGCTCCATCACAACTATACTACAAATCACATACAAAACTCTTCCTAGGACTTGTCAGGAACACTACTAATGTAAACACTTGTATTATTGTCTTCACTAAGAATCAACCTCTGCATCTATGATATCATGCTGATAACATATCTAAGAACCATATGCTTAAGGCTCTCTCCATAAGGCTTCCATGCACACTGCTTATCATATGTTTCCATCAATGACAAACATATAGTCAACACTGGCTTGCTAGCAAATCTCCAACAAGCACCACTTAGTTCTAGGTTCAACTTCCTCAAATAAGACACAATTAGATTCAACCATGAAATAGATAGTGTCCTCATATTTTACCACTAAATTCTCTGGAATTATTTACCTTTCTTTCATCTACCTCTATAGTATCTTGATCATGCCAAACAACTCTCCATCTATCTAGTCCTTCTTCTATCTTCTATAGTATTCTAAGATTTGAAGTCCAGAGGGTTCATTGTCTCTCCATGCTCTAGGATGCATGCCAGGAAAATTGTGAATGAGATGAATGTACATGTGAATTAGCAATGAACCAAACCTAAATGCCTTAGATTTATCCTTCTTTATAGCTTTCACATTCTCAATAAATTGTTGAGCTAGAATTTTCCAAAGATTATACTTCTTGTTCTATTTTACCATTCTATAAGCCATCATAATGACTCCAACAAATACAAAATTTGGTCTGCTATTGTAAAACAACTTGTAGCCTAGAAACATGGCTACAAATCTAACATCTTGCAAATAAATATCATTTATTGTCATTTCACTCTTATCCCATTTTGAATGCGTTAGGGTTTCAGCTAGATTTCTTAGGTTCTTTTCTTGTACAGGTAAGTCTCCTTCATTATCAAGGCCTATGATCTCATGTATCAATTGTGCACATATCTTAACAGGATGTTCACCTATCCACAAAAACTGGTCATGAACTTTGCTAAGAATGATCTTAAACCATTCAACTTCCATAAATTCTATGAGTCAAGTTAACTTAAGGATTGCTTGATACTTTAGGTGCTTAAATTCTTCTACCATAGACCCATCAGCTTCAATCATACTATTCAATTCACTAAAGATGTTAACCTCACCAATGATTTCATATTTACAATGTATGTAATCCCTAATATCTTCTACGTGCAACACACCTACGAGGGTTTGTGAAAACGCTCCCTCCTGATCATTCTCATAGGATTTGTATGGATACCTCTTGAACTTATACCTAGGTCTATCTACAACATCATAAACTACTGGTGCATCCATGACTTCTGTGAAATATTAGGTCTCAATACCTTAAACACTTGAATCTGATGCTTTTCTTCATGGGATCACATAACCACACTGCCAGATGACTGATAACTTTCTCCATTCTGTTCTCCTTAAGCACGGATCAACAAATGGTGTAGATTTGAGATCCTTTAAGTCCTTTTATCCATCATAAGCTGCATGTATGTATTAAAAATGGGTAGCTCAACTTCGCATGCCATCCAGTCGATACAAAATACGCGAAAATAGAAGATGAATATTCAAGTGCTGCACTCTCAACCATAGACTCCACAACATCTATACACATCATTCCTAAGCTCGCATGAGCTTACTCCACATATACGGGGGCTGGATATTTTCTGTTCACTACATCCAATGCTCCCTATAAGGCCATGCGACCTTCTAGGTCGATGCCTCAAAGAACTCATCATGCGAAGACACAACATCATCAGTTGTCTCTCCTTGGACCACTACTTTGTTCAAAACTTTTACCTTCCATATCTGATCATCCTCCATGTTCTCTGATTTCTTGAAATGATTCCCAAATTCATCCATTTACTCATTAAGACTCTTACCACTGTCACCAACATTTTTCCCTATAACCACAGGAGGTGGTCCTCTTGGTTCACTAGATCTTCTTGGTCCTCTTCTATTGTCTTCTCCATTATATCTGCAAAACTTCGCAACATGACCTAGAATTTTACATTTGTAACAAGTAGGTGGTCTCCTTCTATCTTGATTAGTCTGTAGTTTACAATACCTTGCTGTATGACCAAAGTTATTACATTTCTGACATGATATATTAGCTATTGTTTCTTCTCTGATATAGTCTTTCTTGTACCTAGACTGATGAAGTTTTCTACAGTCTTCTTTCTTGTGTCCATATTCATAGAAATTAAAACTGTAACTAGTAAATGGCTTAGAATTACCTTTAATTCTGCAATCTCTTTTCATGTATCCAAATTTTTTTGCATCCGAAACATCTACCTCTGAAGGGTGTGAACTATTCTCTAGATTCTTCATTAGTAGGTCTCTCTTCAGGAATAGGTCTTTCTATTCTGGTGTGGAGCCTGATCAGTCTCCAAGTGGGAGATTGTTGATATTGTGGCGACTGATCATGTAGTGGGTATTGATATTGTGACGACCTCTCATGTAGTAAAACTGAATACCGACATTGTAAAACCCTAAAATGGTCAATTTTAGAGGTTTCCCTAAAACGTTGTTATAAGCGGCTGAGATGTATAATGCATTGTAATGTTGGTGTATGTTTTTGCTGGATAATAAGAAAGGTTGGATGGCTATGTAGGTGGACGTAGCCTAGGTTTTGGGTGAACCACATTAAATTTGCATGTTATCTATTTTGAGATTGTCTTCTTCTTTTGTTTTCTGCATATAACTGTTAATTTTATATTGTTCTAGATCTTTCAATCCCTATCAATTTGTATCAGAGCAAGGTTTTGTGCTATAGATTGGCAGGACCTTTAGATTTGAGTGGTAGCAATGGAGGATTCCAAATTCAAGGTCAAAAAATTCAATGGCCATAATTTTTAGTTATGGAAAATGCAGATGGAGGATTATCTGTATCAAAAAGATCTGTGGCGACCATTAGAAGGAAAGACAAAGAAACTGGCCACACAGTCAGAGGAAGATTGAGATATTTTGGATAGAAAGGCACTAGGATCTATTCATTTGTGCCTTGCACCATCTGTAACATTCAACATATCAAAGGAAAAAATGACCATAGATCTGATGCAGACATTGGCTCAGTTATATGAGAAACCCTTAGCTTGGAATAAGGTATTTCTTATGAAGTGTTTATTTAATATGAAAATGGGTGAGGGAGGATATGTATCGAATCATTTAAATGAGTTTAATACAGTTACCAATCAACTATCATCGATAAATATTTCCTTTGATGATGAGGTTAGGGCTCTCTTAATTTTATGCTCTTTTCCAGAAAGCTAGAATAGCTTGGTTATGGCTATAAGTAACACTGTCTCTAGTTCAAATACTTTGAAATTTGATGATGTTGTTGGTGTTATCCTAAGCGAGGAAATGCGACGAAAAATCATAGGTGAAACTTCAACCTCATCAGGTTCCACTCTAAATGTAGAGAATAGAGGAAGAGCAAGGGAAAGAGGAAAAGGCTCTTCAAATGATAAGTCACGAGGGAAGTCAAAGAAAGGGCGCTCTCAATCTAAAGGAAAGAAAGATTGCTGGTACTATGGAAAGCCTGGTCACCTCAAGAAAGACTGTTGGCCTCAGAAAAATAAACAAGGAGATGGAAATGAAGATGACAGTAAGGAAGCTAATGTTGCAAGTAATACTTTACAAGATGCTTTAATATTATGTTTGGATAATGTTAATGATTCCTGGGTAATAGATTCTGGGGCTTCATTCCATGCTACACCCCATAGAAAATATTTTCAAGATTATGTTCAAGGTGATTTTGGACAGGTATATTTGGGTGATGATGAACCCTATCCTATTATTGGAATGGGAAAGATAAAGATTAAGTTGCCAAATGGAAATGACTGGATGCTACAGGAGGTAAGGCATGTTCCTAATTTAAGAAGAAATTTAATTTTTGTAGGACAATTGGGTAGTGAAGGATGAACAATCATGTTTATAGATAATGTCTAGAAGGTCACTAAAGGTTCATTAGTAGTAGCTAAAGGTGCAAAGCTAGGCACATTATATCTGTGTACTGGTAATACTTATTCTACCTTAGCTGCTATTGATAATGTTAATGAAGGGAATGATACTATAGATGTTGCAAGAATAGATTCAAAAATGTGGCACCATAGGCTTGGGCACATGAGTGAGAAAGGGATGAAAATCCTTCACTCTAAAAATCTATTGCTAGGATTGAAAAATATTGATTTAGAGTTATGTGAAAATTGTGTTTATGGTAAACAGAAAAGGGTCAGATTTATGAGAGTTGGGAAAGAAAAGAAGAGTGAGAAGCTAGAGCTAGTGCATTCAGATGTATGGGGATTGACTCAGGCATCATCTCTTGGTGGCTCTCATTATTATGTTATTTTTATAGATGATTCAACCAGGAAAACATGGGTATATTTCCTGAAACAAAAATACGATGTTTTTGAAATATTTAAGAAATGGAAAGCTTTGGTTGAGAATGAGACATGAAAGAAGTTGAAGTGTCTCAGATCCGATAATGGAGGTGAGTATTGCAGCATAGCCTTTGAAGATTACTGTTCCATCAATGGAATTCAAAGGAAAAAGATGGTTCCAAGAACCCCACAAGAAAATGGTGTGTCATAACGAATGAATAGGACAATCATGGAACATGCAAGGAGCATGAGATTGCATTCTGGAATGCCCCTTCATTTCTGGGCAGATGTTGTAAACACTGTTGTCTATTTGATAAATAGAGGACCCTCAGCTCGTTTGGATGGTGGTATTCCAGAGGAAGCATGGACTAGTAAAAAGGTAAATTATTCATTTCTAAAAACTTTTGGTTGTGAAGCCTTTGTCCATGTTGATAAAGAAAATAGAACCAATCTTGATGCTAAATCTCTAAAATGTACCTTCATTGGATATGGAGTAGATTACTATGGTTATCATTTATGGGATTTTCAAAATCTTAAAATAATTAGAAGTAGAGATGTTATATTCAATGAGAAGGTCATGTATAAAGAATAGTTGCAGAAAAAGAAGCATGAATATGTCAATCAAGAATATGTGGTGTTGGATGAGATTCTTGAAAAATGAAATGCCACTGGTACCTAATGCTCGGCAACAATAGGTTATCCCACAAACTCTTGTAAGCGTTAGACATTCTACAAGGTCAAGTAGACCTCCTGAAAGGTTTTCTCCTTCTTTGTATTCAATTTTATTGACTGATTCTGGTGAACCAGAAGAATATGAAGAAGCAATATAGGTGGATGCCAAACAATAGTGGAAGTTGGGCATGAATGAGGAGGTGGACTCCTTATTGAAAAATAAGACTTGGGACTTAGTCCCTTTACCTGAAGGAAAAAGAGCCTTGCCTAACAAATGGGTTTATAGGCTGAAGGAGGAAAATGGAGGAAAGATAAGGTATAAGGCCAGACTTGTGGTAAAAGGTTTTGCACAGAAAAAGGGTATAGATTTCAATGAAATATTCTCCCCTATTGTAAAAATGACTTCAATTAGAACTGTACTAAGTCTTGTGGCTATAGATAACTTGCATTTTGAACAACTAGATGTCAAAACGGATTTTCTCCATGGAGATTTGGAGAAGGAAATTTACATGCAGCAACCAGAGGGATATGAGGTCAAGGGTAAGGAGAATTTGGTGTGCAGGTTAAGGAAGAGTTTGTATGGCCTAAAATAGGCACCCCATGATGCATGGGCATCCAAGGTTAAGGCAGGGGCATTTTGTGTCCTCGGTGAAACTACATGAAGTCTTAGTATTTTTGGTCGGTGTTACTTGGTTGCAGCCTTGACTGACAGTCTCGGTCATTGAAGGAAGCTCGGTCACTGAAGGAACTCAGTAGTCTCTAGTGCTTGGTAAAGTGTTACTTGGTCATGCCTACGGTGCTTGGTCAACACTGGTGCTCGACAATGCCTAGCGTGCTGGGTTAATTTACCGTCGCTCGGTAGTTCTGGTTGAACGACTGGAGTTCTGTGTGATTTGTTGAGCCGACTTGGTGAATTTATTGTTGGTAGCCATTGTTATGGGTTGACATGCTAAATTAAATGTTTGTATACATTTGTAAGTTGACTTGTATGGAATTTAATTTTTTTTTTTGGGGAGTTAAGGGTTTCATCTTGCCAACTTGTGGCTGATGATTAGTATTTAAGGAGTGCTTGGATAGATCAAGAAGAGGAGGAGAGAAGTTCATGACCAGAGAGAACTTAGCAGATCTGGGATGTTAGATGTGAAGCTTGAGAGATGAAGTTGGTGAAGTTGTGGAAAAGTTATTGATGTTCTTGTAGATCAGATTGATATTTGATAGTTGTATGTAGCAGAGCTAGGGGTTTGCATACTTGGAGACAAGGAGATTTCTTGGAGGCTTGCAAGCTCAAGTTTAGATCTTCCTTATGGTTTCCATCAGCATCTGATTTTCTTCAGAGCTGAACTAGCTGAGTTTGTATTGGATTTGGTTGTGGATCTTGTAGAATCATTTTTCTGATTGTAATTGGCCCTAACCCGGAAGGCCTTATAGCCGGGCATGTTAATGAAAATCGTGTTAAACAATTACTTTGTGTTTCTTTTTTGAGTAATCCGCTATGTAATTTTGTTGGTTGCAAGGTTTGGACTATCCTTAATTGGATCCACCTACCTTGACTGCATCATCCCATCAATGGTATTTAAAATTTGATAGTTTCATAGCTAAACAAGGTTACCATAGATGTCATTCTGATCACTGTGTATATTTTAAGAGATTGGATAATGGGAGTTACATTATCTTGTTACTCTATGTTGATGACATGCTTGTTGTTGGGTCTAATATGCAACATATGAATGAACTTAAATAGAAATTAGCAAGGTCATTTTCTATGAAGGATTTGGATGCTGCTAAGAAAATCCTTGGTATGAGGATTACACGGGATAGGAAAAATAGAACCTTGAATTTGTCCCAAAGTGAGTATATAAAGAAGGTGTTGAAAAGATTTAATATGCAGGATGCAAAAGCAGTCAGTACACCTTTGGCTAGTCATTTCAAATTGACTAAGGAAATGTGTCGAAAGGCACAGGCAGAGGTAGATAAAATCTCTAACATCCCGCATTCATCAGCTATTGGCAGTCTGATGTATGCAATGGTATGCACATGGCCAGATATTGCTCATGCAGTGGGAGTTGTCAATAGGTATATGAGCAATCCAGGTATGGAACATTGGAATGTTTTCAAATGGATTCTTCGATGTTTGAGAGGTACTACTACAAAGGCATTATGCTTCATAGGATCCAGTTCTACTCTAAGTGGATTTGTTGACTGTGATCTGGCAGGAGATATTGATACAAGGAGGAGTACTACAGGGTATGTTTTCATTGTAGGGGGTACTGCAGTTAGTTGGATTTCTAGATTGCAGAAGGTTAATGCACTTTCAACCACTGAAGCTGAGTATGTAGCTGCTAAAAAAGATAGCAAGGAGATGATTTGGTTACAATGTTTTATGGAGGAATTGGATCAGAAGCAGGAAGATCACCCATTGTACAGTGATAGCCAGAGTGCCATTCATCTTGCAAACAATTCTACTTTTCATTCAAGGACAAAGCACATATAGCTCAAGTATCATTTTATAAGGTCTATTTTGGAGGATGGCCAATTACGGCTTGAGAAGATTCACACAAGTGACAATCCTGCAGACATGTTCACGAAGGAAGTCCCCAAGGAGAAGTTGGTTTCTTGCTCATCTTCTATTGGGCTTCTTGACTGATGATCATGGAGATAATACACAACCAAGTCTTTTATCCAGTGGGAGTTGCACATACTACATTGTCATCTGGATTCAACCTCCAAGTGGGAGATTGTTCTGGTGTGGAGCCTGATTAGTCTCCAAGTGGGAGATTGTTGATATTGTGGCGACTGATCATGTAGTGGGGATTATCTTCTTCTTTTGTTTTCTGCATATAACTGTTAATTTTATATTGTTCTGGATCTGTCAATCCCTAACACTTTCCTCATTCTTGGCTTCATTTGATTCTTCCTGGGTTTTTGAACTTTCACCTCATTGAATCCAACTCCAGTCATATCACCTTTAGGCTTTTGTCTTGCTCTTTGTTCTTCAATCTTGTCACTGCTCATGTGCAACTTCTCAATGTGTAATTTGGCTTGAGTGAGTTCACCTTTAATGATCTAATTATATTTTTCCAATCCTGATATTTATCTTTGCATTGGTCAAGTTCAGTCTTCATTTCATTTATCTTCTTGTTAGATTCTTTTAGTGACTCTTCAACTTTGTTTCTTTCATCCTTTTCATGTTGAATTTCTTTAATCATCAAAAGATTGATTTGTTCTTTTTCTTGCTCCAACTTCTTTACTTTGTCTAATGTATCACAATATGAACCTTCTTTTATCTTTTCCATAAGGTCTTGTCTCTGACTCTTTGCAATCTCAAGTTGTTCTTTTAGTTTCCTCATGAAACCTTCAGCTCTTCTTAATTTAAATTTTAGTTCACCATTCTCAGCTTTCATCTTATCTAGATCTTCAAGTGTAGCTTCAAAGTTCACTTACAAATCTTTCGAATCCATTCTGATCTCCCTTAAGTTGTTAGGCTTTCTCTCCAAGGGCCAATAGCTCCGATACCAATTGTTAGGATTAGGTAATACTGAGAGGGGGGGTGAATCAGTATTACATAGCTTTGATCTTTTCCACTTTCAACAATTATAACCAAAGTAATGTAAAAATTAAAAGAACATATAAGCATAACACATTACTCATTACACCATGATTTGTTCTCGAGGAAACCCTGACCAAAGGGAAAACCCCGGTGGGGATGGTACCCACAAATATGTACTAAAATATAATATCCCTGTTAGGAGATCTAGCCCTGTTAGGAGCTAATTGTTACATAGTACATTTCCTTGTTAGAGGAATACAAAACCTTGTTAGGGTTATACAAAACACCTGATTAAAGGTGGTGAGCACATTGCTCTTACAATCAATACTCGTTTCAAAAGAGTTCTCAAAAAGGGGAACAATACAAGAACTTATCTTGCTTAGATAGTTCTAGTTATGGCTTGGCCTCTTACTGATCTCACATCTGATCTCTTCTCTTCCATTCAAAAACTTACTCCATTATCATAATAATAACCATACCTCACTTTCATAAAAGCAATCTATACTTATACAAAATCAGCCTTCCAATCAGCTTCACAATTACCATACAAAACATAACAATAACTCATGCAAATGATATTTATGGAGTTGACACTCTTACATTACTAAAGAGTCGACAATATACTTTATTCACTTTTCTTAGCACGTTATCATATTCACTATGATTTCCTCAATCTTCGCAATTGTTCATGTACTTACACTATTTTACTGTCTTCACATACCTTCCGAACACTGTATCTCATAGATCTGGTAACCAAAACTTATGCGCTCTTAACTCAAGCATGAATACATCCCAAAATACCTCCAGTTAACTTCGTAAGCCATAAAACCTCATATATCATCATCACTAACCAAAACTGTAGCACTGTACCCTGTTGTCCTGAGTCTGGACTTAGTCATTTTCATGACTGTGACTCCAGTGGCATTCTCCACAACATGCGATCACTTCAACATAAGTGTTTCCATAAATGACAACCCTCAAGTGATTCCCAGTGCTCCAAAACATCACATGCCAACATTATGATGAAAATAATTGGTTACATCAATAATTTGAGAATATGACTTTTTATACTCTTTTTTGTTAGTAGTAAATGTTGTGAGTATGTGTATTCTTGTAAACATGTGCTTTTGACCTACATATAATCTATAAATAAAGATGAGGCTATAAAACCTGCAAAATAAATTAGAGAAACTTTAAATATGTTTGAACTCACCATAATAAATAAAAATGAGAGGGTTAACATCCAGTTCATTAGTTTGTGTTTGTGTGTGTGTACGTGCACGTGTGTAATGTTTGTTCACTTGACCTATCCTTTTCTCCTTTTTAAGTAAAAGGTTGAAAAACTATTAATGAATCCTTTTTTTGTTGGTGAAGTTGAATGATTCTTAATGAGCTCACCAGGTATCATGTCTTGTTGAGTGTAAGGCTTTGACTTCATATCGGATGAGGCCATAATCATACCCCAAGCCCATTTGATGGCATGTATACCCCTTAGTTCTTAGCTGCTAGTTGAAGAAGTTTAAGCCTAAGGCTTGTGCTCCCAAATTGGGTTAGCTAAAATGATTTTGTGGATGAAAAATTCTCCATAAAAATGGTTGAGAAACCCCTTCCTACAAGATTTTAAAAATGTTCCTTTCTCCTCAAGTTATATATACCTAAAAATATGTATTTTGGGATTTCTTCAAAAACTTCAAAAAAATCAAATTATAACTACACCTAATAATTAATCCCAACATTACTTTAAAGATTTGGTATACAACAATATATAATCTAATACGCCATGATTTTTATGTTAATGGGGTGGCACCATAATGAAAGTGAACCTCCAACTAACATAATGAGTAATTGGTTGTGGATAAGTATGTTTGCTTGTTCAATCTCCCATCCTCTTATGTAGTTGAAAAATCCAAAAACATCTCTTCACACAATCTTTCAAAAAAAACATTTCCCCTCAAATTAAAGATGTCTAATAAATCCAAAAATATACCCTTCTTACAAGTTTTTAGAAATATCTTCTCTCAAGTCAGATATGTCCAAAATTAATATATTACATTTGGATTGGACCATGCGAAGTTCTAGTCGCCAATGTTTTGGATCAACCACTATGATCCATAATTAGGGTAAAAAGAAAGAGAAAAAAATTGAAAATATTGTTGATCCTATTTTGAATTCTCTTCTCTTGCTTTTTGCCCTAATGATGGATCAAGATGGTTGATCCGAAATGTTGGCAACTAGAAATTTACATGGTTTAATCCAAAAGAAACATATTGATTATTATGGATTGTGGAAACTTACAAATTTATGATATGTCCAAAATCTTAAAATCTTCCCTTCATATAAGCTTCTAGATAAATATCTTTCCTTTGAAAAAAGTGTTCATCTTAAAATTAAGAGATACTAGATTTCCAAAATCGATTATCATTATGCTTTGTTTCTAGATTATACTTTGCAGGATTTTGATTGCATCAATGTTTCAGATTACACTCTGTGATCCATCACCAGGGTGATAGTGAGATAATTGCATGAGTAAATATCCTCATCTTGATAATGGATCATAAAGTGTGATCCAAAATGTTGATGCAATAGAAATCTTAGATAGTATAACCCAAAAGCAAAACATAATCTTAAAATTATTTACAATTAAAAAAGTCGTATATTTATTTAGTAATAATTATAATTTCAACTTAAATATCATAGATTCATAAACATTATATTTTTGTTATCTATAAAAATAAATTAAAATAATTAATAATTTCTTTAAAATCATTATATTTTGAACCACACTCCATAATAAATTCTAGAAAAAATTTATTATTATGTACTAATTCCTACTACTTGTAAACTGTAATGTTGTTGAATGCAAGACAAAACGATTTGGCACTCCATGTTTCCCAACGTTTGTATAGGAGTTGGACTTCTGAATAGGCAAAGCGAAAATTTAGTTAAGCGAATGAAAGGGTAGAATAAGCGAGCAAATCGCCGCATACATTTACCCTGGCTTTCCATACGAATTGAAGGTCGAAATTTATGGCCTTTTGTGAAGCATGTGAAAAAATAAATTCAACGAACTATGAAATAGTGAACCCTTCCAATATTTTTATAATGAGTTTAGATGTTGACTTGTCCTACACTATTGGTTGCCTCCCTCTTTTTTCTTTATTTTTGGTTTTACATGCAGCCTAACATGACAAAGACAATCATTATTGGTCAAAGAATTTGAATCTGAATTTTTTGAAAGGTCACACACATTTATGATAAAGGGACTTGAAGAGTTTTGGATTTAACAAACTGGTAAACCATGGGGTGGAATCTAAGTAATCTTTACACACTATGGGTTAGGTTGAATAAAACAAGAGAGTAATGAAATAAGATTTAGTTGAATAAAACAAGAGAGTAATGAAATAAGATTTAGCATAGACAATAATTGTCCATGTAATAGTCAAGATATTATTTGGCAACTAAAATATTATGTACAATTTGTGTTAACAATCAAATGTTTAAACAACCAAGATAAACAAATAGTCTATATGGAGTGTTGAGAACACCCAAGAAGTGAAATTCAATATCAAGACTTGACAAATAGTTTGTCAATAGTGAACAACACAAGAAATTGTTTAACCAAAAGCATATTAGTTGATGTTATCTCAAGGAAAATGAATAGTTACAATAGGAATAGGTGAAAACTACTAAAACACAATAAATAGATGTCTTAACATCAACAAAGATAGAAAATATAACGACATAAAATCTTTAGTAAGTTAATCAATCACTAGAAGAACAATACAACTCTTGTAAAAATTTCAAATATCACTACTACCACATCAAAATTAAATGCAAACTTAGCGAATGCAAGATTAATGAAGTGTTTATAAAGATCAACTACTTTCATGTAATCTTCCACTCTAACTGACTTCAATTACTAAAAACAATAACTCACCCCAATAATAATATTAATGGAAGAATGTTATTCAATACCTTGATTGAAGTTGGGAAAACACCTTGCAAAAGACCTCATGTCGTTTGGCACAAAACTTGACACTATTTCCAGCCTAGAACTAACCTATAATTAACATATCACATAATTGCTAGTATTCATCTTAAGAGAATGTTTGTAGATGACCTATACCAACATCTTTAGATGCATACTTGACACAAAAATTATAGGAAACAAATAGTTGAAACTAGAAACAAACTTTTTTGGTGATGCAAGATCACTTGTGGACACATATGCTCATGCATCGCATATGTTGAATAAGAGTTTTAATGAGGACACTGCTCAAAAAATAAAGACAAGTGATAGAACCACCCTTTTGGAATGCATACAACTCTCAAGATGTCTCATCACTAGTTTTGAGCACATATCAAAAGCTTCCTTAATTTCTATTGTCTTTTAATAGGCAAGTTCTTGTCCTCCTATGCCAAGTTTGGCTATTTAACTCTACTCCTATCACATATCATTGTTCGTCAGAGTTTGATGTCTTCCTCTTGTGAATTTTGATCAACCATTTTCCATCCACCTCCACCAAATGCTTCTCCTTTTTTTCACCTTCTAAGATTCAACCCACCATTTTTTTAATGAATAAGTACGTTACATTCTATTAATTACTAAATTATTAATATACTATTTATAAATATTTCATCTACCGCTACCAAATTTTTCTCTTCTCTCCCCACTCACTATTAACTTGCACACAAATCAACACAAAATACATTATGAGAATCAGCATTATTTCATCTAGTAAATTCAACGAAATAAAATCAAAATCATTCATCCAACAAATTTGACACAATACATTACACCAAAGATTCAAAATTTTACATATATATTTCAAATTAGTATAAATATTCAGATGCCTAGCCTTTTATCCTATAAATAAATTTGAAAAAAAAAAAACAATATAGTTTATCTAATATCTTTGACCCAAAAAAAACCCTCTAACTATAAATCTAAACTGAAGAAATGAATAATTTAACTACAAAATCATAATATAAAGTTTGAAATCCATCAATTTAAAAAAAGAAAAGAAATTGTAAGATATTCCTCTATTTTGAGGATATGAGGGTTCTCGTGCTTTTAAAAAAATCAAGATCCACTATTTCCAAGAGAGATTAAATTCTCGTGTTCGGAGGGGTGTTTCCAAAGTCAAAAAAATCCACTTTTTGTGAAGAGAGTTTGTCGGCTGCGTCAGGATTATGAACATAATTACTAGTTTATTCTCATTTATCTCTCATATCAATGACCTTTTTCAAAAATTTATATCTTGGTTTCGAAATAAAATCCAAATATGCAAAGCCAAAATAATTATATTTTAGGATGTCGAGAACTTTCCAAAGACTAGATTTACGTGTTTGACTTTCTAGTGAGTCACATTTGTATAGTTAAGGAATACATAAATTTTACCTTAGAATTTTTGGGTTGAATTTTTCTTCAAAATTTTGATGATATTAGAGTTATGATCTTATTATAACCAGATAAATAATATTGAAATATCAGAACTTAAAAACAATTTTTATTGCATATCAATAAGTCAGAGAAATGGGGTATTAACAAATGGAGTTGAAATAATTTTGATTCTAATATAGAGGTCACTAAAGAAACCAACACTCCAAGATGGTCAGTCAACCTGGCTACTCGTCCCTTGGATAAGGGGAACAAACTAAAAGTGGACACAAATTCTGAAGAGGAAGTTGATAGAGGGAGTGAGGAGAAGAAAGATACTAGGAAGGAGGTGGAGGAAAATATTGCAAAGAATGAGGAAATGGTAGATAGTTTTAACATGACTAATAACTCTTCTCATGTTTTTTAAAGCATAAAAATAGACCCTATAGACCGAACCGATGATATGATGCCTGAAGAAATAACTATTGCTAAGCCTACTGCGATCGAAACTCTTGGTGACCACCTAGTTGGTAATTGTAATAAATGTGATGCAATCGTTGGGGAGCTTGAAAAAACAAATGCTAGAGTCTTGAAGCTTGAAAAAAAAAATGGTAGTATTTCAAGATTCTCCCTAAGGGTAATGCATAGCTTTGCGAATTCCCTTTGTTTGCTACAGAAGAATATGTTGGAAAATAACGATGGCGATGAATGCAATTATAGTGAACTCTTCAAGTTCCTTACTAAGGATTGGTTAGCAGCCCTACAACAAGTTTGACGCACTAATTACAAGGGAACTCACTAGCATTTATGTCTCTTGATCTGGATTTTTTTTCTTTTCTGAGACTAGGTGCCACCATGGACACAATATGAACAATGTTTATACTTTCTTTGTTTTAAGCTGGAACATTAGTACTAGATGTTCTTATGTTTACTTGGATAGCCCTTGGTGGCTTCTTTATCAAATTGATAGTAGTTTAGATAGTATCCTCGGTAGTAGACCTAGAGGTTTTAGATCCTTTTTGATGTTTTGGATATTTGGTATTAGTTGATGTTTTTGATGTTAGTTGGTAGTTTTTGCTGTTAATATGTTGTGACTGTTAATCTATTGATCATATGCCCTTTGGATAGTTGTATTTAAGGGACAAAACCCCCATTTATGCTACTTTAACAACAAAAAACAAAGGGAGTAAAAAAGATAGAGGATAGCAAACAAAGATAAATAGAAAGAATTTCATGATATAATGTCATCCTTAAAAGATAAAGAACAACTTATCAAGCTTTTTAGTTAGAGCTAGTAGAGTACACCAGCTGATCAAGTCACTACACCTCTAGGTAATGGGGCAAAAGGGATATCTTCATTTATAGAAATAAATCAAAATATCCTAGGAAAATTAGTCATAAGTACATGATCACATGGATAATATTCTTATACAAAGAGTCCTTGAAACATGGTGGAGATATGGACAATCGGGAGGAAGATTTTGATGGTTTTCATATAGAACAAAGAGCAAAGAGTGTAGAATTTTGGGAGGATTGATTTCCTCGTGAATTTCTATACATCAAAGTTAAAAAATAGAATAAAGAATGCAAGTAAACCCCTCCAAATGCATCTGATATAGACTTACAAATAAGATTTGGAAGTGTTCCTATCCCCTTGTTTGATGGATTCAACAAAAGTTTACCTAGAGCTTGGATCTAGAAGCTACACACATACTTTTAAGAAAGTATAATGTATGAGGAAAAGAAATGAAAATTTTAGATCTTTCACTTGGAAGGGCTGAACACAAATGGTGGTGCCACATCCTAGTTACTTAAGGGAACAATCATATCACCATCCACAAGAAAATTCGTAGAAGTTTGACAAATAGATTGAAAGACAAGATCTTGAGGACAACTTTAAAGAGCTTACACAACTTGTCACCAAGGCTTAGTGGAAGTTTTTTTTAAAAAAATATTATTCATGACACATTATATATCGAAGAGGTACTTGGCATTACTTTTCATGGAAGAGTTGACTAATATGGGCTTAGAGGCCTTTTAAGGATCTTGAACCCAACTCATTGCAATTTGCCATAAAATATCCTTAACTTTGGAAATTAGTAAACCTAAGAGAACATTCCAAGGGTTAATATTTAGGAGTGAATCCAAATGTATTATAATAGAAAAAATAACAACATTAAGGAATACTATATGAATATCTTCCATCATTTGGTTGCTGGAATTGACCTAGAATTGGAAAATGAGAATTGGTGAATTGGTATAGGCCAATTCTAATTTTGGTCCAAAATGAGCATTCTGCCAATCCACCTAAAAACATGGAATTAGAATTGAGGCAAGGAATTGGAATTGAGAATTCAATTTTGAGAAGGGAAACCAATTCCTGTTTTCCAATTCTAGGTCAATTCTAGCAACCAAAGAGATTAGGGGTTGCACCTTCTTGATCATCCATCATAACTTAAGAAATAAACCAAACTTTCAGGAGTTAATAATCAAGTGACAAGACCTACAACAAATTTCAAAGAAAATAACTTTTTTTAGCCTTTCAAAATCATTGGACCCAATACATAAGTGTTTGGAAAAATGGAAAGTTCATTTGATTGAGGTACAATTTGAAGATAAGGAAGAGCTTGAGTTATTTAAAACTACACATGGTGTGAAAGAATAGGAGGCTTATTGAATAGTCATAGGAAAGGAAGATATGCAATCACTTGAAGGGAGAGTGCAATTGATTACTATTGATTCATTCTAAGGAGAGCCAATGTCCCACTCTTTCTAAGTTAAGGAAAGATTAGAAGTTAACAAATAGTAATACTTGTTGATGAGGAGTGAACTATAAATTTATTGACAATGGGGTAGTACAAGATGTTTTAGATTGAGAGTAAAATAATTATCAAGTTTGATATGGTATTGGTAGATGATTATTCATTGACCTATAAGTAGGTTGTTCATCATGTATTGGTGGGACTAGATGGGCATACAATCACCCATGGATTTTATTGCATTCCACTTGGGAGAGTACACATGGCTATAGGCATTCAATGCTACAATCACTCAGAGAGATCACATAAAAATATCAAATGATAAAACCTAATTATGTAGAACATGCACTACAAAAAAATAGACAATTAACACCTAAAATAGCACCATATTTTAGTGCATTTTTGTGTCTGAAATGAGCAATTTTGCAGGCATAAAAGTTGGTGCTAAACTACATCCTATCTTCAGTGTTGACTTTCGTGCCATATGTTGCGCTGAAAAAGTTTTCTTCCAATTTTTTCTTCTGGTACGATGTCAAAAATAGCTTCCTTTTTTTCTTCCAAATTGATGCCAGGTTTTGCTTCCATTATGACGTCCTTTTTTTCCTCCAGTTTTGCTTCCATTATGGGGTCCTTTGTTGCTTCCAGTTTGGCTTCCAATTTTTCTTCTTGTGTTGCTTCCAATTTTGCTTCCAGGTTTGCTTCTAATTTTTCTTCCATTTTTAATTCCAATTTTGCTTCTAATTTTGCTTTCGATTTTTCTTCCAATATAACGTTGCTTGTTGCATCTATCTTTTCTTCTAGTTTTGCATCATTTATCTCTTCTAATATGACTTCTATTATTTCATCTTTTGTTTCTTCTAAAATGGCTTCCACTATTACTTCTTTTTTTACTACTTGAATTGCTTCCTAGATAACGCCAATTTTTGCTTCCAAGATTGCTTCTAGTTTGGCTTCTAAAATACTTATTATTTTTCTTCCATTTATTAATTTAACATGTTTTATTTCAATTAATTTAGTCATATATTTAGTGATATTAGGGCACAATAGAATCAAACCACTATCCTCCTACTTGTAAAGAAAGTGCTCTTCTATTGAGCTAGTACCCTTTAAAGAATGGTCATACCATGTGTATACTAGTACTTTCCATTAAACATGATTTCAAATTTTACCAATCTATAGTTCAAGTTAGATTTGTTGAGTTGTTGGCATTGATTGTTATTGATGTAAAAACCTCAATACTGACACTTTGGTGGTATTGGTTGGTTATTGGTAGTATGGGGTATATCATATTGTTCATCAATGTGTGAACAATAATTGGTTTAGCATAATTCTAATAAAGTGATGGATTGACAATGGGCGGGAGGTTTGCAATGGTCAAGAAATTCAAAATGGCTGACACAAAATTGACATTGGTGAAGGACTTTTTCTACACCAGATCAGGGTATAGGAAAGGGGAGGTTCCTACGGAATGATTTTTCTTGGGGTAAGGAAGGTCAGGGTTTCTGGAACAAGGGTTTTATTCATCATCAAGGCCTGCATTATAGAGGTGCTTCAGATCGTTGGTTCCACCAAGGTAAAACCCAAAGAAAATGGGTAGAAAAAAAAAGATGAATATTGGACAGGATGAAAGATTTTTAGCAGATGATAGGAATCGACAAAATGGTGCTACAACTAATATTAATCGATAGAATAGCTTTGAGAATAATAGCACTAGAGGGAAAGAATGAAGGTTTATTTCTTTTAAAGATATAGAAAAAAAGTTACAACACCCTAATCAAGAAAATCAGTTTCAGGTAGATCTCTCTCTTGAGAAAGGTAATTGAAATTTTTTAGGGTTTCATTGATCCTTATAGACAATAAGGAATGGATGGAAGAAAATTTGATTCTTATGGAGAGATATTTTTTCTTTAAATGGTTAGGGGATTGGAAGGCTTTAATAAGTATTGTGGAGTGGTGTAAGGAATCTTGGGGTAAAGATTTAGAGCTTAAGCCATTGGCTGAAGGTTTCTTTTTAGGCATATGTCCTACCAAAGATGATAAGGATGAGATTTTGAAGTGTGGACCCTATTTTTTGGATGGAAAGGGTTTCTACATTAAAAACTAGACCCCAAATTTTGACCCACAAAAAGAGACCATTTCTGAAATACCAGAATGGATTAATCTAAAGTCCCTCCCTTATGAATAATAGAATAACTTTACTTTACAAAGGATAGGAGATGAAGTGGGACCTTTCATCAAATCCAAAGAGAGATGCGATAGGGTAGACATGTTCATTTTTCCCAGATTACTGGTAAAGATTAAAGACTATTTTCTAGTCCTAGATTATGTTGTGCTAAGATTCGACAAAGGAGAATAGAAGCAAAAAACAACCATTGATGTGGGTTTCAAAGGAAGATGAAATGACAAAGAATATTCAAAGATGAGGGAAAAATAAGGAGGTGTATGCTTAGTTGGAGAAACTTTTAGCAAGCCTGAAATAAAAAAAATAGGATTGGAATGTGTGTGTGTGAATTTTGTACCTATTCTGTAGACACAACACTTCAGTAAAACATTAGAGGTTAGAAAAAATTAAAATCGTGCAATGAATGAAAGCTAAACTAACCAGGCGATTTACTGCCTTCTAATAGGTGCGAGTATGATGTTCTCAGATTGTTATCGAGATCAGTGACCTTGACGAAACCTAAATGAAGGATTTGAATGCAAGAGATGGATATGGAATGTATGCAATTAATCTATTTTTTTTTGGATTTTCTATGCAATTATGATGAAAAAATGATATGAAACTATTCTATATGAAAACTTGATATGATATGCTAATCTAGAAATGAAATTCTAATACGATATGCTAAAATATGAATGATCTCACAAAGTTGTTTGATTTGCAAAAGAAGCTTTGATTCTGCAGACACCAATTCGCCAGCATAAGTTTGCACAATTATGAGATTATTTGAGATGAGCTGAAGCCTTAATTTATAGAAATCTAGGCCTTTGAGGATGCATGAATAAAAGCCATAAATCACTCAAATAACTTAGGTTGATTTTTGAGTTATTTTTAAATAAAGGATATTTAACTCACAAAAACATGCAAAAGTAGAGTTCAACTCAAAATAGAGTTTAGCTTTAATTGATAATTGATAGTTGTTTGCTTTTCTTGAATGTGCATGATTTAATATGAATTAATTTAATAATAAAGTGATTTACTTCCAACTTAATTGATTTTGAAAAATAAAACAATTGATTTATGGGTTAATCAATTATTTTTCAAACTTTTATTCAAAAACAATTTTATTAAAAATTGACAACTTGCTTTAATTAATTAAATAAGAATTTAATCAATTATTCATAGGATTTTGGATTTATTGTCAAAATTAAATATCATAATTAGGAATAAATAGAATTAATTTCAATTAAATAATTAAGTGGCAGTATTAAATCTAATTAATTAAATATTGAGAATATTCAATTAATCAAACTTTAGGATAAATTGGATTTATCGCCAAATAATTATTAAATTAAAGATAATTAGGATGATTAGGAATATTACTAGGAATATTCTCCGATGCAGAATTTGAGATAATCAATTAGGATTCGATGATGTGCCAATGTGCCTTTGGTTAGGACTTTGATGTCGATTTCGTTCGATATGTCGATATAGAAGATTAATGAACTTATAGCCCATTTTTGGGGTATTACAAAATGGTGAAGCAGAGATGATGCAACATTGGTTCAAATATGTTCAATCAACTCCATGTGAAGAACATAAAGGATGAGAGTTGGAAAAGGATTTGAGACAACCATGAGTTGGAGAGAATGATCTAAATGGTTATGAAACTTCAATACTGATGCAAGAGAATATCGGGTCCTTGGCAATCCTATGTCACCAAAAATATGTTTGATGTGTTCCTGTGTTTCTCAGTTCCTTCTTTGACTGAGTTGGTTCAGTGTTGCTCGGTTTCCTTTGTTCACCGAGGTTGGTCGGTTATCTCTCTGGTGCTCGGTGAATTTCCTTGGCGCTCAGTGATGCTTGTTTGGCGCTCAGTTATCCTTTCTTACCGAGTTGTTTCTTTTGGTTTCCTGTTGAGGTTGACTTGTGCAATTAATTATGGTCACAAATTTAATGTTGGTATCTATCATTGGGAGGCGTGTGGACCTAGATCTGGTCATTCCTTTTGTTGATGGTGGATCTGAAGGCTGACTTGTTCGGTAGCCTCTTGTATTTAATGTAATCTTTGGTTGTAGTTGTAGGGGAGGGATTAGGACATCAGAGATAGGAGATAGGAGATAGAAGATTGTTTCAGATCCTCACATGTTGGAGGACTTCTGTACTTGAATTGTAATATCTACCCTAAACCAAAAAGGCCTTACAACCCGACATGTATGAATCAATTTGGAAAAATATATGAAAGTTATATGCATTCTCTCTCTTACTTGAGTGTTTGTTGCTTCCGCATGTGATCTCTACAAGGTAGATCTCGTTAGGGTGTGCCTTTGGCCCCTCTCTATATCCTCCCTTGCATCAGGTGGTATCAGAGCGAGGTTAGCTCTGGATCTAGGTTTGCGAATCAAGGTTTGAGGGTTCCTTCTTGTCAAACCCTAGTTGATTTGTTGTGGGGTAGAAGATTGCAATCTGACCTGCAATTGAAGAGGGTGTCAAGATGGTTCGTGGGAGGCAAGATGCAGATCTAGGATTGGTAGACATGTTGAGACAATTTGCTGCTAGATTAGAAGTTGTTGAGACAACCCAGAGAAGAGGCAAACATCTTGAAGATGTTAGTGATGATGAAATTAAGGAAGAGCAAGGTGATGTAGAACCTGCACCTGTGTTAGATCAGGGTGAGGAAATATTATTGAAGGTTTTGATGAATCTGAAGTCCACACCACACTTTAACCCTCCTAAGTATAGTGGAAAGCTTGATTCAGATGAATTGGTGGACTGGATCACTGAGATGGAAAAGTACTTTGAATATGAAAATGTACCTGAGGAAAAGAAGGTGAAAATTGCAAGCACAAAGTTGAAAAGTCATGCATCCTTGTGGTGGGAGCATCTACAGTTGGACCGAAAGAGGAAAGGCAAAGACAAGATAAAGGTATGGAATAAGATGGTAAATAAGTTGAAAGGAAAATTTTTACCTTATGATTATCAGATTAACCTAGCTAGGTGAATGCAAAGTTTGAGGCAGAAAGATAGCTCGGTAAAAGAATATACCGAGGAATTCTATAGATTAGATATCAGATCTAGCCATGATGAAGATGAAGTGGAAAGAATTTCTAGGTACCTGAATGGTTTGAGAGTTTCCATCCAAGAAGAAATTAGTTTGGTTAAGTTGGAAAACATTGAAGAAGCCTATCAATTTGCCTTGAAGGCGGAAGAGAAATTGAACAAAAGACATGAGAAAAGACAAAGAGGTAGAGGAGGTATATTCCCTAGGGGAATAGGTAGATATTATGGTGAAAATAGTAGAGTTGATCTGGAAAAGACAAATCTGGATAAAGGCAAGACCGAGTGGAAAGGTGAAAGTTCATCTAGAGGAAGAGGCAGTAATCACCAAGGTGGTTATAGCAAAGGTGGATTCCGAGGAACTTGTTACAATTGTGGGGAAGAAGGGCATAGATCATTTGAGTGTACACATGCAAGTAAGAAGGTTGGTATCAATAGAAATGCTTTGGTGCAAGAAGTCTCATTGAATGAACTTGAGAAGGAAAAGAACTTGATGGTAAGAAGAGCACTTTGGAGTGAAAGTAAGAAGGAAGATTCGGTAAGGAAAAATTTGTTAAAGACCAGATGTAGAGTTGTTGATGAGGTATGGAAGGTTATCATTGACAGTGGTAGCTTAGAGAATTTGGCATCTAAGGAAATGGTTACAAAGTTGCAGTTGAAAAGGTTGGAACACCCGAAGCCCTATCAAATCTCATGGATCAAGGATGAGCATACACTCTTGGTAAGTGAACAATGTTATGTAAATTTGAAAATTGGGAAGTACTATGATAAGGTGTTATGTGGTATCATGGCTATGGATTGTTGTCATATTTTGTTGGGTAGACCTTGGAAATATGATAGACATGCTATATATGATGGAAGATTGCATAAATATACTATTTGGGCTGATGGGAGAAATCAAATCTCGTTGCCTTTAATTGAAGAACCTGTTAGTAATATTTGTACATCTGTGAAATTTTGTTTGGTGGAAGGAAGAAAGTTTGTTAAGGATTTGAAGAAGAATGATGTATGTTTTTCTATGATTCCTAACAAAATGAGTAAGAAAATAGAGGATAGAATACCTAAAGAGATTGACAAGATACTCACCGAGTATAAGGAGATCATTTCTAATAATGTACCTGATGGTTTGCCACCGAAGAGAAGCATTGATCATTGTATGGATCTAATCCCTGGAGCTAGTTTACTAAATAAGGAACCACATCAATTGACACCTATCGAGAATCAGGAATTGAACCGACAGATTCAAGAATTATTGCAGAAAGGTTTAATATGAGAAAGTTCGAGTCCTTGTATAGTACCTATTGTATTGGCACCTAAGAAGAATGAAGAGTGGTGAATGTGTATGGATTCTAGAGAAATCAACAAGATAATAGTGAAATATAGGTTTCCTATACCAAGAATAAATGACATAATGGATAGTTTGACCTGAGTATTTTACCAAAATTGATTTGAAAAGTGGGTATCATTAGATTAGAATCAGAGAAGGTGATGAGTGGAAGACTACTTTTAAGACAAGAGAAGGTTTGTATGAGTGGTTGGTTATGCCTTTGGTTTAACTAATGTACCGAGTACTTTCATGAGGTTGATGAATGAAGTTTTGAAGAAATTCTTAGGTAAATTTGTGATTGTACACCTAGATGATATTATGATATTTAGTAAAACCAAAGAAGAGAATTTGATGCATGTAAAACAAGTATTGTAGAGGTTGAAAGAAGAAAAGTTGTTGATTAATTTGAAAAAGTGTTCTTTCCTGCAAGAGGAGATTGTGTATTTGAGATTTGTGATTTCAGCTGATGGTTTGAAGATGGATCCTGTAAAGGTTGAAGGTATTTTTAATTGGCCTACACCTGAGAATGCTAGTGAGGTAAGATCATTTCATGGTTTGGCAAGTTTTTACCGAAAGTTCATTAGAAATTTCAGTTCAATTTGTAATGCTATGACTGAGACTATGAGAGGAGATAAAAGAGAATTCAAGTGGACACATGGAGCTGATAAAAGTTTTGAGACTCTGAAGCAAAATGTTGCTAAATTTCTTGTTTTAGCATTGCCTAATTTCAATAAGGTATTTCAAGTTGAATGTGATGCAAGTGGAGGTGCAATAGGAGATGTGTTGAGTCAAGAAGGTAAACCTATTGCTTTCTTTAGTGAAAAGTTGAATGGTGAAAGAAGAAAATATTATGTGTATGATCAAGAATTCTATGCTATTGTTCAAGCCTTGAAGAAATAGATATATTATTTGATACTGAGTGAATTTGTGTTGTATACTGATCATAAGGATTTACAGTATTTGGGTAGTTAGAATAAGTTGAATCAGAGACATATGAAATGGGTTGAATATTTGCAGAGTCATACATTTGTGATAAAGCATAAGAGTGGAGTCACTAATCAAGTTGATGATGCATTGAGTAGAAGAAGATCTTTGATGACCGAGATGAGAATTGAAGTTCTTGGTTTTGATGACATGAGAAATTTGTATGAAACTGATCTTGATTTTTTTGAGCCATAGAGAAAGTGCAGAGAACCTATTCAAGACCAACTGAGTACAAAATGGGAAGACTATTTCATTCAGGAAGGTATGTTGTTTAAAGGTATTCAGTTGTGTATACCGAGAGGATCAATGAGAACTAATTTGATAAAGGAGAAATATAGTGGTGGTTTAGATGGACATTTTGGTATTGATAAGACATTGAATTTTCTTAAGGAGAAATACTTTTGGCCACAGTTGTATAAGGATGTTCAATTTTTTTTAAAAAGTTGTGGAATTTGTCAAGTTGCAAAAGGAGTAAGTTCGAATAATGGGTTGTATACACTGATTTATGTTCTCGAGAAACCTTGGATTGATATCAGTATGGATTTTGTTCTTGTCTTACCGAAGACAATAAGAGGTAATGATTCTATATTTGTTGTTGTGGTTAGATTTTCTAAAATGGCACATTTTATACCTTGTAAGAAGACATTAGATGTAGTACATATAGCAGATCTTTTCTTTAAGGAAATTTTCAAATTGCATGGATTATCAAGGAGTATCATCTCTGACCGAGACAATAAATTTGTTGGATACTTTCAAAAGACTCTTTGGAGAAAGTTTGGCACTAAGTTGAAATATAGTTCTACATTTCACCCACAAATCGATGGACAGACAAAAGTTGTGAATAGAAGCTTGGGTAATATTTTGATATGTTTAGTTGGAGACACACCGAGTAATTGGGATTTTGTGTTGGCACAAGCATAGTTTTCATATAATAATTCAGTGAATAGGAGTAATGGAAAGTCACCTTTTGAGATTGTAAATGGCATAGAATCGAGAGGTATATCAGATTTGAGGGATATTGCTAATGAAAGAAAGATAATTGTTGAAGGAGTAAAGTTTTCCGAGTAAATGAATACTTTGCATGAAGATGTGAAACATAAGTTGGAGAAAAGTAATCAGAAATACAAAGATAGAGTAGATAGATCAAGAAGACACAAGACTTTTGCAGTTGGTGATGAAGTAATAGTTCATTTGAAGAAAGGCAGATTTCCTGTTGGAACACATGGGAAGATAAAAATGAAGAAGTTTGGTCCTTGCAAGATATTGAGAAAATTTGATAATGGAAATGCATATGAGATTGAGTTACCTGATGACATGGATATATCACCTATATTCAACATTGTTGATTTGTATGAGTACCATGAGCAGACAAATAAATGACAATACCAAATGATTATCCTAAGAAATAGATGGAAGAAGTTGAGAAAATTTTGGAGCAAAGAATTGGAAGGAGTACAAGAGGAAAATAGTACATGGAATATTTGGTAAAGTGTAAGAACAGACCGATTGAAGACAGTTCATGGATTTCACAATCTAAGTTGGATTCATCTTGGGTTGTACCTGCTACATGATTTGGATAATCATTTTCAAATAACCCCAGGTGTCTGATGCAGGAGCATCTCGGGTCCTTGGCAATCCCATGTAACCAAAAATATGTTTGAAGTATTCCTATGTGGCTCAGTTCCTTCTTTGACTGAGTTGGTTCCTTCTTTGATAATCAAATATTAATATTAATTCCTAAAGTCCTTGACTTTAATTAGCTAAATTACCTCTATGATAATTTAATTTAGTTCTAAAGGCCTAAGAACTTTGAATTAAATTAAAATCTACCCCTTTGGCTAATTACCCTTAAAAAGGAATTAATAAATATTTAGTTAATTGAATGGACACCTCTTTATTTGAATTTAATAATTCAAATTACTCGAAAGGTCACTCCCCACATGTGGAAAATTTCATTCTTTTAATTAAATAATTCATACCTTTTTGTTTCAAAGGGGAATGAAGAGTCAGGAGTTTCAAATCAAGAAACTCTTCATTCCTCTCTGGGCTTCTCTATTTAATGAACCTCTTTTTCTCATTCAAGAGAGCAATTTTTGAGAGCATCCTTACTATAGCATTTTTTAGTCTCATATCTCATTTTTTTCAAAGCTCTTTTATTGCATTATCTAGTTTAATTTCTCATATTAGTGTAATTGCATTTCACATTTAGATTAAATTTGCTTACTTGTTCTTAGTCTAATATCATCTTTATTTCAAAATCAAATAAAAATCTACATTTCATATTTCTTTCAAAGTTTTCTAGATTAATTGCATTCATTCTTAGCTTAGTTTCATCTTGCTCATCTTTATTGTTTCTTGGAAATCCTCCATTGTTGAATTGGTCTCCTGGCTGTTGGCTCTCATTTTGAGAGTATTCAAACACCTCATTCACATAGGAGGCAACAGGTCACCTCACCATGGAATTTGGATTGAGTTCTTCATACTCTCTCCCGAATTCTATCAAGTGAATAATGACCATGTTGTGTTGTGCTTGATTTAGAGGTCACATTCAGTCACATACATTTTGGCACCCCACGGTGGGCACCAAAATGTATGTGACTGAATGTGACCTCTAAATCAGGCACAACACAACATGGTCATTATTCACTTGATAGAATTCAGGAGAGAGTATGAAGAACTCAATCCAAATTCCATGGTGAGGCGACCTGTTGCCTCCTATGTGAATGGGGTGTTTGAATACTCTCAGAATGAGAGCCAATAGCTGGGAGACCAGTTCAACAATGGAGGATTTCCAAGAAGCAATAAAGATGAGCAAGATGAAACTAAGCTAAGAATGAATGCAATTAATCTAGAAAACTTTGAAAGAAATATGAAATGCAGATTTTTATTTGATTTTGAAATAAAGATGATATTAGACTAAGAACAAGTAAGCAAATTTAATCTAAATGTGAAATGCAATTACACTAATATGAGAAATTAAACTAGATAATGCAATAAAAGAGCTTTGAAAATAATGAGATATGAGACTAAAAAATGCTATAGTAAGGATGCTCTCAAAAATTGCTCTCTCTTGAATGAGAAAAAGAGGTTCATTAAATAGAGAATTCAAATCAAGAAACTCTTCATTCCTCTCCGGGCTTCTCTATTTAATGAACCTCTTTTTCTCATTCAAGAGAGAGCAATGTTTGAGAGCATCCTTACTATAGCATTTTTTAGTCTCATATCTCATTATTTTAAAAGCTCTTTTATTGCATTATCTAGTTTAATTTCTCATATTAGTGCAATTGCATTTCACATTTAGATTAAATTTGCTTACTTGTTCTTAGTCTAATATCATCTTTATTTCAAAATCAAATAAAAATCTGCATTTCATATTTCTTTCAAGGTTTTCTAGATTAATTGCATTCATTCTTAGCTTAGTTTCATTTGCTCATCTTTATTGCTTCTTGGAAATCCTCCATTGTTGAATTGGTCTCCTGGCTATTGGCTCTCATTCTGAGAGTATTCAAACACCCCATTCACATAGGAGGCAACAGGTTACCTCACCATGGAATTTGGATTGACTTCTTCATACTCTCTCCTGAATTCTATCAAGTGAATAATGACCATGCTGTGTTGTGCCTGATTTAGAGGTCACATTTAGTCACATACAATTTTAGGGGAGGGATTAGGACATCAGAGATAGGAGCTAGGAGATATAAGATTGTTTCAAATCCTCGCATGTTGGAGGACTTCTTTACTTGAATTTTAATATCTGGCCTAAACCAGGAAGGCCTTATAGTCTGACACGTATGAATCAATTTGGATAAATATATGAAATTTATCTATATTCTCTCTCTCACTTGAGTATTTTTTGCTTCTGTGTGTGATCTATGCAAGGTGGATTTGGTTAGGGTGTGCCTTTGGCCCCTCTCTATATCCTCCCTTGCATCAAATACAAAGAGTGTTAGAAACACCTTTGGATTGCCTTGATGAAAATGAGCCAAACACAAAGGTCTGTAATGTAGAAAGCTTTGTAGGGAAGGATCCTAATCCTGAGATGGAAGTGGGAGTAGGAGGAATGGATTTAGATAAAGTTGAGGAGCCACACAATGAGACAACACTAGATTCATGAGAAGAATTGGATCCAATCTAGAAAAATTTTCTCACTTCAATACCTATGAGTGTGGTAAAATGATTGGATAATATGGGTATGGAAAATAGGCTCTCTTCCTCACAAACAAGAGGAGAAGAATTACCTCCTTTTGAGAGAGATTTATAAATCTCACCTATAAGAAATCTAAATTAATCTTTAGAAGGTTTGGGAGATACTAGTGATGGGTGCTTGGATGATTTGGGTATGTTTGAAACCCCAAGGATATTGGAAAAGAGAACACTGAGTCAATTAGGTTCCAAGACCCTCAAACCAAGAATAGGGAAAAAAAAAGAGAGATCCTAAGTTTGTATAGGTCAAGCTTGCTTTGGAAGGTAATGCTGCAGATCAATCCAAACTATTGAGATTAGGAAAAGGCTATGAATTTTCCCGTGAGCCATGAAAACCATATTGTGGAATGTCAGGGGCTACAATACCCTTGACAAAGTTTGTTTGATCAAGAGATGTTTGGATCAAATGAAACCTGATGTTGTGTTCTTACAAGAAACAAAACTTAAAATAGAGGATTGCCAAAGCTTTAAAAGGAGATTCAAAAGGTGGGAAGGAGGTTTTATGGATGCTCAAGGTGCGTCACATAGATTAGGGGTGGTATGGAACTTAGAGGTGATTGATGCTTCTATTGTAACACAAGATCAACATTGGAAAATTATAAAGGTAATGTCAAAGAAACTTGGATGTGTAATGTCTTTCATCAATTTTTATGGTCCAAATTATAGAAACAGTAAGAAAGTTTTATGGAAAAATTTATCTAATATTATAGAGAAACTAGATAAGGATATCATTATGAAAGCTAGGAACTTCAATACAATTCTAAGACAAGAAGATAAAAAAGGAGGCAAGGGATGGGAAAGTCATTGTCAAGTGGATTTTGGTTCATTTATGGAGAATAATGGTCTCTTTGAGGTACCCTTGAAAAAAGGCAACTTCACTTGGACAAACAGAAGAACTAGTTTCCTTAATATTGTAGAAAAATTGGATAGATATTTTTTGGCAGGATCATGGACAAATGCTCAATGGCTCTCAAAGGCTGAATCATCCCTTATGGTGGTTCTGATCATTTTCCAATAAGCCTACATTTTTAGGTGGACCAAGCTCCTGAAACATGCCCTTTCAAGTTTGAAAATATGTGGTTAAGAGCTAAAGGTTTGGAAGATCTACTAGCTGGTTGGTGGAAGGAGGCACCGGTAAGAAAATGAAAACTATCTTTTATCTTCTTTAAGAAATTGCAACATGTTAAGGAAAAATTAAAGGAATGGAACAAAGAACATTTTAGAAATATTTTTCAGGAGAAAGTAAGGTTAGAAACAGATTTGGAGAATTTGAATAACAAAATTATTGAATATGGTTTAGGGGAGATAGAGTTTTCTTGAGGAGACGCTTTTAAGGAAATAATATAATGAAATTTTAGCTAAGGAGAAAATGTTTTGGAAACAAAAATTGAGGGAAACATGGCTACGAGAAGGGGATAGAAAAACTACCTTTTTCCACAATTCAATTAAATGTCGTAGAGCTTCAAACAAAAAATTTTCAATAAAAAATGCCACAAAGGATATTTTAGAGGATACAGAGTCAATTTAAAAGGAAGCTGTAAAGTTTTTTTCAGATAAGAGATCGACAATCTCAGCATTAGAAGAGGAGACATTGGAAGTTTTGGGGGTTATTCCTAGCTTGGTTATAGATGAACATAATAGGGACTTAATGACTAAAGTCTCTTTAAAATAAGTTAAAGTAGCTTTATTCAGTATGGGGGGAGATAAAGCCCTAGGAATAGATGGTTTTCCAACACTTTTTTCCAAAAATTTTGGTATATTTTTGGGGAGGACATCAGGGATGTGGTAGATGAATCCAGACGAGGTGGTTTTATCCTTAAGGATTTTAACAATACATTTATTGCACTAGTCCCCAAAAAGGAAAGGGTGGAGAACTTTGATGATTTTAGACTCATATCTTTATGTAACACTATCTATTAGATTATCACAAAGATTTTGGCAAACTGCCTCAAGAAAGTCCTACCTTACATTATCTCTGAAGAACAGAGTGGATTTTCCCTAGGAAGATCTATTTATGAAGGTATTATCATTTCTCATAGGGTGTTGCATTCCATAAGGCAATCAAAAGTAAGAAAATTGATGATAAAATTAGATATTAAGAAAGTGTATGATGAGGTAGACAAGAAATTCCTTGTGAAGGTGCTTTAGAAACTTGGTTTAGTAAGGAATGACTCTTATGTATTGAAAGATGCATTAGTGTTGGAAATTACAATTGAAACAATTGTTGTATTGTCATTGATGTCAAACCTTAACTGGTAAGACTATTGCTACTTAGGAAAGTACTATATCTATTGTGAAAAGGGAAAGAAAGGATGGTAACAATAGCACCTAAGGAAAGGTTGAGTTATCTTGATACTGCAAAGTGTACTTGATTATGTTGCACAATGATGAGACAATGTATTATTTATCTTAGTAAGATTGAAGACTAAACTAGTAGGCTTAACGGAGCAAAAATGAAGAAATTATGTTTAAGCCGAGTTATGATAGAGTCGACCGAGTGAGTGGATGCCGAGCAAAAATCTAGTGTCGACCGAGTATCAGTAAATTGCCGAGGAAACAATTTTAGTAGTGGCTAAGCATTTTACATGGTGACTGAGTGGATGATCATAGTATTGACTGAGCATCAACAATTTTATATTTGAAGAGAATTCTTTTTGGGGACGACATTGTTTGAATTCTTGGATTATGTAAAACGTGTTGACTTTATTTATTGATTGTATGGAAGCATTTAATGCTTTGTAAAATGTTTTATTGTAAATATTTATGAGATTTGAGATGATTCTAGAAGAGGAGAAGAAGAACATGAAGTGGGTAGATTCAATGAATCTGACCTAACCCTAAGATCTACGAAGGAGATTAAGCGACAAAAGATAAGTTAACCTAACAAAGGAAAGTATTAAGGGAACCAAAGCATTAGGTATGTGGATGCATTTGGTGAAGGAGATCTTGGAAGAATAGTAAAGTTTTATTGACTGTATAAGTGAGAAGGCTGAAAGAAAAGGTGTGGTGATTGCTTGAAGGAAAGTTCCAAGAAGATCAGAAGTGGAGATGGCAAAGTTTCAAAGTTAGTAAACCAAAATTTGTGTACTCAATTGGATCCGATATTTGCAAAGTGAGTTGTATGTTTTCAGATCAATACTATTGCTACTTTCTAACCATTATAATAGTCAAAATCCTTTTAACAAAGGTTGACCTAATAGTCATATGTTAAATCCTTTGAACAAGGTTGCATTCTAATGGAGTGTATGTAAGTCCTTTGATCAGGCTCACTTTTAACAGGGTGATTGAAATCCTTTAACCGGGTCACACTTGACAGTTTGTATTGTAACCTTTGACAGGGTTGGCTTTTAATCGAGCTCACTTCAAAAGAGTGAAAATAATAGTAGCATGTTACAAAGTGGTTTTTCCCATATTGGGTTTCCACTATAAATCCTGGTGTCAAAACTTGTGTGAATGTTTTCGTTTGAACATTTCTGTGTTTTACAAGTTAGATACAGCTAGGTAGTGGACTGTTGAGTTATATGTTTCTATTATTGAATCAGTGATGACTGAGGTTGATTTGGTTGCTTGATCTAATTTAAAGAAATTTTTTTGAAGTTATTTTTATACATTAGGACCTGAGAACAACTGATTCACCCCCCCTCTCTGTTGTTCTAAATCATATTAACAATTAGTTCTCATCATTTCTTCGTACTGGTTAATGGTGGCCCCTAGGGTTTCTTTGAAATTGAGAAAAGTATTTGATAGGATGACCCTCTTTCCCCTTTCTTATTCATTATTTTAGCAGAAGTGTTAGGGAGATTAATTAAAAAGGCCCATATAAAGGGCAAGTGGAAGGGGGTCAAAATTGCAAGGGAGATGGATGCTTTAACACATTTACAGTTTGTGGATGATACTTTCTTGGTAGGAGATGCATCTGGAAGAGAAGCTGAAACTATTAAAGAAACTTTACAAAGATATGGTAGAGTTTCTTGGCAATTTATAAATTGGAGGAGATATGAGATCTTTTTCTTCAACACCCCACAAGCACTCCAGATAAGAATTTGTAAGGTTTTAAATATGAGGGCAGGTTGTCTACCAAGTAAATATTTGGGGGTCCCTTTTTTTAAAGGTGCTAATAAAAGTGAGTTATGAAAAGGATTGGTGGAAAAAGTTTTCAAGATAATGGAAAGTTGGAAAGGAAAATGGTTAACTTCTGCTGGCATAATTTTAATGCTTCAAATTGTGGTCTTGGCTATCCCTATCTTTTCCATGATGTGTTTAGATATTCCAAAAAATATAATAAAGGAGATCGTACAAAGAATGCATAGATTTTTTTGGAATGGTGCTAGTAGTGAAAATGAAATTCCTTTGTTGGCATGGGAAAAATTTTGTAAACCAATTTTTTTTGGTGGAGCAGGGATCGGAGACTAGCTAAAAATGAATAAGGCAATGGGAGCTAAATTAATATGGCATATGTACTCAAACCAAAAGTAGCTTTGGGTTAGGATCTTAAAACCTAAAAAATTATATAGCATGGATGATCATAGGATTCTAAGTACTAGAAATCCTCCTAGAGGATCTGATGTTTGGAACTTTATGTTGAGTTGTAGGGATATTGTTACTTCACATGTATCTTGGCAAATTGGAAATGGAAAGATTACAAATTTCTAGGATGACTCTTAGGAAGGGAAAGGCGCTCTGGCTAAAAGAGATGATTTGGTGGTAGTAAAGAATTATTTCATAAATAAATGGGGGTATAAGGTGGTAGATTATTTAGTTGAAACTGAGGATAATGGGTGCAAAACATGGAATTGGAAAAATATGGATGAGGAGGATATTCCAGAACCTCTAAAGTTTAAAATGAAGGAAATCTTTCAAAGAAGACCAATACATTCTTCTAAAGAGGAAGACCAAGTTATATGGTGTGGTTACTCTTCTGGCAACTACTCAGTGAGACTGGGTTATCAATTCCTCGAGGAGGAAGGAAATGCCCCATTTGTAGCTAGAAGACTTTTTTGGGATAGGGATCGTTTTAAAAAAGAAGGTATTTTATCTTGGTTAGATGTCAAAGGTAGAATTCTTATAGGGGAAAGAAGGATGAAAATTGGGTTTGTGGGGCCTTTTAGATGCTCTTTATGTGAAAATGGGGTAGAAATAGTAGACCATTTGTTAGTGTAATGTGCCTTTGCACTGCAATACTGGGATCATGTTAAATTTTTTTTGAATTGGATAGGGCCAAGGGATTACACTCTGAAAGGGGTATTTGAGGGATGGCTAGATCTAATAAAATCCACCTATCTATCAAGATTTTGGATAGTTAGCCCTTCCCTTATTGTATGGGAGTTATGGAAGGAGAGGAATAGAAGAATTTTTTGAGATAAGAAAGAATCGATGGAAAGGATTAAAAGAAGGATTGACACTACCATTGAAGAAGTGATGAATGCTGTAACATAGAGAAAACAAGGGAACTATGGGAAAATAATAGGAAAGGATTGGGAAATGTAGAAAGCATGGCCATGAATAAGCATAAATATGCAGAATGGCTCTAAATGGAAAAAAAATAAGAATGGCTTAGAGAAGAATGGGGAAGTGATAGTGTGGGAAAAACTAGAAGAGGGATGGTGTAAAGGAAATTTTGATGGGGCCAACAAAGGGAACCCAAGACAAACATGGGGAGGGTTTATTATTAGAGATTGGAAAGGGGAAACCATACTGGTTGCAGGAAAGAGATTCTTAGATGGAACAAATAATATGGTACAAGGGGAGGCAACATTATTAGCAGTATCATTAGCTTTGAAACATGGAGTTCAAAAGTTACATTTGGAAGGTGATTCACAATTTATTGCAAATGATATTTCAAAAAATGGCATTCATACTTGACATTTACAATGGATCTATAAAGAAATCTATTATTTGTTGGGTCAGTTTAGAGATTTTAAAATTTCACACATTAAGCGTGAGGGTAAAAAGAGGCAGATGTCTTATCAAAATGGGCACTTAAATTCAATACGGTGGGGGAATTATGGTTTCGACACAAGGAAAATTTATTAGATGTTTTTAAATAGAAGGAAAAAGTAATTTTTTTACTCATGAATGATCATGCAAATAAGGAAATAGGTAAGGTCTGAGGAGGAATTAATTAGTAATGATGATTTGGAAAGGGAAATCTAACTAAATCATCCCTCGTGGATCATAACTTTTTGAAGTGGAGGATATGATGTCATGCAGACAGTTACAAACATGAAATGTGGTTATGAATCGATGATTAGTGTGAATATTTGTAGAATTTAGTAGTGCATGGTGCAAGGATCAACATGAAGAGGAATTTGAAAATGGAGGCTACCTTCACATTTCAAATGAAGAAGAAACAAAAGGCACTATTTGGAAGGGTGGAGGATTTATAGTTGAAAAATACTCTCCTCTTCAAATCTATCTACATTGTGGAAGTGGTTCAATGCACACTAGGTGAGAAATTTCAAAATGCTACTCACCACTGGAAGATAAATGTGGATATTGTTGCTATGTTAATGGCTTGGGGGTTGGAAATTGGTGAAAAAAGGAAGAATGTGTGTTATGTGATGGTCTCTTTATTTACGAAAGATTTTATTGTGGGGATAGGTTCATTGTTGGAATGGGCTCACCCAGGGTTTGCCTTTGATTATAGTGAGTGTTTTGAAAGTGAAGAAGAGGGAATGGAATTGGGGATTCTTTCTTTTGTGCGATGGCCTAAGGGAGTTGACAAACATGCTTACAAAGGGAAAATTAAGGATGAATGGATGACCTTGTGTGAGTAAATCAGACTTTATAAAGAGGCTGGAGGTGGATTGGGGGTCCCTATGCTCTATCCAAAGGGCTAACATTCTCTGTGTCCATGAAGGTGAAAGGTTGTTTGGCACATGCAAAATTGTGGATAGTGAATAGAGGAGGGGATGAAATTTTGGCCTTTTTTGGACTTTAAATATTTCTTAGTTAAAAATTATGACCCTTTTGTTCTTTGAAAGGAATTAAAGGGCGAGGTGGTGAAACCCTATGGCATGACCAATGTTTGATGACTCTGCATGAACAAAATTGAAAATGCAAACAGATAGTGTAGAAACCCTTACCAAGGAAGATGAGAACTAGTAGATGAAGAGAAGGAACTAAGGAAGGATCGATGAATTTTTTAGAGGATGCGTAGAAAGTTGAAGATGAGAATCATGTGGATTTGAAGGCCAAGTGTGTGAAAACTGAACAAGCAAAGGAAATTGATGCATGGGATACCCGTTAGAATAAGTGAGAGGGGGGGTGAATCAATTAAATTAGTTATCCTACAATCCCATACCCTTAGATGTATAATTTAAAACTTGTTCTTCAACTCGGTAACATAAAATAGTAAAGTTTTTTTTCATTTATCGATTACCAGCAATTATCCAAACTGTAATTACTGATTATGTAATATGTAAAGTATGAAAGAAAAACAATTATAATAAATAACACATAACACAATGATTTAACATGGAAACCCTACAAAAGGAAAAACCACTTGGGACCGGTAACCCAAAAATTTCACTCTTCTAAAGTGAGCTCTATTAGGAGCCAACCCCATTAAAGGTTACAATGCACACTGTTAGGTGTGACCTGGTTAGAGGATTTATCACTAACAATTAACTTATGACTAGAATCCACTATGGGGTCAATAAGATAACAATTCAACATTCCATGAATGTCATTCGAAATACAATAAGACTGTTAAGTCCACTCGGTTAAGAGATTTTGTTGAATCAATGGTTAAAATGATATAGTTATGATTTGATTCAAGTACAACTCAATTTTCAAATATTCAGATCTATGCTATGCTCAAAAAACTCATCTCATCAATATATCAATTCACTTTCCTCAATTCCTTCAACTTAATTTACTTGGGGTATGTATATCTTCTGATGCTTGGTTATGCTTGCAACTCAGTTCTGTGTGTAACCAGTTTGATCAGGAATGCATGAAAAAATCTTCACATGAAATGTTTTGCAGTATAAATCTTATCCGACATCGTTTCAACAATGAAACTTATGTCTCTTAAATAGACAAGTAAACCATTTTCATATTAGCCATCAGATTTTGCCTCTTAATCTCATTTGTCCATTTTCCCTCTTAAACTTTCCTTAGAAAATGTGTCACTAACACATTCCAATCTCATCCTTTAGATCATCCTTGAATTTTGTCAGTTGTAGATCTTATAACAAACTTCATCTGTAACCTCAAAATCATGACAATTTCTAGCTCATCAATTTTAGTCGGTTGAACTTAGCATTTAATGTTTTCATCCATACTCGATTAATACTAAATGCATTGATGATAACTAACTCGGTTATTACTATAACTCGGTATACACAAGACTAGCTCGGTGTATACAAATATTCTTCAATTACTGACCACATTAACTTGTTCAATTCAAATCTCTTCTTCATAATAGAATAATATAACATGCTCAAGTCAACAATATAAAGTCATAGACTCACCAATAAGTTACCCAATGTATACCTTATCCTTATCTATCATATCCATCTTTTCCTTATGTAGATGTCTCATTTCTTCACCATTTCTTCCTTCTACAAATATTTAGATGTTTGTAACTATCATGATAAGTATAGTCAAAACTAGTTGACATCAATGAAAACATATTGACTGATTTAATCATCTTAAAAAATTACTTTAGTATCTTGGTGATCTCTAATCATTGTTCCTTCAGTTCATCAAGATATTCAACCAGTTGTAGTTCATCAATCTCTCCCTTTGGCATTGATGGCAACACAAGCAATATGAAATATGCCATACACACACCAAATATTAGTTCTAAAACTATATAGGTAAATGTTGTAGCTTGGTAAAGCTCTCCCTAGTTTGATATTTAATATGTTTAATCACTACATTATATCTCAATAGCATTATATGTAGACTCTCCCTACAGATTTGATCTTCTTCAGCTCTCTAATTCTTTCTTCCTTCAGTGGATAGATATTTTAGTCTCTCTCCCTTTCCATGTTATTATCAACAGACAATTCATAGAACTCTCTCCCAAACATAGTTCTCTCTCCCTTTGACAATAATGCCAAAGAAAATAAATAGCTCTTCAACAACCGAGTTATTCTCTGTTGTTCAATCTAGATCAAGTACCTTCATGTACTGATATGCAATCCCTGTTCCATCTTCTATAATCTTTCACAACCTTAGAAATCCTAAAGTGTGAGCTATGTGCATCAACATGAATGTATTTCTAATAAAGTATAGGTTGATGCAACCTCCTGATCACCTCAATGACCAATAGACAAGAGAAAAACCCCTAGTCTAGTCCTCAACTACTCAAAAGTGTCCTTTGGTAAGGGCTTGGTAAAAATGTCAGTAAGTTGTTCTTTAAACTTTACAAATTCCAGTTTGACTTGCTTCTCTTGTACTTGTTCCCTCAAATAGTGATATTTAATATATATGTGCTTTGATTTTTAGTGCATCACTAGATTCTTTGAAATATTTATAGCACTGGTGTTGTCACAATAAATAATCACTAGATCAGTGATCACCTTATTCATTCCTTCCAACACTTGCTTAATCCAGGCACTATTTGAAAAATTAGAAGAAACAAAAACATACTCTGCTTCAGTAGTAGACTGAGAAATGTAAGCTTGTTTCTTGCTTATCCATGTTACAAGCCTTTCTCCTAAAAATAATTCTCCACTGGTTGTGATCTTCTGGTCATCAATATTTCCAACCCAATCTGCATTATTATAAACTCGGAGTTCAAATTTGCCTTCCTTTGTATACCATAAACCATAGTATTTAGTTTTCTTCAAATATCTCAGAATCCTTTTAACAAAAACCATATGTGATTTTGTAGGATTTGAGAAATACAAATCCACAAAACCCGAAGATCACCTGCATACAAAAACCTGTTACAAGGAAGTAGAGACAAGAAGAGGGCAAGGGTTTGACTAAAAAATATGAAGAATAAAATATCCTCAAATAATGAATGAATAATAATGTACAATGAATCATCCTTATAAAGGAGATTGAAAGCCTTGAAAGGAAAACCCTAGTGCATGCAATAATTAGTTTGACTATTACATGACTAATGCATGAGTTTAGAACAAATAATGCATGTCCTTTTAACTAAAGCAAAAAGAAGTTGACATCTTAAGAAGGGAGTAAAGATTAATTAACATAATTAATTCTTTACTCTAACACCCCCCCTTAAGATGAGCAACAATGCATCTACAAACAATGCATGAAGAAAGAAAATGGGTCCCGACAACATGGCCTGATGAGGTACCCAGCACAACCAAATCTTTGTAAAATGGAGAAATAGAGAAAACCCAGTGGGAAAAAAACCTACTCCAAAAAGAGATAGAAAAATGTAGAAAAAGAAATGGCTCAAGAGACTCTCTCAAAACCATAAGTACAACTAGCACCCCCATGAGAGAGGGGTGAGACACCAAAGCCCCCCCAGAATGATCGAACCCCTGTGGTAATGATTGAACCAATGCAACCCCAATGTGGAAGAAACAAAGGCACAGAAAAAGGAAACCCCTAAATGAGAGGTGAAACTAGAAGGCCTAACTGATGCTCAAATGAGAAAACACAAGGACCGTGAAAGGGAATCCCCAATGTAGGTGGTGTGACAGGTGTGCTAACACTGTCATGAAAGAGGAGATGAATGTCCTTCGTAGAATCCTCAACAAGTGCACCTGGTGGCTCAATGAATGGAGCTGGAGGGTCAGGCAGTGCTGAAGAAGAATCTTGCTGAAGAGAAAAGACCTCAACAGGATGTGGTGTGGCAGTCATAGCAGTGATCTCAGGAATAATACAAAGGTTCAAGTGACCTGACTTTACCACATGATGCTCTCGCGAAAGAGGAGAGCTATGCTCCGACAATGGAGATGGTGGACCAAAGTGTGAGAAGGTGTAGAGATGGGTGAAATGATCAACTATCCCTGTAGCAACAATACCTCCTATCATACTATCTTGAATGAAGACTGAATTTGCAGTGAACTCAACTATCTTCCCTGAACCACTGTGTGTAATTTGATAAATCGAGAGAAGGTTTACACACAAAGATGGAACATACAATACATCATTGAATGTGCCATCCTAAATGCCGATTGAACCTTTCCCACAGACTGTCAAGACAATGTTATTCCCCATGAGAATATGAGGAATGGGAGAAGCCTCAATAGTAGAGAAGACCCCTTGAGAAGATGCCATATGGTAAGAAGCACCTGAATCCAGTATCCAAGGGACCTATGAAAGGGATGCAATGGATGCTTGTAATGCATGACCCTTTCCAAAATCCTATCTAGATGTCGAATATGTGGAGGAAGAATGAAAAGCAGACCCCTATGAGGTAGAAGAGGATGGAGAGGAAACAGTGGTCTTCTGAAGAAGAACTTGCAAATCCACAATCTGTTTCTCATAGCCATCAAATCTCTTCTAAAAACAATGTGACTCATCATGAGGTCCCTTCTGACAATAGGAATATGTAGGTCTCTCAGTCTTCTGTTTCTCCTTCTTAGAAGAAGATGGTGGGCCAATAGAGTGCTGAGAAGAGGAATCTGATATCTGTTTTGGCTTTTGCTTCTGCTTTTCTTTGGATGGTTGGGCAACCAATGCATGGTTCTTTGATCCTGTTAGAGAGTCCAACTGAGTAAGCTTGGCCTGCTCTCTAGTCAAACGATCACAGAACACCTCAAAAGTGGGCATGGTGAATGTAGGTCCCAAAGCATCCATGGTAGAATTAAAGGTGGAAGAGAAGATCTAAAAGTTTCCCCTAAGCTTAGACAGAATTAGATAAATACACTCTTTATTAGTCTTTTTCTTTCCACATCCGTGTAACAAAGATCTCTGCTATTTGAATTTCATCATAAAGTCATCAATAGAGGGCAAAAAATTAGGTACAAGAGAGGTAAGCTTTGCCTCAATCTGAAGTGCTTGGAACTCATTCACTGTACCAAACAAAGTGTTTAGCTTGGTCCACATAGGTAGAGGGGTATTGCACCCATCAAGATGAAATTGCAAGCTGTCTGATACCTGTAAAGCAATCAACCCCATAGCCTCATCCATCTTGTTTTGATGCTGCATGATCTCAAAGGGCCTTTGTAATATTGGCTGCACTACATCTAGACAAGACCAGAGCCCTTTTGAATGGAGAAGCCATGTCATCAGGGTTTTCCATGTGTGATAATTATGTGGGGTCAGAAGTTCTAGACAAGAAGAGGTCTCGACCATATTTTTTAGAAGGGGTTTTGTTTTGATAAATATCTGGTTTAACTGATAGAAATAGAAAAGAACACCCCCCACAAGCCAAATATCAAACCCCCAAGCCTAAAATGATATGCTTTATCAAGAGAAGAGAAAAAAAGCTTCAAATTTGAATCTTGTGTACCTTGAAAAAATTTGATGAAAATAGGCAGAAATTTGGATAGTGTTTGAGAAGAGCTATCCGGTGCTTCTTTCGGATCAAAAAATAGAGCTAATTTGAGAAAATTAGCCCCCCTAGAATGTAAAAAGGATAATCTAGCTTTGACATCAGAAATAGAAAGCTAGATGGAAAAAAAAATACCAGATTAAACTCTATGAGAGCGTCGGGCTCGGAACCAGCTTTTCGACGATATCTCATTTGTCGAAAAATGATGCCTGGAGCTCCCAAAAAGCCAATTTCAGTGAAAAGGGCTCCAAATGGCAAAAAAAAAATGAGTTATAAAAATCAAGTGCCAGCACTAGCCCCTAGCCTTAGCGGCTGGTCACGTACGGTTGGGTGCGAGCGGTTAAGGGGCTGGCGGTTTGGCTAGCCACTGGCAGTCTCCGGTGGTGCGGGCGGAGCAGGGGACCAGGCAGCGGAGGAACCTGGGTGGCTTGGCGGCCGCTGGAGGTTAGGGAAGAGCGGCGGAGCTGTTGAAGTGGTGGTAGACAGGGCGGAGCGCGCTGGGCGGGCAGAGCGGAGTGCACTGGGTAGATTGGGTGGAGCGCGCTGGGCGGACTGGGCGATGGCTGCTAGGTGGCCGCTGGGTGGCATGGGGGTGGCCACTAAGTGGCACCCCTAATAAAATATATATATATATATACATATATATATATACATATATATATATATATATACATATATATATATATATATATACATATATATATATATATATATATACATATATATATATATACATATATATATATATATACATATATATATATATATATATACATATATATATATATATACATATATATATATATATATATATATATATATACATATGTATATATATATATATATATGTATATATATATATATATATATATATGTCGCAGTACCTTGCTACCTCGATGTGCGTGCTAGGTTGTATGACCTGGGAGGCTAAAATTTTTTGCCTCAGAAGCCAACTTGTCAAAATTCGACAAGTTTTATATGAATTTTGATTATCTCTGGCCTTCCGGACGCAATTGTGAGATCTGTTTGGGCCAGAAGTGCTCCAAAAAATACTGATCACCTCGGGATCCATGCCGGGGCTGATTGCAAATTTTTTTTTTCATAGATTCCAACTTTGTCCAAATTGGACAAACTTTATATGGATCTTAGGGTTCTTGGATGCTCTGAACGTAATCGTGAGGTCTATTTGAAGTGAAGTTGACCAAAAAAATAGGTCCCCCCCAGATTTGATAGGAAACCCTCTCTGTAAAAAGTGCTAAAAAAGAAACAAAAAATAACATCCTATAGAGAATACCAAAAACCTCTCAAATCAGAAAAAAAATCCCTAATTTGAATCCTTCAAATGTGAACAAGCTATAGCAGATTAGGCTCTGATACCATGTAGGATTTGAACAATACGAATCCACAAAACCCGAAGATCACCTGCATACAAAAACCTGTTACAAGGAAGTAGGGACAAGAAGAGGGCAAGGTTTTGACTCAAAAATATGAAGAAAATATCCTCAAATAATGAATGAATAATAATGTACAATGAATCATCCTTATAAAGGAGATCAAAAGCCTTGAAAGGCAAACCCTAGTGCATGCAATAATTAGTTTGACTATTACATGACTAATGCATGAGTTTAGAACAAATAATGCATGTGCTTTTAACTAAAGCAAAAATAAGTTGACATCTTAAGAAGGGAGTAAAGATTAATTAACATAATTAATTCTTTATTCTAATAAATTCTTTAGGATTAGCAGAAAATATTACCACAATCCCAACTACATGAGCAATATCTGGCCTACTGTGTACCTCATACATCAATTTTCTAATCATTGATCTATACAAAGTATGATTTACCTTGGTTGATTCATCATCTTTAGTCAAGTTACATCCTATCACCATCAGTGTTCCTACCAATTTTTCATCTTCCATGCCAAAAGTTTTGAACACTTAATGTATTTTGATTGTGTGATGAAAATCCCATCATTTTGTCGTATAATTTGCAAACCTAGAAATAATTTAATCTCTCCAAACATTGACATTTCAAACTCTTTTCTCATCTCATTTGCAAAATATTTTCAAATCAAATCATGTCCTCCAAAGATTATATCATCAACAAAAATTTCAGCAATCAAAATGTTATCATCAGATTCTCCTTTCATGTACAAATTACAGTTTTCACTAATCCTTACAAAGCCAATACTAATAAGATAAGAATGCAATCTTTCATACCATGCTCTTGGTGCTTGCTTCAATCCATATAAAGCTTTTTCTAGTCTACATACCATGTTTTTCTGATTTGGAACAATGAAACCTTTAGGTTGGTCTATGTAGACCTCCTCCTCAAGAATTCCATTAAAAAATGCCAATTTCACATCCATTTGATATACTTTGAAGTTCTTATGTGCAACATATGCAAGTAATATCTAAACTCCTTCAAGTCTTGCTACTGGTGCAAAAGTTTCACCATAGTCTATCCCTTATTCTTGTGCATATCCCTTACAAACAAGTCTTTCCTTATCCTTGTGACTTCTCCATTCTCATTTAACTTGTTTCTGAAAATCCACTTAGTACCAATTACATTTTTATCTTTTAGTCTTGGTCTTAATGTCCATGTCTTGTTTTTCTCAATTTGTTGAATTTATTCATTCATAGCCTTAATCCACTCCTCATTTTCAAGTGCATCTCCAACATTCTTAGGTTCAAGTTCACAAATTAATCATGTGCTTTGTCTTAACTTACTTCAGGTCATCATTCCAACTTGTCTCCAATGATTTGGTTCTGTGGATGGTGTCTTCTAACAAATCTTGCCAGGACTTGTTCTCTTCTTTTCTCATCATTCGGTTTAGGTTCATTTTGTTCCTCGGTAGCTTCTTCCTGATTCTTGGTTTGTATTTGCTGATTCTCGGTAGCATTTTCCTAATGCTTGGTAGACTCAATTTGTGGCTTTGGTAGACATTCTAGATGTTCAATATATATAAACCTACCATATTCTTTTGGTTCCTTCATGCTTTCTTCTTCATTCTTTTCAACAAACTCATCAACTTTCACATTAGTACTTTCAATCACTTTATTAGTAACCTTGTTCAAACATTTATAAGCTTTACTCTTAGTAGAATATCCTAGAAATATTCCTTCATCACTTTTACAGTCAAATTTTCCATTTCTATCATCTTTTATAATTTAACATTTTCTTCCAAAAATCTTGAAATAACTTACATTCAGTGTGTAGCTAAACCATAACTCATAAGGTATCTAATTTGTGTCTTTCTTTAGTTGAACTTAGTTAAAGGTGTATACAACAGTACTAACAACTTCTCTCCAATAAATTTGTGCAACATTCTTCTCAATCATCAATGTTCTGGCACAATCAACAATAGACCGATTCCTTCTTTTAGCAATACCATTCTATTGTGGTGTCCTCGGTGCAGAAGCCTGTCTTTTAATTCCATGCTCAGAGAAAAAGTTAGTGAATTCATCAAAAATAAACTCACCTCCTCTATGAGATCTTAATCATTTAAGGGCTTTCCCAGTTTATTTTTCAACTTTAGCTTTATACCACTTAAATAATTTGAATGCCTCAAATTTTTCTTTTAGAAACATAACTGTCATCATCCTAGAGTAGTTATCAATGAATAAAATTAAATATTTGTCACCATAATAACTCTAAGTTCTCATAGGACCACATAAGTCGCTATGTACCAACTCCAAAATTCCTTTAGTTGAATATTCTTTTCTCTTAAAACTATATTTTGTCATTTTTCCTTTCTGACATTGATTACACATAACATGATCAGGCTTAGTTAGGCTTGTTAAACCTCTAAATCTTCTCTTTTTATTGATCTTAACCATGTTATCAAATTTCATACGACACAATATCTTATGCCACAACCATGCATCTTCAATTTTTTCCAACAAAAAAGAAGTATCAACATTGTCAAGATAGAATAAATTACCTTTTGATTGTCCTCCAGTACCAACCAGCTTTCCAGTTCCATCATAGATTTTCACCTTCTTACTTTCAAATTCAATTCAGTTACCTGAATTATTCAACTGTGAAACACTCAATAGATTATATTTAAGTCCTTTTACCCAGTATGCATTATCACATCTAATCCTATCATTCAATAAGATTGATCCTTTTCCTTTCACTAAGAAAGGTGCGTCATTTCCCATTTTGACTGATCCTCCATTGTAGTGTTAAAGGTATTCAAATTTATCTTCATCACCGGTCATGTGATGTGTACAACCACTATCAATAATCCATGTATCATTTTTACTAACCTTAGATATGAGTGTTGTTTCTTCATACCTTTCCTCTTCTTCTACGTCTTCTTTCATTGTGAAAAATACTACCTCAATATCTTCATCAGTGTGGGTGTCGGTATTGTCTTCTTCATCTTCAACAAGGTAACATTCCTTCTTGCCTTTGTCTTTGTAATCTCAGTTGTTTCCTCTGTCAAAGTGCTAGTTAACAACTATTATTTATTCTTCCAAACTTTCCATCACTAGATCTATCATTGTCTATATCTTGCTCTTTCCTATTAGGGCATCTGGCAGCAATATGAAATTTATTTTTACAGTTAAAACATGCTAAAGGTAAATTCCCTTTATATCTTCCTTTACCTTTCTGAAGTCTTCTATCCATAAGTGCTTCAAGCTCATCAAGCTCATCCTCAATATCACTGTCACTTTCATTCCTTATGTTATGTTTTCTGCTAGAATCACAAATCTTTAATGAAGACATAAAAGTAGACTCAACACTCGATACAACACTATTGTCAAAATTGTTCAGCTCAAAAGTAGTTAGCCTACCGATCAGAATATCAAGTGTAAGAACATTACTCAGTATAGATCTCATTTCATGAATAAATAAGATTCTAATAGCATAGACTAGCAGCAAGGTTTTCAGTATTTTACTTATAATAGTATCATCATCAATCATACCTCCCACTCCTCGAATAGCATTAACTACCTCTTTGATTCGGTTGGAGTATTGTATGATGTTCTCTTCTTCTTTCATCTTCATGTCATCAAATATTCCTCTAAGACTTTCAGCTCTGGCTCTTTTCACATTTGTATCACTACTATGAACTAGTGCAAGTTTGTCCCACATTTCTTTTGAAGTAGAGCATGAAACATCAGATAGAGCAGAAATAATCTCTATCATTGTCAAGTTGTGTTCATGTCTGTCTCTCAACTAATCAAGTGTCAAAGGTACAATATTCAGTTGAATGTAGAAATTTTTTGTAATGTTAAGGAAAAATCTCCAATACTTGATATGTGTAGCCTCATCCTACTAAATTCCATATTGTGAAGTTGTCCTTGTTCAGCTTAGGTACCTCTCTTTTATACATCTTGTGATCTTTTTTCTCAAGTCCTTAAAAATTCCTCCAAGCAACCAATGTGCTCTGATACCAATTCTTAGAATAACTAAGAGGGGGGGTGAATAAGTTAAATTAACTATCCTATAGTCCCATACACTTAGATGTACAATTTTAAACTTGTTCTGCAACTCAATAACATAAAATAGTAAATTGTTTGTTCATTTACCAATTACCAACAATTATCCAAACTATGATTACCGATTATGTAATATGTAAAGTATGAAAGCAAAACAATCATAAAAAATAACACAAACACAATGATTTAACATTAAAACCCTACAAAGGAAAAAACCACCTGTGACTGGTAACCCAAAAATTTCACTCTTCTGAAGTGATCTTTGTTAAGAGCCAACCCTATTAAAGGTTACAATGCACACTGTTAGGTGTGACTTGGTTAGAGGATTTATCACTAATAGCTAACTTATGATCAACATTTACTATGGGGTCAATAAGATAACAATTCAACATTCCATGAATGCCATTTGAAATACAATAAGACTATTAAGTCCACTCGGTTAAGAGATTTTTCTGAATCAATGATTAAACTAATATAGTTCTGATCTGATTCAAGTTCAACTCAATTTGCAAATATTCAGATCTATGCTATGCTCATAAAACTCATCTCATCAATATATCAATTCACTTTCCTCAATTCTTTCAACTTACTTTACTCTGTGTATGGATATCTTTTGATGCTTGGTTATGCCTGGAGCTCAATTTTGTGTGTAACCAATTTGATTAGGAATGCATGAAAAAGTGTTCATGCAAAATCTTCTGCAATATAAATCTTATCCGACATCATTTCAACAATGAAAATTATGTCTCTTAAATAGACAAGTAAACCATTTTCATATTAGCCATCAAATTTTACCTCTTAATCTCATTTGTCCCTTTTTCCTCTTAAACCTTCCTCGACAGATGTGTCACTAACACGTTCTAATCTCATCCTTTAGATCATCCTTGAATTTTGTCAATCGTGGATCTTATAACAAACTTCATCTGTAACCTCGAAATCATAATAATTTCCAGCTCATCAATTTCAGTCAGCTGAACTTAGCATTTAATGTTTTCATCCATACTCAATTAATATTGAATACGTCAGTGATAACTAACTCAGTTATTATTGCCACTCGGTATACACAAGACTAGCTCAGTGTATACAAAAATTCTTCAATTACTGACCACATTAACTTGTTCAATTCAAATCTCTTCTTCATAATAGAATAATATAACATGCTCAAGTCAACAATATAAAGTCATAGACTCACCAATAATTTACCCAACATATACCTTATCCTTATCTGTCATATCCATCTTTTTTGTATGTAGATGTCTCATTTCTTCACCATTTCTTCCTTATATAGATATTCAAATGTTTGTAACTATCATGATAAGTATAGTCAAAACTAGTTGACATCAATGACAACATATTGACTGATTTAATCATCTTACAAAATCACTTTAGTAGCTCGGTGATCTCTAATCACAGTTCCTTCAATTCATCAGGATATTCAATCAGTTGTAGTTCATCAATACCGATGGGAGTTGAAAAATGGTTTCCAAGGGTGATTTAGGGATTTTTTTGTAAAATGGTTTGCAAAATCATTGTTATGGCATAAAGGACTTTTTGTGGGGGGAGTTTCTAAATATTGTTATATATTATATATGTTGTAATTATCTTTTATATTTTAATAAAAAAGAATCTTACTAACCAAAAAAAAGAATTATGGTTGAGCATTTATTATGTTCAAGAAGGGATTCAGGGAAAAGAGTATTGTATTCTATCAGTGCTTCATATACATTAGTACTCTTTTATGGTTTCAATGTTTGGCTATTCCTATTGGTTTCTAGTATTTCTGATGTGCCATTCATCAGATAGTTTTAGTGCTTTGGATACAATGTACTATGGAAATCTTTCAATTGGTGGTATCAGTTATTTTATGTCTTCATCTATTGGTCTTGGTTGTAGTATTTAGATGGCCTTAGCAAATGTAATATGAATTTTAATATTGTAAGTCTGACTTATCTTTGGGTTGTATTGTAATATAGTTCTTATGTATGTCATAGATTTAGGATTGATGCTTTACATTAAATGTAAATGTAATAGTTGCATCAGTGCTATCACACACTTGTTGTGAAGCTGACATATGTAAAATTGGATACCAATATAAATAAATAAGTAGAGTGAAAGTGATAGGCTGTATGTGGAATGAAGTGGCTTATGTGGGTTTTATGTGAAGTGATTACGACTCTATGCAAAGGAGACTTGTGTTCATGCAGAGAAGTATGTTGATATTAGTGGTGGATTCTATCTCTTTTAATATCCTCTGACAATAAGCCCTTGTGTATTGACAATGAGCCTTATTGTATCGATAATGAGCCCTATTGACAAAGAGTCTTAATATTATGGCAACAAGCCTTATTATACTTGTAGTGAGCATTATCGATAGTGAACCCTTTTAAAAATCACCATACTGATGTCACCTTAATAGGTTTTTTATATTTCATGAGAATTAGCTTCTCCATGGTCTTTCCCACTTTGGTTTTCCACATAAATCTTAGTGTTCTCTATGTCAATATTTTTGTGTTCTTAATGTTTATGTTTTATGTGGATGTCTAATGTGCTTAACTAACAAATCTAAAGTGGTTAATACTAGCTTTTGTCAGTTAAGTGACAAATAAAAAGTTTTATAAGTTGTGTGGGAATAATTGCTTCACCCACCTCTTATTCATTCAGTCTATTCAACAATTGGTCTCAAAGATTGGTCCCTTGTAGATAGAGCTTAACCTCTTGAGGGAGATCTTAGAAGTTTGAATAGATGGAAGGAGAGTATTTCATTGAGGAAGATTGGAAGATCATGTTAGGTGACATTGAAGGTATTGAATCAAAGAATGAGGAGTTGAAAGAAAACCTGAAGGAAGAAAATAATTGCAATTCAAAGCTAAGATATTAGATTAAGAAGTTTAAAGAAAGGCATAAGGAAGTAAGTCGAGAGTTGAAGGAATCAAAGGAAAAAGTTGCTGATTTGGAAAAAGAACTGAAGGAATTAAAAGAAACAAAAGACATTGATATAGATCTAGATCAAGAACTAAAAGATAAGATAGCTAATTTTGAAATAAAGTTGGAAGAAAAGAATCAAAGGGAATAATTTCACAAAGATGGATGGAAATACAAGTCAAAAAATTATTGGTTAGAAAGAATGTAACTAGAAATGAAAATTGAAGAATGGAAAGAGACTGAAGAAAATTTCAAGGAGATGATCAGAAAGAGTTTAGAACAAAATGAAAAATGATAATTGGAACTAAAGAAGCTGAGGTTAGAAACAAAGGTGTGTGCGAGAAGTGCTATCTTAGATAAATTATTATCCTTTCTGAAAGTACTCAAGGACAAAGAAGAATTATGGTTTTTGGTAAATGTTCAAATAAGATTTGTAAAGGAAAGGAGAAGGTAATTTAAGATAATGAAAAGATCAAGGTGACACGCAAGGTCAAAAATTAGAACACATCCTCAAGAAGGCCTCTGGTAAGACAACCAAATTCTCAAAGGTATTTATCTTTCAATAGTTGCTATTATATCTATAAAAAAAAATTTCATAAGGAAGTATATTGTAAGATGAGAAAAGATTAGAAGATTCAGTGCTTTAATTGTCATAAGATTGCTCATAAAGCAAGTTAGTGTAATAATCAAGTTTCAGATTAGGAATAGAAGAATGCAATAGTTAAAATTTTTCATGGAAATTTCTATGTGTGTCACAATTTTGGTCACAAGGATAGTCATTATAGATATAAAGTGTGGAGTGATGAAATAGAGGAGTAGGGTTTAGGACAATGCATAGTGGCAGGCCCAACACCCTTGGTTCGGAGGGTGATGCTATGTATACTTTCCTTGGTTGTGGTACCCAACACAAAGGGTACAATATTTTCAGGACCATTCACCCATCTCCTACATAGGATGGAGAGTGATAGGATAGTCTTCGTGTGGGGCCACAACATGCTATCCCACTTATACCATGAGTTATGTCAATTAGTGAGATATCAGAGAGAGAGTCTCACGGTATGCACGCTTTTATAGATTTGGTTATTTGAGAACTTTGCATGTACACAACCATAGGGGTTCCAGTGATGGTAGATGCTAGCACACCATGAGCCTTTGCTTATCCACTGAGAGATGTCTGAAAGAATGAATATATCCTCTGCTAGAGGGTATGTCTACTAGACTGTATACCAGGTACATATGTGATATGGAGACCATACTATCACATGACTTAGTGGCCAGATATGCGACACCAGATGAGGCACTCACAACAGTAGAAGCTACTAGAGGGTCATTAGAGTCACATAGTGATGCCATACTACTATGACCAAGTGATGAAATAGTCCGGCCTTATACATGGGGTCTCTAGAGTAGTACCTTGGTATGTACATGTGATGAGGTATTATCAGCTACCTAGCGCTATATGCCAGCCATCAGTAGCATACATCATAGACAGTGATATAGATGAGACAGAGGATATAGAGGTAGCCCCAGATGTGTCTTATTCAGGCATCAGTAGAGACTACATCAGATACTAGAGTCTGAAGGGAACCCACCCCATCTTCCATGATGACCATCCCACAAGTGATCCAGGCCTTTTAGAGAGGACACACTGAGATGGTGACATACCAGAGGAGGAGGATGAGCCTAGAGATGAGGAGGATCCCAACTTCATAGGATTTCCTAGGGAGGAGGAGGAGATAGTAGAGGAGAGAGAAGAGGAGATGCCCCCGACGGGTAGTATGGGTGCGAATGTGTATGTCTTTCACGCATCACCACTGAGATCATGATGACCTCCACATGCCCATATAAAGACACCATGTCCAAGAACTAGACATAGTGAGCTTGGAGAGAGTAGTCACTCTATGTCCCCACCATCCAGATCCTTTAGTGATGCCCAAGAGGGAGGTCTAGCTATATAATATAAATTTAATTTGAATATTTATCTTAATGTGTGAAGAAAATGTACTAAAAGATAAATATGTTTTCATTCTGCAGCTAGTGTGGTGGAGTGGAGGAGTTTTTCATCTAAGGTTCTGAAGGATAGATGTCTTTCCTACCGACTACCAGTGAGCAAGTGAGAGTCTCTTATTGGTCATAGAGATCTCGATAGGCATGCCGATATCTTTGTGTGTGTCTAACGAGAGTTGAGATTGTGTAGAGGCAAAGAATAGAGGTTGATGGCTGACTTAAAGAGAGCACGGGAGTTCCTATATGAGAGGAGCATACCAAGGAGCTACTCATAGACTACTAGATAGAGATCTACATCTTCTCATCATAGATCAGAGAGATCTAGGAGTCATCAACCATCAGAGCATAGAGATAGATAGAGTGATAGATAGAGCCTTGTGCCATATATGTATCAAACTGAAAAAGAATTAATGAATGAAAAAATTTCTTTGATAATTAGTTTTGTGATTGATTACTATATTTTCATCAATAGCATAAAACTTAATAGAAAGAAAGAATGTGCATAAATGTATTCAACTGTAATTTTCTAAAATCACATAACCTATAAAAAAAACATAATTATTTTATAAGGAATACATAAATAGACAAGGAAAGAAAGAAGAATTAAGGATAATAATGTTTGAGATGCATAATATTGATAGGTTCCTTAAGAGGCACACCATCCATATCAGTAATTTTGCAAGCACTTGAACCAAATTTTTCTATTATAACAAAAGCTCCAAGCCAATTAGGGCTAAGATTTCCTTTTTCACCAAGTAAAGCATTAACATTCCTTTGATTCTCATATAATACTAAATCACCTACTGAAAATGATCGTTCAATTACCTTATAATTACACTACTTCTGAAGGGATTTATGATAAGCTTTTATATGTTCCAAAGTATTTATTCATTTCTCATCCAACATTTCCAATTCTTGTAATCATTGTTCCTGAAATTTATCTTTGTCGATTATCCCAATCAATAAAACATGTAAAGAAGGTATTTCTAATTCCAAAGGCATAATAGCATCAGTACCATAAATAAGATTATAAGGATAAGTACCTGTAGCGGTACAAACACTAGTCCTAGAAGCCCATAGAGCATAGGTGAGTTGAGTATGCCAATCTTTTGCATGCTTATTAACTATTTTCCTCAAAAAATTTTCAATGACTTTATTGTTAATATGATTTAGAACAATAGAGAGGGGGGGTGAATCAGTTGTTCTCAGGTCTTGATGTATAAAAAAAACTTACAAACTTTTCTTTAAATCAGATCTAATAACCAAAATAAACTCGGTCATCACTGATTCAATAATAGAAACATATAACAATGCAGTCCACTACCCAGCTGTAACTTAACTTGTAAAACACAAAAATGTTCAAACCAAAACATTCACACAAGTATTAACACCATGATTTATAGTGGAAACCCAATGTGCGAAAAACCATTTTGTAACATGCTACTATTATTTTCACTCTTCTGAAGTGAGCTCGATTAAAAGCCAACCCCGTCAAAGGTTACAATACACACTGTCAGATGTGACCCGGTTAAAGGATTTCAATCACCCTGTTAAAAGTCAGCCTAGTCATAGGACTTACATACACTCCATTAGAATGCAACCTTGTTCAAAGGATTTAACATATGACTGTTAGGTCAACCTTTGTTAAAAGGATTTTGACTGTTACAATGGTTAGAAAGTAGCAGCAATATTTATCTAAAAAATATACAATTCACTTTGCAAATATTAGATCTGATTCCGTACATTAATGCTGGTTTACTGACTTTGAAACTTTTCCATCTCCATCTCTGATCTACTCAAAACTTTTCTTCAAGCAACCACCACAATTCTCCTTCAGCCTTTTCTACTTATATAGTCAATAAATATTTTACTGATCTTCCAACATTCTTTGTTCACCCATGCACTTGCATATCCAAATGCTCAGGTTCCCTTTATACTTTCCTTAATTAGGTTAACTCATCTTATGCCGCTCAATCTCATTCATAGATCTTAGGGTTAGGTCAGATTCATTGAATCTACCCGCTTCATGTTCTTCGGCTCCTTTTCCAGAATCATCTCAAATCTCTTAAAGATTTACAATAAAACATTTTACAGTGCATTTAATGCTTTCAAACAATCAATAAATAAAGTCAACACATTTTACATAATCTAAGAATTCAACAATGCCGGCTCCAAAACTAAATTCTCTTCAAATATAAAAATGCTAATGCTCAGGTAATACTGTGATCAACTACTCGGTCTTCATGTAGAACACTCGGTCACTACTAAAAATGTTTCCTCAGCTTATACTGTCTTCCTCGACAATTAACTATTATTTGGTCGACACTAGAATTTTTCTCGACATACACTGACTCGGTCGACACTAACATTACTCAGCTTAAACATGATTTCTCCATTATTTGCTTGGTCAAGCCTACCAGTTTAGTCTTCAGTCTTACTAAGATAAACAATACATTGTCTCATCAATGTACAACATAGTCAAGTACACTTTGTAATATTAAGATAACTCAACCTTTCCCTAGGTGCTATTGTTACCAACCTTGCCTATCCCCTTAGCATCACTCAAATAGATATAGTAATTTCCTAAGTAGCAACAGTCTTACCAGTTAAGGTTTGACATCAATGACAATACAACAATTGTTTCAATTGCAGTTTCCAACATTTATTTGATGCTTCAACTTGACCATTAGATTGAGGATAGTAAGGAGTCAAAAATCTATGTTGAATTCGATATTTCTCCAAGAATTTCATGACTTCTTTATTCTTAAAAGAGGTACTATTATCCAAAACTATCATCAAAGGAATACCAAATCTTTCTATAATATTGTTAAGGATGAAATCACAAATAACATCTGTAGTAGTTGAATAGAGAGGGATAGCTTCTACCCACTTTGTAAAGTAATCCATAGCTATTAGGATGTATGTATATCCTTGAGAAGAATATGGTGATATTTTTCCAATAAGATCAAAACCCCAAATACTAAAAGACCATGGAGAAACTTGATTATGAAGCTCATGAGTAGGAGAATGAAAAAAATTACTATGCTGTTGACATTGAGGACACTTCTTAACAAACATGAAATAATCTTGTTCCATTGTTTGCCAGTAATATCCCATTCTAAAATGTTTATTGATTAAAGATTTTACACCAAAATGTCCTCCACAAGAACTAGAATGAGCTTCTTCCAAAGCTATCGGTATTTTGGTCCTACTAAGACATCTTAATAGTAAAAAATTTTAAGAGCCTTTGTAAATTGTATCTCCTAATATTATATAATGCGTTGCAAGGCTCCTAATACAATTATGCATGTTCCTTGTTGTTGTTTCAGGAAAAGTACCATCTTTCAAAAAATAAAAGATTTGAGAATACCATTCATCTAAAAGTAAGTTCAAACAATCAGAGGCAACCTTATTAGAAATTGCAGGGTTTTTAAGAGTATGTATAGTAAATTGAAAGTTTTCAATGTTATTCTCAAGACAAACCAAAGAAGTTTCACTTTCCATGGCATCCGCATGTCAATTATCTTTTGTAGGTAAAGTTTGAATCGTATAAGAAGAGAATCATGAAAGAACATCAACAAACAAATCTCTATATTGTGTCATTTTATCATTCTTAGTCTGATAACCTCCTTTAATCTGTTCAACAATCAATTGTGAATCTCCATAAATTTCCAAGTTTTTAATGTTAAGGGATGAAGTTGGTCGTAGGCCAGCTATAAGAGCTTCATACTCCGCAATATTGTTAGTGCAAGGAAAAGTCACTTTATATGATAGAGGGATTAGCTTTTTTGTAGGAGGGATCAGGATAATTCCAACACTAGAGCCAGTCTTACATCTAGATGGAAAAGTGGGTAAGTAACATCACCCACTTTGCCAGATGGCCAGAGAAATTAGTTTTTGAGAAAAGATGTTTCAAAGGATCAAATTTAACAATCACATTAACTTCAACATTTAAGAGATAGTGCCTAAGTTTATGACAAGCAAAAACTATAGCTAAGCATTGCCTTTCCAAATCCATATATCTTGTTTTGTAATCCAGTAAAGTTTGACTAATATAGTACATAGGTCTTTCCTTACCTTCACTATTATGTTGAGCCAACATCACACTCACCACCTTCAGAGTGGCTGAAGTATATAGATAAAAGTGTTTATCAAATTGAATGGGTTGCAAAATAGGAGGATTTGAGAGATGCTCCTTAAATTGCTCAAAGGGTTGTTTACATTTGTCATTCCAAGAGAAAGTGGTATCCTTTCTAAGCAAGGAAGTAAAAGGAACAGTTCTATTAGCTAGGTTGGAGACAAAGCGACAGATAGCTTGAATTTTTCCTTGTAAACTATGTAACTGAGAAATATTCTTAGAAGGCATATTAACAATATCTTCAATTTTTTTAGTATCCACTTCTATCCCCCGATTAGAGATTATAAACCCTAATAATTTACCGGACTCAACTCCAAAAACACATTTCTTAGGATTCAATCTCATATTGGAACTTCTAATCATTTCAAATATCTATCGTAAAATATTAACATGATCTTCTATTTGTATAGATTTTTCCAAGATATCATCCGCATAATACTCAAGAATCTTATGAATGTAATCTTGAAAAATCAAAGTCATAGCTCATTGATAAGTTGCTCTTGCATTTTTAATCCAAAAGGCATCATGACCCAAGAAAATTTTCCCCAAGGTGTTATAAATGTGGTCTTAAATTGATCTTTAGGGGGGATAAAAATTTGATTATAGCTAGAAAAACCATCCATAAAAGATAATAAAGCATGACCCGTTGTTGAATCCACAATCACATCAATATTAGGTAACGGGAAATTATCTTTTAAGGATACTTTATTTAGATCTCTAAAGTTAGTACACATCCTTATCTTATTTTCTCCTTTTGAAATGGGCACAATATTTGAAATCTAGTCTGAGTAATCAATAGATTAGATGAATCCAACATCTAATAACCTTTCAATTTTAGCCTTAACTAATAAAGCAATCCGCGGACTCATCTTTCAAATTTTCTGCTTCACAGGTTTCACATTTGGTTTGAGAACAATATTATGAGTAACAATCTTAGAATCTATCCTCGTATATCCAAATATGTCCAAGCAAATATATCCTTAAATTCAAGTAAGAGGGAAATCAAATGATCACGTTCATCTTGATTCAAACATTTCCCAATTTTTATCATCTTCCTAGAGTCATTTTCATCCATTTGAGCCTCAACTATCTCAATTATCAGAAAATTATTTTGTATTGGAGAATCCATTGGTAGAGAAGAAATATTATGTTCATGATGTTCTCCAAAATAAGCTTCCATGTTTGGACAATAAGGCTTCCATCATTTATGATGAAACATAGGTAAGTCCTCATAAACTCCTAAAAAATCTGCTGAGGCTTCATCTTCAGGAAAAAACATCCAAGGTAGGTAGTTGATCCATGTCAAGGAGGAATGGGTTAACCAACTTCAAATGTCCACCACATATATGATTAATATTGAGAGGAAAAAATGATGGTTGTTTGTAAGGATTGAATCCCAATCCATATGTATAATCATAGATTTCATTGTCTAAAGGTACTTGTATACCCTATTCATATTTACCACATCCTTTCCCATTAAATCCTGATTTCTTAGGCAAATGATAACTAGAACCATATCTATCAGCCATATTAGATGGATTCCAAGGAGCGGCATCTGTCACAATGTCATAGCAATCAGGTTTTATTGTTTCAATTGTTTCTTTGGTTGAGGCGGCAACAAAGTTACTTTTTAATTCCTCAGAAAATGGGGAAGGAGTAAAAATGTGTTTTTCAAATTCGCTTTGTTGCTTCATGAATTCTAAATCAGAGACTTTATACTCTCCAATAAAATAAGTATTAAAATCCAATGTTCCCCAATCATCCCCAGTCAAAGAAGAAGATGGAGCTTCAGTATGTTTTATCTCAGGTGTCTTTTCAGCTTCTTTACTTTGTTGAAGAGGTTTAGAAACCTTAGCATATTCTGCATTTAAGCAAGGATTCAACACATCATCTGCATGTAGTGTGTACATGAAATTGTTATAAATGAACCTAACCTTGTGGTGAAGAGTAGAAGGAACCACATGCATAGTATGTAACCAAGGTCTACCTAAAAGAATATTATAGTTGAGAGGTCCAGGAATAACATGAATAGGAATATTAAGAATAATTGGACCAACTTTAACAAGCAAGGTAATAATGCCCAAAGTTTTCTTTGTAATATTGTCAAATCCACCAATAGGGACATTATCATGTTGAATAGTTGTAATATCAGCCTTAATTTCCTTAAGAATATCCATGCTACAAACATTAATCCCAGATCCATTTTCAATTAACATTTTATGAATGATACTCTGATTAATAGAGGCAACAACCATAAGAGCATCATATTGATTCTGCACCTCAACAGAAGATAAATATTTATTGGAAAACCCTATAGGAGGTATAGAAGGCATAGTATGCATGCACTCCAAAAAGGAATTAATGTTCTCTTGATTAGGAGGTGAAGCAAGAAGGGTAGATAAAGCCTTTTGCAATGCCTCATGATATGTCAGGGAAGTTTGAAGTAATTCCCATAAAGATATTTTAGCAGGAGTAGCACGTAATTGTTCAACTAAGTCATACTCCTTAAAGGTAGATGGAAACCTAGGAACTTGAGGAAGTATAGGTTCAGAAGGAGGTAAAGAAACTAGAATAGTAGGTTGAGGGTTATTCCATGTGCGATAAGCATGTGAAACAAAATATGTGCTATCAAATAAATCCAAAGGATCTCTAGGTTTACCCTTAATTATTATTCGAGGACATCCTTTTACCATAAAAAAAGATTTAGGATATATCGTTTTTGGTTGATCAATATTGCAAATAGTGAAACATGAAGGTAGCCATGCACACACCCTATGGTAAAGGTCATTTGAAGAGGTTGTGGAGGAAGATGAAATAGGAATAGGATCAACAAAGATCTCATTCAAAAAAAATTTCATCCTCACTTCCATATACCTCATTAAGGGATCTATCCTCTTTTGTAATAAAATCCTCATCAAAGTATTCAAAACAAAAATCATACATGTTGAACACAAAGTAACACTACAAGCATGGAAAATGTAAAATATTTGTCTTTTTAAAATTTTTTTGCAATGTTTTTGTATTTTTGAAATATAAATGCAAGAGCATAAAAGAAATCTACTTTTATTAGCATGTAAGATCTAACACATAAGGAAAATATAACACCAAAAAGAAAGAGTTTTCATAAACAGGTTCACCAAAATGTGGAGTGGTGAAATAAAGGAGTAAGATTTAGGACAATGCATATGAAAGAGACCCAAAACCAATATTAACCACACCACATGAAAAGATAATATAATGATATGGAATGTAAATCTAGAAATACTAGTAAGGAATGATGGAATAAAGTACATACCTCATAATATAATTGTTCTTAAAATACCTATTTTATGATGCTTGTACAATATTTCCAAGAAATCTACAACCAGATCTGACTTGGAAATAGGAAGACAAAGAAAACCCAAAAACATTTTCCTTTTCTAAGAAAGGTCCACCTTGACCCACTGGGAAATGTCACCCTTGACCCCAAAATCTCGACCTTGACCTGCACTGCTCCGATAGAAATTTTGTTCATTGATCCTGAAAGTTTGTCAAAAAGGGTGTCTAGATCTGCTCTGCAACTCCTGAAAATGGAATTGTAGATATCTGAAAATGGTGTTTCTAGGTGGCTATATAGGGTTTTGCCTTAGTCAAACCCCCATTTTGGTGATCTCCACATCTACAAATAGCCAGATATAATAGAATATGTTGGCAAGTTGTCTATACTGAAGTATATAACTAGATATAGTGTTGTCATTATGGAAACAAAGTCATATAGTAGTTTGGAGCCAGGTTTTCTTAGTGTAAAGATCAGAATTCAGTTAAGTGTTGAAGACTGGACAATGTACAGAGTTCCTGTAGCTCACAACATCAGCACACATGTGTACGGATGAATTATGGTATGCACCCTAGTAGTTAAGCTTGTTAGACTATACTTATACTTAGTCTATGAGCGTATAAGTAGATATGCAAAGATGCGAAAGATAGAGTCAGTTGAAGTTGCACAACCAGTGTGTGCCAGCAGAGAACAGAGCATGGAGCCGATAGTTAGCATTTTTGTTTGCAATTATAATCTAATGTTGTGAAGGCCATGAACCCATTGTATTTAGGTTTCCAACATGTTTATATGTATAATTGTAAGCATGCTTAAGACAATTCATTTGGAAGCATTGTTTGTAATTAGTTATAGGGCCAACCTAATTGTTTTGTTTGTATGAGCGTATAAATATAAGATGCGCCCATTGTATTCATTATGGAAGTTAGAAGAGAGTTGTGATAAGTAGAGAAGATGTATGCAAAGACAACATAAGATGTATTAGAGCTTTTCTAGAGGTCAAAGCATCAACGCACCAAAGGAACTGATTTGACAAGTAGTGTCACAGTGACAGTTCACCTACAAATATAGTGTGTATCTGAAATCAAAAGGTTGTAGCCATCACCATTTGAGCAGTGAGCTCTAGGACAGTGAGTCCACTCCCCTAATAGGGATCTTTGTAAAAGACTCCTAATAGGGTCTGACCCTTAAAAAGTTCTACTGTACTTAAAGCATTGTAAAGCTACTCCTAATAGGGTAAAGGATCTTCTAACAAGGATCACAAAACACTAGTACAAAATATTAGTGGGTATCAAGTCCCACCGGGGTTTTTACCTATTTGGGTTTCCCCATAACCATATTGGTGTCATGTGTTGATTTCATGTTTCATGCTTATGTGAATGTTTATTTCAGTACTTAATCATTTAAGTTCAGAATAAAGATTAAAAGGAAAAGTTAAAATACAGTGGACACTGATTCACCCCCCCCTCTCAGTGTTCCCATTCCTAACAATTGGTATCATAGCTCTGGTCCTCAGCAAAGAAGTTTAACCACTTGAGGAGATCATGGACAAAGCATAAATGAAACATCTAAAGAAAAATCTTGAAGCTGCTCTTGAAGACCTAGACAATTCAGAAAGAGAAATTGAAGAACTAAAAGAAAAAGTCAGTGATGCTCAATTAGTTATCAAAAGACTAAGAAATGATTTGAAAGGATGCTCTAATAGTGATCTTGAAGAAAATGCATCCTTATTAAGTTAGCTTGAAGAATTTGATGACAAACTGATGAACAGTCAAGATGTCTACAATGAACAAGTCAAGGAGAACCTTCAACTCAATGAGGAATTGAGGGAAGCCAATTTGGAAATCTTGAATCTAAGGAATTGCAAAGAAAGATTGGAGTCTAAATTGAAAAAGGCAAAGTAACATATTGACAAATTACACACTAGTGTTGATTTGGTAGAATCTCAATTGTATGCAAGAAGAGCCAAAGGAGACACTAGCTATATTGGATACAATGAAGTACAAAATCAGATTGACAATATGCGAGCAAGAAAGGATTCACAAAAAGACTCTACTAATACTGAGAAAACTAAAGATCAAATCAAAGACAATAGTGGTCCTCCTACGAATGAGCGCAAACCTGTAGAATGCACCTATTTTGCATGTAACATGCATGGACACATTGCAAGGAACTGTACATAGGTAAGACCTTTTAATGGCTACTATTATTCATGTAATAGATTTGGTCATAAAGCTATGAATTGCAAGACTAGTAAGAAGAACAGGATTCAGCAAGATCAAAGAAATCAGAATCAGACAAATGTAAGAATTTCTCAAAATGTTACATGTCAAATATGTAACTATAATGGTCACTCAGCCAGAACATGTAAAATGGTGACTCATGTTAATGCGTTGAGGAATATAAGACCTCCAATCATTTGTCACTCTTGTAACAAGGCTAGACATATCTCTAGGTTCTGTAGATCAAGGACACAAGGTCAGGAAAGCCCTAAAAAGAGCGAAGAACCAGTTTTGGATCTTGAAGGAGAAGTCAATTTTGTGAAAGCCTCAGAGGATACAAGCCTGATTTGGTCAGAAGGAAAGAAGGAAAAAGCTGATGAGAATGTATTGGATGCATCCCCAGTGGACACACCCTCTACATCTGCATGAATGGCCCTCAGGGTCATAGGGGGAGCTAATTTAGCTCTAGACCCCTACGTGGTTGGTATAATCATCCTCAGAGTATGTGCCTTTGGACTTAAGCTTTTGGAGTGTATAGGAACCTTCTAGCAAGAGCACACATGCTGAATGTTAGCAGAACTCGAGTTGCAAATTTTGAAGTGACAGCCTGGTTTATGCAACTTGCATTAATGGAAAATTTCTCACTTTAAGTACATAGAAAGTTGTTTGTTTAATCATTGCATTTGAATTCAGAGTGATTAGAGAGAAGATTGAGCCTTGGAATTTGTTGTGAAGTCTTGGAGATTGATCTATCAATGTTTGTAGTAGATTTGATCAGTTGCAAAAACCCTAGCTTGTTACGCCGATTTGGAAGCCATCAGATTATCTCAAAGTTCAGTTGGAAAGTGATTAACAAGTAAGTCATCGCCACTCCCATTGTTTATGATGTCACTAAGAAGAAAAGATATGTTTTCAAGAGACACCCATTTAAATCCACCCTAGATGATTTAGAGGGAGCTTTCTCCCGCACGCCTATGGGTGTCATGCATGTGGAAGACATAAGGGCTTACATCTACTATAAGAAAGAACCTGTTGGACTAGATAGGTTAAGGGCGCACTTGGATACCATGTTGAAACATGATAAAACATTCATGGATGAATACACCAAATGGAATGATCACCCTATTATTGAGTATGCTACGACATATGAATTCTATGAGACAGAATGGATAAAGATCTTATTGAGAAGAATCCATGATGATCTATTTTGGATTGGAGATGTTCTATTAAGAATCACAAGTGATATGATACATGAGATGTCAGGCCTTTCTAGGATAGGTGTCATCTTTCCAGTGGGCAAGGATGTCAGGAAAATGATAGATAAAGTATGTAAGTCAAGGAGCGATAGGCGTGGCATGACTATTGAGCTAATTGAGCAAGCAAACATCAAGTTGATGTCAATGATACTGGGTGTAATACCCCTCTAACCCTAATATAAGTTTTGTGTTTTTGAAAGAATTAAGATCCTTCGATGTTTTCTTACAGCTTAAGTTGTACATGATACTTGTTTGATCTATTCCTATAGTTGTTTATAATAATTTCATAAGCTAGTACTCAATGATTCTAATATCAGACATACTATCTAAAGGTATCACTTTTGTATGTATTTATCTCCATGTATGTATTGAGTACCTACAAGACCTTTATGAACATAGTTAGGATGTTATATGATATGTACTTGATAGATATATATAAGTGGTTATTTATATTTTCTTCTATTAAGGTTACTTTGGATGAATCTTGTATCTCACTTGATGATTTGATTATGTTGATTTATTATTAGTATTGATAAGAGACTAACACAATGCTTGAGATTCTAACCTTCGTTATGATGATACTACATGCTTTGAGTGTATATATATACATGATGTGTTTTCATGATTCAGGACGAAGTCGTAGTTACTCACATAGCTGAGGTCCACACGATGTATCGATCCTGGTCATCTATCTGCAATGTTTTCTTTTATATGTATATCCGTGCATATGTATTTCTTCTTTGTGATGCAGGCTTGCAGGTACCGGGCATCGACTTCACCTGGCCTCACAGGTCTGAGCATGCCCTCAAATCCTCGATGGTTGTTGTTATGGAGATAGTACTAAGGCCCCTACATGAGTCTTCCTTTGTCATTATTCCAATTTGGAAATATTAGGGTTCCTTCTTTGTCAGTCAACCTTTGGGTCAAAAATCTAGATCCAACGCACCCGATTGGGCATGGTTGTAGTTAGTGCCTTGTGACCACTTGAATTCATTTGATTGTATGATTTGTTCACTCATTTTATTTATTTCTCCTTCTTGGTATGATTCTTAGTTAATCTTTCTATGTTGTGTTTCAGGAGTTTGGCTTGACTTTCCTTGTTGACTTTGGTTGACTTTGTTTTATGGTTTTCTCGATATGTTTCATAGATGATTTGTAAGGCCTCTTTGGATGATTAAGTTTATTTTGAGGTGTATGATTTTATTCTACCTCAGTGATTATATCCTATAGTAATTATAAATAGGTAATAATATTGTGATCTATTACTTCATAATCTTATAGATTATAGTGTTTGGTATTTGGCATGTATCTATATAAATATAAATATATATATATATGGAAATATATATATGGGTGCACACATATATGTATTTATATATATATAATTTATATGTGATTATATGTTAATTATTGTAGATATTGTTGATGGTGTATGTTTTGGGATTAATGTAAAGTATAATATTATTAATAATTAAATATTAAATAATGCGAGGTATATTATTCTCAATTATTAATTATTAATAATGAGGATAGGTTATATATATAGATATTGATGTAATTAATGATGGCATATGCATATATGTTAGGATAATATTACATATGTGTATGAATGAATACAAATAATCTTTTATTGTATATTTGAGTAATATAGTTGTATGATATTAAGTTATTTTATAATACCCTTTAGTTAAGAGTTAGTTGGTAGTTGGTTACTTTTCCTCTCAACCTTTGGAAATCTATTTATATGCACTACTTTCTCATTTGAAGAGGGGGGATTTTGGGGCTGAAGCATTGAGGAGAGGATGGCCTTAATTTTCATGGTGATTTTGGAGAGAAAACTTGGAGATGTGAGGGAGATTTTGTAAGCATATGTCTTTAAGAATTTTTGGTTATCTTTGCTTTTGGGAGAGAGATATTTTTGTGAGAATTTCAATAGTTGAGAGAGGGATTCTTTGCTGTGGAATTATTTCTTTCTTTCATGGAGATTTCTGAAAGTGGATAGGGTTTGAAGGATGCATCTCAAGTTTGGATTTGTCTTCTCTTTTGTTTCCTTCCTTCTTCAATTCAACCTTCGTAGGACATGAGGTATGGATTGAATATTTTAGTTACTTGATGTATCTGATAGATTATAGATCTATTTATATATTATCATTATTTATTATATCTGTACTTTTTATTTGTATGGTTATTTTAAAGTTTTGAGTTTTTGTTTGTAAGAATTGGCATGTGTTTTCCTAGGGTTTTTTAGCAACCCGTTTTTGGAGATCTGTTATTATAACAATTTAAATTGCATCTAATATTTTACTAAATTGATTTTCTGGAAGTAAAATTCACAGATCTCAAATGGGTATCTCTCTGATTTTATTTTTAGGGTCGAATTAATTCCTTATTTTTGACATTTTGGCAGACTATGCCTGTCCATTCTCGATTCTGAATTTTCTGTCAAATGTATTCATATGCTACAGGATGATATGATTATATAAAAGTCTAAATTTGATATAAAATATTTTCTTAAGTCTTATCTTTCATTTCCAATTGGTTTGGAGAATTTTTATTATGTTTTGTGAAAATTACAACCGTTTTAGTGAAGGCAGGTCTGAACCCTAACCAGAATTTTCTGTTTTAAACCAGAAGTCATAACTTTCTTTCCCACCGTTGGATCTTTCTAAAAATCAAATTGAGAGTCCATAATTATGTTAGATAAATCTCCACCGAAGCGATTTTCTTTATTATTTGTTTTGTGGAAGATATGGATGACTGTTCTATGATGACTATTCTTTGCATTTAATCCTTGCTTGAAATAATTCAGTTTAAGAACATCATTAAGTTTTAAGGTTTCGTATGGTCACCAGAGGCTATTAGAATATTTTTTTGGTTAATTGGATCTATGTATACTCTGAATATGTTTATAATATCACTTGGATGTCTTCTTATATGTTTGGAACATTCTGTATGCCATATTGGGTTTAGGGTTGTCAAGTGGACTAGGGACAACATATATTTTCCTAAACTCAATCAAATGTTGTTATAGAATTGGTATGAATTCTTGATGATGGATCTATTATGTTCTTATGATTTTTATATGTATGTTAGGGAACCTAAGTACACTAGGTGAGTGGCTCATAGTGAGGGGCCGGGGCCCTAAGTGGCTAGTACCAGGATAACCTACTATGAGTTATTTAATCAAGTGATAACCTAAATAAATGAATTGGGAATGGGATTGGAATGGGAAATTACACACTAATCAAGATTAATTGTGCCTCGCCCATGTCTTTAGTGCTAGTAAAGACTAAGGATGGGAGTGGGAGAAGGTACCTATGCGTAGGTACGACTGGATGACCTTGTCTGTACGAGAGGCATTCGGTTCCGCATGTGCCTACTTGGGGGCCGGGGCCAAGAGTGGCTAGTACCAGGACAACCCAAGGGGTGAGGGCTATGCGATGACACTCACCTAGCTTGTAGCTTAGAGTCTCTACCAAATTTGATCATGCCTCTGGTAGTCCTTGTGGTCTTCTTGTCTTTTCTTTTGTGTTGTGACTTTGGGGAAATTTTATCACCACCTTAGGAATTTCCTAGTTGTTACCTCTTGTATGGGCCTTTGGTTCTATCTCCTAGCTCGGGGGAGTGGGCCTATTGGTTCCACGTGGTTGGGTGGTTAATATTTATATCGAGGTATTGATCGTGATTCTTTGGATGATCCTAGCACATATTCCATTCCAGACTTGCAGTTGAAGATTTCTTATTGGATATTTTAATATGAGATGTACTTATGTATTTGTATTCATGTAATTTTTAATCTCCTAAAAGGAGTCTTTTAGTATTGATGTAATATCAATTCAAAGCAATGCATAAGCGAATGGGTAGTTCTAGGTAAAAGAAAGGGAAAGGAATGTGGAATATTGGACATGTTACTAGCATTAAAAGAAAGTGTTTATGTTATTTCTCCTATCCTCTTATGTTGTCCATATGTAAAGGAAATAATCTTAAATATAGTTATATATAATGATGTATCACAAAAATAATGTATTCTCTCTTGATTAAAGGATCCAAGGAAATTATTGAGAAATGATAGGTTAGTGATTGGAATTATTAACAATGAATGGTTATGAAACAATGCAATAGAATAGTAATTTGATTTTAATGTTAATACTTGGTTCATGTTAATGAAGTACCTAGGATGATGCCTACCTTAATGAATATTAATCTCTTACCTAAATTATTAGAGAAAAGTGATATAAAGGATAGTAGATGTAGATGAAATCAATATGAATTTATGGAATGAGTTGATAAAAGGAATAATGATGTTGGATGATTAACCTATGTTTAATAAAAGAAATAAGTTAGGGACATTTAACTTGGTGCATTAAAATGAATGTAGATCTTTTAAGCTCATGATTCCGTGAATATCTTATGCATGTAAATGGTTTATATGATGTTGCTTTAGTAGCGACGTTAGGGAACCCGGGAGGACTTAAGTTGTATAAATCTTACATTCAAGTAGTAGAAAATTATTTCTTCTTTTAGAAATATGAAGTGTAATGATGAATATTATTCTAGTTAAAATAAATAAATAAAATAAAATAAAAATTCACTACTTGCATTTTATAGAGGTTTTATGTCTTGTCCTCTTGGGTTGCCTGGCGGGGCGTTACATTGGGTTACAAATTTCATCACACCAACAGGGTGAATAGTGTGTTTGCGGGCACTATTCTAGCTACCATCAGACTAGTAAAGGAAGATGGAGAGTTCAACTTGTGTGAGATCTTGTGTGCACAGTTGATAGATAATATCAAAGCTATCAAACATGACAAAACAAAGATATTCAGGTTTGGGTCCCTAATCATCTATATGTACCTTCATATAATTGGAATAGTTTCAGATTTGTATATGGACAAGTCCATTCCAACAATGCCTCAGATATCCAACAAAGCATCCACAGAAAGCACACTAAGAGACTATGTCACATTGGAATTGAAGACCTTTAGAGCTAAGATGCAGATGAGATATAGGATTCTAGAAAGCATTGTAGAGAAATATAAGGATACAATATGTTTTATGGTGGAGACTGATAATACATCTATGGAAGCTATTGAGCCTAGAACTAAGAAGATTCATCCACCTGGGTATGAGGTAGAGGAACAAGTTATTGAAGCTTATGCACAAGTACTTCTGTCAGCCCCCAAAGATCCTAATGAACCTAGGTGGGGAACCTATGAGGAAAAGACCAGAGAAGTTGATATAAAACTTAACAGTGTAGCAACTAAAATAAAGGTTGCAAAGGTCACTTTTGAGATCCTGAGAATACATGCTGTGTCTCAAGAAGACCTTGATAAAGCAAGGGATGAAAAGATTGCCTTAGAATTGAAAGGTGTAGCAGAAGAGGAAGAACAAGAAGATCATAAGCTGAAGAAGATGAAAACTGAATCAGATGACAGTTAGAAGGGTAAAGAAGATAATACTCCTTATGCACACAAAAATACTATTGACCTTACCACTCCTCCGAAGTATAAGCCAATAGTCAAGAGGAAGAAAGAAGCTAGCACTATTCATCCATCCTTGCAAGCTACAAGGAGCAGGAAAATCATTCAAGCACCTCCTAAGGAAGGATTCAGACCAAGCCTTAAAGTTTTGAGCACAAGAATTATTGATGAGGGCAGAATTGATCAAGTAGGGAAGTATTATGATACATACAGTAAGATTGACAAATCAGAAATACATAGTATGATTTTCAAACATATGATCAAGTTCAAGAAGATAGTCCTTGAGTTGAAAACCTCCATTCTAGATAAAGTATGGGATATTTTAGAATACCAAAAGAGATAAGAAAATGAAGAGGATCTAAGGATCAGAGAAAAAGTATTAGAAGATACTCTACCAGTATGTTCTAAAGAAGAAGAGGCACTAATATTAAATTTGGTGAAGCCACACTTAAGGACAAAGATTAGAACTTTACACATTATGAACAAAGACTATGAGCTGATAACAAAGGAAACAAAGAAGGCCATTGAAAAGGTGTTATTAGAACAACACATAAAACCACCTACTGTGCCCATCACTCATGCACCTAGTAAGCAAGAAAAAGAAGAGACCTTCAATGTACCAGTGACATGTCCTCAGGACTCAGTGCCCATAGCAGATACTCAAACAGAGGTAGACAAGTCTGCGCCCATCTCATAATCACACGAAGGTAGCACTATTATCATAGATAATGTGGAGATAGCCATGGCGGCTATTGATAAGGATTTGGACAAGTTTGAGGAAGCATTTGTTAGTACTAAAGAAGCTGAAATCTTATGCAGCAATACACTTCCCACTCAGCAAGAAGAAGTACTCATAGAAGATGTATCTAATGAGAAAGAGGAAGAGAAGAGAAGAGGAAAAAGAAAGTAAAGATGAAACTTCTGTTGAAGATGTTTCTGAGAAATTTGCAACCAGATCTAGCCTGGAAATAGGAAGACACAAAAAACCCAGAAACCTTTTCTTTTTCTGAGAAAGGTCGACCTTGACCCCCTAGGAAATGTCACCCTTGACCCCAAAATGTCAACCTTGACCTACACTGCTCGATGGAAATTATGTTCACGGATCCCAAAAGTTTGTCAAAAAGGGTATCTAGATCTACTCTATAACTCCCAAAATTGTGACTGTAGATATCTGAAAATGGTGTTTTGGGGTGGCTATATAGGGTTTTTCCTTAGTCAAACCCCCGTATTGGTGATCTCCACCTCCATGAATAGCTGGATGTAATAGAATATGTCTGTGTGTTTCTTGTAAGAGCTTTGAATGTGCAATGCCAAGATCTAAATCCACTAGATTAAAACCTTGGCATGAATTGAAATGAGAGATAAATCCATAGATTTAAATATGATAAAAAAGAATACCAAGCCCCCAAGGCTAAAGTACTCCTACCAAACTCAAAATCCATAATTGTTACCCCATGATTGTATCTTTGAATGCTTGAATGTTGAAAATGGTGGATCAAGGAAAAATGAATCTTTCTTTCTCCAAATTAATGTTCACAAAAGCTTTTCCACAAAAATGCTTTCTTGCAACAATTTCTTGATCTTCTATATTATCCTCTTGCAATATTGCATCATCGTGTCTTCATCATGCCTTCTCCTCATAGATTTCACTTGATCACTTGATCTTGCTTGATGAAAATGAAGGCAAAAGAGAGTGCTTATATAGAGATTTTTAGGGAAAGGCTCCTCGGGAAATGTAAGGGCCCTTAATTCAAATTTCACCTTGAATTATGGTCCAATCACACTACTCAATCAAGGAGGGAAAAATAATAAATGAATTTTGAAGTAAAACCCTTCCGCATTTGGATCTAGAGGCCCGAATTTAATTTTGGGACCCGCTATGATCTAATTTTGAAAAGGGGGACCAAAATCTGACAAGGGTCAAGGTTGACCTTAACCCTGACCTAGGTCAAGGTCGACCTCGACCCTGAACCAAAGTTTTAGGCCCAGTGAACTTTGGAAACATAGAATTTTTTGGGTCACCAAGAGACTTGGAATAATAGGAAAACCTCACAAAATGATGGGAAAGGGTCCAGAGGCCTAGAAGAGATAAGATGAAGGCTAGGACGACCCATACCTAGATCCTACCTATAAAATAGAGCCAAAAGGAGGGAAATAAAGGAGAATCCTTGAGATCCTAACCCTAATTTTACCTAAAAATGAAGAATCAAGTGCAAATGCATCCTAAATGCAAATCTATCATGAAAAATGCACTAAATGAGGGTGCTACACCTACCAAAATGGAAGTGCTTCCATTTTAAAATGTTACATAAAGTTATTTTGATGAGATCTAAAAGGGGAAGTGTGATTTGTTTCAAATGTTGATAGACTGGTCATTACACAAAATTATGCAGATGTGAGAGTGCTCCGATAATTACCTAAAATGATAATCTTGTTGCATAATCGTATCAAGCTTTAAAACAAAAAAAAGAATGGAGGAAGATTTCAGATATTGTGGAGATCTTGGTGGTACCATATCCTGGTATTATCTTTACCAACAACTAAGCTGAATGCTTAGGCTTAGAGGGAGTACTCAACATGTTAATCACTCACTCCATTGCCCTGAAGTGATACCTATTAAGCACTTGTGTGGTTCTGATATGATGATTAGATAGTTAATAAATTAAATTGTTGATTGATTGATGTAATGTGCATAAAGTGACTAAATTTTTTTAGTGATATTTTAAATTTGGCAGGAAAATTAGTTTTGTCATTTCGTGGCTTTAAAGGAAGATTTTTTGATCATTTGGTACTGTAACATGAATAAAAATTATGAGTTTGCAGAACATTTGAGAGAAAAATTTGTACAGTAATCACGGACCCTAAGTTGGCTATTCATGGTGTGTTCATAAAGAATAAGTTGAGAAACGTTCTATTGAAGGAATTTGATCACACTTGTATCAACAAATTGGAAAATGGGTTATTTGTGGAAGATATGAAACAAATTAAAAATATTGGACTTGATATCTAGGGATAATTTATGTGGTGTGTTTTTAGAGAGGTTATCTTGTTTGTGCTAAGTCAGTTTCATGGTGAAACCTTAGTGCTAGACAAGCCTTATGTCGCGACAAAAGAGGTAATTGATACTATCATTGGTTTATGCAACATTGATGAATTACTTGGAAAGAAGACAATTAGCGATCAAGAGGTAGAATATCTTTGAGATATTGGTTATGATCAACACATATTTCTTATAGATACTATTGAAGATCTGATTATAAGGTATGTTAATTATGGTGTTTCATATAAAATTTAGTTTTAGAATCATCAGGGTTCAACTTCTTCTTTAGTTGTGTATATTTCATGCAAGATTATGAAGGAGAATGTACAAATGGATTTGTGTAAAACCTTGCTACACAATTTTCCTCAGAATGTAAAAATAACAATTGATGATAGATATAAATTTAAGTTTGGCTCATTGTTGATTTGTCTGGTTTTCTACTTTATAAAATCATTATCGAAAAAATGATAAATATGAATGGAGAATAGGTGTTCCTATTGGTAAAAAGATTTGTAGATATTTAGGTTTCTTGGAGAATTGTGTGGGTGCATGTAGAGCTTATTTTTCTATCCTAAAGATGAATATCTATTTCAATTTAGTTGTTTTTGGTGATGTACCTATGCATTTTGAGGAGGATTCTTCCTCTGGTCAGAAGTTTTTGGAAGTAAATGTCGATGGTTCATGTCTTGAACTAAAAAAGAAGAGAAAGACATATGAGAAATAAAAATAAATAGTTATGATTTTAAAATTTGATGAGGAAGAAGAATATAAAGAGGTAAGAGAGGGTGAAGAAATGGATGTTGAGGAAGTGGAAGAAGATATGGAGAGATCTATTCCCTCTCTAGATAAATATGTGCGTATGGATTTTGTTATCATAACTGATAATAATATTGATGATTATTTCTCTGATGGAGCTGATGATGAAGACCAACCAATATTAGAGGTGTGATCAGAGAAAACCTACTCTGTTAGGAATAGACTTAGACATTCAAACATTAGTTAAACAACATATCCCTAAGATATAGTAAAAACAATTTGCTAAGACACCTCAAATAGAGCTCAATGGGAGCACCCTGTCACCCTTCAATTTTCTCTTGCTTTAGGGATGTGGGTGTGCTGTCTAAACACTTGGAGAATGTCCCTAATGATGATTAGGGGAAATTAGGATAGATTATAGTCCACAAGAACCCAATATTGGCACACAATCAGGCATAGATCACCTAATTTGTTCCTAGGGCCTTAAGGAGCGTAATGATGCAAAAATGCATATTAAGCTAGAAATGAGTAATCTAAGGTGGTTTTTAGACCAAATGAGATGTTATGCTATGAAAATAAATGCTTAAAAATGAATCAAACTAAGTTAATCCATTAGTTCTAATCTATGATGAGTTATGAAAGCACAAAATAGAGTTAATTCTAACAATTTATGCTAAAGCTTAAGGATCTAGAGCTATTCTAGCATTATAAATTTACTATGAAATGAAAGATGAATTTCTTATTTTCTCTTGGAAGAGTAGGGTATTTATAGGATTTGAGGAAGGGCTTGAGAGTTAGAGTCAGAGGTATGGTTTGGGACAGAGTTAGGGGTAAGGTTTACCTTGGGTTAGGGTTGCTCACACATGTGTGAGAAATACTAGGGAAGTGTGCAAGGGGACCAAGTGTGGAAGAAGAGACATGGGTATCTTTATGGGCTATAAGAAGCCTTAAAGAGGATGTAAGAGGCTTTAATGAGTGTGTAAGGCTCATTAATGGAAGGGGTTTGACCCAAAGTCAAAGAGACTTGGATTAGGCTAAGAAGGTTAGGAAACACCTTCTAGATAGGTTTAGGAAGGGTTTAGGGAAGATTATGAAAGTCTAGGAAAGTCTAGAAGATTCTAGGGTTTTGGAGGGTTTTTAATAAATATTTCATTTATTAAAAGGATTTTGGTCAATTTATCAAATAATTAATAAATTTTGGGGGAATAATGTTTAAATGAGATTTAAACATTCTGGGAGGGGTTTCCTTAATTAAATTTTTTTATTTAAGATAAAGGGATTTAATGACATAATAATAAATAAATTAATTAAATAAATAATTAATTAACAAATGATGATGTCATTAGAGGATTTCAAAAAATAAAAATACTTTTATTTCCTAAAGGATTTTTAGGTGTCTACATTTTACCCCTCTTTGATGTGATGCTGCAAGTGGCATGGTGTCAAAGACAAGAAAACAAGATGCTCCAGGATAGAATTTAGAGGATTAAGGGGTTGTGCCCCCTCGAGAAAATAATGCAAAGAGGAAATGTTGTGGAATTTTCTTGAAAGGAAATAGAAGAGAGGAGAATGAAAATGAAGGAGGAAGGGAGGATAAAGAACCAAGATTTCAAGAGAAAAGATGGAGGGATGCAAGATGAGATGGATTGCAAAATGCAGAATGTAGCTACATGAAGATGTAAAATTAATCAAGATGATGCATGATGCTGGGGATTTTGGGGAGCTCCAAGTGTAAATATGGAGAGAAAAACCTAGTTTGATATAGAAATGATAGAGACCTACCAAGGATACTAGGATCACAAGGCCTTGTCACCAGCGTTGCGTAAGATTGATGCGAAAAAGAAATGCAAGGTTGCCCTAGCATCACGCATGAACCAAAGAGGAAGCATGGTAGGAACGATGCTAGAGAAACCACAAACAAACAATATTTCCCAAGTGCACCATGTAACCTAGAAGATCACATGTGGAACATGAAAGGGTCATGTTCGACTGACTCATAGGCAGAAGCAAGAAATCAAAAGACCTTACCCCAGATTTACCTCATTCATAGCACACCATGATATAAAGGATCATGGTGATTTTGAGTAGAGAAACAATGAGAAGCCATAAAATATTAACAAGATCCAAAGGAAAAAATCCAATACCAAAATGATAACTCCAAAAGACATCCTTTTCCAAGGAGAGAGATTGATTTGATTGATGGTGGGAAGATTGGTCTGAACATGAGGAAGGAAACATCATCATAGAATTGGTGTGATTGGTGGTAGATTAGGTCTAACAGGAGGAAGGATACATCCTCAAGGACCCACTGATTGATGAGAGAATGAGTGTTATTCTTCGCTGGCAAAATGATGAATCAAGGATAATTGCTGTGATCAAGAATAGTCGACAATTGATGTTGTTGAAGTACAAGGTTGGATGAGACAAGATGTCTAATCTAATACTATTTTAGGACTGACAAAGATATGTACAACAAGGTGTGATGAGATATGTACAATGGATAGGGAAAGATATATAATGGATATGTACAAAAGCTCAGGATTTGGGACAGGAAGATCTCGCTATACATGATATATACAGGAAGGATTGCGCTATACAGGATATATATAGGAAGGATTGAACTATACATGATATATATAGGAATCATTACACTATATAGGATATGTACAAGACTATGTATAGGATATTTACAAGACTGGATTGTTTTGCTGTATTGGATAGGCTTGATGATAGAACAACTTGGGAGAGAAGGGGATGGTAGAAAAAGGATTGGTTTGATGTAGAGGATGGGAGTTTGATAGATAATGACTCGGTCCACTATGTATGGTGCATGTTTACTAGGTTTTCATCAACATACTTGTCCAAGGTGCTTGAATTGTCAAGTTTTCACCATTGGACAATTATTTTTCTTCGCTTTTTTTATTTTTTGTATTTTTCTACTTTTTCCAATTTTTATGGATTTTTTTAATATGTAGCATCTAGTTCAGGCATAGAACCTCTTTAGATGTATGATGTTGATAGGATCATTCAAGGGCTCACCTTATGGTGTAGATATTTGATAGGCTCTAGAGCCAAAGCATGCAGTGACAACATAGGGACCCAGCTAGGTAGGCTCAAACTTGCCTTTTTTTTCTCGATCCGCTTGGACTTTTTGATTCTCTTTGAGGACCATGTCACTCACTTGGAATTGTCTTGGATGGAATTTCTTGTTATAAATCCTTTTGAGTCAATTTTGGTATGCAACCAAGTGATCATATGCTTGCTACCTCTTTTCATCTAGTAGAACAAGTTGTGTGAGGCGTCCTACTCGAAAGTCTTCATCTGTGGTATGATTCTTCATGGAGACTCGCAATGATGGGAGCTTGAACTCGATTGGTAGAATGGATTTGGCACCATATACAAGGGAATATGGGGTGGTGCCTATGGGAGTGTGGAAGGAAGTGAGATAGGCCCAGAGGGTGGGATTTATTTAGAGGTGCCAATCATGACTAGAATCATTAACAACCTTCTTGAGGATTTTTAGGATTGTTTTTTTGGTTGCCTCAGCTTGGCCTTTTCCTTGGGGTAAATATGGATTGGAGAAATGGTGATGGATGTAGAGTTTGGCACACAGATCATCCACATGCTGGTTTTCAAAAGGTGTGCCATGGTTTGTGAAGATGGTAGATGGTATGCCAAAGTGACAGATGATATGATATATGATGAACTTAGATATTTGGATGCCAGTAGTTAGGGTGAGCAGAATGGCTTCAACCCATTTTGTGAAGTACTTTGTGGCTGTGATTATGTACTTATGTCCATTTGAGGAAAGGGGAGTGATTAAGATGATGAGGTCCAAGCCCCAACATGAAAATGGCCAAGGTGGTGCAATGGGCTGCAAGTTTTGTGCCGGTGCATGAATCAGATTTGCATGCTACTAACATGGGAAACATTTCTTGTTGAACTCACAAGCATCATGTTCCATGGTTGGCCAATTATACCCAACTCGAAGCAACTTCTTTTCTAGAACCATGCCACTTGTGTGGGCACCGCAAATTCTAGCGTGGACCTCTTGTAAAGCCAGGATGACCTCATTTGAATCTAAACACCTAGAGAGGATATTGTGATATCCTCGATGATAAAGGGTGTTGGCTACAGGAGTGTAGAGGGAAGCTCTATGAATTAAGTTTTGGAATTGGTTATTGGTGAGATGGGGAGATATGATACCATTATTTAGATATGCATGGATGTCATGGTACCATGGTGACCAAGGACCAACCAACACACACCATTTCTGCATTGGTGTTTGCATAAGAAGGCGTGTGTAGCTTCTCGACTAAGAATTCATATTGTGATGAGTTGCGAGGGATCTCCAATAAGGATCCAATGGTTTCCATCATGTTAGCTGCTTTGTTCTGAAGCTTTGGTATCTGCATGAACTATAGATTTAGGAAATGCTCTTTCAGTCTATCCACCAGTTCTTTGTAGGGTAGAAGCTTGTCATCCTTTGTCTGGAATTCATCTAGGACCTTCTTGATGATCAACTATGAGTCTCCAAACACTTGCAGTTCTGTTAAATTCCATAGAATGGTTGTCTTGAGACCTGAGATGAGTGCCTCATATTATGCAATATTATTAGTACATGGGAATCCCTATTTGAATGATTTTGGAATGTAGTCACCTTGAGGTGTGACGAATAGGATTCTGGCCCCTAATCCATGCGATGTGTAGGAACCATCAAAGTAGAGTTTCCACATGGGTTTTTCTTCAATCATACATAGGTTGTCATCTAGGAATTCTATTATTAGTGGATATGCATCCACTAGTGGTGCTTTTGCTAGCTAATCAACAATTACATTCCCTTTATTTTCTTTCTGATCTATGTACTGGATGTCAAACTCGCTGAGTAGCATGACCCATTTTTCCATATGACCTATGAGAGTTGTCTTTGATAATAGATACTTGAGAGGATCCACCTTTGAGATGAGCCTAATTGTGTGGCTAAGCATGTAATGTTTAATCTTTTGAGTGGCAAAGACCATTGCAAGGCATGCTTTCTCCATGGGTGAATAATTAAGCTCATAGCCGACAAGAGTTCGACTAATATAGTAAATGGATCTCTCTTTATTGTCATCATCATGTTGTGCTGAGAGTACCCCTAGTGTAGTATTGGTCACTGAGATGTAGAGTATGAGAGGGCATCCTAAAACTGGTGGTACGATGATTGGGGAGTTAGCTAGATATTCCTTGAGCTTCTCAAAGCTTTTCTGATAGATGGGATCCCATTTGAAGCTTGTGTCTTAGCGGAGGTGCATGAAAGGTTGGCACTTGTTTGCTAGTTGTGATATGAATCAATGCACTAATTGAAGCTTTCCTTGTAGGCTCCTGAGCTGCTTGAGTATTCTAGGAGGAGGCATTTCTATTATAGCTTTAACCTTCTTAGGGTTGATCTCTATGCAACGCTGTGATACTATAAAGCCTAGAAGCTTTCCAGACGTTACACCAAAGACACATTTTTGTGGATTCAGCTTCAAACCATAATGATGCAGATGATCAAAGACACTTTCAAGGATGTTAATGTGTTCATGGTGTGCCCTTGATTTTGAAATTATATCATCCACATAGTCCTCCAGGATTTTATGGATCATGTCATGGAAGATTGTTGTCATTGCTTGCTGATATGTTTCTCCTACATTCGTTATCCCAAATGGCATCATGTTATAGCAGAAGGTACCCCATGGAGTGGTGAATGCTATTTTATGTTGATCATCTTCTTCTTTTTGGATCTGATTATATCCAGAGAATCCATCCATGAGTGACAAAATCTCATGGCTCACTGTTAGATCTATGATCATGTCTATGTTAGGTAGCAGAAAATCATCCTTAGGACATGATTTGTTTAGGTCCTGGAAATCTATGAAAATTATAATGTGAAGGCTTCATGACAAGAACCATGTTGGAAATCCACTCAGAGTAGTCAATAGATCTGATGATCTTTTCATTTAGGGGCTTTTCCAGTTCTAATTTTACTAATGGGGCTACTTTGGGGTGCATCTTGTGTAGCTTCTGCTTCAATGGATTGACATTAGGGTCCACAACTAAATGATGGACAACAAGATTAGGATCAAGCCTAGACATGTGTGTATTACCACACAAAGTTCCTAGTGGCTTCTTGGAGTAATGCAGTGAAATCCATTTCTTCACCTTTTGTTAAGAATTTTGCAAGGTAGGTGATTCTCAGACATTCTTCCGTGCTCAAGTTTATTGGCTTGGTTTCTTCTATGATGATGGGAGACTGATCTGGTCTATAATCCTGGATGGGAGGAAGAGGCAAGTCTTCATCTTCTAGTGCCTTAGAGAGGTTTTCCCCAGAAGATACACCCTTTATTTTATCTTTTTTGGAATCAGAATGTGCCGTAGAGGGGTTTTCACATAAGGACTCATGCTTTTCTTTTTCTTTTTTACTTTTGTGGCTAAACCTTGCCTCTTCCCCAAAATATCCTTTAGGTTTGAGCTTTTAGATGTGAGTTAAACCTAAATCTTGATCTTCTTGTTGGCATAATGCCCCCATGAATTCTAGGAGCACTTCTATGCTTTGGAACTCATCGATATGTATGATGCTTGGTTGGTCCTAGTCTATGAGTTTGGGGTGTATGAGGGGGAGTTATATGAGGTTAATGGCAAGTTTTTGGAGGAAAGAAGTGCCTAGGAGGGTATCATTGTTGAAGATGTCATCATAGGATTTCTTTTCTTTCTCTTCAGGGATGTCTTCGATCTCTATGAGGCTATCTTGGCTATTGAAGAAGGGAATGTTGGTCATGTTAGTACCCCCAGTTGTGGTATTGGGCCCTTGTATACTCAGGCGAGGGGTATTAAATCCAAGAACTTGATGTTGTGGATTTTTTTATGCTATGATAAGGTCTTTGATTCCACCTTCTTGTGGTCCTAGACCACTGCCTTGATATTTCTATTGCTCATTGGCATACTTGTGTGATTGTGGATATTTGTCTTTTATGTAACCAAGGAATTTAGTTTCAGGTGGTGGGGGATCTTTTTACAACCATCAATTAATGTCAAGGTCCATCTCTTTAATTTTTATGTTGCCATGGGAAACAAAAGTCATTGGTCCCATCTCCTTGATTCCATGCTTGGTTTCAGTAGGCTTGCTTTGGTGATTCGGGTGCTCTTGTGTATGTGGATCAAGTGGAAGGGACCCACCTACAAATGCATTATGTAAGCTATATTCACCACAAACCTGATTGTTGATCTTGATAGAGGAGAGAGTGGAGGCAAGGATAGTCTCTGGATCACTATGGGATCATGAAGAAATAGTGATAGAAGTGCCAATATTGGTTCTAGGATAATGGGTGGAATGGGGGAATGATGCTTCCATCAGATGATAGTATGTGAAGGGTTGGGGATCTACATGGATGGTAACCTCAGTGCCTTGATGCGTAAATTTGATGCACTGATGGTAATTAGATGGTATATCCTTGATGGAATGGATCCATAGTCAGCTGAGGAGGATGTTAAATGGTAAGTCAAGATCAACAACATGGCAGATAGTGTCTTGAGTTACTAGGCCTAACTAGATAGGAAAAAGAATAGTACCTTCAGAGGTACACTCCAAGTTATTGTATGCCTTGATGGTAATTATCTCATGTGAGATATCCACTTCTGTGAACCCCATCTGGTGAATGAATTTGAGAGTACAAAATTTTAGGGCTGAGCCATTATCTATCATGACCCTTTTAATGGAAAAATCTCTGACCATAAGGGTAATGTGGAGAGGAAGATTGTGGTCAGGCTCAACAGCTAGTATATCAGATGGTTTGAAGGATAAAGTATAGGATGCAGATAGATGTCCCACAAGGTTTTCAAATTGGATGGTGTTAATGTCTGTGGGTACATGTCCTTCATGGAGGGCTCAGTTGAGGATTTCTTGATGCAGGGGTGAAGTGCGGAGGAGGTCAAGGATGGAGATTTGGGCAGGTGTGTTCCCAAGATGTTTTATGAGGTTGTATTGTGCATTTTGTTCTAGCCTTGGAGTAGCACTGCTGAAAGTTATCTGACCTCTTTGTGTGGTGACTGCACACTGACTATTAGATCATCTAACATGGATGACATTGACAGTGGGTTCAACTTGGGTTATGTGTCCAACAAACTTGTCATAGTTGATATGGGCAGTTGTATAGTCTTTGTGATCAGCATGATCTCCTTGTTTTCCTTTTCCTTGGTTCTAATTAGGAGGATTAGCATTGGCTTGGTTCTTCCCAGCATTGTATTATGGGAACACATTTTGATAGATCTATAAACTGGCATTAGGTGATGCTTGGGCGGGTGCGTCCACTTGGATCTCTTTTCTGTCAATGAGATCTTGGATGTAATGCTTGAGTTTCATACACCTTAGGGTAGTGTGTCCTTTGACATGATCATAATCATAGTACTCATGATCTTTATACCAATTGGGCTTTAGAGTTGCATCATCAAATTGTTGGGTTGGTGGGTACGTGATTAGGTTGGCTTTGGCCATTCGATGAAAGATAACATCTAGAGGTTCACCAAGTGGTCTAAAGATTATCTTCTAATTAGTTTGGGCTCAAGACCTTGATGAACTACAACTAATTTAGAACTTGATTGAAGAATTTGTGATTTAAGATCACTGAGTTGATTGATTAGATATGTAATATGATTAAATCAGTATTATGTTGTCATTGATGTCAACTAGTTTGACAACACTTATCTTGTAAGTTACTATATCAAAACATCTATAGTAAAGGAGTGAAAGACATGAAGTACAAAAATATCTACATGAGGAAGATGGATATGATAGATGAGGATAAAGAATACATTGAGTAACTTTTTGATGAGTCTATGACCTTATGATATTGACTTGATTATGTTTCATTCATCTATGATGAGGAAAAGAGATGAAAGACACAAAGGAGTGTTGTTGGTTGATGAAGCATTTTAGTGTACACTGACGAAGTGTAGTGCATACCGAGCACAGTGTAAATTGAGCTTGTGTTCATCGACACATTTTTTTGTTAATCGAGCAAAACAGAGGAACTAAATGACTAGCTTAGCCGATAAGATTGATGAGCTAGAAAGTGTATGATTTTGAGGTAATAGATAATGTTTGTTACACAGATCGATAGCTAACAAAATTCAAGAAAGATCTAAAGGATGAGAATCAAACATGTTATTAACACATTAGTTGAGGTATGTTTAAGTGATAAAATCAATGAAGATGATTAAGTAGAAAAATTTGATGGAGCAGAAGAAAATGGTTTACTTGTCTATATAAGAGACTAGAGATTTCATAGTGAATGGAATGCCAGAAGGACAAGACTACAAAATTATCATGTGAACAAGTTTTCATGCATACCTGATCAAACTGGTTAGTGAGAACCGAACTGTAGATTTTTTACCGAGTGACAGGAAGCTATTACCAAGTTATAGTAAGTTACTGAACATTGATTGGAACAGGATTGATTTAATGATCAGAGGATTGAATGAGCTTAATATTGATCTATACATCTGCAATTGAAGTTGTATTAAGGCAGATCACCTACTGTTACATTTTAACCATTGTACATAGTCAAATCTCTTAACCGAGTGGACTAAGAAAGTCTTTTATGTATCATTCATAGAATGAACATTGTTATCCTGTCAACCCCATAGTGAATGATGGTTGGATGATAATGGTTGGTCTAAAATCCTCTAACAAGGTCACACCTAACGGTGTGTTTGTAACCTTTAATAGGGTTGGGTCTTCACCGACCTCACTTCAGAAGAGTGAATATTTTTGGGTTGTTGGTCCCAGGTGGTTTTTCCCTTCACAGGGTTTCCACGTTAAATCTCTTGTGTTATGTGTTGATTGTGATGTTTGTTTGATGTCATATTTACATGTTGCATATTTGATTTGATTGGTAACTACTATATGTTTTAGACTGGTAATCGGTAAAAGCATAGACATTACAGTATTTTAAGTTACCGAGTATCAAAAGTGTTAAGTATTTGATTTTGGATTATACATTTTGTATTGGAACACTGGATAACTAATTCACCCCCCTCTCAGTTATTCTAACGGACCTATTTTCATTAGGAGTAGTTGAGATGGAATTAGCCTAATTGGTTGGATCACCTTGAGGTACTTGTTGTTGATAGTGTTGTTGATTGCTTTGAGGTTGATATTGCTGCAAAGGTTGCTGATGAGTTTGAGGCTATTGTTGATATGCATGAATAGGTGTTGGACCGACCACAATGATTTGGACATTCTTTGTGTCCATAGCTCCATCAGTGACTACATTTTTGTTACAATTCTAGTAACGGGGTTTATCATTGCTGGGTTTACTTTGGGAATCATTTTTGTAATGTCAGATTGTGCTTTCATCTAGGAGACCTCTTTCGATATATATCCCCTTACTTTTGATATCCTAATATGTTTGGATGTAGTTCATCCTTATGAAGTGGGATAGATTGGGATGCAAGTTATTGATGAAGATCTTGGTCAGATGCTTCTTAGGCCGTTGGTATGATAACCTGGTTGTGAGGTTCTGCCATTGTTGCAGGTAGTCTGCTAGGCTTTCTCCTTTCTATTTTGATTTGCAAAGGTCTAGCAAGGTCAACTCATTTTCAACATTGTGGGCATATTGAGAAACAAACTTCTCAGAGAGCTTGACCAAATTTGTGATGGTCCCACATGGTATCTTGTAAAACCACTCAATGACAATTCCTCCCAAGCTTTTGGGGAATAGGTGTAATAGGTAATTATCATTATGAGCCACTTCTTGGCATGCCATATAGAATTCTTTGATGTGGTTTATAGCGTCTCATTTCCCTTGATACTTATCAAACTTGGGTGTTTCAAAGTTTTCAGGGAAAGGAACAACTGTGATTGATTGGTCAAGTGGGTAGGGACACACCTCTTCAAACTTGAAGGTTTTATTCTATGTGCCAATTTTGAACTCTTTAAGAGCATTCTTCATTTATTCCCACTCAACATTGATTGGCATTTGAGCGGGTACTCCCATTTGAAAAAGGTCTAGTGGTGCTAGTGAATAAGGGTAATTTTGAGGTGGATATTATGGAGTGGGATATGGAGATTTCCTAGCAAGATAGGTGGATTGGAATGGGTTTTGAGATGATGATTGTTGGAGAGGATATTGCTACTATGGTGTGGGAATGTATTGTTGTGGAGGATAGGGAAAAAATTACTGCTATTGGGGGATGATAGGATACTATTGTTGTGATGAGTAGGAGGAATCTTGTTGTTGCTGGGGAATGATAGGGGTTTGGTGTTGTGTGTGGAAGTATTGATGTGATGGGGGAGGTTGCTGGAACAATGCCGCTTGTTGATAAGATGGTCCATGTTGCACTTGGCTCTGTGTTTGGTTGATGTAGGTTGGGTGCATGCCTACATTACTGAAGGGCGGAATGGATGTTGGGAATCTGGAAGAAGGAGGTGGTTGGGCAAGATAACTTGAAAGATGATATGAACTATGCTACTAAGGTGGTGGAACTTGCTGAAAAGCATTGGGTGTTGTGAATGGATAGCTTTCCAAGGATGAAGCTGGTGGAGGTTGTTGTTGTGTTGCTTACGAGAAGGTGGCTTGTTGGTGTGATGGCATAGACATGGAGAAGTGGGTTCATATCCCAAGAGCTAACATCTCTTCATGAGTAAGGCCCCAATGAGAACCTATTCGTGGTGGGAACTATGATGTAGAGGATGCTAGAAATGCATATGTGATGGGGGTTTGGGATGTGAATGGTGGATTTGTAAATCCCATGGAAGGCATACCTATTGTGAATGCAGTTTGTTGGCCTTGTTCTTGGAATGTGGACGAAGATGCTTGCGTTCACCATGAGAAGGGTGGTATTGTTGTGGAAGATTTCTAAGAGAAGAAGGAAAATTATTGTGTTGCCCCCGAAAATGATGGCATGGAGGTAGGGGCTTGTGAAGTGAATGGAAAGGATGAATGTGTTTCCCCTGAGAATGGTGGTATTGAGGTAAAGGCCTATTGGGAGAAAGAGGGAAATGATTGCGTTGCCCCCAAAAATGATAACATAGATGCAAAAGCTTATGGAGGGAAGAAGGGGAATGGTTTCATTTCCCCCAGAAAAGATGATGTTGCTTGGCTTATGAGAGGTGGAGGGATTGCTTATGTAAAGGTTTGTGTGGGAGGTGGTGGTTGGTTTTGCATGAAGCTTTGGGTATGAATGATGGCTTGAGCTACTATGGAGGATGATGGTGTGCCCATGATAGGAAATGGAGTGGATTGTGTTGCTTGTGTTGTAGGGCTTGTGAAACTACTTTGCAAAAGAGGAGGGATAGGAGAAGATACTTGTGATATGTGGAAAGTGGATTAGGGATTTGTTGGATGATGGGGGTGTATGTTTCTGCTGGGATTCAGATGGTGTTGATGGGAATTTGAGGTCAGAGATATGGTGGAATGGGAGTACCCTCTCGTGTGAGGTTAACCACCATGCTTTGTTGATTCTAAATAATGAATGCATTGACTATTTGTGCATTCCCCGGATGGTTCATGAATGTTTCCATTGCAAAAGAAGCAGTGGGAATATGGGGATCATCCCATACATTACCAGTTTGTTGGATCAGGGGATTGTAAGTTACCATTGTGCTGGTAGAAATGTTGGGATCAGATGAGCTGGTAGTCTGATAAGGATCCATATTCTTTCTTTTCCTAGATCTTGTCTTGATAGGCATGGAATGCAGATGTAAAGATGCAGATGCTAGATGGATGCAAGATGCTCCTAAAAGATTTCTAAGGATGGTGGATTTCTAAAATGTCATGCAAGGACTTGGAACAACTAAAGGATGGTGATGATGGTGAAGGATTGGTGGAATGCTCTGATTTGGATCAAGGATGATGAAGGATTGGTGGGAGATGGTGAAAGATTGGTGAAATGCTTGGTGATGATGGAAGATTGGTGGAGGATTGGTGAAAGTTTTACTAAGTGTCAACAAATGAGCTATTGCTTCCTGATGTAGGATCAGTGAGTATTGTCAACCTAGGATAGACTAATGATCTTTGGTCAACTGGATTCTTATCAATGCAAGCCAATCTCTTTCTTGAGATGATGAGGCTTACAAGGACAAGTGGGATTTCCTTTAGACAATGCTCTGTCAAAGGGGGAGATTTCTAATTTTGGATAAGGTTTTGAAGCAACTCAAAGGTTTGAACACTAAGTATTTTTATTTTTTTTGGATTTTGGACCACTAGATTTGGATTCTAATTTCGATGATGGGTTCTAATTTGGATAGATGGATGCTGATTTTTGGATCAAGGATGTGGATTTCTGATCCTCGATTGCTGATGGAAGGATGGTGAAGGATGGGGGAATGATACTATTTCATAGAGGATGACCTAAATGCAATTGAAATGGATGACCTATGATGCAACTAGGAAAATGACAAAGAATGCAATGATGAAACTAGGATTGCCTAAATGCAACTAGGGATGGATGGTGATGCAAGGATGAAACTAGGATGAGCTAGGATGAAGGAATGCCGAGATAGGATTGTGAGATTATAAAGGAGGAATGGATATGTGATGGGCCCAGCTAGTCTTCTCTTTCTAGATTGACATAGTGATGGTTAACTTTGAACTAGAATGCAAACTATTGACTCTTGCATTATACTCAATGTTTTCTAGTCTCTCTTGATTCTTCTTTTCTGCTTGGATTGCATTAAGGGAATGTTGGTGACCTTTCAAATTTATTTCTGTAAGTTTCTTCTCTTGATAGACCCAAGGATTAGGAAGCTTTTCTTTCTTGTGTTGGGTCAAATCAAACATATCTTTGGGGAGATTCTTGGCAATTATTCTTGAAACAAGGCTTTGGATGTCTGATTTTTTATGTCTCAATGGCAAAGGACTAACTTTGACAATAGACACTTTGAAAACAATCCTGAAAAGGGACAAGGAAACCTTGTGGGATACAAGCAATGATTAGACCACTGAATCTGATTAAGCTTTGAAAGGCGTATATTCTGACAAGTGTTTTTACTGAGCTTTGAACTTTGCAATCACTTCAAATAGAACTACCTAAGGACAAGGTGAGTATTAGAATCTTTGCCCACAACTTGATACCCCAAAAGAGGGATACATATGATGAGTGTCTTAAGGTGATCTGGGAAACCACAAGGATCAGTCCTTGCACAAAGATAATAATACTTTCAGGGGTAAATTAGGTAGCTTCCAATTAATAGGTTTGTAGTTGTTCCATGGATTCCTCCCAATCAGTTTGTACACACGTGACTCACTTAAGAGCCTAGTTGACCATGCTGAAATAGTAGGGATATTCACCTACCTTAGGCTACCATAACCATGCATCGCCCGAGCTTGAGGGGATGTAAGAGAGAGTTTTGTCAACACCTTGTTTCTATACCAGCTGGGGAAGGTACCGGTTTGAGTTCGTTCTCCAAAGAGGAAGTGAATTTCTCTCTGGACATGCCTCTCTAGAAGTAAAATGAATGAACTATTCCAAGTTCAATTTCACTTTTATGTCACTTATTTAAGAGGTTTTTGCAAAAATGGGAAACTTTGAAAGACACATCAAGAATTTTTTTCTTTCCCAATTTGATTTATGTGGTTTTGAAATGAATTCTTGCAAACACGTATTTAACTTTTGATTTTTTCTTTTGAAGACAAGAAAGCTTTTGGAAAAGAGATTTGTTGCAAGTATTTTAACCTTTTGCATTTAAGATTTGTGTCTTTGCCTTTAGGAACTTGATTTGATTTTGAGATGAAATGAAAATTATTTGATTCCAAATAAGGAAATCAAGATTGTGTTAGATTTAGAATTGAAAGAAAATGACTTTTGATTAGATTTTGATTTCTTTCCTTTAGAAACATTCAAGATTTGGTGCTCTAAATTTCATTTTTAAGCCCAAAATTAGGTTTCTAGATTGATTTGATGCATAAAACTTAGTAAACATTCAAGATTTTTCAGCAAGATACTTGTTCATATCAATAGAAAATATTTAGGACTTATTTAGGAAATTTTAGGAACCTTTAGGAATGTTTAGGAACCAATTTGGAAAGATTAGCAAAGATTTGGTTGATTTTTCTTCCTAGATTGCATGGGACTTTAACAAAACTTTGAGATATTGCAAATGAAGTTTATTTTAGCTTTTATGGATGCATTGAGTTTGATTTAGGACCATTTAGAATGATTTAGGATTTATTTGGAACCCAGTCAATTTGAAATGAAAATTTGAAGTTCTTTTTAAGCACCAAAAACTTGAAGTGTTCCTAACTTGCATGAATGCACTCTAAAACCTTAGATTTTCATGATTGGTGTTCTTTTTAGCCAAAATAAAGTCCTTAGATGTGATTTTGAGTTTTTAGGACCAATTAGGAATGACTTGAGTTTATTAGGAATGTTTACTAAATGTTTAGGAAAGACTTGCAGATTTGTCCCTTAAGGGCACTCAAAAAGTTCATTTTAAGCCTGAAAAGGAAGTGTTTGAGTTCCTAAACTTTCACAAGAAATCATGAGCCTTAAGGCCTTAGTTATTTGGTGATAATTTTTTCTCAATGAAGTACCTGCAAGTGTTGGATGTTATAAATTACAAGCTTGAAGCCTGAGGCTCACTAGGATCCCCAAACAGGCCAAAAAAACCAAGAAAATTCAAGTTTAAGGCCTCAAATGAACTCCCTGCCTCCCATAAAAGTTTTGGGGCCAGAAATTATTTCAAATTAGAGAATCATATGAAAATTTTCAAGCTCGTATGATAATTGCATTCTTCCCATATGATTTTTGGGCCAAAAATGGCCTAAAACTCACTCAAAATAGGTCCATACGAGTTTATACATCATTTCATATGAGTTTTGGGGGGTTAATATACGAAAATTGCACAAAAATTTCAAAAATTGTATGACACTATAAAAAAATCCATTCGGGAGGCGTTAAAAATGAGTTAAAAAACCCTTAAAAATGTAATTTTGAGGCTTGTGGGGTCCCACGGAGCATGCCAAAATGTGATCAAAGAAAACCTAATTTTTTAGGAATAGGCTTAGACATTCAAACATTATTTAAATAGAATATCCCTAAGATATAGTAAAAACAATTTGCTAAGACACCTCAGATAGAGCTCAACGGGAGCACCATGTCACCTTTCGATTTGCTCTTGCTTTAAAGATGTGGGTGTGCTCTCTAAACACTTGGCGCATGTCCCTAATGATGATTAGGGGGGATTATGATATATTAGAGTCCACAATAACCCCATACTGGCACACAATAAGGTGTAGATCACCTAATTTGTCCCTAGGGCTTTAAGGAGCGTAATGATGCAAAAATGCAGATTAAGCTAGAAATGAGTAATCTAAGGTGTATTTTAGACCAAATGAGATGTTATGATTTGAAAATAAATGCTAAAAACTGAATCAAACTAAGTTAATCCATTATTTATAAGCTATGATGAGTTATGAAAGCACAAAATAGAGTTAATTCTAACAATTTATGCTAAAGCTTAAGGATCTAGAGCTATTCTAGCATTACAACTTTACTATGAAATGAAAGATGAATTTATTATTTTCTCTTGGAAGAGGAGGGTATTTATAGGATTTTAGGAAGGGCTTGGGTTAGGAAGAGAGTTAGAGTTAGAGGTATGGTTTGGGATAGAGTTAAGGGTATGGTAAGGTTTACCTTGGGTTAGCGTTGCTCACACATGTGTGAGAAACACTAGGGAAGTGTGAAAGGGGAAAAAGTGTGGAAGAAGAGACATGGGTCTCTTTATGAGGCTGTAAGAAGCCTTAAAGAGGATGTAAGAGGTTTTAATGAGTGTGTAAGGCTCATTAATGGAAGGGGTTTGACCCAAAGTCAAAGAGACTTGGATTAGGCTAAGAAGGTTAGGAAACACCTTCTAGATAGGTTTAGGAAAGGTTTAGGGAAGATTAGGAAAGTCTAGGAAAGTCTAGAAGATTCTAGGGTTTTGGAGGGTTTTTAATAAATATTTCATTTATTAAAAGGATTTTGGTCAATTTATCAAATAATTAAATAAATTTTGGGGGGAATAATGTTTAAATGAGATTTAAAAATTTGGGAGGGGTTTCCTTAATTAAATTTTTTTTATTAAGATAAAGGGATTTAATGGCATAATAATAAATTAAATAAATAATTAATTAATTAACAAATGATGATGTCATTAGAGGATTTCAAAAAATAAAAATACTTTTATTTCCTAAAGGATTTCTAGGTGTCTACAAGAGGTATACATGATGTTAGTAGAAATATTAGATCAGCTATAATATTTTCATTGATGTCAAGCAATTGATTTCTAGTTTATATTATGTTGTCATATCATTCAGTAATGATATAAGATGAATGAGTTAAGGAGAAGTGTAAATGAGAAGTTAAGAAGTTGTAGAACTTAATTGGGAAACTGATATAGATCAGACAATGATTTGATTATGTTGGTATGGTTGTTTTCTACCTTATATGTGATTATGTTAAGTTAGTAAAGTATGGTGATAAATATTTGACAACATGGTAAGATAAGTTGTTATGACTACCAAGGTGGAAAAGTCACTCGATAAGGTAAAGAGAAAGTTGGTCACTCGGTAAAGAGGAAAGGTTTAGGCACCAATAGATATAACCAAAATTCGAAGTGAAGGACACCGAGAAATAAAAAGGTATTAAATATGGATGGAATTGACATTTAATGATTACCTATGATGAGATGGATGATCATGATGATGAGGTAAGTTAGTTACAGAGATCTATGATTATGAAAATTCAAGATGAAGATATATGGCAAGATCTAAGCAGAAAAATGAAGTGGAACAAGTTTCTAGAAAATTTAAAGTTCTTAGGAGTAAAGGAAACATGTTACTGAGATCCAAATTTGATGATTAATGAATTTAATGGTCAAGATTGATTTAAGGAAAACATAATAGAGGAGATTAGGAGGAAAAAATTGTCTATATAAAGGATGATCTTGTATGGACAATGAGATGAAAACTGAATAGTTGAAGGGTTACCAACTATTGCAGAGGAGAAGGAAAAAAGAGATTTCAAGTAGGAAAATATTGATTTGTGAAGTTTTGATGCCAGTGGAAGATGAAGATTTGAAGTGAAGATTGAAGAGCGCACAAGGATCTGATTGAGAAAAGATAGTTGCACATCTACAAGTCATTTTTATTACTATTTCTTACTAGCATTTGTAATAGAGAAATCTCTTAACATAGTGGACTTAATAGTCTTATTGTACATCGTTGAGAAAGGTGACATTCCAAAAAGAGTGTTTAAAGCCCCTTAACAAGGCCACTCCTAATAGGGTGAAGATCCTAACAGATCTGAGGTAAATCCCTTAATCGGGTCACACCTAACAGTGTATTTTGTAATCTTTAACCAGATTGGCTCTTAACCGGGCGCACTTAAGAAGAGTATATTTCTTAGTGGGTGACAATTCCCATAGTGGTTTTTCTGATAACTGGGTTTCCACGTTAAATATATGTGTTGTACACTGTGAATGAGTTGTGAGATTGTTTTACTGATTGATATAGTTTATTTACTATTGTAGGTAAGTATAGAACTATGTTTCTACCGATTAGTTATCGAGTTAATCAGAGAAAATATTTTAAGGTATTTTGTGATTAGGATTACTGATTCACCCCCCCTCTCTATATTCCAATAGATTGGATTATAGTCAAAACTTGGTTGGAAAATGATGAGTATGGTAAAATTGATGGTCTCTTTGGAGGGTAAGAAAGTGGTGACAAAATTGTTGACTAGTCACCTGATCAGTAAAAAGGTTATAGTCTCTAGTGTATCTGGTATGATATTGGCCAAGTTAATCATAAATGTTGAGGTTAAGTCATTGGATTCTGGAGAAGATTACCTTTCGGTGGAGAAATATAAAGTGAAGAAGGGTAATACTACAAAAATAGGGACTCTTTGGAGTTATGAGTGAGATGAAGAAATGTGTGAAAGAAATCTCTGATATTTACAAGTATTATCTTCGGTGGCCTACTATTTTTGACAATTTTAGAGATTAGAGAAAAGTGATTGAGAGGGAATTGAATGAGCTAGGCAAGTTGTATGATGTTTCCAAGGATCAAGATGGAAAATAGAGAACTAGAGCTAGTGAAATTTAGACAAAGTGGTTGCTACTGTAGAGATAGAGGGAAGATCTAATCAAACAAAAATTGGTTGGTAAGAGTCATGATTGAAGTTCAATTGGAATTTTTTATGGCATACTAACCAATTATGAAGACTTTTTTCAATGGTTTCCATTCTTGGATTGGACTATATCATTTGACAAAGTGGTGGAATGTGCCACTTTATGTGCTTGGATGGAGACAAAAATTATTGTGTGGAAGAAGGAGCTTGCTATGCTAAAGGAGATGTATAAGAAAATATTTTTGGTTAAGAAAATTGTATTAATTTGATCTTTCTTTGTTTTATTTTTTGTCTCTTTACCATTATGACAAAATGAAAGAGAGAAAAGGAGAATACATGTTGTATTTACTCAAGGGGAGTTTTGGAGTTTTTGAGGTTTTGATGTTTCAATGTTTTTCCATCAATGCCAAAGGGGGAGCAAGTTGTTGTTGGAATTGATTGTCATTGATTTTAAAACATCCATGCTAACACTCTATTAGTATTGATTTGATATATGAAGTATGGGGTATATCATGTTGTTCATTGGTACGTGAATATAAATTTTGGTTGAACATTTCTTCTTTTCAAGAATGGATTCAAGGACAAGCATATTGTATTCTATTATTGCTTCATATACATTAGTACTCTTGTATGGTTTTGATGTTTGGCTATTCCTATCAATTTTTGGAAATTTTTTAAGTGTTGTTCATCAAACAATTTTGGTGCTTTGGCTACAACATACTGTCAACATCTTTTGGTTGGTGGTAATAGTTATTTTATGTCTTCAACTTTTTGTCTTGGTTTTAGCATTCAGATGGCCTGATAAATGTAACATGAGTTGTAATACTTTAAGCCTAGCCTATTTGTAGGTTGTATTGTAATGTAGTTCTTATGTACGTCCTAGATTTAGGATCAATGTTTTGCATTAAATGTAAATGTAATATACTTTCATCAATTATGTCATACACTTGGTGTAAAGCTGACATATGTAAGATCAAATACTGATATAAATAAAGTAGTAGTGAAAGTGATAGAGTATATGTGATAGTAAGTGGCTTATGTGGGTGGTATGAGAAGTGACTACAACTCTATTGGAAGAAGATCCATTTTGATGTAGAGAAGTCTGCTTATCTTAGTGGTGGATTTTATCTCTTTTCATATCCTCTGGTAGTAAGCCCTTATATATTGGTAGTGAACCTTTTTGTATCAAAAGTGAGCCCTATTGGCAGTGAGCCTTAATTTTCTGGCAATGAACATTATTATACTTGTAGTGAGAATTACTGGTAGTGACCCAAGTTGTAAATATCACCATACGATTGTCACCTTAACAAGTGTTTTACATTTCATGATAATTAGCTTCTCTATGTTTTTTCCCACTTTGGGTTTCCACATAAATCTTGGTGTTGTCTATGTCAATGTTTTTGTGTTCTTAATGTTCACATTTTATCTGTATGTCTAGTGTGCTTAATCAAACAATCTAAAGTGGTTAATACTGCTATTTGTGAGTTAATCAATAGAGAAACATTTTTATAATTTTTGTGAGAATAACTGATTTAACCCCCCTCTTAGTTATTTGGCATGTTCAACAACTCAAGTACAACATAGCCTAAGGAGAGGATGACTGTAGTGATACCCTAAAATCAATGGTGACGTTATTCAATATGCAATATAAAGATGAAATGAAATTTAACTAATGCCTTTGTTGAACTATTAACTTAATTTATTTCTTTATAATCACATGATTACTACCACAACATTTATACTTATTTTCTTCACAAAGATGAACTTCCATGCATAAACATGTATTTGACATGAAAAATGTTGAACTTGACCTTTTTGCAATATTCAAACTTAATACAAATCAAGCACCCATACATTTGAATTTTTATTACTCTTGATGAGCACACATAAAACTTTATGAAATACAATTCCAATTGACCAAACAATGATAAATAACAGGAGATTTTTTATGAAGTAAAATTGTCCTTCGATTTGCAATAACTTGGAAATGAAAACTGACTATAAGTATCCTAAAATTCATAATCACTGCTTAATTATTGTGACACTTCCATGTACCTCAAAAATAACTCCTAGATTAGATGCCAATGTGCTTGAAACATCCAGACCATATTTTTTGATACTTCTAAATAGTAATTGCACAAGAATAAAATACAAGAGTCTTAGAGGTATAAAATTTAATCTCAAACAAATTTTTCACACATATTTATGAACCACCTCTCAATGTTGTTCAGTATCTCCTACTAAATATGTGTGACTTTGACTATTATTTTAATAGGTTAAAAATGTTACAACTAATAGTTCTCGTTGCACTAAAAGATCAACCTGATAATGCCTAATACAACCACTAGACTTATAGATGACATAGGAGGATATTAAACCATGTTAAAAATCCTGAAGGGGGACATTGGTGGTTAGTCCAATAATCCCCCCTCAACATCAATTGAGGGGATTCAAACCTATGGCCAAGCTCTGATACCACTTGTTACAACTAGCGGTTTTTGTTACACTAAAAGATTAAATTGTTAATACCTGATACAACCACTAGACTTATAGAAGACCAATGAGGTTGTTAAACCATGCCACAAATTTGGAAGGGGGATGATGGTGGTTAGTCCAACAAAAACCCAAATTCCCACATTATTCAAAAAATATTCAATTCAAGTACATAGATCTTATTTTCATTTCACATGTTAAAATATTGAAAATATTTTTAGTCCTAAGGGTCCAAGATTACTCAGAGGGGAGGTTGAATTAGTAATCTAAGATATCTAGAACTTTCCATTTCTTTAACTCAAAATTAACATTCACAAGTTTACCAATTGATAAGAAAATAAATCTTAATCAAATAAACAAAACTACCACAATGCATGCAACACACAACACAAATATTTTTCCCATGGAAACTAAAATGGGTTAAACCATGTGTGAGATTATACTCACAAATTGTGTACTCTTTTAAAGTACACCCTATTAGGAGCTTAACCCTATTAGGAGTTTACAAAGACACTATTAGGTGCCACCTAGTTATGAGATTTGCCTATAGCCTTGTTAGGAGTAATTATTTTAGGAGATTTCAAACTCAAGTTAATGAGCCACTCTCTTAAGAGATTTACAAATAAGATTTGTTAGGATCTAATCGGTTGAGGGATTTACAAATAAGAAACCTATTAGAGTCTTGTAATCTAGAAATAGAAACTCCTTTAATTTATTAGATCCTCTATAAAACATTCATTCTCTCCCGGTGAAACTATGGAATACCTTGTCTTGACCATACAGTCACAATCATGATCTACACACACAAATATTCAATTTCATGATATAAATATAATTTCTAAAGACCTAAAATTTCCACCACCCTAAAAATTCATCCAACACATTTGAAATCACTTTTTTAATATTCGCACCCATAGAGATTGCCAAAAAATACATCCCAATATAACAACCATCTTTACCAAAAATGTTAAGCAAATGATAGACCCTTACAATTTATTTTATCATGAATAATCAAACACATTTTGACCACCTCATCTTTCATCTTGAAAAATGTATACCTTGATCAATGTAACACCAACACATCACCACAAATGAATTGAGACATGTCATAATGACAACTAGAATACACATAAATCATGACCACTCGATTACCAGTCACCAATAGAAGATCTACCATCGTTAGCTCAAGAATATAGTCATCTTTCACTAAAAAAACTTCTATAACCATAAAATATGCTTACTAGTCAATCAAATCAGCCGTGGTCATAACCATGAGCTCAACATAGTATCAAAAGCACAATTATATGATCACACCGCCTAACTCATCATAGATTTAATGAACTAATAAAATCACTCATTGCTAGTCATAGATTGTTCTAGTAGTTTCTCTGTCATACTTCAATCAAACATAACTTACACAAATCATACATTCAACAGTTGCAATCATATAGTTTTCATCTAAAGATATTCCCAAATCTCCCTTAAGGATTGTGATCACCTGAACCACTTGCAACACACTATTCATCATTCTCACATACATGGAAACACACTAAGAACACTAGGTGAATACTTGACACTAATGACAACATAATAAATGATCATCTCAACACCAAATTTCTACCATAACATCACTTACCATCAGTACTACATCAGTTATGCCAATAATATCCCCCTTTGGCATTGATAGAAACACAATAATTAAAACATCTTCTCAATCAGATAACCTACTCTTCTTGTGTTCTTACACTGAATCTTCATCTCTAAAAAGAGTTCAATAACTCCGTGTCCCCCTTTCTCTCTTTCTTTTCTACCTCATATGTTTTCTCACCACTTCTTAGTACATATCTCCCCCTTTGAAAACAATGCCAAAGATGCCATACCATATATCACTTTTACCATTGACTGCTCCCCTAAGGAGTAGCACCTTATTACATCAATCTAACAAATATGTTCAATACAAAATATTGGACTAATGCAACAACATCACTTTAATTCTACTTAGGTAGCAAAGTGACCCCCAACTTTCCTCTTAGATACTCAAAAATATCCTTCGGTAGTGATTTAGTAAAAATGTCTGTAACCTGCTCCTTAGTTGGCCCATATTCCAACTGCACCTATTTCTCTTGAACCTTCTCTATAAGAAAATGGTACTTAATTGCAATATTCTTGGTCTTAGAGTGCATCACCAGGTTCTTGGATATGTTTATAGCACTATTTTTATCACAATAGATAACCACCGATTTAGTTACCTTTTCCTTAATACCTTCCAATAACTACTTCATCCAAGAAACTTGAGTGTAATTAATATCAACAACAACATATTCTGCCTCTGCAATAGATTGATAAATATAGTTCTTCTTTTTGCTTGTCCATGACACAAGTCTCTCTCCAAGAAATAAATCTCCTCCACTTGTGCTATTCTTATCATCCACATTACTTGCCGAGTCTGCATCAGTGAACACACTCAAAGTAAAACATCCTTTGTGATCATACCAAAGACCATAGTCTTTAGTCCCTTTTAAGTATCTAAATATTCTCTTCATGACCACTATATGGGATTCCTTTGGATTAGCTTGAAATCTTACAACTATCCCAACTATATGTGTTATATTAGGCCTACTATGAACCACATACTAAAACTTACCAATCATGGATGTATATAAAGTTGCACTCGCCTATTTAGAATCATCTTCCTTGGATAACTTACAACTGGTCACCATTTGAGTTCCAACTAGTTTAGAATTTTCTAACCCAAAAGTCTTCAATACTTCCCTTACATACTTTGTCTAGCTGATGTAGATTCCTTCACTGAGCTAAGATACCTGCAATCCAATAAAGAATTTGATCTCACCAAACATTGACATCTCAAATTCTATCCTCATTTTGTCTACAAATGTAGTTCTCACCTCATCATTTCCATGAAAAATTATGTCATCCACAAAGACTTCAACAACCAACAATTAGTTATCCTTCTCAATCTTCAAGTAAACATTTATATCCTCACTTGTCCCGATGAAAAATCTTGATCAGGTATGAGTAGAGTCTCTCATACCATGCCCTTTGTGCATGTTTCAATCCATAAAGTGCCTTTTGCAACTTGCACACCATGTCCTCATCTTCTGATAGTGAAAAACCATCAGGATGTTCTATATAAACTTCCTCTTCTAGAATTCCACACAAGAATGTAGATTTGACATCCATTTGAAAAACTTAAAAACCTTTATAAGAAACATATGCCAATAAAATCCTGACTCCTTCAAGTCTATCCACTGGTGCAAAAGTCTCTCCATAGTCCAAGCCTTCTTCTTATGCATACCCCTTAAGCACAAGTCTTGCCTTACTTATGACTACTTCACTAGCTTCATTAAGTTTAGTTTTGAAGACTCACTTAGTCCCTATCACATTCTTATCAACAAGTCTGGGATATAGTACCCAAGCATTGTTATTCTTTATTTGATCCAATTCTTCTTCCATGACCTTAACCCATTCTTCATTATTCAATGCCTCTCCAACAGATTTAGGTTCATGTATAGAGATCAGATGTACTTTCTTTGATCTTTCTTCTAATATGAACACCAACATTCTTGTCACCAATAATCTGATCAACAAAAAGATTCAACTTTACATACCTTTGTATCACCAGTTTAGGTCTAGAAGCCTCTTCTATCCATTGAATTGGTTCATCTACATCATGCCTAGGGTACAAGTCGTACACTATGGATTCCATAACACATCATTGGATGTGCTTTACAAGGTGAGCTACATTTTATAAAACTAACACCAATTGTGAGACCACTAATGTTATATGTGTAGACACCTAAAATTATCCTATCAATTACCTTTATTCTAGCCAATTAAATAGAAATTTATTATTTATTTAATAATTAGCCTTATTCAACCTTTAATTAAATAAATTCACATTTATTCAATTACACTCCTCTTTATCCCTTATCCTTGATTAAATAAATTACATTTATTTAACTTTATGCTATCCCATTTCCCCTCATCCTAATCCTCCATTTAATTAAGTAAATGACTTAGTTTATTTAATTAATCCCCTCTTATCCCACTTGGAATTAAATATTGTATTTAATTCTATTTGAGCACATGGCTCCTAACTTTAACCCTTACCTAACCTCACTTTCCTAACCTAACCCATCCTTCTAACCCAAGTCAACCCTCTTTCTCACTAATTAATCTTAATCTCCCACCTAATCTCATCCTAATCATTTGCACAACCTTAATCTAAGGATTAAGAAATCCTAACCCAAACCCAAGTCACGTTTGAATTTAGTCACATGTGACTTTTACACACCCTTACACACTTGTCTCCTACATGTCATTGACATGTCACTTTTCAAAACCTTGGTTCTCTCTTTCTCTTCCACCTTTTGAACCATGTCATTGACATGTAATTTTCCAAAGCTGCTCACACATGTGTGAGAAACCTTGGTTCTCTCATCTTATTACATCTCTTTAAATTGGTCATTGAGCCATCACTTTCTCAAGTTCTTCACACACGTGTGAGAAAATTTGGCTCTCTTACACCTTCTTATACTTTTTCATGGACATGTCACTTTCAAAGGTTTCTCACACGTGTGAGAATATTTCCCCATTTGAATGATCAAACCATAATCCTCATGTCATCTACATGGAATCTACTTGGCCTCCACCTCATGTCCACCTCATTGATCCTGAAGAATCCTAGTCCTTCATCCAACTTTGAATCCAAACCATGCATTTCCCTAAAAATCCTATAAATTGAGAGTCCTCTTCCTCATTAAATAAGCCTTTTTTATACATTGTCATGTTGTAGGATTTGTGAGCAACCACATTCCACCTATCTTCAACAAATCAACAACACTTCTTTATCTTGGGAGGTTTGCATGTGTTATTATGTTTAAATAGTTTAATCTTATTTCTTACTTCATTTATTCAGATATGCATGTTTACTTTCATATTTTGAGGTTTGCATAGGATATGTTAGGATAATCTTAGTTTATTTAAGTTTATTCTTTTACTACATTTTATGCAATACAAATTGTTCATGGGTAGAAAGGTGTGAACCATGCTTTCACGTGTCTATATAGACTAGAGTATACAAGCATGATACTTAAGAAGCCCTAATTTTTTTATTTTAGACATAATTTAAAGGAAAATTTTGATTTTGGGACTTTGTGAATGCACAAAGGGACTAAAGGTTGGATTTGAGGCCTTTTAATACTAAATCTCAAAGGGAAATACTTATTTCTAACCTACTAGGGTGGGGTGAATAAACTGAAAAAAATAAAAATGGAATGAAATCAACAAAACCCAAACATATAAAAACAAAACAATTGGAGGATGGAAGATATCCTAACTCTGGAGGAAAAAACAAATGAAGGCACAAGAAAGGTAAGAGAATCCATGGGTGTGAGGTTGAAATTGATCTTAAAGTCATTAGGTTAGAAGCTTGGCTCATGATGAATGCTCTATGCTTTTTCAAAAACATCATAAGTGTGAATGAGCTTCATTAGGGATTTATATAACTATCTGGTTAAGTGAATTTAATGCTCTTTATACTTATCATGCGGGATCTAAAACCTTAACATGCTAGAGACCATAATATTGGAATTCCAAATACTTTGAGGGACCAAAGTCCCTTCAATACTCCTTGATTTTATAATTCACAATCTCAAAGGAAAGTGAAAAAAACCAAACTCCAGAATTTGAAACTCCAAAAGATGAAAGTGAAAACAAATAAGAAAAAGAAGACAAAAAAGGGGAAATAGAACCAAAAGGGGACCCAACATTTGTTGAGAAAAATGTAGGGAAAATTATGTAAGGTATAACAAGTTCTAAGTAGTTGACCTCTTTACATTTTTACTAGGTATTAATATCCCATAACATCTTATGATTAAATGAATATAAATTGATAAAGGGTACTCCCCTTATTTATCCAAACATACAACACAATAAAGAAATACAAATAAAATTGAAAGAACAGATTAATGGAAATGATAACAACACTTTCTTTCTATCATCCTCAAAGAAATGACATTAAAATATTAAGAAAAATAACATGATACAACCACATGGGCATTTTCATTACAATAATCTACAAGACAGAGTCACAATTTACACTACTAGAATTGAACCCTAAAATCCCCATTCAGCCCTATTAAGTAGCACAACTATTCACCTTAGAATATTATAGAAACTAAAATTTTCCATTTTGACACCTAGTAGTTCAATTTCCCACTTTAAGTGATTTTTCCCTATTTTCCTTTATGCATTGAAATTGGCATCCTGAAGGAACAACTTCCAAAAACCATAACTTGTGAACTGTTGAGTTGATTCACTATCATAACCCCATTTTGGAAATGGCATGAAAATATCTATGGCTTGGATTTGTGAAATTCCATCCAATCAAAGTTTGACCCCTTTTTGGAGCCTCAAAAGTCATCAAAACTAAGCTCAAATATTTTGTAGCACCCCTCCAAAATAAAAAATGCAATAACTTCAAAAAAAAACTTGATCTTGCTATGAAACTTTATCAACAGGCTAATATATCAAAAATGAATATCTGGGGAAGAAAATGGAACAATTTGTAAACAACATACTAAAAATAGTAACTCTATCCAAAGATAGCCCTTATTGAAAACTAGACAATATTTTTTGGTGATGCAAGATTACTCTTACACCCTGGATTCTCTTGCATTAGACCCATGGTAATTTGAGAAGTGACCTTGTCATATCTGAGGAGTGCAAAGGAAAACCAAGGTGATCAACCTATTTCCTTGATAGCCATGATGAATACTCAACAGGTCATCCCCTCTATCTAACCAAACACTATTTATATTTTGTGTTCCTTATGCTCATGCCAACACGACTATCCCAAATGTCTTCTATCTCCTCTATAGATGAAGTAGGTACTGGAATATTCCACTGTGCTTTTTTTATCGCATCTTCAATACTTCCTTCATGATATTCTATCAAATTTGAAATGTTAAAAAATGGTGAAATATTGAGTTCACTAGGCAACTCTACTTCATAAGCATTTCCTAATTAATGCTTCTACAAGATTTTACATGGTTAAAATTTATTCATCTTCAACTTGTTGTATGTTCCCACTGGAAATCTCTCCTTTCTCAAATGAACCATAACTTTATCTCCAATGTAAAATTCATTATGCCTCCTTTTCTTTTCTTCCTTAGCCTTGTATTATATATTCATCTTATTAATATGCTTCTTAACCTCTTCATGCAAAGTGTTCTATAAAACCTTTAGCTTTAGCACTACACTTTTCTCCATTGTCCAACTTCCTTAATTCTAAAGAATTTTTAGGACTACATCCATATACAATCTTGAATGGTGATTTACCAATGCTCCTATTGACATAATTATTGTATGTGAATTTTTCTTGTGGTAAAATAAAATCTCACCCCTTAGGTTTATCCTCAACTAAGCATATCAAAAGATTCCCCAAATTCCTATTCACCACTTATGTCTTTCTATCAATCTGTGGGTGGCGTGCTGAGATAAACTTCAAATCTATCTTTAGCTTCTTCCACATTGTTCTATGAAAATACCCAACAAACTTAGTATCTTGATTTGAAACTATTCTTTTAGGAAAATCATGTAGTCTTGCTACTTCTCTAAAAAACAATTATACCACATGTACAACATCATTAGTCTTTCATCAAAGAATGAAATGTGCCATGTTTGAGAACCTATGTACCACCACAAAAATAGAATCATACCCTCTCTGAGTCCTTGGTAAACCGAGAAAAAATTCCATACTAATATCATCTCAAGGCCTCTCTAGTATGAGTAATGGCTGATACGACCTTGCATTTTTCCTGATTCCTTTTTCCATCTAACATATTTTGCAACTCTAAATAAACTTCTTAGCATTTTTCTACAATTGTGGCCAATAATAATTTTCACTGACCAAAGAAATGGTTTTATCTCGACCAAAGTGTCCAACTAATCCTCCACTATGCTTCTCTTTTATTAGGCTCTCCTTCATGGACCTCTTTGGAATGCAAAATTAGCTCCCTTTAAATAACATCCCATCCTGGATTATAAAATCCAACCATTCAGTCCTGTATAAAGTGACAAGTTCTATACAAGCTCTCTAGGCCTCACCAAAATTAGTATCACCAAGATACAAACTCTTGATTTCTTTCAACCCAACAACTTTTATCTGCATCTCTTTCAAAAAAAATTTCCACCTACTCAGGGCATCTACAACCCTATTAGACTTTCCACTCCTATGCATCAAAATAAAAGTGCAACTCTACAAAAACTCAACCCATTTCAAATGCCTTTGGTTTAACTTCCCTTGGTTATTTAAATGTTGTAAAGCTTCATAATCAATAAAAAAAATTATTTAGGAAAAAGATAATGTGTCCACTTCCTCAAGGCCTGAACTATAGCATAAAATTCTAGATCATAAACAAAATATTTTGTTTTGGCATCATTCAAATTCTCACTAAAATAAGCAATGGGTTTACCTTCTTGACTGAAAATAGCTCCAATAGCATTACCACTAGCATCACAGTCTACTTGAAATACCTTTTAAAATCTTAAAGTACCAAAACATGTTGCTTTGTAAATTTTCTCTTCAACAAATCAAACCTCTTTGCTACTCCCACAGTCCACTTAAACTCTTTTCTATCACCTCTCATAGTTTTAGTCAAGGGTCCACAGATACTACTTAAATTTTTGATAAACTTTTTGTAAAAGCTATCCAAACCATGAAAATATCTTACCTTAATAGCACTCTTTGGATTAGTCCATTCAAGGTTAGGCTCCACTTGCTCTGGGTCTATTTTGAGACCATCTGCTGAGATAACAAATCCTAGGTACACTAACTCCTTAAAAAACCTACACTTCTTCAAGTAAAACAACAAATTTTCCTCCCTTAACTTCTCAAAGACCCTACAAATATGCATTATATGCTCCTCCAATTTCTTACTGAAGATAAAAATATCATCTAAGTAAACAATAACAAACTTACTCATGAATTCTTTCAATACCTTGTTTATGATCCGTATGAATGTGCTTGATGCATTGGTTAGCTTAGAAGGCATAAATAACCACTCATACAAGCCCTCCTTTGTCTTTAAGGTTGTCTTCCATCCATATCCTTCTCTAAACCTGATTTGACGATATCCACTCTTCAGATCTATCTTTGTGAAGTACTTGGATCCACTCAATCAATCCATAATGCCATCCATCCTTGGCAAGGGAAACATATACTTTATAGTAATCTTATTGATAGCTTGAGAATCTATACATATCCTCCATTCTCTAATTTTTTGTGGTGCTAGTATTGCTGGTACAACACAGACTCAAACTCTCTTGAATCAACCCCTTCTACAACAAAAATTGCACTTGTCTATTCAACTATTCACTCACTACTAGAGTCATTCTATGGGCTGCCTTATTTAGAAATCTAGATCTAGAAATCAAGTCCTTTTGATGACTAATATTTCTTGTTGGTGGCAATTCATTAGGTACATTATCAGATACAATATCTTGAAACTCATCCAAAAAATCTACAAATTTTGCATGTACATCCTCTACTTCTTTTTTATTAACTCTTGGAATTAAAGAAAAACACATATGTTCATGCTTCATGCCTTTTAGAAACTTCCTTCCATCAACTAAACATATTATGGCATTACTACATACCTTTTCCTTTATTTCCTTCAATGAATTCAGATTATGTCAGACTCCATCCTTTGTTAATGAATATGTATTTTTATGCCCATCATGTACTCCATGATGATCAAATGTCTATGGTCTCCCTAACGACATATGACAATAATCCATAGGCATAATATCACATAATACTGTAATCACCCAAAAATGGTCTAGTAAACTTTGAGCCTCACTCTAACATTAAACATTAAAATTTAAATACTAGACTAAATCTTGTTCTTAATCAATTTTGCATATTTATTTAATCTCTTTTTTCTTGATCGAATCATCATTTTATCATTTATTTGATTATATCCTAAAGTTTGACCACTTTATCCTAAGGTTTATTTAATTAAAAGAACATGTCCTCTTTTAATTAAATAAAAATCCCTTTTAAATAAATAAAAAATCTTTTAATTAAATAATGAAAACTACTTTGTAAAAATAATAAAGAATAAATTAAAAATAAAAATAAAAGTGCACTTTCCAATGAGATGGAATCTTTTGACTTTTAAAAAAGGTTTTTGCTTCTTTATCTCAACCACTCATTATTTTGCCTCTTAATCATGTCCATTAATTTTGCCTCTTGAGAATCTTGAGCACATGGATCAACCAAGATTTAATCTCCACCACTGGTCATTTTTTTTGCCTCTTAATCTTTACCATCCGTTCATTTCTAAATTCATTTAAAATGAGACTCTCTCCTCAATCTTGAGATCCCATCTTATCCCACTCTCATCTAGCATTCTTAGCTTCTTGAGATTTTGAAATTTTATTGCAGGTTCTTGGAGTCTTGGCATCTTAGCATCTTGCAGTCTTAACATCTTGCAATCTTGGAATCTTGGAGTCTTGCAATCTTGGAATCTTGGAGATATGACATTCTTAGATCTTTCATATTGAAGCATTGCATCATCATTATCATTTTATTTCTTGCATCTAGCTTAATCCATATCATCTTAGATCTACTTTTCTTGCATTCTTGCATATCATTTTAGCTTAGATCTTGCATCCTATCTTAGATCTACTTTTATTGCATTCTTGCATATTATTTTAGCTTATGTCTTACATCTCATCTTAGATCTACTTTCCTTGAATTCTTGCATATCATTTTAGCTTAGATCTTGCATTTCATATTAGATCTAGTTTGCATTATCATTTGAATCTTCCATTCTATGGTGCATCTTGCAAGGGTCTTTCTTTAACGTTCATTTGAGAGCCACTTTTCATAATATCTACATAGTTCTTGCAGGTCATGGATAGGAAGCTATAAGCCACTTCTTGAGATCTCTTTCTTCATGGTTTCCCTCAAGTGTAATGGTTTATATAAGTGACCTCACTTTTTGGTACACATTTTTGGCACCCATAAGAGATTAAATAAATATGAAAAATTGATTAAGCACAAGATTTAGTCTAGTATTTAAATTTTAATGTTTTATGTTAGACTGAGGCTCAAATTTTACTAGACCATTTTTGGGTGATTACATTTGCCCCTCTTTGACTAATGTGTGAGTGATCTGGGAACACATTGAGTCAAATAATGATGATGTCAATGTAAGTGATAGAGATTTGACTCTAAACTTGATCGAACAAAACATAGAGAGACAACTAATCGTGAACTTGATTGAATGAGAACTAGAAAAGATAACAAGATAATTGATAAAGATCCAACTTTGAACTTGATTGAATGAAGCACATAAAGGAAACTAATCCCAAACTTGATCAAACGAGAACTAGCAAAGATAGAAAAATTATAATGTACAATTGAAAAATAACTGAACACTGAAACAGAGATTGAAAGACAAGATAGGAAGATATCAGAATCAATTTTTAGCTTTAAAAGATAGGTTATTCCTCCCCCCTTGGGATCGAAAGAGAAATGAGGTAGAGGAGATGCAGAAATGAGATAGATTTGATCAAATTACAATAAAATAAGGTTAAAGATGATTGATAAGGGCATAAGACCAAGTTTGACCACCAAGTGATGAAAATTTTGCCCTAGTTTGAATAAGGTTGACCAGAAAGGTATAACAACAACATTAGGTCAAACCAAGTGATTATGAAGAAAATATGATCAATGTTTGCCTCAAAGGATGAAAATATAAGCCTCAAAAGAACAACAAAATAAAGTTGAATTTTGATTTTGATCCTAAAAATGAATCGACAATGTTGCAAAAGGATGACCAAAGTTGTCCAATAATGATGAAGGAGACCCTCTCCTAACTCATATGCAAACTAGAATAAAAATCTGATGTTGAAGATCCTAATAGAGAACGTATTTGCAAGAATATGGAATGCTTGTTACAAAGAGAAAGAGATACTGACTCACATGAATATGAATGAGATTCTCTCTTAGTTGAGTCGATAGAATTGGGAATAGATGTAGTGCATACTTATGCTAACCAAACCCAAGTGGTAGATGAGTCACCCATTGATCCTGACAAATTGAACTTACATGCTTCTTTCATTGATCAAGTTAACCATGCTAAGAATCAAATGGATCTAGGTACTTTTGAGGGAGACCTTATAGACCCCAAATATCTTGTCACTGGAAATGACTTGCTCCATATCAATACTTTAAGACCTTTCACTTCTCTCCCTCTCATGTACCCTAACCTTATTGGTTGGTTGCAATAAAATCAACAACCTACATTACTTTCTTTCCAAAATGACTTTGAAATTGCTTTCTACCTCAATTCCATTAAGCTCGTAGTTTTTTCCACTAGTGAACCAGCAATAAACATGACTAAAATAGATATGAAGTACCTTAGTCATAAAAAAAAGAAAAAAAAAAGAATAGATGTTCTTATGGTGAAAACCACTTTGTGGCGGTGTCAAAGCCTAAAAAAGTTTTAAAAAAAGATGTATCTAAGGGTGAAAACCTCTTTGAGGAACTTGAGGATGAGCTACTTGGTAGTCTGCCCAGTTATTTTCAAATAGATCTTCAGTATTGATAGAGCTTACACATACTATAGATCTTGGGACGACTAAAGCACCACAACTCATACATTTAGCTCAATATTTTTCAATAGATGAAAAACAACAGTTTACTAAGTTCTTCAAAGAAAAGAAAGTCAATTTTTCTTGGACATATGTAGACATGCTAGTGCTAGACACTAATCTTATTGTGTATCACTTATCTATAGCTCCTAGTGTTAAGCCTGTCAAACAAAAATTATCAAATATGCATCGACATATATCTCTCTTAGTAAAATCTGAATTAGAAAAACTCTTAAGTGTTGGATTCATACGAGCTATAGATTATGCTAAATGGATTTTAAACATTGTACCTATATCTAAACCATACAAATCCATTTATGTCTGCACATATTTTTGAGATCTTAACAAAGCTTTCCCAAAGGATGACTTTCCACTTCCAAACATAGAAATGATAGTGGATATGATAGTGGGTTATGAAATCTACTCTCTCATGGATGGTTTCTCAGGATATAATCAGATTAAGATAGCTCCTAAAGATCAAGAAATGACTATCTTCACATGTGCATGCATAACCTTTTGTTGGAATGTCATGCCATTTGGAATAAAAAATTCTGGAGCTACCTATCAAATACCTATGACTATTTTTTTTCATGACATGATGCATAAAAAACTAGTAGATTATGTGGATGACACCTTGGAAAATTCTAAGAAAAGAAGCACACATCTTGAAGATTTGAGTGTGATCCTAGATAGGATGGAACAATTTCAACTCAGATTAAATCCTAAGAAATATGCTTTTGGAGTCAACTTGGGAAAACTACTGTGTGTGTGTGTGTGAAAAATGTAGCTAGTTGTGGACACAACACTTCAGTAAAACATTAGAGGTTAGCAAATCAAAGAAATTTGTAAATAAATAAAACTAAGCTAGCCAGGCAATTTACTGCCTTCTAGTAGGTGTGAGTATGGTATTCTCAAATTAGACTGAGATCAGCGACAATGCAACACCTAAATGAAGGATTTAAATGATAAACTCAGGTTGATTTTTGAGTTAACAAGAAATTAAGAATAAATAAACTCATAAAATCATGCAAAAGCATTTTTTATCTCAAAATAGAGTTTATTTCTCTTTTCAACTCATCATCAGATGTTGAGTTTAGAAAGTTAACAAATTGAAATTGAAAATTGATTTAAAGTTAACTACTTTTTTGATTGTGCATGATTTAATATGAATTAATTTAATAAATAAAGTGATTTATTTTTCACTTAATTGGTTTTGAATTAAAACAATTGATTTATGGGTTAATCAATTATTAAATCAAACTTTATTCCAATTAAATCATTAAATTTGACAACTTTGATTTTAAATCAATTAAATAAATATTCAATTGATTGTTTGTAGGAATTTTGATTTATTGTCAAAATAAAAATAATATTAATTAGGAATAAATGCAATTAAATCTAATTAAATAATTAAGTGGCAGAATTAAATTAATTAATTAAATATTCATCATATTCAATTAATCAACTTTAGTATAAATAATGACATTTATCGCCAAATAATATTCAATTAAAGATAATTATGATAAATTAGGAATATTCCCTAATGCAGAATTAAAATAATCAATTAGGTTTTTGATAAACTGATGTGTAGATGTGCCTTAGGTTAGGACTTTGATGTCGATTTCGATTGAATTGTTGATGTAAGAGGTTAATAAACGTATAGCCCATTTTTGGGGTATTACATTTTGCCCCTCTTTAAATCACTATGCAAAGTGCAGTGGTTCAAAGATTAGACTATTTTTTATGTTGAAACTGATTTGAAAGATGAATCGATTCTGAGACAGAAACCAATTGGAAGATCGGAAAAAGCTGATTCAAGTCTTGGTTGACCAAGAATCGTGATGATGCTAATATAGCAACAATGAACTGATGATTACAAAAAAGTATAAAAATGCCTAATTCTAAACCTTATGATTACGAAGAAGTGAGTGACCTGATTGCCCAAAGGAATCGAAAGGATGCCAAATCTAAACCCTTCAGTTATGAAGAACCAAGGAAATAACACAAATGAACCGATGGTTACGAAGAGCTGATACAGTTCACAAGATAAAAAGAATACCAGATTGATATGGATCTTGATGAATCTGATATGCCCCAAGCAATGTGCCCCTAGCGATGAGGACTTTTGATGAATCAACAACTACATGTGGTTGTTGTCTTGATCACTAAAAGAAAGATTTGATTTATAGATTTGATTGATTTGCAATGCCATGCCCCCTTCAAGATGAAAATTGAAATCTGGCAAGAAAAGCTAGCGTTGAATAGTTTAGAAGGATGTTAATTGATTTGAGAATTGATTATACATGTCTAGAAATGCGTTCTACATCGTTTGGAGGTCTTGAAGACCAAGTTTGACTAGGCTTGACCATGAGTTGAGCATGGTTGACCAAGTTGAAATTTCAATAGTTTGATGTTAGATAATCAGCTAAGTTGATTTTTGGATTTCTTTGATGTGTAAAAGGTCGATTATGCAAGCAGTCGGCCATCCTGGGTTCGAATATTTTAAATCATGATTTTGACAAAGTAAACAATCTCAGATTTTGATTTTGATCCCAAAAATGGATTCTACTTGTTGTTTTGTTGGAGGGACCTTCATACAATGCTCAGTCCTTGTGTCATGTTTAGCGTAGTTTTGGAGAATCATTAAGCATCAAGCTAATTTGGAAATCATGAGATAAATGCAATCATGCAAAGTGCAAAGTGAAATGCAGATCTAGGACCTAGGACTTAATCACTGATCATGTGTCGGTCATTTTCATCAATGAATATTTATTAGGCAACTGGATAAATCAATACAACATCCACTAGTTAGGAAACTATGAATATATGAATATTGGTTTTTGCGCCAAACTCAATACAATTCCCACTCACTAGAAAACCATGGACATATGAATATTGATTTTGTTTTCGGAATGTCAGATTAGATATAAGCACCAAGGCACAAATGCTAGAATGACCTAAATATCATGTCCATTTTGATATAGCAATTTGTATAAGCATCAAAACATGAACATTGTGATGACCTGAATACGCCTTGCAGAACAAACATGCCAAAAAATTGTAGAATTCATTCTTATCTCCAAAGTGAATTACCCGTAGTGACTCGTTATCATTCACATCCTTGGGTAATATCCATTCACAGTAGGATTGAGAAATCGTTCAAAAAGATGTAAGCTAGATCAAACTCCCTTGAATTTTCTAGGTATCAATGGTCGAGGTACTCATGGCTATCCAACATGTGATGGAGGCTCTTATAGAGGGACACCATTTCAATTCAGAATTTCCAAAGTTGTTTAGATTTTCACTCAAAGTAGAAGACAAAGAAAAGATTATGCCCCTAGTCATCACTTTCTAAATCTTGTAAAGGACATCATCAAAGAGCTTGAAAGGACACAATATGCAAAAATCTCAATGCGAATGAGTAAGCATACAAGGAGATAAAAGTAGTGAAGCAAAGATTGTTTTCAATTTGTTGTTTTCAATTTGTTTGTGTTTGATTGCAAAATCCTTTCTGGTAAGGAGACTGACTGACTAACTCGGATGTAGCTCCAAAGGACTCTGACTGGATATGACTTGTTTGAGGTATATTGGAGACCATAGGATATGAAATTGATCACCCCCAAGTTTGAAACATTGATAGGATACAGACGCTTTGCTCATTGGTGTTCAGGTTGACTTTATTGAAAATAGGAATGCGGAAACAAACTGGGAGGTATGTACAAACTAAAGCAAGACTAAAAGCTAGGAAAGACCAAGATTGCGCTGATAGATGGACCATTTTTAACAAGTGGCACCTGTTTGCTTGGTTTTCACCATCTTGGGAAAGATTCTATTTTTGCTACCAAGGCGCCTGTTTCCAGGTTTTCACCAAGGCACTTTTTTAATTTTTTAATTTTTTTTTTGTGTTTTTCATTTTTTTAATTTTTTTGTACTTTTGATATTTTTTGTTTTTTTTTGTGAATCATCAAAGCGCCTTTTGCTAGGTTTTCACCAAGATGTTCATTTTTTCAGGACTTTTTCAAATTTTTATAAATTTTTTAGGATATTTTTTAATACCGAATGCCTTAGGTGTAGAATTTCTTTAGATGGAGAATGTTGATTGGTTCTCAAAGCTATTCTCCTTCAGTCATTGAGAGTTGATAGGCTCTAGAGCCAAATGTAGCAATGATAACAAGGGGACCCGACCAGTTGGGTTCAAACTTCCCCTTGTGCTCTCTATGTGATTGATTTTTAGGATTCTCTCTCAAGACTAGATCGCCAACCTGAAATTCTTTGTGTTTGACTTTCTTGTTGTAACCTATAGACATTATTTTATAATATACTCTAAGATGATCATACGCTACTTGCCTATGCTCATCTAGTAGTTCAAGTTCATGCAACTTAAACACTCTGTAGTCATCATCAGTTACTAGACCATGCATTCTGATTCTTAGTGATAGGATTTTAATCTCAATAGGTAGTACCACTTCAGACCCATAAACTAAAGTGAATGGTGTAGCCCCAATGGATGTTCTGATACTTGTTCTATAGGCCTAGAGAGTTGGATTGATCATGAGATGCCAGTCTCTTTCTATTTTATTAACTGTGCGATGCAAGATTTTCAATAGATTCTTGTTAGATGCATGTACTTGTCCATTTCCTTGAGGATAGTTTATGGATGACCAATGTTGTTTGATTTTGAATTTGGAAAACAAGGAGTCTAAGTCCTTATTCTTGAATTGGCCACCATTATTTGTGACTATTGATTGTGGAATCCCATACCAAAATATGATGTAGTTTAGGATGAACATTGAAAGTTGTTTGCCATTTGCTTGAGTCAAAGGAACTGCTTCTACCCATTTTGTGAAATAGTCTGTAGCTGTAATGATATGGGTATGTCCATTGGAAGAATGTGGATGTATAGCTCCTATGAGATCAAATGCCCATTTTTGAAAAGGTCATTGTGTAGTAAAGGAGATAAGATCTCTCCCTAGTGCATGAATCAAGTTACCATGTACTTGGCACTTTTGACAGTTCTTAGCATATTTGGTAGCCTCTTTTTCCATTTCAGGCCAATAATACCCAGCCCTAATAAGTTTTTGAGCTAGTGTTAAACCATTGGAATTTGATCCACATATACCATTGTGGAATTCCTCTAATGCACGTTGAGACTCTTCACATTCTAAACACCTATGAAGCATACCATCTAGACTCTATTTGTATAGGTCATTACCAATGATGACATACTGGGATGCATTTCGGATAAGGTATCATTTCTCGTGGAGGTTGAAGGTGTCGACTATGATTTGGTCTTGAAGGTAGGAGAAAAGGTTTTTGTATCTGGAGGAATCATGACCAAAAATAGTGTAGATCATACAGGATTTAGGGGAATCATATGTAGGAAATGACAAAGCTTCCACCAGGAACTCGTATTGTAGCTCATGTTCGGGCTTCTATAGTAGAGATGATAATGTTGCCATAGCATCAACAGCCTTGTTCTTCATTCTAGGAATCTGTTCAAATGTGATAGATATGAAATATTTCTATAAGTCATCTACCATATGTTTTTATGGAACTAATTTCTCATCTTTTGTTTGGTACACATCATTGACTTGGTGTCTTACAAGCTGTAAGTCTCCATGAATGTGTAATTCTGTCACTCACCACTCAATTTCTATCTTCATGCCATTAAGTAGAGCTTCATATTCAACAATATTATTTGTGCAAGGAAACTTGATTCTTAATGCTTTAGGTATTGAGTAACCTTGTGGTGTTATGAACAATATGCTTGCTCCAGATCCATTCTTTGTGTAAGATCCATCAAAGAAAAGACTCCAAGTCCTGGAAGATATGTGCATGATGGATGAATAAGGAAATTCCATTTGTAATGGTGTATCATCAAACATTGGTTCTTCATCAAACTAATCTTCAATGACTTGACCTTTGATAGCTTTCCTTTCAATGTATTCTATGTCAAATTTTCTCAACAACATCACCCATTTAGCTAATCTATCTGTGAGGGAAACTTTGCTCAATAAGTATTTCAATGGATCTATTTAGCTATCAATTGCACTGTATGAGCTAACATGTAGTATCTCAATTTCTGTGATGCAAAGATCACAACTAGACAAGCTTTCTCAATCATTGAATAGTTCTTCTCATATGCTACCAATGTTCTACTAATGTAGTATATAGCTCTCGCCTTATTTTCATCATGTTGTGCTAGTAATGCCCCCAGTGATGTATCTATGGTGGAGACATACAAAATCAATGGCTTCCCTTGAATATGAGACATCAAAAAAGGAGGATTTGACAAATATTGCTTGATATGATTGAAGTTCTTTTCACATTCCTTGATCCATGACAAGGTCACACCTTTATGCAATGTCTTTGTGAAAGGTTGTGATATATTTGCTAACTGAGATATGAATCCTCTAATTGAATGCACTCTTCCTTGTAAGGTTCTCATTTGATTGATATTATTAGGAGGTTGCATCTCCATGATAGCTTTAACTTTAGCAAGATCTACTTCAATGCCTTTCTTTGAAACAATGTAGCCTAGGAGTTTTCCAGAAGTGACACCAAAAGCACACTTTTTAGGGTTCAGTCTAAGACTAAGCTTCTCTATTCTATCCAATATTTTTCTCAAGTCATTCAAATTTTTTGATCTTATCATTAATTTAGCCAAGGTGTCATCAACATAGTCTTCCATTGTTCGATACATCATGTCATGAAAGATAGATGTCATAGCTCTTTGATATGTAGCACCAACATTTTTAAGGCTAAACGGCATGACATTCCAACATAAAGTACCCCATGCACATGTAAAGGCTGTTTTCTCTTGATCTTCTAGAGCAATCTTGATTTGGTTGTATCTAGAGAAACCATCCATTAAAGAATACATCTCAAATCCCGCAGTCATGTCCACTATCATATTGATGTTTGGTAATGGAAAATCATCCTTAGGACATGCTTTGTTTACATCTCTGAAGTCTATGCATACTCTTATAGATTTGTTAGGTTTTGATACAGGAACAATGTTGGAGATCCACTCAGCATAATCAATAACTCAAATGAATCCAGCCTTTAGTAACTTCTCAAGTTCATCTTTGACTAGTAATTCAACATGTGGATGCATCTTGCACAATTTATATTTGACAGATTTCACTCATGGAGCTATAGAGAGATGGTGCATTATAAGATCAGGATCCTATCCTAGCATATCTAAATACTTCCATGTGAAGTTGATTTTCTTTTCTATTAGGAAGGTGGTGACTGCTTGTTTCTCTTCCTCTGATAGAGATTGTGCTACATGAATCAGTTGTGGTTCCTCTGTTGTACCCAAGTTGATACATTGAGTGGGCTCAATTAGTACTGGAGATCTTTCCTATAAATGAACCAGAAGGACATTAAATATCACATCCTTAGGCCCCTCAAAGAGGTTTGCACCTTCAGATACATCTTTTATTTTTACTATTTTAGGTTTTGAGACTGCCACAAAGTGGTTTTCACTCTCAGAACTCTTTTTCTTTTTACTCTTATTCTTTTGACTGAGATATTTGATATCCGACTCTATCATGCTAATGCTCAATTCACTGATGGAAGTCATCATAGGTTCAACGACATTGAGATAGAAAGCAAGGGCATAGTCTGATTTGAAGGTATAGATGTCTTGGTTTGGATTTTTGGACATTTGGTTGATTAGGTCTGGATGTTGGATAGTAAGCTCTAGAAGGGATTGGCTACTCATATTAACACACATAGTATTGGCATCATTGGAAATGATCTGACTCATGAAATCAAAGGTGATACTACTAATCGAGATGTTTTGTTCATTAAAAGTCACACCATCATTATGGGATTCCACTTCGGGAATAGGTGGATCAAACTCGTGAAGTTTGGTAATTTTCTCTAGACTTACATTGGGTGTAGGCACATATTGGTGAATGATATCTACATGTTTCTCTATAATGAGTTCATCTTCTTCTGGAATGACTTCCCATTCATCATCATTTGATTCATCCTCTGATCCTTCATCTAGACCTCTAGGAAATCTAAGAACATGTGTAAAGTCGGGATGAATCCCCCAAGCAGGATTACCTTTTGATTTTGATTTCAATTCATACTCATGGGAGTCTATTTTAGAATCACTGGAATGTCCCAAATGTTCAGCTATTGTGATAGTTTTACCTTCCTCTTGTTTAGTAGTAGGTTCTTGTGTAGCTACCACATTGATATTCTCCTTAGGTTTTTCTTCATCTTTAAGAAGATCTAGTATTTCTTGAGTAAATGTTTGTAAGGAATAAGTTCAGAGTTGTCTGAATCATCACTATCTGAATGTGGTGTTTCTTCCTTTAGCTGAGTTTTCATTGATGGTTCAATCTACTCTAAGACATGTGGAGAGTTTTTGTTGAGATGAAAAGGCTTCTTCTGATGTCATAGACCCATAGTATCTTTATTCATCCTTACACAGTGTTCAACTAGTTTGATAATGCCTTTGCCTCTTGTTCCTAAAGGTCCTTTTCTAGTGTATCCCATCTTAGACATGAGTTTATGACCTGGTCCATAAGATTTAACAGGGGTTTTGGGTGTTTTAGAGTCACATTTCTGAACTACCTGGGATTGAGACTCATCTTTGTATAACCATGCTAGTATAGCTTTTTCTTCTTCAGATTCTTGCTTGGACACTTTTTATATGATAAAAATTTCATTAAATATAACCTGAGGTTCTTTAGTATTAGCTTTCACTTTGTATGACAGTTTTCCATAAGATTTTGGGGACAACAGGAGAGATGTGAGAGATAAGAATGGTTCCATTGTGTATTCTCACATGCCCGTGTCTTTAATTTTGACTTCTTTGGCAATTTTTTCCATCTTGGATGTAGATGTTATGTATGTTTTCTTAGTGGAAGATTATTATTTGGAACACGTTTGTTAGCACTCTCTTTCAAGGCATTGCAAGATGTAGATATGTTAGCTGGAATCATCACTTCTACTCCATCATAAGAAAACTTCATGCATTGATGGTATGTGGATGGAATATCTTGCATTTCATGTATCCATGGCATTCCAAGAAGAATTTTGTAATCCAAAGGTAGATCTAGAACTTGACACGTGATGTCTCTAATAACTAGACTAGTTTTGATAGGTAGGACAATAGTTCCCTTGGAAGATCTTTCTTGTTCATCATAAGCCTTTATAGTTATCTTCTTTTTGGGATCAATGGAATCTCTAGATAAGCCAAGTTGTGTGACCAATTTGTAAGAATAGATATTTAGCCCATTGCCTCCATCTACCAACACACATTTGACACGACGGTTTTGGATCAAAACTTCAATGTGTAAAGGCTGGTTATGTGGATGACTCAAAGAATTGTCATCTTCCTCTGAAAAGAAGATATATTGGGGAGATGTCAGATGACCAACCATATTCTAGAATCTGTCTAGATCAAGATTGTCAAGAACATTGGAACTGAGCAGAGCTCTATCTAGAATAGCCCTGTGAGCAGGAGATATCTGAAGAAACTCAAACATGGATATTTTTGCCTTGGTATGCTGGAGTTGTTGGACAATAATGTTTGATGTTGGTCTCATCTCTTTAGGAGTTGATTTTGAGGCAGCCCTTTGATTTGAAGTAGATGAAATATTGAAAGGAACCTTAGGGGTAGTTGATGAGCCTGAGTTTTGTCCTTATAATTGGGCTTGAGCTTGTTATCAAGTCACTGCATTTGCTGATTGATTATCTCTATCCTTTTTCACAATAGTGATGAAATTGCAATGTTTAGATAGGTATGGTTCAAACATGTTAATGACATCATTATTTCTAGAGTATGTGTAATTGAATTTAGCACCCATGTTAGGCTGAGAAGTTGAAACTCCTTGGTTGTGCTTTGGAAATGGCTCCGCGAATGTTGTATGATCATTATTCATTTTATAATTGTCAATTATAATCTATCCATTATCAATTTTTTCTTGTGTGAGATGCTTCAAGCGTATGCAGTTATTGGTTTTATGACCCTTGTTGCGATGGAAGTCACAAAAATTGGTCTCTTTCCACCATTTTGGTTTAGGTTCAGGATCAAATACTTTTATCTTAGGAAATGAGATGATTTTGTTTGCCAAGAGAGTTTTCATGGAAGATTCTAAGGACTCATCCAAAGGAGTGAACTCGCGTCTTGGCATTGTAACCCATGGCTTATAGTCTTTCAACTTTTGAGATAGTTCAAATACCTTTTGTTCAGAAGATTTGATGGCTTGGATGCCCATGGTAAGATTGAATGTGGGTTCCTTTGATGGAGCATTGATGTGATCAACAACACCATCTCTTACGACATTCTTGTTCTTGTTCTAGAATTTAGCTTTGTCTTTGTTGTTGGAACTAGAACCAGATTCATATTTTCTATCTTTGTTAATCATTATGTCTCCCTTATGAGAAAACAAATTTTCAATCTTTATAGCATTCTCCACCATCTTCTCAAAAGAAGTATGATTTTGCATTTGCAGATAGTAGTTGAGTTTCAAAATCAGATTGTTGATGAAGATTTTGAGTTTTTTAGTTTCTGGAATGGATCAAGCATAGAGAGAAAACTTATTTTTCCATCACTTGAGTAAAGTCAGGAATGGTTCTCCTATCTTTTATTTTAGATTGTAGATATCGATCATGGTGACCAGATGTTGAATGTTGTAGGAGTATTGTTGATAGAATAGTTTGATTAACTCCTCAAAATTTTTGATAGTTGGAGGAATTTTAGAGAACCAATGAATGGCTGATCCTCCCAGAGATCGTGGGAAAAAATGCATCAAGTAGGTTGGTTCATGCATAAAATCCATGGATTGAGTACAAAATTCTCTGACATGATCTTGGGGGTTAGAGTTTCCATCATATTTGTCATACTTAGGAATTTCCACTCTTTTTGGGAATGGTGGCATGTACAAGTTTTTATAAAATGGAAAAGGACATAGGGCCTCCATAGAGAACTCCTTAGGTTCCTTCTCTTTTTCTAGCTTGTTGAGCTTAACTTGGATAGCATCCATCTCTTTCATCATGGTTGTGATGGGAGTTTCTTCCTCTTGGGCGATGATATTTTCAACATTGAAATCTGGAGGAAGTTTGGCTCCTTTTCTGGCTAGGTCAAGAAAATAAGCCTCTTTGTCTTCTTGCAAGAAGTGTTTCATCATTTTTCAAAACTATTCATCACTTCTATATCGCTCAATTTTAGATAGGGTTGGCTCTGGATCTTCGTGATTAGATTGATGGCCTTGGGATCATTGGTTTCCTCCTCCTTGAGACATTGTGTTTTTATGAGGATTGCCAGGGATTGATTGATGTGGAGGTGATTGTGATGCAGGATCATTTTGGGTTCCTAAAGATCTTTCTTAGTCTTGGAGGAATTCCCTGGCAGAGGGATGCAGTACTTTGTTTTTGGCAGTTTTCTAAGTTTCTGTGTTGTGATGATCTGTAGAGATATTTGGAATGTGTACTAAAATGAGTTTTTTCCTTTATGTATGTGGAAGAATTTCTAAGGTTGCAACTCTTGAGGTGGCATGGTTTGGGAGATATTGGATGAACTATTTCAAAGTTAGAGTTGTTTTCCTTGTCGTCGGAGTAGTATTTTCCTACATTTTTTGGAGCTTATTGCGGGCTGTGGTGTCATTGATCCTTAATGAATCATCCTTTTCTCTCTTAGGGCCTTAAAGAGGACCTAAAGTAATATATTTTCCCAAGGGTGAAACTCCTAATTCATTATGAGTCAAAAGTTATGACCATTTTTCTTGGGGACCTATTTTCTGCTAGCTTTCATGCAAAACGTGGCGTGTTTCTTCTTGCGCGGTTCCGTGTGATGAGATGGGGCCTTGCATGGTTAAGGAAATGTTATTTGGTCATGTGTGGATCTAAATCCAATGGCACATGAATTTTTTATCACTTTTGCATTAGTTTTGGTTTCTCTTGTTGCACTGGACCTATATTGTAATTAAATGCCTGACTGGCCGACTTATGGCTTAGCTGGCTATATATTGAGAGCTTGGGTAGAATTTTAGGAGTTAGTTGAGTGGGAGATGATCATTAGATCATTAGGAAAGATGTAGACTATGTAGTGATATGATGGAAGAGTAGAGTAGAAGCAGATTTGTGAATCTGGGAGTTGTAGCAGAACTAGTGGCATGCAAGCTTAGGACAACAAGAGGTTGCTTGGTGGCTTGCGAGCACAAGTTTAGATCCTATCTTGGTTGTGTTGGAAATATTCAAGACTAGCTAGGTTACTAAGAGGGGAGGGGTGAATCAGTAACTTCAAAAATTTTACTAATTTTAGATCTCAACCATTTTCTCAATGACATTAGATTGATAAGCTAACTGTATGCATGAGTGACAGAAAGAATAAAACATTCATAACACTTTGAACACAAAGATTTGGTGACCTAGAAACCTTCCAAATAGAAAGTAAAACAGAGGCGGGGATGAAACCCACTAAACTTCAATACTGCAGTATAAAGTTTGCTGGTTAAGGCTTACAATGATCACTTCTGATGATCTACCCTGTTAGGAGCAATAAGGACTACTAGGTCCACCTTGTTAGAGGATTTACAAACATACAAAGAAGTACGCACTTAGTTAAGAGATTTTTGCAAAGACTGTTAAGTCTACCCGGTTAAAGGATTTGGGGCTGATTCACCTATTAGGATGAAATAGTAGATCTCTTACTTGCAACTGTTCTTGCTGATTGAGATTCTTTGATGTACTGATCACCTTCTATGATAGATATGTCTCTGTTGCTTCTTATACTATTGTATCCCTTTGTAATTCGCTTATCTCTACCTTTCTTCTCTTTTTCGCTTCTTACTTTTTCACACACTTTTGGATAGGATACAAAACATTATTTTTATATCAATCAAAATAATTACAAAACAATATCAAAGTCGGCTCTAAACAAGCAAACACAAGTATTACTGAGTCGGCCCAAATATAGTGACTCGATTACTGCAAACTAACTCGGTGACTTTCTGATACTTGACATCCACTACATTACTCGGCATTGTCATGCACTTGGTAGAAGTGGAGGCCCAGTCCATACTAACCACTCGGTTGTAGTTTTGAACTTGGTATATACTAGAGACTTGGTAGAGACTGAATTCCCTGTTTACTGTGCTGGCACTCGGTAAACACTGCTCATCTCATCACTTGGTGAAGATAACTCAGTAAGCATTGTTCTGCTTGGTAAACACTATTCTACTTGGTAAACATTGTTCTGCTCGGTAAACATGTAGAGTCTGAATAAGTGTTGTCACTAATGACAATCATACTTAATGCCAACAGGTTGTTCCTATCAGAGGCTTCCTATTGTAGATCTGAACTAGTTGGTGGTTCCTTGTATCTTTATATATCTTGTTGATACTTTTTTATTTCATTGTAATAGGCTAAAACTTAGAAGGCCTTACAGTCGGGCATGTTAATGGAAATTCTATTTTGAATCATTATCTTGTTATATTCCATTGTGCTTGGTGTTTTCATAATCAACAATGTAGGCTTGGACTATCCATTATTGGATCCTCCATCCATACTTTGCATCAACTGGTATCAGAGCTTGAAGATCTTGAGTGTGTGGATAGAGCGTTGAGCAGGTAGTCTACACTAGGACCTTGATTTGAAGATGCCTTTGAGGATAGCATATTTGATGTAAGAGATGAAGATTTCCTTGAGTGAACAGATTGCCAAATTGAGGCAGGTTGTGAATATCAATAGTAGATCACTGAGTGTGTGGAACCAACTGGTATCTTGCAATCAGATCACCGAGAAGAGGTAGTTGCACTTTGAAGGAAATTGAGTGATAAGTTGGGTTAGCTTTGGCCTAATTTTGAGAGACATCTTGACAAGGTTTCTTGTGATAGTATAGAGGTTGAAGAGGTATGTGATATTGGTTTTTTTGATTAGTTGGTGGACTTTGACATGAAACCTATAGAGAAACTTGTGACTATAGCTGAGATACCTATGTTTACTGATACTGTGGTTGACCTTGTTGAGGCTAGTGAGAAGATTTGTTTTCATTTTCAGTCAGTTGTGTTTGACATGGAGATTGCAGAGCATCTGGTTTGGTGTGATCAGACTGTTGTTGGTGATGACTTATCTTTTGCTGAACACTTTTTTGATGGTGGTGTTGTCAACTTTCCTTTGTTCAGTGTTATGGTGCAGATCTTATTTTTTGGTTGTGGACTTGAATTACTGGTTGACAGTGATGAGTCTTGTGATGAGTTGTAGATATGGGATGTTGATGATGAGAGATTTCATATTGATGTGGATATTACTTCGGATCTACTTGTTGGGGCGTTGGATACTCTTTTTTTTAAGATGAGTTGTGGTGATCAGTAGTATGCTGATTGGATTGTTGAGATTCATGTGATCCTGATGTTTGAATGGATGAAGCATAAATGGTTGATTTTTAGATTTTTTCTCTTGCCCTTGATGGATTGGAAGCCTTTGGTGAAGATGAAGTTTATTATAGGTAATTCTCTTGAGATTAAAGTATGGGACATACTTTCTATTTACCTGGGTAGTCTAATGTAGGAGCATTTTGGGTTCCTGAAGATTTTTCTTAGTCTTGGAGGAATTCCCTAGCAGAGGTATGCAATACTTTGTTTTTGGTATTTTTCTGAGTTTCTGTGTTGTGATGATCTGTGGAGATCTTTGGAATGTGCACTAAAAGGATTTTTTTCCTTTATGTATGTGGAAGATATTTCTAAGGTCACAGCTCTTAAGGTAGCATGGTTTGGGAGATATTGGATGAACTGTTTCAAAGTTAGAGTTGTTTTCCTTGCCATCAGAGCAGTATTTTCCTGTAGTTTTGGAGCTGATTGCGGAATGTGGCACCATTGATCCTTAATGAATAAGCCTTTTCACTCTTAGGGACTTAAATAGGACCTAAATTAACATCTTTTAGCAAGGGAAAAACTCCTAATTCATTATGAGTCACAAGTTATGACCATTTTTCTCGGAGACCTATTTTCTGCCAGTTTTCATGCAAAACATGGAGTGTTTCTTCTTGCGTGGTTCTGTGTGATGAGATGGGGCCTTGCATGGTTAAGGAAATTTTCTTTGGTCATGTGTGGACCTAAATCTAAAGCTGCATGAATTTTTTATCACTCTTGCATTAGTTTTGGTTTCTCTTATTGGACTGGACCTATATTGTAATTAAATGCCTGACTGGCCGACTTGTGGCTTAGCTGGCTATATATTGAGAGCTTGGGTAGATGTTTAGGAGTCATTTGAGTGGGAGATGATCATTATATCATTACGAAATATGTACAATGTGTAGTGTTATGATGGAAAAGTAGAGTAGAAGCAGATTTGTGAATCTGGGAGTTGTAGCAGAACTAGTGGCCTGCGGGCTTAGGATAACAAGAGGTTGCTTGGTGGCTTGCAAGCACAAGTTTAGATCCTATCTTGTTTGTTCCTATTAGAGGCTACCTGTTGTAGATATCAACTAGTTGGTGGTTCCTTAGATCTTGCTAGATCTTGTTGATAATTTTTTATTTCATTGTAATAGGCTGAAACTCAAAAGGCCTTACAATCGAGCATGTTAATGGAAGTTCTATTTTGAATCATTATCTTGTTATATTCCACTATGCTTGGTGTTTTCATAATCAATAGTGTAGTCTTGGACTATCCTTTATTGGATCCTCCATCTCTACCCTGTGTCAAATTGAGTACCTCTATGGATTGATACAGATGTAGTTTTGTAACCACCTTTCAAGTAGATATTGCCAAGGGCATCTTCTCCAAAGAGATTTGTGTTGTAAAGCTAATGAAATGTTTGAACAATCACAAAAGATACTGCTGAAGAGATTCTAGGTTGTTCTCTTTGTTTTCATTGTGAGGAAGCTCTAGTTTCCACCATTAACCTTGGGTGAAGGAAAAGAGAAAGAAAAAGACAACTGACGAAAGATCTGGTTTAGGAAAGATCAAGTGACACAACCTTGTCAAGATTGGATTGATTGTATGATGAAAAGATTGATTGGATGTAAGTGTAGGATATTGTGCCCTAGTTGTATGGGTAGATGCCAAAAAGATAGTGGACATGAGCTCACAACACTTAGCCATTTTGAAGGTTGTATTAAAATATGGTTTTGACAAGGTTTTTGACACAAGATCCAATGGGATTCAGATCAAAAAATCAGAAGGCTGGATCAAACTCAAGAGACCACTTTTTGGAAAATGTATTGGATTCTTCTAGTTTTCTGCTCTGTTCCTGACATAGTGAATTTTATGACAAAATCTGATGATTGACTGTAATGGCTGATTTTTTGGCAATTTTGAGTACTTTTTGAGAGCTTTGACAAAACTTTGATACGACTTTTTGCAGGCTCGTATGACATCGTATAGGGTTTGGCATGACAATTGAAAAAACTTGTACAACAGTTGACACTAGGTTTTTGGCTTTGCTTATTTTTTATGGCAACACTCATATGATAATGTATAGGTTCACGTACAAGAATTGGGGGGTTCTGATATGACAATTGGGAAAACTCATACAACTTTTATAGTTCCAGGATGACTTTTGACACCAAAATGGATTTTTGTTCAGATTTTGCAATTTTCCTAGATTTTGGTCAATTTTGAAGGCTGGATTGTTCATTTTAATAGATTTATATCATATAGTAGGCACGCAAAACAATAATCAAGGGATTTTAAGCAATCAGTTGTCTCCTAACAATGAACAAGGGACAAAACAACCTTGCACATGAACAAGAAATTGTGACTTAATGCTCCTAATCCCTGAGAATTCTGCTTGTGTATGTTCTAAAAATGTTTTTGCAATCACCCACATAGTCCTAGAAAATAAAAATTTGGTTGCACTAGGGTTCTTAGTAATGGTTTGACTCTGTAACTTTTGTAATCTCAAGAGGGCGAAATCCAATCTATGTGCACTGGGGTTTTAACATAGTTGGAGAATTTAATCAATCAGGAGCTGTTGAGGAGATCTGATAGCACAACAAGAGACTACACCTGTGGATATTTCTTCCACAAGGACATTTATATAGCGGCTGCTGCTACCATGATGAAAATGGCTATTACCGCTTGAGGTTCCATCCACATGGTTGAACTAATATTTACCACTACGGTTAACCCTCTCTATCAAGGTGACTCACAAAAATGACCACATGGGGACTTAGTTCAGATTCAAGGATTTGAGTTTCTAATACTACCCAAAAAGGGAGTAGAGCATAATCCTTTAGCCTCTTCACTTCACCAAAAACATAGCAGACAAATTCTTTGACATGCTAAGACTGTAACTACCTCACCAAGGTTCATGATGTCAACACCAATGTCTACCGAGCTCTCTAAGTGGGTCCAAGAGAGAACGTACTGATCAAAGTTGAGGACCAAACCAAGTAGAATGTGAGATAGTAACAGTATCCTCCCTACCTAAAAGGGGATCTATCCTCGAGAAGAGCTTCGCATGAAAAACAAGAAAATGAAGCCCACTCTCTCAAGAACTCCACAAATAGTGTTCATAGGGCCTATTTACTATGTGTAATAGATATGCAAAAATAAAATCTATGTTCATTTTATAGCCCAAAACTGAAGTGTGAATTATGAAAGTTAGAAAGGCACTCAAGCTTGACACAAGAGATGTTCATTTTATGTCCCAAATTGAAATGTTATCAGATCATAGTAGAATACCTGAATTCCCATGCAACGCGCTTAGTAGATTTTTACCTAATTTTTAGCTTTGTTGAATAATCCCGCGCAAGCAAGCCACAAACTCTCTGACAAGCAAACAAGTAAATAAGATATGCAACGTATATTCAATGTATGCAGACCCTAGGGTTAGATCTGAAAACCAATTTTTAGGAGCAATAATAACCAGCAAATAATCCAAATGACAACTCAAATCATACATTGAATCATATGAAAAATAAGTGCATACCCATCACAAAATTTTATTTTTTTGCATTTGACCTAGTCAACAAGATCTAATTTTTTTGATATGATTTCTGCCACAAAAATAGAAATGCAAAATAGAGATTCCTACTAAAAAATAGAGAGCTTTCCAAAAATGTAAAAATTTTAGAAAAAATCTCTTCATTTGTGCCCTAGAGACCCATTTTACCAAAACAGACTAGTTTTTGTAAATTGACTATTTGAGCTATGATATTGCATCTAAATTTAAAACACAAAGAATGGACTCCCAGTATAATTTAAAGAGATTTTCGAAAATGTAAAAATTTCCAAAAAATATGCTGATTTGTGCTGAAAATTATTTTTTTATGAAAATAAAGAAAAAATTATTAAAAATTCAAAATATATCAAAAAATTCCAAATTGTTTATCGAAGCTTCCTTGATATGTCGCCAACCTACAAAAACAATTTCAGACCAAAACTCCTAGCCATTTGGGAGATATAATTAAATCTTTGAAAATTTAGGGTTTTAGTCTCCAAGCAAATCTGCACAAGGGGTTAGCTCCAAAAAAATAACCAAAACCAGCATGTAAAGGTGGGTTGCCCCATGTTGGATGCTAGAAATGTGTGTGTGAAAATTGTACCTAGCTATGGACACAACACTTAAGTAAAATATTAGAGGTTAACAAATCAAAGAAATTTGTAAATAAATGAAACTAAGCTAACCAGGTGATTTACTGCCTTCTAGTGGGTGCGAGTATGGTATTCTCAGATTAGACTGAGATCAGTGACAATGCAACACATAAATGAAAGATTTAAATGATTGAAAGCAATGAAGATGAAATGCAGATTAATCTCTTTTTTTTTTTTGGATTTTGAATGCAATAAGATGAAAAGCTTGATATGAAACTAATGTAGAAAGGTTTGGAATGATATGCAAATTAATCTAACAATGATATGCTATGAATGAATGCTATGAACCCTCAAAAACAATAACAAAAATCTCACAATCACCTTGTGTGCAAGAGCTTGATTCTTCAGATGTCAATTTCCCAGAGTAAGTATGGAAATTTGAGGGATGTATTATGAAGAGCTAAGCCTTGTTTTTATAGAAATTCAGGGTTTGAGGATGCATAAGAAAAACCATAAATCACTCTTGATAAAATTAGGTTGTTTTTTGAGTTAACAAGAAATTAAGAATAAATAAACTCATAAAATCAAGCAAAAGCAGTTTTTATCTCAAAATAGAGTTTAGTTCTCTTTTTCAACTCATCATCAGATGTTGAGTTTAGAAAGTTAACAAATTGAAATTGAAAATTGATTTAAAGTTAATTGCTTTTCTGATTATGCATGATTTAATATGAATTAATTTAATAAATAAAGTGATTTATTTTCCACTTAACTGATTTTGAATTAAAACAATTGATTTATGGGTTAATCAATTATTAAATCAAACTTTATTCTAATTAAATCATTAAATTTGACAACTTTGATTTTAAAACAATTAAATAAATATTCAATTGATTGTTTGTAGGAATTTTGATTTATTGTCAAAATAAAAACAATATTAATTAGGAATAAATGCAATTAAATCTAATTAAATAATTAAGTGGTAGAATTAAATTAATTAATTAAATATTCATCATATTCAATTAATCAACTTTAGTATAAATAATGACATTTATTGCCAAATAATACTCAATTAAAGATAATAATGATAAATTAGGAATATTCAAGAAATATTCCCCAATGCAGAATTAAGATAATCAATTAGGTTTTTGATAAACTGATGTGTAGATGTACCTTAGGTTAGGACTTTGATGTCGATTTCGATCAAATTGTTGATGTAAGAGGTTAATGAACCTATAGCCCATTTTTGGGGTATTACATGGATACATCATTTCAGCTAAAGGAATTGAGATTAACCCTACAAAGGTTCAAGCTATAATGGAGATGCCTCCTCCCAAAAACATAAGTCAACTAAGGAGTCTATAAGGATGCCTTCAGTCCATTAGGAGATTCATATCACAACTTGCTGACAGAGCTCAACCTTTCAATAAGAATTTACACAAAGGAGCTACATGTATATGGAATGAAGAATGTGAAAAAGGTCTTAATCAGATCAAGGAATATTTGGCTAAACCTCCAATCTTAATGCCTCATATCCCAGAGAAACCTTTTATTTTGTACATCTCAGCTATAGGGTGAACCCACAATAGTGGGTTACACTTTTTTGCCTAAACGGACACTGAACTCTACATTTTGAGAAAAACTTTCAGATTCAGATACATGTTGTCATTAAACCGTTCAAATTCAGAGGATGAAGTAAATTAGAGTCTTTTAGGATTTTCTGTCTAAATTCTAAATATATATTTTTATTTTTTTTGAATTTATTTGAATATTTTTTTCTTTCTCCCATGAAAACTGGTATGGTGCTGAAAACGTCATTTTCAAATAGTAACAGTGTTTTCATAGAGAAAACCTTTTTTGTAAAATATATATGAATGCGATTCTTTCAAATTGAGTTTTGTAACATCCATATGGAGGGCATGCAATTGGTTTGATGACATTATGACCATAATTTTGACATACCTTGACTACATAACTTATAACTTATTGTGTATTTATCAAATTTCAAAAAAAAAAATTAATAGAAAATAGACTCGAATATGGAGGGAAATATTATTTTTCAAAAATTTTTTTCCCTTTTTTACTATTTTTCATTGAACGTCAAACTCAGAGGTTTATATTTGATAAGAAACCTACATTCGTTTAATGTCAAAAACCATACACATAATAAATTCAAAAATAGTCAAATGTATAATCGTTAGAAAGCTAGTTTCGAGTACTTGTTGTATGCAAAAGGACATCTTCTTATTCTTCCATTTGATCAGCACGCTTGACGCCCGAAGCCATGAAATTCTCAAAATTTCTTCAAAACTAGCAACCATGGCATAAACCAGGCACTTTCGACCGAAACTTTTGACTTTCAATCAAAAGTACTTTTTTGAAAAATGCAATTTCAGAACCATTACTAAACTACTTTCGATAGAAAGTCAGTTAGTTTTGTTCGAAAGTCAACTTTGACTTTCGATAGAAACCCATGTCGGCCTTTTTGTTGTAATTTCTGGTTAATAAGGATTAGGTATAAATAAATGTATATTTTTTTCATTTCATAAATCTGAAAGCTGTAAAATAATTTGCATTTAGGAGAAGAAAGACATTTTGGTACGGAATAATTTTCTAAATTATGATGGGAAATAAAAAGAGAAGGCTACACAAAAGTACATGACATTATTCAGAAGAGACTGAACAAAGACTACATGAAGAATCATGAAAAAGATATCATCGTCAAAAAAAAGGTATGTTTAAGATGTTTCTCTCTAGATATTTTAAGTTGATGGTCAAGACTTGTCTTAATATTCATGTAAATGTGATAGTGTACCTATTAGACTTAACTAGACCTAGCTGTAGACCTATTTGGACTAATTAGGACCTATTAGGACCTATTAGGACTAATTAGGACCTATTAGGACCTATTAGGACTAATTAGGACCTAAATTAGGACCTATTAGGACCTAATAGGACCTAAATTAGGACCTATTAGGACTAATTAGGACTAATAGGACCTATTAGTCCACCCAATTAGAATCAATTAGAACCAATTAGCACCTAATTAGACTCAATTAGAACCAATTAGGACCTAATAGGACCTATTAGAACCCAATTAGACTCAATTACAATAAATTAGCACCTAATTAGAACTAATTAGAACCAATTGGAACGTATAAATAGACTCAATTAGGACCAATTAGACTCAATTAGAACTAATTAGAACCAAATAGAACCAATTACCTGACTAATTAGAACCAAATAGGACCAATTAGGACTAATTAGAACCAATTAGAACCAATTAGGACTAATTAGAACCAATTAGAACCAATTAGAACTAATTAGAACCAATTAGATCCAATTAGACTCAATTAGAGACAATTAGGACCTAATAGGACCTAATAGAACCTATTAGGACCTATTAGGACTAATTAGGACTAATAGGACCTATTAGTCCACCCAATTAGAATCAATTAGAACCAATTAGCACCTAATTAGACTCAATTAGAACCAATTAGGACCTAATATGACCTATTAGAACCAATTAGGACCTAATTAGACTCAATTAGAACCAATTAGATCCAATTAGACTCAATTAGATCTTATTAGAACTAATTAGGACCTATTAGATCCAATTCTAGGACCTAATATGACCTATTAGATCTAATTAGAACCTAATATGACCTATCAAAACCCAATTAGACTCAATTAGAATAAATTAGCACTAATTAGGACTAATTAGGACTAATTAGGACCAATATGACCTATTAGGACCAATAGGATCCAGTTAGATCCAATTAGGACTAATTAGGACCAATTAGAACTAATTAGGACCAATTAGAACTAATTAGAACCAATTAGAACCAATTAGAACCAATTAGGACTAATTAGGACCAATATGACCTATTAGGACCAACTATGACCTAATTAGACTCAATTAGAACCAATTAGGACCTAATTAGACTCAATTAGAACCAAATAGATCTAATTAGACTCAATTAGATCCTATTATCTATTCAATTAGAACCAATTAGAACCAATTAGGACCTAATTACACTCAATTAGAACCAATTAGGACCTAATTACACTCAATTAGAACCAATTAGATCCAATTAGAACCTAATATGACATATTAGAACCAATTAGGACCTATTAGATCCAATTAGGACCTATTAGATCCAATTAGGACCTATTAGATCCAATTAGGACCTAATTAGACTCAATTAGAACCAATTAGGACCTAATTACACTCAATTAGACTCAATTAGGACCTAATTAGACTCAATTAGAACCAATTAGGACCTAATTAGACTCAATTATCTAACCAATTAGGACCTAATTACACTCAATTAGAACCAATTAGATCTAATTAGGATCTAATATGACCTATTAGAACCAATTAGGACCTATTAGATCCAATTATGACCTAATATGATCTATTGGATCCAATTAGGACCTAATATGACCTATTAAAACCCAATTAGAATAAATTATCACCTAATTAGACTCAATTAGATCCAATTAGACTCAATTAGATCCTATTATCTACCTAATAGGACCTATTAGGACCTAATTAGACTCAATTAGAACCAATTAGACTCAATTAGAACAAATTAGCACCTAATTAGACTCAATTAGGACCAATTAGTACCAATTAGACCTAATTAAGACTAATTAGAACTAATTAAACTAATTAGGACCAATTAGACTCAATTAGGACCAATTAGACCCAATTAGACCCAATTAGGACTAATTAGGACCAATTATGACTCATTAAGACTAATTAGGACCAATTATGACTCATTAGGACCAATGTGGATCAATTAGGATCAATTAGACTCAATTAGACCTAATTAGACCCAATCAAACTCAATTAGGACCAATTAGACTCAATTAGGACCAATTAGACTCAATTAGACTCAATTAGAACCAATTAGGACCAATTAGACTCAATTAGGACCAATTAGGATCAATTAGACTCAATTAGGACCTATTAGAACCCAATTAGACTCAATTAGGACCAATTAGACTCAATTATGACCAATTAGACCCAATTAAGACTAATTATGACCAATTATGACTCATTAGGACTAATTAGGACTAATTATTACTCATTAGGACCAATGTGGATCAATTAGACTCAATTAGACCTAATTAGACGCAATTAGACTCAATTAGGACCAATTTGGACCAATTAGACTCAATTAGGACCAATTAGGACCTAATACGACCTATTAGAACCTAGTTAGACCCAATTAGGACTAATTAGAACCAATTAGGACCTAATATGACCTATTAAAACCCAATTAGAACAAATTAGCACTTAATTAGACCCAATTAGGACTAATTAAGACCAATTATGACTCATTAGGACTAATTAGACCCAATTAGACTCAATTAGACCCAATTAGGACCAATTAGGACAAATTAGGACCAATGTGGATCAATTAGGATCAACTAGACTCAATTAGACCTAATTAGACCCAATTAGACTCAATTAGGACCAATTAGACTCAATTAGGACCAATTAGAACTAATTACAATCAATTAGCACTTAATTAGACTCAATTAGGACCAATTAGGACCTAATATGACCTATTAGAACCTAATTAGACTCAATTAGAACAAATTAACACCTAATTAGACTCAATTAGGACCAATTAGACCCAATTAAGACTAATTAGAACCAATTAGGACCTAATATGACCTATTAGAACCCAATTAGAACAAATTAGCACTTAATTAGACCCAATTAGGACTAATTAGGACCAATTATGACTCATTAGGACTAATTAGACCCAATTAGACTCAATTAGACCCAATTAGACTCAATTAGACCCAATTCGGACCAATTAGGATAATTTAAGACCAATGAGGATCAATTAGGATCAATTAGACTTAATTAGACCTAATTAGACCCAATTAGACTCAATTAGGACCAATTATGACCAATTAGACTCAATTAGGACCAATTAGAACTAATTACAATCAATTAGCACCTAATTAGACTCAATTAGGACCAATTAAGACCTAATATGACCTATTAGAACCTAATTAGACTCAATTAGAACAAATTACCACCTAATTAGACTCAATTAGGACCAATTAGGACCTAACTTCATGTTCAAAAGTATTTGTTTAATAATATATACTTCATGTTCAAAAGTTTTTGTTTAATAATTTATACTTCATACATGTAGGAAATGCTCAAGAATCACAAGCTCAACAAGCTGCCCAACCTTTAGAAGTTGGAGAAGGGTCATCACAAGCTCAACAAGCCCAACCTTTAGAAGTTGGAGAAGGGTCATCACAAGCTCAACAAGCCCAACTTTCAGAAGTTGGAGAAGGGTCATTGCAAGCTCAACAAGCACAACTCTCAGAATATAAAATAAGTACACATCTCTCTCTCTCTCTCTCTCTCTCTCTCTCTCTCTCTCTCTCTCTCTCTCTCTCTCTCTCTCTCTCTCTATCTCTATCTCACTGACTCTCTCTCACTATCTCAATTTAGTCTCTTATTGGTGAATATACATTTTGGGTCTTTCCCCTTAAGAAGTTGTTATTATTATTATGTACATGCAGCCTTTGATGATGAAAATGTTGGACAAGGGGCATCCCAAGTTGAATCAACCCAAGGTCAAACAAGTATGTGTTTCTCTCATTAGTGTATAAATTATTATAGGTTTGACATTTTCAAGAGCTTGTAAATACTTATTTCATGAAGGTCCCCTTAAGATGAGATATTAAGATATTTTTTTTATTTTATTCGCAGTGGAAGTGAAAGAAACATATGTGAATGATACTATACTCCAATAGTTGAAGAGAAAAATTAATCGTAAAAGCATAGATCATTTAATTGAAATGGATGTGGAAAAATTGAGAGATTATGCTAAACAACCCATAAATATTACGAAGAGGGCATTGAATAAAAAGTCTAAGCAAATAATGAAACAATTTGAGAATCTTGGTACACTTGAAAAAACTCAACTATTATCAATTACACTTCTTAAAGACAAGTTAAAAGAGCCATTAAAATTGTTGGGTGTAGATGCAAGTTTGAAAAAGTTAAAATCAAGTAACGTACAAAAAAAATATTGTTGACAGTGTTAAGGAAGGTTTGCATTCCATTGGAAAAACAACTAGATCTACAGATAGGTCCATTTCAAGAAGAGTGATACTGACATCTGTTTTAAATAAAAACATGTCCCGAAGAAGACAAATTTCTTCACTTTCATCTCAGATAGAGTATAGTAAGAAGACAATGACACACTAAAGAAGAATCAATTTGGATGATACTACATTGGAAGGTAATTGGGCACTAATGTGTAGAGCTCATCGGTCTAATAGAATTAATGAAACAGTTAGGAACTTAGTTACACCATTTTGGACTATGTTGGTTGTTTTTCCAATTTTAGGTTTTGGTCTTTCGAAATTTTGATTTTTGATATCTCCCTATTTTTTGTGATTCTATCTCCAAATTTTCCAGCCCCAGAAGCTATAAATTTGTTTAAAAATTGAAGAAACCCTAGGTTTTAGGTTTAATTTTCTTTGAAAATCCAAAAAGCCCTAAAATTGCTCACCTAAGTCTATTTAGTTGTTACTTTTTCAATCACTTAAACGGCTTTTACTGCATGTGCATTTTATATTTTTGGTCAGTCACTGAGTCTCTCAAACATTTTAGCATATTCCTTGCTATTTAGCGATTACCCGAAAACCCTTTGTCACCCAATCTCTTTAGGTTCAAGGAATATTCTTTCTCTTCAAATGACTTAGTGGTCCCCTTTAGTTGCCAAGTCTCTGGATAACTATTTTGAAATTTGGTGATTTTTATGGTAGAATTTTGCAAAGTGACTATGGTTTCTTTATCTCTAGATCAAAAATACCTTCAGCCGGGTGATCTATGAAAGAAATAAAGAATTGATATATTATTCAGTGGTAATGAGATTTCTAGTTGGTTGCCAAATCTCCAGATGCAAAGTGGTGGTTTGTTTTGCAAGTCGTGAGGTCTCCAATTATTCAGCGGTTAAGTTCTTTTATCCTGTGACTTGGCGATTTCATTAGTCACGTATTCTCATCTTTCTGGCAGTTATGTCTCAAGCGGTCAATGATTCAGCGACATGGTTATCTCTAAGTCTCCCAATGAGGTGGTTAAGTTATAAAAGGTATAGTGACTTAGCAAGAATCGTTGGATGAAGCTTTGATCAGCGATTGATATTTAATCTCAATACTTGACTAAGGTTAGGTAATTTTTCTGGTGACTTGGAGAATAAGGGTGCTTGCGCAATCTCCAATCTTAACCATAGTCAACAGAAATATCAAGCGACAGGGAGATGTCTTCAGTCGCGTGGTCGCTAGATAAAGATGAGTTAAGAAGAGGGTTTTCAAATAGTCATTCTCCACCGTTGATTTAGATTTGATCGAGTGGTGATTGCATAATCTCACAATTGAACCATGGGTTAAAGAATGATCTAGCGACCTTGAGAATTACCTTGTCACTCAGTCTTCGAGTCAACCTCAAGTTAATAAAATTGTTTAGCGATTAGGAGATTGTCTTTAGTTGGGTAATCACCGTTGGTTAACAGTTTGTCCTCCCGTTAGATTTATTATCTCTGACTCTTCTTAACACCCAAGCTGAGAGAACAAAAGGATGTCACCAATAAATGGGTCAGTGTATGTTTACAATCACTGCCCTCTGAATTAACAGGTACAGCTCCCTGATTGTGTTTGATCTTCAATGAATGTGTCTTTTTATTGATCATCAGATTATTCCTTATGTGTTTTAACCAAATTGTTTGTAGGCACAAACAATTTAGGCAAGGATAAAAGTGGATAACCTATAATCCCTAATGGAATGTTGATCACAGATTATCATGAAGTTTATCTTCTAGCCTAACCTATCTATTCTAAGAATGCATATCCTACTAATGAGAATAGAAGCAGAATCATACATAGACAGCAAATAGAATTGCTTATGCTGCAACTATTAACATGAAATGGAATTCAAGTAAGAATTACAGTTCTATATATCATTGTACTTTCTATTCAGATGCATCTAAATAACAGGATGAATAGGAGAAGAATCATACATGAAAAGGTAAATAGAATTACTTTCACTCCAATTACTGACATGAAATGGAATTCAATAAGCAATTACAGCTTCACATATAATTGTTCTATCTATTCACATGCAAAAATGACAACTACTGGTACAACAAACATGAAAATAGCTAAGTAAATGGAATCACTCTTACTACAATTGCAAGTTTGCCGACCCTTCCATTCATGTCCTTCATAGTATTTATAGAGTTTACATACAATGCTTATTGGAAATGATTCAACTTCTAGAATTCAAAAAGACAAGGCATAAAGAGAGAACATCTCGATGATAGAATTTGAAAAGCCAATCACTGACATGGGAATAAGGAAAGACATTATAACTGTGACACTTCAATTTGAGTCCTTCATCTTCTCTTTAATAGCATCTGTCAAGTCAAATCCATTGGGCTTCTTGGAGTTGAACTATCTTTCAAACAACAATCAATCCGATCTACAACTGCATTCAACCTTCTTTAAATGTCTTAGAAATATTTGGCACGATCTTATAGCTTTATCACTACCACCACCTGTGGCAACCCATGTTGCATCTATTGGACTGCAAGCTACAACATACAACATTGTTAGGATTATATTCTTCATTCTTTTCCTACCCGTGACCTCAGTCGAGAGATCTATCATCAATATTCCCCTCGGTTCTTAGTCACCTTCGACTTACTCATTTATGACAATTGAAATTCCTATCTTTTGATCATCTTCTCAAGCAAGAATACAAGCTCCGTTGGATTATGTCAACTTTTAATCTCTTTATTTTCCTTAAGTCTCAGGTCCCACCTGACAAGTTTCTCATCGGACGGTGATTCTCGACCAATCAAAAGCCTCCAACTATGCACCCCTGTTAGTGGACTCATGTTGTCACATGATCGCATGGCTCTTTTTTACTTTATGCGATCATGTGACCACTCTTTCCACATGGTAGTGTCTCACCATACCACACCATATAGATGTTTTTTTTTGTAATGGAGAAGTTGTCCCACCGTATTTCTACCCATCATTTTATGTGCGCGGGTTCCTTTTTGACTTAAGGCACATGTTAATTTGGTCACTTAAATAATAATCGGCTTTTCTTTTATCACAAAACTTCAAGTTTGGACTTATAACTTTCATTGTCACATGATCACATGGTATTTGTTTAATTCTTGTGATCATGCAACTGCTTCATCATTGGTACACGTGGACTCCACTATTAGCGTACGTGGGTTGCACTGTTGGTGTATGTGAGTCCCAGCAGACTTCATTGTCGCATGATCGCATGGTATTTTTTTTACCTCACGTGATCATGCGACCACTCTGTTACACTGAAAAAGGCAAAGCCCGAATTCAACAAAATCTTACCCAATTGCATATTCACCATTTTCAATCATTTTCTTGATCTCTTCGAATCTTTCTCAATCTTCTGTCCACATCATTATACAAATTAAACTCATTAAACACATGCTCGAGGGCAAGAAGAATATAATACATATGACAGACTGTTTAGTATGCTTTGTAAAATATGATACAGTGATCGAGCTCTTTAGCATCATAGGATTTTTAAATGCGGTCATGTGCTAAGATTTTAATTTTCTCATCATCATTATTTATATAATATATGCTAGACTGTAATCTTTGGAATGCTGCATCTCTGTTACAATCATAGGGAGCTCTTATTGACTGATGATCAAATGAGGATTGGATTATGGACTGAATTTTCACCATTCAATTTATTTCATTTTCAAAAGAGACTGGATACAATTCGATCTTTGACTTCCTTGAATTCAAAGAATTGAATCCTTGATCTTGCACACTATTTTTATTGCACTCCATGAAGCACTTTAAAAACAACTGACTATGCATAATCCGAGAATGGCCACATGATGTTTCTAGATGAATCCATATGATTTCCACCACCATCCTGCTTGGAAAAGATCATTAATTGGAGCACCAAGTCTTTGCCAGGTTAGGATCTACAACCTACCTAGAATGAAGAGATTTTAACACAACCCACCTGGCTTAAAACAAGGAGCAATTGCAGGGATACTTCACAAAGACCTCCTATCCTAGAGAGAAGCTAGACCTAGATACTAACAAAATAGACCTGACTTGACTATGACATTGTCAAAAAAATGGGTGACTGAAAGTCAGGCAACAACTGGCTCCGACTGGGGGATCATGTACTGCAAGGTACGTGAAGAATTCACCTTCTCTGGTGAGACAAGTGCCTTATGCATTGGGTTGTGGATTCTAGACCAAAGAGAATAATGAGAAATTGCATATAGGGAGGGCGGAGGGGAGCAGGGCAAACTGAAACAAAGCAAGAGAAAACAACCACTAACAAAGCAAGGAAAGGCTACACTAGACACACCAAAATAGGAAAGAAACCTATTTACAAAAGGTGAGGAGACCTCACCAGCAGGACCAAAAGCAAAGAAAGATTCATACATGACCATTTACAGGGAGAGAAAAGTATGAACCTTTTCTGAACAGAAGAAGATGCTCCACCAATTTGAAGAAGCATTGGTAACCTCTGGCTACTCCTTCATTGTTGAACTTGAGTCCAAGAGTTGTCTACAACATGATGACCCAGGGGACCTTTCCAAACAGCCATGCCTCATTATAAATCTCTGGTTCATCTATGCTTCCATATACATCTTTCCTTATACATTCAACCTTCTGTGATGGAAGAAGATATTCACCATATTCTGAATGCACTACTGGAATATAATTCAATTCATCTCTTTCAGCATTATCATCACCCTTAGTAGAGATGTTAATGTTCAAATCAAGATTAACAAAATCAGGACATTGCAAATCCTTTAGAAGTGAAACAGCATCATACCGTTTGCAAGCATTGTCAATAATCACTTCTGATTTCAAACCAGAACTGAAACAAAATGTATCCCCATTACTCACAGTCTCTTCTAGGACTGAAATATCTTCTTCATTTGTTATAATTGTCAATCCTTCAAGATGTTCATCTGATTTTAGAATTCCAATATCTGAATTGACTATAGAAGAAGGCACCATGAATTGATCAATTTTCATTTCAAAACTGGAAAAATCTTCATCTAATTCTTTGTCTTCTACAGGCTGCTGCAGTACTTCATCAATATATGAAACTTCTTGTTCAAAATCTATTGTTGCATCAATTTCTTTATCAATATTTTCAGTAAGATGATTGACAGAAAATATTTCAGCCTTTTCATTCACACATCTTTGATCAAGATCATTCAGCATTATATTATCTTCAAAACAAGATATCTCTAATATCTGATCTTTATCAGCTATAATGAAAGAAGATTCAGACTCATTATGTTCTTTAATAACATCAAGAATCTCATCTTTTAATAGCCTATCAGCCTTGGGATAATCTTCAGAAAAATAGTTTGAAACATCACCCACATTCTTTTCATCCAATTCACAACTTTCATCAACACAAGGAAAAGGAAACATAGATACATTTTCTTTTTCAATTCTGTTTACCTTTTCTTCCTGATCTTCAAGAATCTCCTTAAGTAGGGAAAGTTCTTTTTGTTGATGACTCATCCAAGGTAATCCATCATTACTTTTATCTACCTTGTAAGAAGGTACTTGATCTTTTGCATGGTCAGCATTAGAGGTTTGATTGTTATCCTTTTGTCCTCTAGTCATCATAGTTAACTGAGGTTCCTCCATAATAGCAAAACAACTATCTCCATCTTCTGAATCTATCTCATACTCACAATAAAAGTTTATGGAGTCGCCATGAGGAGCATGATAATCTTCATTTTCTGGATATTCCATTCTTTGCTCTTTTTCTTCATGATTTTCTCTGAGATGAAAGGCATAAGAATTATGTCTTTTGGGAGGAGCTTCAATAGCCAATCTTTGTGAATTCTCATTTCTACCTTGATGTTTTGATCCTTCTTGGTGAGGCTAATAAAATGAATGAGCAAATGTAGTAATCTATCTTTTTAATGCATTTATCTCATTAGATAACTTCTACAACATAGCTTCTATGTTATTTGAAGTACTGACTGTATTGCTCATGGGTCCAACATGAAGTTCCTTCTTCCATCTCCTGGAGGCTAACATATCATCTTCCATTTCTTCAGCTAGTGTTTGAGCAGCTTGCAAATCTATTACATTAGCTCTTCTTAATTGATAACCAAGTTCAGGAGGCATAGAGCTAATGTAAAATGTTTTCATATTATTTCCTGTGGGTGCACTGGCAGCTGATATTCTTTTGATTAGTTTATTAAACTTGGCATTAAAATCTCTCATAGAGATAGATGGTTCCTTCTTTATCTGAGCCAGTTGTAACAATAAGATTTGAGCATCTTCAGCAGTCTTATATCTTTCTTCAAATTTTTGTTTCATGTCATTCCATCTGGTAATGTAGCCTATAGGTAAGTCTTGAAACCACTCTGCTGCATCATCCAAAAGAGTATCTACAAACAATCTAACAACAACATCTTCATGCTGAGGATTCACCACACTACATGCCTTATGAAAAGCACTTAGATGTTGTTCTGCCGATATTGAGCCATCACCATTGAATCTTGGAAAATTATTTCTAGAGCCTTTAGGTAAATCATGATTTACTGCAAGATTCAAGGGTCCAATAGCATTTCCCCAAGCAACAACCATAATTACTAATCATGTATTCTATGTGACTGCCTGAATTGAAGCTGAAAGGCGAAATGAACTGAATTATGAGGAAAAGTTTAATATTTTCTTCTTTTTCCTAAAGTTCTCCCCAGTAGAGTCACAAAAATTGTTGGTTAACAGTTTGTCCTCTCGTTAGATTTATTATCTCTGACTCTTCTTAACACCCAAGGTGAGAGAACAAAAGGATGTCACCAACAAATGGGTCAGTGTATGTTTACAATCACTGCCCTCTGAATTAATAGGTACAACTCCCTAATTGTGTTTGATCTTCAATGAATGTGTCTTTTTATTGATCATCAGATTATTCCTTATGTGTTTTAACCAAATTGTTTGTAGGCACAAACAATTCAGGCAAGGATAAAAGTGGATAACCTATAATCCCCAATGGAATGTTGATCATAGATTATCATGAAGTTTATCTTCTAACCTAACCTATCTATTCTAAGAATGCATATCCTACTAATGAGAATAGAAGCAGAATCATACATAGATAGCAAATAGAATTTCTTATGCTGCAACTATTAACATGAAATGGAATTCAAGTAAGAATTACAGTTCTATATATCATTGTACTTTCTATTCAGATGCATCTAAATAACAAGATGAATAGGAGAAGAATCATACATGAAAAGGTAAATAGAATTACTTTCACTCCAATTACTGACATGAAATGGAATTCAATAAGCAATTACAGCTTCACATATAACTATTCTGTCTATTCACATGCAAAAATGACAACTACTGGTACAACAAACATGAAAATAGCTAAGTAAATGGAATCACTCTTGCTACAATTGCAAGTTTTCCAACCCTTCCATTCATGTCCTTCATAGTATTTATAGAGTTTACATACAATGCTTACTGGAAATGATTCAACTTCCAGAATTCAAAAAGACAAGGCATAAAGAGAGAACATCTCAATGATAGAATTTGAAAAGCTAATCACTGACATGGGAATAAGGAAAACATTATAACTGTGACACTTCAATTTGAGTCCTTCATCTTCTCTTAAATAGCATCTGTCAAGTCAAATCCATTGGGCTTCTTGGAGTTGAACTATCTTTCAAACAACAGTCAATCCGATCTACAACTGCATTCAACCTTTTTTAAATGTCTCAAAAATATTTGGCACGATCTTATAGCTTTATCACTACCACCACCTGTGGCAACCCATGTTGCATCTACTGGACTATAAGCTATAGCACACAACATTTTTAGGATTATATTCTTCATTCTTTTCCTACCCATGACCTCAGTCGAGAGATCTATCATCAATATTCCCCTCGGTTCTTAGTCACCTTCGACTTACTCATTTATGACAATTGAAATTCCTATCTTTTGATCATCTTCTCAAGCAAGAATACAAGCTCTGTTGGATTACGTCAACTTTTAATCTCTTTATTTTCCTTAAGTCTCGGGTCCCACTTGACAAGTTTCTCATCGGACGGTGATTCTCAACCAATCAAAAGCCTCCAACTGTGCACCCCTATCAGTGGACTCATGTTGTTGCATGATCACATGGCTCTTTTTTACTTTATGCGATCATGCGACCACTCTTTCCACATGGCAGTGTCTCACCATACCGCACCATATAGATATTTTTTTTGCAATGGAGAAGTTGTCCCACCGTATTTCCACCCATCATTTTATGTGCGTGGGTTCCTTTTTGACTTAAGGCACATGTTAATTTGGTCACTTAAATAATAATCAGCTTTTCTTTTGTCACAAAACTTTGGGTTTGGACTTATAACTTTTCATTATCGCATGATCGCATGGTATTTGTTTAATTCTTGCGATCGTGTGACCGCTTCATCATTGGTACACGTGGACTCCACTATTGGTGTATGCAGGTTGCACTGTTGGTGTATGTGAGTCCCAGCAGACTTCATTGTCACATGATCACATGGTATTTTTTTACCTCACGTGATCATGCGACCGCTCTGTTACACTAAAAAAGGCAAAGCCCGAATTCAACAAAATCTTACCCAATTGCATATTCACCATTTTCAATCATTTTCTTGATCTCTTCAAATCTTTCTCAATCTTCCGTCTGCATCATTATACAAATTAAACTCATTAAACACGTGCTCGAGGGTAAGAAGAATATAATACATATGATAGACTGTCTGGTATGCTTTGTAAAATATGATACAGTGATCGAGCTCTTCAGCATCATAGGATTTTCAAATGCTGTCATGTGCTAAGATTTTAATTTTCTCATCATCATTATTTATATAATATATGCCAGACTATAATCTTTGGAACATTGCATCTCTGTTACAATCATAGGGAACCCTTGTTGACTGATGATCAAATGAGGACTGGATTATGGACCGAATTTTCACCATTCAATTTATTTCATTTTCAAAAAGAGACTGGATACAATTCGATCTTTGACTTCCTTGAATTCAAAGAATTGAATCCTTGATCTTGCACACTATTTTTATTGCACTCCATGAAGCACTTTAAAAACAACTGACTATGCATAATCCGAGAATGGCCACATGATGTTTCCAAATGAATCCATATGATTTCCACCACCATCCTACTTGAAAAAGATCATTAATTGGAGCACCAAGTCTTTGCCAGGTTAGGATCTACAACTTACCTAGAATGAAGAGATTTTAACACAACCCACCCAGCTTGAAACAAGGAGCAATTCCAGGGATACCTGGCAAAGACCTCCTATCCTAGAGAGAAGCTAGACCTAGATACTAACAAAACAGACCTGACTTGACTCTGACATTGTCAAAAAAATGGGTGACTGAAAGTCAGGCAACAATCACCAAATAACCTAGAGTTAAGTGTTGACTGAAGTCAAAGGATTGAAGAAAATATGAGTTTCCATTTTTCATACTTTGTGACATGTCTCTTCATGATTGGTTGACCAAATATGAAAAATATAAACAGGAAGGCGGGCTTGACTATAGTCGTTGGATCTCTAAAAGAAATTAAATTAAATTTTTCTTGTCTTTAGTCGCTAAATCTCCAAATGGTTGAGTTGGAAGGTCTCATGAAGAAGTTTGAAAAGTCAACCAGTTTCAGTGACTAAGAGATATAATGTGGTCACTAGATCTTGTGATGGCTCTCTGTCACCAGGTCTCAAGATAAATTCAAAGAGGAAATATTTTACAGTGACTAAAGTAATGACTATAGTCACCAAGTTGCAAGATGGAAAATGTAAAATGGGCTTATAGTCGACCAGTCTCCAGATAAATCTAAAAGGGTTCAAATTATTCAACGACTATGATATCTGACTATAGTCGCTAGATCTCAAGAAGAAGTAAATTCATTTAGTGATTAAGGTTTTCTTCAGCCGCCAGATCTCTGAAATTATAAAGGAGGTGCCAAATCTTTTAGCGATTATGAGAATGTGTTGTCGCTAGATCGCCAGAAGTTAAAATTTGATCACCTATCATTTTCTCAACTTACGGCTAGTGAATTGAGTTCTGAGTGTGCCAAGTAATGGTGAAAGTGACATATTGTTCAGCTTTTCGATCTCTAATGGATTGCTGCATTCAATTCTATTAAATAAATACAGTTGTTCATCACTCATTTCAAATTACCAAGTATTCAGAAAACCAGGGTGATAGAATTTCTCAGAGCAATTACAAGGTTCAGGACATCCAGAATTTGCAGAAGTGTTTGAAATTGTAGACAAAATGAGAAGACCATCAGTCAGTGGGTCCTCTACCAGCAAAGGAGGAAAGGAGAAAGTCAAGGAGAGTTATTCAGATGAATGTCTCATTTTGCTACTGGGCTCATCATAGAACAAGAAGGTTAGTGATGAATGTTTTGTGGATGAACTTTCTTATTATAGAGATGCTAGGATGCCGGATGTTACCAGAATGTGCTTGTTTAAATACTTTTATAAGAATGCTAAGAGTCTATTCCTTGTCTCAAACCGTTGGACATTAAGATTAGGAAAATTGATATTTCTTGAGGTCTTCCTAGATGTAGATGTCTTAATTGTCCTATCCCATAGCTATGATCCTCTATCCAGAACAATTAGGAAAGCTGACGGTTCTCCTCTGGTCACTCTTGATCAAAGTTCATTCATAAGGGCTTTCGGTATCCAGGTCCCTATGGCTACTGAAATTAATTTATAGGCCTTAGCCAATAGGTATACTAGGGAAGCTGTTGTGGTGGAAAAAGAAATTCAAGCCCATGTGCCATGAGAAAACAAAAATTATATCATGCCAATTGTTGGATCAATAGCCCCATTTTTCTACAAGGATCTCAAATTTTACATAAAATATATTGCATACAAATTATGCAAAGTTCTAGGGATAGATGGTGGGGAGAGGATCACCACGGACCTATTAATGATGGTTTTGGATTCCCAGAGTCTTCATGTGACAAGGGGATATGATTATATAGGTTTTATAATAGAAAGAATACATGAGGGTTTACAAGATTTGAAGAACCACATGTCTGGTTCTAGTTCTACACCAAGGTTCATGCATTATTCTTTGCTAATGCATCTCATTTTATACTTTAATTATGACATCATGAACATGGATAACCTTGAGCCACAGATGATGCATCAAGGGAAACCAAACCCGGTGCAATTCTGGATAAGGGCTTGGAGCCCTTCTTCCACAAGGAGTGATTTTTGTGTATTTGAGAATTGGATGGTTTGGCCTATCCTCCTTAGCTTAGGGCTTAATCTTTCAAGGCTATCTACCAAATTTTTGCAGCTGGTGAGGCCTCAACAATTTGTTGATAAATGGAATAAGGGACATAATTGGGGAGATATATATTATGAAAAGGGGTATACTATGATTAGAGTATATGGATGCCCTCAGGCCCCTCACATACTACCATTCTTTGTTCCACCGAGGGTGGCATTTTTAGAGTTCATCTGGAAGCTAATGTTGATTGAAAAAGAGCATTTAGCTTCCCACAGAAAGGGAACCCTTACTCCTAGGCACTTTAGGGTGCATAGTATCACAATATGCAAGAATGCCTTTAGCAAGGTTGATGAGTGGTTGGGGCAGTTTGGAATGCATGTTGCTTCCCATAGATATGTGGATACAGAAGGATTCATGGTTGTTGCCAAGCAATATTACATGCCCAGCATCCCATTCAATAAAAGGCACGAAAAGTATCCCAAGGAGGATGTGTTGAGAAAGATAATAGAAGAAGAGGAAGTGACAAGAAGAGCTAACCAAATACATGAATTGTATGCTATGGAGAAATGAGTGAGACAAAAGGGATTGGCATTTAGTGGTTTCTTCCCTACATTGCCTTATCTTCAAAGGCTTGAACAAATGATGTCCCAATTCAACACTCTAATGAGAACCTTTGAAGATCAAATTGACGAAACTGATAGGAAGAAGGTTGTCCATTATGAATCTAAATGTGATGAGGATAGTGATGGTGGTTTCTCTATGCATAGCATCCCTCCCCTGGAACAGATAATGACTGAAAGGCATCAAGTTGGGGAAAATATTGTTGATATAATAGAACTCCATAGTTCTCAAGATACAAGTGAGCCTCTTGCAAAGAAGCAGAAGTTATTGACTGGAGAATCTTCTTGGTGAAGAAAAAGGACAAAGTAGGTGCCCTCTTCCCTGGAACTAGTATCCATGGTCATCAATTAAGGAAGAAAATAAGAGAAGAGAAGAGGAAACAAAATCTTGAAATAGAAAATGTTGAGTTGCCCTTGGCCCTATGCCAAGATGAAAGAATGATTGAACAAGATGCATTCTTGAAGGATGACACTTTTATAGAGTCAGAGGAATTCAAGAGTTTCTTAATATGGTACAAACAAAAATAGGTTGCATCCAGTGTTCAAATCACTAAAGAGGGTCAGGTGCCTGAGGAGGCAGTACAAACATTAAGAGAATATGACCCTAAGGCTGAAAATATTACCCCAAAAGAAGCTAGACAACTTGTAAAAAATAGCAATATGCTACTTGTGCCTGGGTGGAATTTATATTCTAATTTCATTATTGGTCAAATTAAAAGGTAGGAAGATATAAATTTGTCTTCAAAAACCTAAGTAGGGGAAATCATTAGAGGATTTGGGTACAACCCAAGAAATCAAGCATTGGCTCTATGGAGTCTTTATCCTAAGGATAAGAAGCCTTCAATCCTAAATGTAAAAGAGAAAATGGATGGTGACAAAATTGTATGGTCAATCCATAACACAGGAGACCTTGAGATCTCTCAAGTGTTAACCCATTTTGCTAGACTTAATGAGGATAAAACAAAACAATTGTCAGAAAGATATGGTTCCCTGCTAGAGGACTACAGTGCATTGTTGAAGGATAGAGGTATCCGGATAATGAAAAAGAGGGTATTGGAGAAGTCTATGTAAGACTTAGAGAAACAACTAATGAATACTCTTGTAGCTACCCCTGTACCACCCCAAAAACTTGCATTAACAGAGAGTGGAGGTATGAGTGAAGAAGAAGTTGTTGCAGAGATTAAAAAAATAAATGAGGAAAAGAATGAGGCTATCCTATAGGCCTTATTAAAGATCTTGTAGCAAATAATTGATATGCTAAAAGATAAATCTAATTTAGTCTTCAATGCTTACAGTAAGTTGCCTGAATTGCAGGTAGAAGTGAATGGTTATGTCACAATTTTGAATAGTCATTTTGTAACTTGGTCTATCAGGGCACCACTCTTTGAAAGATTGGCAGTTGTTCAATCTTTAAGAATAGATATTCCAGAGGTTTTCTATATGTGGGAGAAGAAATAAATAGAGTTAAGGCCATATTGCCACTTTTTAAAGGCAAGGAAAATCAAATTGAGGCTAATATAGGCATGCTCAGCTCCGATTCTAACAAATTTATCCCTCCTATTAAGGATGCAGATAGAGCCACAAAGAGCCTTGATCAGTGGAGATCAGATTTTGATCTCATATTGCCTAGAAAAGAGGCATTTTTAGATGAAAGTAATGAAGTGGATGTGGAGAGATTCAATAAAAATTTGGATGAAGCCATAAAGGAAGAAGTAGAGCTCACCAAATTTGTAACAGATGTCAAAGCAATAACAGATGCCAAATGGGAGCAACATAAGGCACAACTACAACACACCCAAAGCTTTAAATGGCTGACAGAGGAAGAGGTCACTATGTTGGATGAACTCACGAAGCCCAAAAAGATAAAATCTACTGCAGTTGACTTTGATATTTTGGATGATGAGTAAATAGGACACCTGGAGTACCTGACACCTGACCTCAAAACACAGGGATGATAACCTATCAGAAAGAATGGTGTAAGTTAGCCAGAATGGAGATCACCATATCTTGCAGTAACTCAAGCAGCTATCATGAATATCTACAGACAAAGGTGTCAGTGATCAACAAGCAAGGATTGCAGAACAGTCCAAAATGTTTTTGTCTTTCCACTGCCTGAGGGCTTATTGTAATTTGTCTTTTATGTTTTTTAGGGTTAGGGCACCAACCATCCAAAGCTTGTTGCACTCTCATTGATAAGATAATTCCAAGATGGTTGAGTGATATATATAGGTGATATCCTCATTTTTTAAAAGGTTGGAGAAAAGGATAATAGAAAAACATAGTATATTTGCTATAGAGAAAACTTTAAAATTTTGTGTCTGAGCTTCTAAGCATGAGTTTTTATGTAATTTACAAGTTCATTTCAATACAAATACACTGCAATTTATGTCTCTTATTATTTTGTTCTCTTTACTTTTATGTTTTCTCTTGTATGTTTTATCTGTGAGGCATTTAAAATGTACTAATTGTTAAGCAATTTCTTCAATTGATTGTGAGTTTCTCTCAAGGAGAGAATTAAAACCCTTATTATCAATTGCAGAGAGTAAACTTATATGTGAATATTTTGATAATAATAATAATATTAGATTGATTGAATAGATTGTCAGGCATTCTATTCAGATTGCAGAGGGTGTGTAAGGCATGTTGTTGTATTTCTCTTTTGAAGTAGCTTTGTAGATCTACATTTAAACTCTTTTTCCCATTGGATTAGGCACTGGATTGAAGTTTTTTTCTTAATAAAATTATCATTTCATGATCTTTAGAGATACTAAAATTCATTCTATTGCTAGTATTTTTCTTTCAAGAATTGTTTGCATGTTTTGATAGAACTATATCCAAGTGGTATAAGTTCATATTTAGTGATTCCTTAAAGAAAGAATCAAGAGGTTACCCTTCCTTGAGTTTGAATCAGAAAAAGGAGAAGGATGAATGTCCTTATACCACTGTTCCATGCTATAACAATTATAATTTCCATTATAGTACTCTGTATTAGGATAATTTGGGCTATCTACAGAGTAATAATGTCTTATTGAAATAATTTGAAGAAATAATAGCATAAAAATGAAGACTTAATCCACTATCTGAAAGTTTACTTGAAATATAGTAAATAAATTGAATAGGCAATACCCACCTGAGTCTTATGGAGCTCGAAGTAGAAGGAGGATCTTATCCAATCCTCATCAATTAGACTCTTTCTTGCAAACTTGGAGCCCTTCAAACTGAGAATCAAGTCTATATTTTTTCCAAGTTTGATCCCACAAGAAAAAGCTCTAACAGACTGATCATACTTGTCCTTCACCAAATACAAGAGATGTTATCAAGAAGAGGACTGGGCCTAAGGAATATTTCCAGCACACAAAACATTGGTTGGACACCACACAACATGAATTGTATCTCTCATTTTGTAACTGATATCCTGACATTAAGATTGGACAAACAATGTTTGAAAGATTAAAGCCATTTTTTGTAAAGATAAATAAATCTTTTGAAACTTGTTGTTGTCGATATCATATTGAATTCGATCTCTACTACCAAGGGTTTAGAAAGATGATAGAAGAAAGTGGTGGTTCTCAAAATGATTTTCCTAAACGTCCAAGCCAATTCATAACATCAATCTTATGTAAAAAATCAATTGATCATGAAATAACTGAAATAGATTGCAAAAGAGAAACTTGTCAAATATGCGGGGATTTGACTAAATTTCCTTTGAGATTTGAATATACTGACATGACAAGGATGATAAAATGTAAGAGATACAAGTACATAAAGTCTAAAACAAAATTTGGGAAAGAATCAACAAGGTTGGAATATGTAAAAGATGAGATACCTGTTGCAACATTTATGAAGAATTTATGTAAATTGATTCAAACATATATACGTCATGTTATTTTTGCTAAATGGCAGGCAGAACAATTCCAAATACAAAAATAATCTTTTCCAATTGGAACAATTTTATCGGTTGTTGATTTTGCAGAGAACTACTCCTTTGTTTCTTAAAAATAACTTCAAGCAGAATACTACTATACAGAGCTAGTGACTATCATGGTACATGTGTCTTATCAACATGCACAATTAGATTTGGATGGTGTTCAAAGTACATATGAAGCACAAGTCATAAAGAAAGAATATCACTTTTACATTAGTGATGATAAAGAGCATGACATACATTTTGTCAAGCATTGCTTTAAGACATTTTTTGGATATTTGGAAAACAAAGGCATCAAAATTGAAAAGCATTTTGTTTGGTCGGATGGATATGCAACACAATTTAAATTAGCAAGGCCATTTTACACACTATGTAGATATCATCGATACCAAAAGATGCCACATATTTGGAGTTTCTTTGAGAGTGGACATGGAAAGGGAGAGCATGATGGTGCAAGAGCTTGTATCAAACATGCTTTAAGAAAGTATCAAGTGGACTATCAGGGATATCGTATAAATAATGCTCATGATGTAGTTGAGTGGTGCAAGATGCATTTTATGGTGCCAAATCATGATAACACATCATCACAATCAGATCGATTCATACCCTTCCGAGTATTCTAGGAGATAATAGGTATTAATTTTAAATTTATTGATCAAATTGTTTGAGTTAACTTATATATGTATAAATAATTTTTACACATGACCTCTCTATTGTTTAGGTGTTGACAAAAGATCAATCCATGGATGCAAGAGAGTAGACAAAAAAAGATCCCTACATTCAATTATGAGTATGGATAGTAATGTGTGGTCATTGTACACTAGAGATTATTCATGCTTTTGTTATGACTGCATTTCTGAAAACTATGACAAATGTATCAACCAAAAATGTGGATATGTCAGTGAATGTAATTTGGTTCCACTAGATATTATGAACACAAATGATGTTCAGGATGAAAGCTTTGATGACATTCCATTGATTTCTATAGATTATGACCATATTTTAGGTTTGATCAAAATTGGTATGTGTTGTTAGAATAACTGAGAGGGGGGGTGAATAAATTATCCAGTGTCCCAAAACAAAATGTATAATTCAAAACAACTTCTTCCATTTCTACTCCTTGGTAAGCAGTAAATACTTTCACTGTCTGTGCTTTTACCGATTACTAGTCTAATACTATAACAGTTACCGATCAAATCTAACATGTAACATGTAAAGAATGATAACCAACAAATATCACAATCAACACATAACACAAGAGATTTAACGTGGAAACCCAGTAAAGGGAAAAACCACTTGGGACCAGCAACCCAAATTGTTCACTCTTCTGAAGTGAGTTCGGTTAAGACCCAACCTTGTTAAAGCTTTACAAACACACTATCAGGTGTGACCTTGTTAGAGGATTTTAGACTAGAAGTTATCATCCAACCAACATTCACTATAGGGTTGACAGGATAACAATGTTCATTCTATGAATGATACATCATAAGACTTTCAAAGTCCACTTGGTTAAGAGATTTTGACTATATACAATGGTTAAATATGTAACAGTAAATGATCTACCTTAATACAACTTTAATTGCAGATTACAGATCAATATTCAGTCCAAACAAATCCTTCTGATCAATATTTCACTTCAGATTCAATACTGTATCAACTTACTATCCATCGGTAATTTCTCTCTATAGCTCGGTAATTGTTCTGTAGCTCGATTCTTACTTAACCAGTATGATCAAAATGCATGAAAACCTTGTTCACGCGATATTCCTGTAGTTTCTACTTCTTCCGACATTTTTCATTAAGAAATTTTGTTCTCTTATATAGATGAGTAAATCATTTTCTTCTCCACCATTAGATTTTTCTGCTTAACCACATTCATAGATTTTTCTGCTTCAAACTTTCTCAACACTTGTGTCAATAACACATTTGATTCCCATCCTTTAGATCTTTCCTGAATTTTGTCATCCTTTGATCTGTGTAACAAACATTATCCATTACCTCGATGTTATACCCTTTCCAGGTCATCAATCTTATCGGCTAAAATAATCATTTAATTTATTCTGTTCCACTCGGTTAACAAAGAAATGCATTGGTGAACACTACTCAGTTAATACTATGATCGGTATACACTATAAATCATTGGTGTATACTAGAATTGCTTCATTTACCGACAACATTGCTTTGTGTCTTTCAGCTCTATACTTCATCATAGATGAATGCAACATAATAAAGTCAATATCATCAAGTCATAGACTCATCAACAAGTTATTCAATGTGTTCCTTATCCTCATCTGTCATGTACATCTTTCCTCATGTAGATTTCTCTGTTCTTCATCTCTTTCACCTTTCTTTAGATGTCTCGGTATAGTAACTTACAAGATAAGTGCTATCAAACTAGTTGACATCAATGACAACATAATACTGATTTAATCATATTACATATCTAATTAGCAACTCCTCGGTGATCTTGTAATCATAGTTTCTTCAATCAGATTCCAAATCAGTTGTAGTTCAACACGTGTGTGTTTATGTACATGTTTAAAAAGGATTCATAAACTCAATTCATGTAAATAAAGTTTGTTTAATTTATATTTACAAGTTACTAAAATTAAAATTTCACTTTAAATGAAGGACATATTTTTGTAGTAGTAGTAGAGCCTGGAAATGTGGAAGGTGTTAGTTACTATTTATTACGTTGTTGCAAGGAGAGGATGAAGCTAACATAGAATGAAACAAGTGATGGAATTATGTTTCCCACAAGTCCTAGTACTATATTTAAGTTTCACAACCTATATTAAACTTGAGTGAGACCTTCCAACTTCCAATTTTCTTATGCATTTGTTTATATGGCTAGTTTCACATCTATATATATTTAACATTGTTGAACTTGTTTGTGCAAGTTTAGTTGTCGTGCAAGGAACATATTTGAAGCAAACCAAAATACTTAAACATGGGATTCATTTTTTTGATTATCAACCTAACAATAAGGTTTATCAGTATAGTCATCTTGTAATTGCCACCATCCTATCTCTTGTTCTTGTGACAGGACTTGGCATTCATAAGTGGAGACTTGATACTAACGACCATGAGAGAATATTAAATGTTATTCAAGAGAGAGCTGAACCACTTGATGTGGACTAAATCATGCATGAAATATGATTTGAATTAAATTTTTCACGGGTGAGACCATAGGTTTTCTTAGCTCCATTCTTTCCTACTAGTGCCCATAGTGAATGGAGCTTGAATTAAATTAAAAATTAAGAATATAGATCTAAAATTTATGTCTTACAAGTGGATATGATATATTAATTATTTGTACCTGAATATGAAGTACTCTAACTTTGGAATATGAATGTGTGTATGTATTGAATTTGCATACATGTTACATTAGGACATGCATGTTTTAAATATAAAATCTACTTGAAGTACAACAACACATTAAAAATTAAAAGTACATGTACAACTATTATCAAATGTACATTTAAATATAAGTAAGACTCAATCAAACATCTAGGGACCTCAATTATATAGCTCACATGTGTCAAATTCACATCATTCATGTATGTAATCTATTGAAATCAAGTTACATCATTCATGTATGTAATCAAATTTAAATTAAAGTATGTATGTGTGTGTGTGTGTGTGTGTGTGTGTGTGTGTGTGTGTGTGTATATATATATATATATATATATATATATATATATATATATATATATATATATATATATATATATATATATATATATATATATATATATATATATATATATATATATATATATATATATATATATATATATATATATATATATATATATATATATATAACATGCATGAAACATCAATCATGTGTAGATCAAGTACTGTAAATATGAAACATATATGGACCGATCATGTGTCAAACATTCTATCAAAAGGATCTAGAAATGAAATATAACATCAAACACATCAATCGGTCTTGTAGCTCATCTAGAAATGAAATATAGTTCATCAAACACATGTGAATATATATGTATATGAAATATGTCTCTATCTATCAAATATGAAAGTGCCTAGGATTCATCATGATGACTCCTCACTAAGTGGTCACACCCAGAGTGACTATCATGCTGTGAAGGATGTGCAGATCCCTGCAAAGAAAGAGATATATAAACATTGTACATAGATCTTAAGTTTGATTTAAAATATTGTACAAGAAAACATTTTATAAAGTGTGTACACATAGATAATAAATTAAAAACTCACCTGTCCACTACTGATGTCATCATCAAGTGAGTCCCGACGAAATACACGATCAGTACCCAAAGAAGGAGTAATAAGAGGCATATCCTGGTAGACAAATCAATTCATTAAAATTTTAAAAATAAATTTAAGTTAAATAATAACATTAAATACATATATATAATCTGATTTATACCTGTGTAGGTGGTGGAAACTGATAGTACTCGGATTCCCTAGACTCAACCCTATCAACCAAGGTATCAAGATTTTGTTGTGTCTGGTCCAAGCTCAACTCTACATCTACAATATGAGTAGACCGCACACACCTCTCTAATGATGAATGCAATGGACTAACCAAATGAGATAGCATGGAAGTCATATCATCATGTGTCAACAAATCTAGATAACCTATAGTGGTCATGCTGAACTCAACATTGTCAAGGCCAACATCTGATAATTGATGCCCTACACAGACTGAAGGGTCTGTACGTTGTGCCTCTCCCTGTGCAGTAATAGAGTGGTCAGTATGTGGATCCTCAGGAGCACTGCCACTATGGCCACGGTCTAGGTGAGAAGGATGTGGTTGAGCATATCTGATAGTACCCACATGAGATCTAACCTCTGATATGGGGATATCATGTTCTACTACTATAAATGCATATGCATCCAATAGATCCTCAGCCAAGCTAGTCAATGTGACACGTGTCATCTTTCCTGTAAGTCCCTCTAGGCTAGAAAGTGAAGGGATGTCTATTGCACTGTACATGTCATTTGCGGTCCTGCTAGAGGATGGTCCAGCTAATGATTTGGAGTGTTGTCAAGACATCAGGTACTGACCAACCTAATCACTAGATATGGATGTGTCAGCTACTACAATGTCCCCCACACTATCAATCATAACTCAAGGCTGGGTGCTATGAATAACATCATCTGCAATAAGACCCAATGAAGGAGCTATAGCAGGTGCCCTCTGACCAACAATGGCCCTGTGTACTGGCCTCTATAAATCAACTTGACAAAAAGCATCTCTATCAACAAGCCTACCACGTCCCTGTCCTAGATGTGCTAGAAACTTAGTGTAATTAATAGCCCTCCCTAACGAACCTCAACAAAAATCTACTATGCAAAGTACAATGGAATCTAGTCGTTATTCAGATAACGACCATGGGCAGCTAGAAATCGTGGGTATATCAATGTTCATATAGCAGGATCCTCACACCTGGTAACCTAATACCCCTTCACATTATTTTTATCTACATAAGATGGGAAAACTTCCCCTTTCAGGTCTCTTTAGGCACTAAAGCTTGTACCTCCTTAAGAGAAAGACCAAAGCCAACCTCTTGTCTCTTCCTCTCAAGTATGGCCTCTATAATATTTGGGGCATAGGAAGTGGTACCATGAATGTCATCTCTAATGCTAATCAAGTTAGTAAGGATGGACTGGCACGTGTTCTTATAGACACTAGAGCTAGACAGATTATTTATGGATTCTTGCAACCGTTCAATCTCTTTATTAGTGCGTGCAAATAGTTCTGCAGGGGGAATTGGTGCATCTACCATGTGTGATGTGCAATAATGTCTCATAGATCTAGAATATCTATGTACCTAAAATACTTTATTTACTGTCAAATAAAGTCTACATATATGTATGTTTTCCTAATTTAATCAAAAATAAAATTAAAGTATGCACATTTCGCTACATTATTTGAAAGTAAAATCAATTACATAAATTACATTTAAATGTAAATTACATTTTAATAGGTCTAATTAGATTTAATTAGGTGCTAATAGGTCATAAGGGGTCATATTACTCATAATGGGTCTAACGTGATCTTAAGGGGACGTATAACCTGTCATAGGTCATAGTAGGTTTAATTGCATATAATTATGTCCTAATAGGTCTAATTGGGTCTAATTAGGTCCTAATAGGTCTAGTTGGGTCTAATTAGGTGCTAATAAGTCTTAAGGGGTCATATTATTCATAGTGGGTCTAATGGGGTCTTAAGGGGTCACATAACCTATTATAGGTCCTAGTAGGTCTAATTATGTCATATTAGGTTTAATTAGGTATAATAAGGTGAACTAATAGGTCTAATTGGGTCTTATTAGGCGCTAATTGGTCTTAAGGGGTCATATTGCTCATAGTGGGTCTAATGAGGTCTTACGGGGTCATATAACCTATCATAGGTTCTAATGGGTCTAATTAGGTCATAATAGGTTTAATTGAGTATAATTAGGTCTTAATAGGTCTAATTGGGTCTAATTAGGTCCAAATAGGTCTAATTGGGTCTAATTAGGTGATAATAGGTCTTAAGGGGTCATCTTACTTGTAGTGGGTCTAATGGGGTCTTAAGGGGTCATATAACCTATCAGAGGTCCTAATACATCACATTAGGTCATAATAGGATTAATTGGGTATAATTAGGTCCTAATGAGTCTTATAAGGTCTAACTAGGTTCTAATAGGTCTAATTGGGTCTAGTTAGGTAGCAATAGGTCTTAAGAGGTCATATTGCTCATAGCGGGTCTAATGGGGTCTTAAGAGGTTATATAACCTATCATAGGTCATAATAGGTTTAATTAGGTCTAATTAGGTCTAATTAGGTTTAATTAGGTCCTAATTAGTCTAATTGGGTCTAATTATGTCCTAATTGGTCTAATTGGGTCTAATTAGGTGCTAATAAGTCTTAAGGGGTCATATTACTCATAGTGGGTCTAATTCGGTATTAAAGGGGTCATATAACCTATTATAGGTCCTAATAGGTCTAATTAGGTCATAACAAGTTTAATTGGGTATAATTATGTCCTAATAGGTCTAATTGGGTCTAATTAGGCACTAATAGGTCTTAAGGGGTCATATTACTAATAGTGGTTCTAATTGAGTCTTAAGGGGTCATATAACCTATCATAGGTCATAATAGGTCTAATTAGGACATAATTGGTTTAATTGGGTATAATTAGGTCATAATAGGTCTAATTTGGTCTAACCAGGTCCTAATAGGTCTAATTGAGTCTATTTAGGTGCTAAATAGGTCTTAAGGGGTCATATTACTTATAGTGGGTTTAATGGGGTCCTATTAAGTTTAATAAATAGGTCCCTAATTAGGTACTATTACTATTCAATATTAGTTCCTATTACTTATATTAGGTCATATTACTCACATGTATTAGGTACATTAAATAGTATAATTAGGTATAATTAGGTCTTGTTATGGGTTAATTAGTCTAATTAGGCCTTAGGGGTTATATTATACATATTATACCTCATAATAGATCTAATTATGCCTAAGGGATCCTATTGCTCATATTAGGTGTACTAGCAGGTCCTATTACTCTTGATATTAGGTGTTAATTAGTCTTATTAAAGGTCTAATTAGGTCTTAAGTGGTACTCTTATGTCTTATTACTAAATTTTAAAAATTAGGTTATAATAGGTCAGCTATTATATCTAATTAGGTCTTAAGGGGACCTCTTACTCATATTAGGTATACTTGGGACTAGTTACATGTCTTATTAGGTGTTAATTGGTCTTATTAGGTCTAATTACATCTAAGGCCCTTCCTATTAATGATATTAGGTCCTAATTTGGGTCTTATTACTCATATTAGGTCCTAATAGGTTGAAAATTAGGTCTTAATGGGTCACAATACTCATTAGGTCTAATTAGGTATATAATTATGTCTTCTTAGTCTTATTAGGCCTAATTAGTCTTATATAGGTCTTATTAGGTATAATTAGTCTTATGAAGTTTAATCGGGTCTTCTTTATCAAATTAGGTTTAGTTAGGTTTTGCAATATCATGCTTACATGATTCATTAAGACATACCTTGTTTCCTATACATATGTACATACATGTATACATACAAATCTATATATATGTACATGTGTATACATGTATATGTATATATATATATATATATATATATATATATATATATATATATATGTATACATACATACATATATATATATACATACATACATGCACATGTATATATATGTGTATATATATACATATATATACATATGCATATATATAATAATGAAAAATCTATATATAATCAATACACATGTGTATATCAAAAACTTTAAATAAAGAAAAATCTATATAATATATACACGTGCATATATACATGCATATACATGTATATATACATGTATTCATACACATACATGCATATATACATATATACATGCATACACACACACACACACACACACACACATATATATACATATACATATATATATGTATATATATACATATACATATATATATGTATATATTAACATATACATATGTATATATATATATATACATACATATACATATGTATATGTTAATATATACATATATATATATATGTATATGTATATATATACATATATATATATATGTATATGTATATATATATGTGTGTGTGTGTGTATGTATATATATATATATATACACACACACACACACACAAGTATACATATGTATATGCATATATACACATGTATACATGCATATATACATGTATATATGCATATATACACATGTATATATGCACATATACTATTTATCCATCTATCAAAAACTACAAATATGTTGGTGTAATTAAGTATTTACTAATTACACTTTACTTAAGTTTACTTAGGATAATGCATTTGCATATTAGTTGTCTTTGAGACATCTAGGAGTTTGCATTTCTTTTTATCACATGGTTAGGAGAATCTCCACTTTAGGTGTGATAGTTGTCATCACATACCTATTTGTGTGTGTGATCCACCTTTAGTGCTCTTATCACATTATCATCCTCTCATGTTGCACATACTTTCATGTACAATGGAGGATGATCCACCTTTGGTGGACATGTGATTCCACCATGTCTAGTTGATATCTTATCACTTGCATAACTTCTAGTTATCATGCATTGCCTATATATTTAGGCACTCCTACATTGTATGAATGAATCATTCAATCTATTATCTTTATTTGATCATTTGATCATATCATATTTGTCTCTCTTGTGCTATCTCTTGAGCTTCTAGATCTTGGTTTCTACTCTTTGTCTTAGGCAAATTCTTACAAAATAATAAAAAATGAAATATGAAAAAACCTGAAAACAATGTTTGAAAATTCAGAAGCCGTCCACGGGTTTCACTGTCACCGAAAGTGACAGTGAAAGTCACTTTTGGTGATTTTATTTATGCCAAACTTTAACCCTAATTCATGACTTTTGATCGAAAGTCAGATGACTTTCGATCAAAATTCAGATGCTAAAGACTTTCGATCGAAAGTTTTTTATTCACTTTCGATCAAAAGTGAATAAAGAACTTTGGATCGAAAGTCACTTTCGATTGAAAGTCTTATGTATAAGGACTTTCGATCGTAAGTTTTGTACTTATGATTGAAATTTCATCATAGTTTCTATCGAAAGTCGTTAACAATTTTTGGGCCGAATTCACTTTTCAGGCTGAATTCATTCTTCCCAAAAAGTGTAACCCACTATTGTGGGCTCACCCTATAACTACATTCTTAGGGGTATTATTGGCACACCAAGATAAAAATACAAAAGAAAGAGTTATATACTACATCAAAAAAACATTGATAGCTTATGAGATCAATTACACGGACATTGAAAAAGATTTCCTTGTAGTTCTATTTGCATCTCAAAAACTCAGACATTATATGTTGGCACATACTACACAACTTGTAGCTAAGATTGATCCTTAGAAATATTTACTAAGTAAAGCTACTCTTACTGGTTGACTATCTAAATGGATGATGATTCTTTCTGAATTTGACATTGAGTATGTTGATCCTAAGGCCATAAAAGGATAACCAAGTGTTGATGAACTAGTTGAATTTTCTCTGCAAGATGATACTCCTATGCAGATTGACTTTCTTGATTCATCTATTATGTATATGACTGAGCGGACATGGAAGATGTTCTTTGATGGATCTGACACATAGAATGGTGCTAGAGATGGTATTTTGTTTGTCACACCTCATGGTTATACTATTCCAAAGTCATATAAGTTGTCATTTCCTTGCACAAACAACATAGCAGAATATGAGGCTTTGACAAATGGGATTAAACTAGTCATTGAATGGAGAATCACTGAACTCCATATTTTTGGAGACTCTCAGCTTATCATAAATCAAACTAATGATGATTATCAGACTAAAGATGAGAAATTAGTTCCTTACAAGAAGATGATTGATGATCTCAAGAATTACTTCACTTTTGTCACATTCCAACAGATCCCTAGAGCTGAAAATAGAGTGGGTGATGCTATGGCTACTTTGGCATCTATCTTACAGTTGGAAGAACACGAGTCTAGATTTCACTTCCTATTGGAAGAAATGCATTAACCTACCTATGATTCCCCTGAAAATCATGTCATATGCACTATAATTGGTCATGATTCCTCCTGATATGCTACAATTTACTCTTACTTGTGTGACCAAATCATTCCTGATAACTTAACCTATAATGAAAAATGACAACTCATTCGTAGTGCTTCCCTTTATACCTTCATCTCTGGTGACTTGTTTAAGAAGGGTCTAGATGAAACACTTCTTAGGTGTCTAGAAAAAGATGAGTCTAAATGTGCATTGGCTGAAGTCCATGATGGTGTATGTGGGTCTCACTCTAATGGTCTTGCGCTCACTCAAAAACTACTTAGGGCTGGTTATTATTGGCCTACTATGCATATAGATGTTGTGTGCTATGCTAAGTCTTGTAAAAAATGTTAGATACATGGGAATTTGATTCATGTTCCATGAAGGGAACTTATTCCCTCTATTACACATTGGCCTTTTCAACAATGGGCTTTTGATTTGGTAGGTCAAATATATCCTAATTCATCTAGTGGACACAAGTTTATCATTAGTGCAATAGAATATTTTACAAAATGGGTTGAAGTTCTCTCTCTCTCTTGACTGCTACTGGGAAAAAAAATTGTCTTTTTTCATACTCAATCATATCATTTGTCACTATGGCATACCTTCCTCCATAGTTACTGATAATAGATGACAATTCAAGAACAAGGATCTTAAGAAGTTATGCAATAAATTTAATATTAAGCAACATTGGTCTTCAATCTACTATCCTCAAGGAAATGGTCAAGATGAAGCTTCTAATAAGACATTGTTGAAGATCTTACACATAACAGTTAACAAGTCTCGTAGAGATTGGCACTTACAAATTAACCCTACACTATGGGCCTATAGAACTAGCATTCACACACCTACCGGAGCTACCCCTTTTGCACTTGTTTATGGATCTAAATCTATTTAACCTCTTGAGGTTGTAATACCTTCCCTATGAGTTTCATTGAAAGGCCTTATCACAGATGATGACTAGAATTATGCGCATACAAGAGCTCGAACTTCTAGATGAGCATAGAAGAGATGCATATGATTACATGAAGGTATATCAAAAAATGATATCACAAAGCTATAAAAAAAGGTTCATTCTAGAGAATTTCAAGTTGGAAACCTTGTCTTCAAAGAGAATCCTAAAAATCAACATAATAGAGCACAAAAAGGAAAATTTGAACCAAATTGGCTGGGTCCCTACATAGTTACTATTGCTTTTGGTTCCGGTGCTTATCAAATTTCTACACTTGAGGGAGATTATCTCCCTAAACCTATCAACATCCTTCATCTGAAGAGATTCTATACATGATGCTCCACGATCTTTTGTACATATCTAAATGTCCTAAAAAAACATAAATATTGATATATAATCCTGAAAAAATCCTAAAAAGAAAAAAAAATCCTGAAAAAATGATCGTCTTAGTGAAAATTTGGAAAACGAGTGCTTTGATGTATCGAAAAAAAATCAAAAAATGAAAAATATTAAAAATTGAAAAACAAAAAAAAGTGCCTTGATGAAAACTTGGAAACAAGCATCATGGTAGTAAAAATATTAAAATCTTCCAAGTGGTGAAAACTTGGAAACAGGTGCTACTTGAAACTTATGCGCTTATATCTATTAGTTTGTTTCTTTGCACTCCAAACCCTTTTTAATTCCATATCCAATCTCCTTGGTCTAAGATTGATCTTTGTCTAGGGCTAGGGGTATGAACTGTATTACTCCTTTGTTGCACCATGGTGTTTTCTTCGTAACTCACACCCATGTTTCTCAACACTACCCCAAATAGTGTTTCTCAACAGTTCCTTTGACATTGAGTGTTTCTCAACACTTATTGGACATGTTACCTTAAGTTGATGCTTTGTCTTCATTCTAGGATTATGCTATAGTTCTCACCTATAGGCATAAGTCCTAGCGAGTCAATGATTATTTTTATCTTTTTTTACACTATGCTTAAATTAAAATGAATGAGCTATGCTTAATGATATTTTCTTTGTATGTTTTCTATTATTGAATATTTTCACTGATGTTCCCTCCTTGATTTCTCCATGATGTTATGACTATAGGACTAGGGGCATGTGGCATATTTTCTTTGATTTCTTCTTGTGGTGTGATTCCAATGTTCTTAAGCTGTCTAATAAACTGGATGTCTATGATAAGAGCCTCCATCACAATTGGAATGCCACACATACCTCAACCTTCTTTATTTGGACACTTAGGTGAGGTTGGAATTATCTCCTTGTCTATTACATTATGTTCTCTTACGCAACAACCATTCAAGTCATCCTGGAATCTTATGCCTTGATGCTTATGGTTGGTTGCAAAATTAATTTGGAAACCGTGTTCAGGTCATCTTGTCCCTTATGCCGCGGTGCTTACATACATTTCCTACATTATATCCAATATATATCATATTTATATCTTCATAGTTTCACTTGCACTAGTGATGGTTGCATGATTTTGTGATGTCCCTTAATAAGGCTCGATGATAAAAACAAGGACCTATTTATTGACTCTTGCAAGTTGCACTTTTCATTTTCATAGTAGTTTGCATTTTTAGGGTTCATTCTAGTTTGCATATGAGTTAGGAGAGGATCACATTCATCATTATCAGACAAATTTGGTCATCCTTTTTCAACATTCTTGATTCATTTTTGGGATCAAAACCAAATCCAATTTTATTTTTTGTTGTTCTTTTGAGGCTTATTTTTTCATCCTTTGAGGCAAAAATTGATCATATTTTCTTCATAATTGTTTTCTTTGACCTAATGCTAATGCTATACCTTCCCGATCAACCTTATTCAAACTAGGGAAAATTTTCATCACTTGGTGGTCAAACTTGGTCTTGTGCGCTTATCAATCATCTTGAACCTTATCTTATCTTGATTTGATCAAATCTATCTTATTTCTACATCTCCTCTACCTCATTTCACTTTCGATCCCAAGAGGGTAGGAATAATCTATTTTTCAAAGTTGCAAATTGATTCTGCTATCTCATTGTCTTGACTTTCAATCTCTCTTTCAGTGTTCAGTTTCGATTCAACTGTACATTAGAATCTTGTTATCTTTGCTAGTTCTCATTTGATCAAGTTCAAGATTAGTTATCTCTATGTACTTTGTTCAATCAAGTTCAGAGTCAGATCTCAATCAATTACGTTGACATCATCATTCTTTAAATCAACATGTTCCTAGATTGCTCACACATCAGTCAAAGAGGGCCAAATGTAATCACCCAAAAATGGTCTAGTAAACTTTGAGCTTTACTCTAACATTAAACATTACAATTTAAATACTAGACTAAATCTTGTTCTTAATCAATTTTGCAAATTTATTTAATCTCTTATTTCTTGATCAAATCATTATTTTATATTTTATTTTATTATATCCTAAAGTTTGACCACTTTATCCTAAGCTTTATTTAATTAAAAGAACATGTCCCCTTTTAATTAAATAAAAATCTCTTTTAAATAAATAAAAAATCTTTTAATTAAATAATGGAAACCACTTTGCTAAAAATAATAAATAATAAATTAAAAATAAAAATAAAAGTGCACTTTCCAATGAGATGGATTCTTTTGACTTTTAAAAAAGGTTTTTGCCTCTTTATCTCAACCACTCATTATTTTGCCTCTTGAGAATCTTGAGCACATGGACCAACCAAGATTTAATCTCCACCATTGCTCATTTCTTTTGCCTCTTAATCTTGACAGTCCGTTCATTTATAAATTCATTTAAAAGGAGACTATGTCCTCAATCTTGAGATCCCATCTTATCCCACTCTCATAGAATTCTTAGCTTCTTGAGATCTTGAAATTTTATTGTAGGTTCTTGGAGTCTTGGCATCTTAGCATCTTGGAGTCTTGACATCTTACAATCTTGGCATCTTGCAATCTTGGAATCTTGGTTTCTTGCAATTTTGGCATCTTGGAGCTATGACATTCTTAAATCTTTCATATTGAAGCATTGCATCATCATTGTAATTTTCTTTCTTGCATCTAGCTTAATCCATATAATCTTAGATCTACTTTTTATGCATTCTTTCATATCATTTTAGCTTAGATCTTGCATCTCATCTTAGATCTACTTTTCTTGCATTCATGCATATCATTTTAGCTTAGATCTTGCATCTCATCTTAGATCTACTTTCCTTGCACTCTTTCATATCATTTTAGCTTAGATCTTGCATTTCATCTTAGATCTAGTTTTCATTATCATTTGAATCTTCCATTCTATGGTGTATCATGAAAGGGTCTTTCTTTAAGGTTCATTTGAGAGCTACCATTCATAATATTTACATGGCTATTTCATGTCATCAATAGGATGCTATAATCTACTTCTTGAGATCTCCTTCTTCATGGATTCCCTCAAGTGTAATGGTTTATAGAAGTGACCTCACTTTTTGGTACATAAATATCTCATCATGATAGTTTCTAATTTTGAACTTTACCAACCATTGTTAATTAACCAAAACATTGTGATCCTTCTCCAACCAAGAAATTTGGTAGGGATTTAGATTCTTCCTTCTCTCTAACTTCAATTTATCCTCCATTTCCTTTGAAACAAGATTATCAATACTACTACTATCAACAATGACATCACATACTTTACCATTACAGTTACACCTTGTGCAAAAAGCATTCTCCCTTTACTCGAGTTCTTTCTTATCATTTAGCAAGGATCTTGTCATGACAAGGACCTCTCCTCTTTCAACATCCTCAAAATGTGATGATTTGGAATCTTCATCCACATGTTCAAATCATGTGTTTCCATCATTTTTTTAATTTTTTCTACCTTGATGCTAAGGATACTCATAAGCTCTATGTCCTTCCTCTCCAAAATAGAAATATGTCCCACGAAAACCTCCTCTCCTCTCTGATCTCTGTTATTTTGATCGCAAGGTGGATATGAGTTATTTTCCCTCTAATTATGACTACTAATGGAGACATAATTCTTCTTCTAATCTTGATTTTGGCCTCCATAAAGAATTCTACTAGGCCTTCCAGCATAACCTCTCCCACTTTGCTTGTTCTCAAACTTCTTGCTTAGTTTTCTTCTACCATCAAATAAAATTGATACGCATCTTCAATGTTAGAAATTCTTACCATTATCAACTCTTCTAGAATACTCAGCCTCAACCCATTTATGTAATTGGAAATCTTCTTCTTGTTAGCTTTAGAGTGACTTGTTCTAACAAGAACCCGATAGAAATCTTCTATATATTCCTAGATAGATTTTCCTGCTTGCTTTAACCCTTGCATTTTTCTTCAAAAAATCAAGCTCATAGTTAACATGAATGAAGTGTCTCTTTAGTTTTTCCACCATCCAATCCCAACTTGTTATATTATCCTTTCCTCTTCTATTTATCTCCACCTAAACCTCTTTCCACCAAATTTTAACATGACCTTTCAACTTGGCCTTTGTGAATCAGACCCTCTCAGGATCTTCTATTTCCTCTAGCTCAAAGTACTTCATATTATTGATCCAATCAATCAACTCTTCTAGATTAAGATTTCCAAAAAACATAAAAACTTCAATCTTGGGTCACTTTTCAATCTTTGAAATGACCCTCAAAATACTAGCTTCATTAGGATCCCTAGCCGTTTCTTTTTCTTCTTCAAATCATCCTTCTTCAAAGTCATCATGACTTGCATCTCTTGCCCTAGTATTGGTTCCTCTACAAAAATCCTCTTGCAATGCTTTCACTTGCCTCTTCAGGGCTCTAAAACCATCTTATGTCACACTCGTAATTCTTCCATTGCGATTCCTTCATGGAGGCATTTTTTATACTTATCTCTCAGACCTACAACCAAAGTCTTGGTGCTAACTGCCTCACACTTGGTGATCTATCTACATGCTAGGGAACTTCTACTCTGATACCACTTGATGAAGGGTACTCCCCTTATTTAGCCAAACACACAACACGATCAAGAAATAAATAGAAAATTGAAAGAATAAATTAATGGAAAGGATAACAACACTTTATTTCTATTATCCTCAAAGAAATGGCATTACAATATTCAGAAAAACAACATGCTATAGCCATATGGGCATTTTCATTACAATAATATGCAAGATAGAGCCAAAATCTACACTACTAGAAGTGAACCCTAAAATCCCCCTTTATCCCTGTTAAGTAGCACAAAGAACCACCTTAGAATATTATGGAAAGTGAATTTTTCCATTTTGGCGACTAGCAGTTCAATTTCCCACTTTAAGTGATTTTTCCCTATTTTCCTTTTTGCATTTAAACTGGCATCTTGAAGGCACAATTTCTGAAAACCATAACTTGTGAACCAGAGTAGATTGGCTATTATAAATCCATTTTGGGAATGACATGAAGAGATCTATTCCCTAGGCTCAAAAAGTGACATTTGATCAAAATTTGACCCCTCTTTGGAGTCTCAAAAGTCATTGTATATGATGAAAACCTACCTGTTAAGAACAAGTTCAAGCATGCAAATGTTAATAATAAAGAGCATATTCAATCTACTCTAACATGTTCATAAACTTGCAAAAAACAATAATCTTCACCATAACTTCGGATGAGCATGAAGCAAGTGCACCCAAGACTTGCTTGATTTAAGCTCTTAGAGAGGTTGCGGGTGTGCTCTCGCAACATAAGTGTGAATCCCACTATGAATGCAAGGTAAAATCAAGATTGAACTACTCAAGGAGGAGCTATGGAAGCAACCCTCAAGAATTCAATAAGAAGTCATTGAAGCTCAAGAAGGTGCTATGGAAGCAACTCTCAAGTTCAATGACATGCAAGCCTAATGCTACTAATGAAATCAAAGTAAAGCATGAAATCAAACTCTAGTATGCATTCTAACAACTACCAAATGGTTAGAAAAAATTATAAGAAAGCAATTCTAAGTCTAAACTAGCATAATAACTCTAATGAAAAATGAATGAATGATTTGCTTGAGACAAGGGTCCTATTTTGATGAAGGGTGCTCCCCTTAATACCACAAACACATAACAGAAATAGAGAAACAACAACAATATGCAAGAACAGAAAATTGGCTTCTTATTATCTCCACAAATGTGGAATTACAAACTTTCAGAATTACAATATGCAAAGCCACATTGGCATTCCCTTACAATATTCTGTAGGACAAAGCCTCGAATCAATACCCAGATCTACTACCCAGAACTATTCTGAACTGCCTAAGACAATAATACAGCCTTCCTTATATAGGCAATTTTCCACCGCCTGGGAAGGTTCCAGAATTTTAGCCAATAAGGCCGACCAAACTTAGAATTATTTTTATTTTACATTTCATTACATCATAGTCGGCTCAAAATAAATTTTGAAACCCGAACAGAAATTTTGAAGAAAAAATCATTTTCCGCCATTTCAGGTGACCCAACTTCCGAAGACCATAAGTCATCACCAGTTGACCCGATTGACTATTGTAACCCCATTTCGGAAAGGGCGCGAGGAGCTCTACAACACCTAAATTAAGCAAGCTTCATTCAGCCCAAAATTCGACCTCATCCGGGGCCTCTAAAGCCTTCAAAACTGAGTTCAAAGTTTCTGTCCCCTGCCGCCAATACCGAAAATCTTCAATATCTTCCAATATACACTTGATCTGGCAATGAAACTTTACTGGCAGACTTATATGACCAAAATGAACCTCCAAGAAAGAAATCAGATCATTCTGAGCACATACGAAAATTACCAAAAATAGTAACTTTCCATAAATAGCAGCTCTGCACAAGATAGCCCTTATTGAATTCAAAAATAGAAATGTTTTTGGGTGATGCAAGATTGCTCTTACACCCAGGATGCTCCTGCATCATATTTATAAGATTTTGGAGGGCTGGGGTGAGGTGGCATCTATGTGAAATCCACATAGGTACTGCCAAGGAGACATATAAGTCATGCAAATTCCAAGACTTGCTCACACATGTGTGAGAAACTTGGGATGTGAGAGGTCAATGTGTACTTCAAGTACATGTGTAAGTGTGTGTAAGAGATGTGTAAGAGAAAAAATCTATTTTCACCATTTTAGAAGGTGTAAGAAGTGTCATCAAAATTGTAAAAAGCCTTGTTTATGCAAATTTTGGCAATTTTTGAAAGACAATTTTTAGAAATTTTCTCACACATGTGTGAGCAAATAATTAAGACTAATAGATGTAGGAATCCAAAAATTGGCCTAATTTACCTTAGTTAATTAGTGAGTAGGTTTATTAGATAAAAAATGATGTGTCTAGGATAGCATCTAGGTTGGATTTAGGATTAATTTAAATAAAATTTAATTTAATCATGGCTTAGTAGAAATAAAGAATTTGAGGAAATTAAATAAATAAATAAATTATTTAAAAGGGGAATATGGAGGAATATGTATTAAATTAAATTTAATACATTATGAAAGGTAGTATTTAAATTTAATTCAAATACTATAATTACTGAATTTATTTAATTAAATAGATTTAATTAAATAATAGATGATTTTAACAAATATAATTAATTAAAAATTAACTATAATGTTATTTGGGGTCATTAATTAAATTAAATTAAATTAATGCTAAAAGGATGAATTTCTACATTTTGCCTCTCTTTGATGCAGTGTCAAAAATGACATCGTGTCAAAGAAAAGAAGACATAGATGCCCCAGAGGAAAAACAAGACCTAAAAGGTGCATAGAAGAAAAGTCAGTAGGAGGATGTGCCCCCTCGAGAAAATAGGCCAAAGTAAAAAAAAATTGCCAATTTTCACGAAAAAGAAGGGAAAAAGACTTTGCATGACTTATTGGGAAAAAGGGGAAGGTCAACCGGCAGCTAATGGATAGGAGGGATTGGGTGAGTTCAAAAACCCTCCTTCATTCATTTAATTTCATAATGTTTTCACAAAATTAATTGACTTTAGTTGGTTGTGTCGGGGGGTGATGACAGGAGAAAAGGGAGAGGGGGGAACATAGCGAAACGAGTGTTGCCACTTGGTGAATTGAAGCGTCTAATGGCAGCGGAGCCATTGACTATAGACAAGAATGGATGCATGACGAAGAAGTGCAGAGCCACCTGTTCATAGATGGGGTCTCTAATCAGGGTAGAGCCACCCACCAATAGGTGGAGCCACCGAATAGGTGTCCCCGCCAATGTCCAGGTGTCTCCGCCTAGGATGGAGCCACCTATTTACTAGCGAAGCTTCCCATCCGTTGAGGGATTGACATCTCTGCCTAGGGCGGAGCCGTATCTACTAGTGGAACTATCTGTCTAGGGGCAGAGCTGCCCATCCTCAGATAGGCGTCTCCTCCTGGGCGGAGCCGCCTGTCTAGGGGTAGAGCCGCCATCCCCCGATGGGCATCTCCGCCAGGGTAGAGCCACTTATCTATGGGCAGATCCGCCCATCCCCAGATGGGCATCTCCACCTAGGCGGAGCCACTTGGGGAGAGGGAGGGAGGAGTAGAGAGAGAGAGAGAGAGAGAGAGAGAGAGAGAGAGAGAGAGAGAGAGCTCATAGCAGAGCCCCCATTGCCAGATAGGCATCTCCACCTGCCAAAAGAAATGAGGGCGAGGATAAGCAATCTACTTGCCAAGGGGGAGTTTTCTAGGGATAAGGTGGAAGAGACAAAGGGAAGGAGGAAAAAGAGAGGTTGGATTAGATGAAAAAAGGGGGGGAGGGAAGGGTGAATAAATAGAACTCTTGTCTCAAACAAAAATGCAAAAAAATGAACTAACTAATGTGCAACGAACTATGATGCAACCTAACTACATGATTTAGTGGGATAACTTGTGTTTATGTTGGAGAGCACACCCTAGTTTGATATGGGAATAGGAGGTATGCAACACTGATGACATTGTTCCATTGTGTGGACTAGACTCTCAAATAACTTTAGAAACATAGATGTAGATTTCCTAACTATGATGGAACCTATGACATATACTTATTGGAGAGGTTTGGGAACACTTAGGTCTTTTAAGGGACATAAGTATGTGAACCCATTTCCCCCATTAAGATATGCATAATCATAACTGAGAAACCAACAAAAATGTTCATAAAGTATCCATAATCGACACTTGTATCAAATTTCACCATTCACCATATACCAAGATATGAAAGATCGAGCTAATCATGAGTAGGATTTAATGATTCAAAAAGATAAAATCAACAAATAAGGCCTCCTCACTAAGTGGTCATTCGGTCCACAGTTCTTTCCATGAACGGGATAGGATTGACAAGATTGATTTGAGCCGACTGAGGAAGGACGCATCCTACAAGGCAAAGAGTGATGGACTGAAATGGATATTTGTTGGCAATAGATGTGAAAGGAACAATAACTCAAAGATTTGATTTCAATGTTGATTTTGATAAGCACTTTCGTGATCACTGTGTCTGGGAAAAGCTCATTGTGATGGGGTTAAGCTCAGTTTGCTGGGAATTGCGCTTGGATCTTTATGGCTATGCGGGAAGCGATGATCGAAAACTAGGACCAGGATGAGGATGGATATGTATAGTGGATGGGAAGACAATGGATCCAAATCTTCTATCATGGTGCTTGAAACAGGTTTTCACCATAATACTTGCCCAGAGTGCTTGTTTGCCAAGTTTTTACTGTTGGACGATTTTTTTACTTTTTTATTTTTTTATGTAAAGTGCCTATTTACCAGGTTTTTACCAAACAATGATTTTTTCAGGAACATTTTCTTCTGTTTAGGATTTTCTTCTTTTTTGATGTTTAGGATTTCTTCAGGATTTTTTTTTTATTTTTTTTTTTTGGGGGGGGGGGGGGGGGGGATTTTCAGGACTTTTTCTAATTTTTAGGATTTTCTACTGAATAACATTGTACAGGAACTAAATGCTGAGCTACACATAAAAGCACTTCAAATGCAGAATATTTATAGGATCAGGGAGCAGATCTCCCTCACATGTTGCAATCTGATATGCCCTAGAACTGAATTTAGCAATTATACCAAATGGACCCAACCAATTGGGTTCAAACTTCCCTTTCTTTTCTTGGTTCTAGAGATTCTTCATGTTATGCTACAGGACCAAATCACCTACATCAAACTCACGAGGTTTAATCTTCTTGTTAAATTGTAAGTGCAGGCAATTTTGATACACACGAAGGTGGTTAAGGGAATTAAGGCATCTCTCATCGAGGAGTTGTAGCTCTTGCAAGAGGGCAACCCTATATTCTTCTTCAGACATCAGGTTCTTGGGAGAAATCCTAAGGGAAGGGAGATCAATTTCAATGGGTAAGACAACCTCAGAACCATAGACAAGGGCGAATGGAGTGGAGCTAGTAGGAGTACAGATGGAGGTGTGGTAGGCCCAGAGGGTAGGATTGAGTTGCAGGTGCCAATCACGACCAACATCATCGACACTCTTCTTGAGGATCTTTAATATAGTTTTATTTGTAGCCTTAGCTTGACTATTGCCCTGTGGGAAGTACTTGGATGGACAATGTTGGGCAATGCCAAATTTCTTGCAAAGGTCAAAGACATCCTAATTCTTGAAGGGTGTTCCATTATCAGTATAGAGATCTTTTGGGATGCCATAGTGGCAAATGATATAATTCAAGATAAAATTATAAATTTTCTTACCAGTTGTATAGGTGAGGGGGATTACTTCGACCCATTTGGTAAAGTATTCGGTGGCAGCTAGGATATACCTATGACCACCAGTAGAGTTTTGAAATATTTGGCCCATAAGGTCAAAACCCTAGCGAGAGAAAGGCCAAGGTGTGATGGTGGGATGGAGGGATTGAGCGGGAGTGTGTATCAAATCACCATGGTGCTGACAAGGAACACATTTCTTCGCATAATGATAGACATCCTGCTCCATTGTTGGCCAATAGTATCCAGTGTGGAGAAACTTCTTTGCTAAAGTGAGACCACTAGAATGGGCTCCACAAATTCCTTGATGCACCTCTTCCAAGGTTGTGTGTGCTTCCTCTGAATTCAGACATTGAAGAAGAGTTTGATCAAAGTGTTTACAAAAAAGGGTGTCTCCAAGGATTGTGTAACAAGAAGTGTGATGGACGAAAGTTTTTTGTTGGTTAGGTGTAAGAGTGAGGGGAATGGTTTAATCATGAAGATAGGAAAGGATCTCTTGATACCAAGGTGATTTGGGAACAATAATTTCACCATCTCAGAATCCGACTGGTCATAGGTAGGGACCATAAGATTATCGACAAGAAATTCACATCGTGTGCTTGTTTTTGGCATAGATATCAAATGTTATTCCTAGCTCCTTGTGGCAAAAAAAGTGATTCATGTCATTAGAGAATTATGCTTGTTTAGACCATTTTGTAGCTTCATCTATTGTTCTCTAAGTTGTGCCTCTTGCATATTGTCCAGCTTCCCTAAGAAATGATAATCAAGATACAGGGAGCGCAATACACTTGACTAGCTTAGCTTGTGTGATGGAATCATTTATGTGATTTCGTGTTCATAATGTGTTGCTTATTATATTTTTTTGTATAGATTTTTTTATATGACCCTTGTTTCTGCATTGGAAAAAGGTGATAAAGGGATCAAATATTTCAAGACATTCTTCTATTTGTATCTCAAATCTTCTATTTTTATACACATGTTATGTTTTGCATGTGCTATTTTTATAAATGTGCCTCTTTATTTTCTATTTGGGGATGATGCAAAGTGGTTTCAGCCATATTTATCTTTGGTCTCTATAATGTTGACCCAAAAAAATTGTTTTCATCTATCCTATGTGCTCTTCTTCTATTGTGCTCATAGTTCGACTACCTTTTGGGGATGAGGTCAATTCATTATGATTATTCTCGATATAAATGAGTTATCACATATGCATATTGACCCCAAAGTTTGTAGATCCCTTTGTGCTCTTTTTTTTTCATGTGATTCATTTCTCTTAGTTTGTCCTTATATGGAGGCATACCCTAGTCAAAACGTGTGTGTATTTCATATGTATGTATTCTACTTAAGCTATTTTTCTTGTTAAGGCATACACAATTTATTTAACATGGAGGCATACACTCTACTCTTTGTTACACATTATGTGCACACCATATTGATCAATATTTTTTAGTCTATTTTTCAAATTATCTAGAAAACCCTTTCTTTTTTGTACTAATATCCTCTTAGATAATTCCTTTGGAGATAATGTTTTCCTTGGGAAAATCCTTTTGCACTATCCTTTTAGCATATTCCTTTGGAGACAATGCTTTCCTTAGGCGCAATCCTCCATTTTTGGCAGATTTACTAGCAAACAATGCTTTTTCTAGTTATCCTTTAGATGGGTTAACTAGCATAACATAGCTTTCAATACTATCAACTTCACTTTTTGCACCTCTTTTTCTCTTTACATGACCCATAGTAAGTTTTACCTTACTAGGCTAGTTTGGCCATGTTCTCTCTCTTTGTCTCTCTTTTGTGAATGTTTCTCTTGTCTAGGTTTAAGATTAATGAAGACCTAAGTCACTTAGGAGCTTAGTGTTTTCCTTTTTTCTTTTACCTTGATGAGATCTCTTTCTTGTGCTTTTATCTAGTTTACTGCAAGTATGAAGTAGATCCCACTAAAGTGGGGGTTTCCATGCCTATAATGCTTGATCATGCCTCAATTTTGTCCATATTTTCGGAATCCTTATCTCAAAATTGACCCTTGACCTAAATCAAGGCCCTTTTTCTCTAATAATAGGTGATTTGAAGTGTAGGGGACATTTTAGGTCTCTCCCTACCTTGGGGGTCACCCCTTACATGAAAAAAGTGACCCAAATTTAAATAAGAGGATGATGTTTTAATTTTAGGTAGGATTTCAATTTTGTGTTCAACCTCCTTCAATCTTTGAGCCTCAAGATGGCTAAGTGAGGTATACGCACAAGGCTACATCCCTAATTTTGGGATCCATCCATTTACAATCAATCATACACATAACATTATAATCCAATCCAAACACTCAAGCATTTAAGGAGAAATCAATTTTAGGTTCATTCAAGCATCAATAATGGTTCAAGATATGGAGTAATGTCTAAGTCCTAGCATGTGTGAAGGCATTCATGTTCTTCCTATCCTATATCCAAGATCAATACTACTTCAAGACAACTTTCAAGCATCTTCATAATAAATTTGACACGTGTGAAGACCCTGTATAACATCTTTTCAAGACTCTTCTACTAACAACATGCTTTTTCCTTTATGCAATTTTAAGGTTAACTCCTATACAAGGGTTTGATTGAGGAAAACCTATTTATCCCAATATTTTTCTCACTTTTTGTGTGTAGATGATAGGTGATAGAATTATGGATCTAGCTATGCAAAAAGGTTTGATGGTCTACTATAGATTTGTGCTACCTCTTCAACATTTTTTGTTAGATCAAGGGTACCTCCCACCATTAGGGCCAAGTCTATTAAGCCCCTACACTCTAGGTCATGCCCTATACGAGAAAAGCAAGATAAAATTTTGTGTGTACATTAGTCACTCCATTTTTTTCTCAAATATGGTCCCAAGATCTATTTATCAGTATAGTAATTAAAAATCTAGCTAGTGGGAGGTTGTGAATAGTTGGTTTGGGGATCTTTCCTAAAACATTTGGCCCATACACAATCTTCAATTCAAAGATGAACTAAATACAATTTTTTATAAGCAAGACACGTGTAAAGTAATAAAACAATTCTCTCAGGTTTAAATATATTTGTATTAAATATACGCTTACCCATGGCTTTCTCGTAACCATTCATGCCATACTAATTACTCTTTCCTTGTACAAACACATTTCAATTCAAGAGATGGAAATCAACAAGGTTTTGATGAAAAATACATCCTCATTGACAAGATGAGCTTCATAAGACCAAAGCTACTACTCAATTTAGATGCAATACTATATGACGCATCCCCCCACTAACAACTTGTGTACTTTGGTGAAGCATCTATAATTCTAATAGGCGACCTCACACAACTACCACTAGTCATGGAAAACCTAATCTATGCATTGCACTCCAATGATAAATGTTATGAGACCAATCTACAACAATTGTTACACTACACACAATGCTTCATTAACATGGTGAAACTCCAACTCAATCGCAATTCCATCAAGTTCTACAAAGCATAAAAATGTAGAACCAAAACAAGAGGATTGGAAGATGTTAATGAATTGCATGAACAAGAAAATTAAATCAATAAAAATAATAATTCAACATCTGAATGCACCTATTTGCTACAAATGATTTAGTAAGACCACCGAATAGAAGAATGGTAAAACAATTAAATCATCCAATGACAATAAGCACTGCAACAACTACCAAAAGTGAACATGATATTGAAGCTAATGATGAACAATTTGAAAAGGACAACTACTACTATGCAAGGGCCAACAAATCTTGCTAACAACCAACATATGGACTCAAGTTGGACTTATAAATGGATCCCTTGGAAAGGTTGTCAAAATTGTTTACAATCTTGGATCCAACCACAAGACATTCCATCATACATTGTAGCAAGGATTGATAATTATGGTGGGCCACCATGGAATCAAAAGAACCCCAAAAATGTACCTATAATGTCTGTGACACTAGGTAATCATAGGAAAATACCATTGCCAATGGCATGAGAAATCACTATATAGAAATCCCAAGGTCTAACACTACAAAAAGAAAATTGATATTGGTAAAATAGAAAGACAAGGACTAACATTTACATCTATTTTCAAAGTAAAATCACTAAGTGAACTTTGCATTCAATCAATGTTCTCTTTTGAGCGGTACTCTAAAATGCAAAATAATCCATACATGATTATACAAAAATAAGAGGAAGATTGACTATAACTACTATCACTATAAAAATTAAAGGTAGATAATTTTGAATCCAGTCCTTTTATACTTACATCAACTCTTCACAATATATGATTCCCGCTTTCTAAATTTTAGTTTTATAGGAATCCACTCTAATGCATGGAAAACTCATCTACAACAAGTCAACATCAACAACAAAGAACAACTATATTTACTCTAGACAATTTCCATTACACAATGTCAATTACATGTATTTACTTCAATCAACTCTCTCAAAATTTTGTGTTCTAGAAATCACCTATAACTCATGGTGACACCATCTTCAAATGATTGACATCATTTTACATGAGTCAATATCAAATCATGGCAAAGTCATTTTCAATAGGTGAACATCGACAACAAGGAAGATATATCAATGAACAAAATCAATCATGTTCAGTGTACTCTGTTTCATAAATTACTTGTTTCTTTACATTGTAAAAAAAGGCTACAATATACATGAAGGATCCTAGAGAACTCCAGAGATAATCGGTTCTTAAGTGTGGATTTGTATTTATTGTGGCATAATATAGATTATCATCATTATTAAAATAATCTATTAAATTTAGTTTTCACAATCTTCCTTTTATACCCTCCAATATATCATATAACGTACCATTGCATCCTCTTTAAGACGGGGATGACCCCACATGGCATCAGTAATTGCAAAACTTCCCATCCAAGAACCATTAGGTCTTGAGTAATAGGAAGAAAAGGAGCTTGATCCTAATAAGCCTAATATGAAGAGGTGGGTCTTGATCCTATGGAACTCGATATGAAAGAGTAGGTCCCGAACTAATCTCTAAATGGCAGTCTCTAAACTGTTCCCATTATGAGGGTGTATATATCTTCTTAGATCTTATGTTCAAATGTGTATCATTCAATTAAAACAAAAATAATGAAAAAGACACTTAACTTTCTCACCCATTAATCTCTTATAATTAAAAAATGACTACCACGAAATTCTTGATTACACATTATAGTAATTAAAAATTTAGCTAGTGGGAGGGTGAGAATGGTTGGTTTGGGGGTCTTTCCCAAAACCTCTGGTCCACACACGGTCTTGAATTGAAAGATGATTTTCAGTAAACAAGACGCGTGTAAAGTAACAAAATAATTCTCCCCCATTTAAAATATATTTGTATTAAATATACGCTTGCCCATTGCTTTCTCGTATCCATTCCTACCAAACTCATTACTGTTGTCTTGTACGAACGTATGGCGACTCAAGAGATTTAAATGAACAAGTTTCGCGTGAAAATACACGGAGATCTGAAGCAGGCCGAGCTCTACAAAAGTGTCTGATACCTACGTTCTCAAATCACTCAATTGCTGTTGGAGACATAAACCACTTTTTCCACGCAGATCTGGAAAATTCGAACTTTATCTGGTAAATTCCACGATCATTTGAATAGTATGTCGAAGCTAATTTATGTTCTGAAAAATCCTGCAATGATTCTGTATATTACCTTTTTGAAGCACTAATTTGTGCAAACCTGCAAAGATTTTGTATTTTACTATTTGTCAGAAGCATAACTTTGTAAATACCTGTAAAGATTTTGCATATTACTATTTGTAAGCATGAATTTGTGAAAACCTGCAAAGATTTTGTATATTACTATTTGTAAGCATGAATTTGTGAAAACCTGTAAAGATTTTGTATATTACTATAATTAAGCATAAATTTGTGCTCGAAAGGAGATAGTAGTAAGTCCTTTGTCCTTTAGATCTAAAACTTTTCAGAAACTTACTCTAAATTTATGTTCTTTTTGTTTGAATTCTTTTCAGGGTGCAGAAAGAAAAAGTAAAAGCGGTGATATACAAGGGAATAGAGAAACAGGTAGGTAAGTGACTTTTGGCTCGCAGAAACATTTACACTGTTCAATTTCTTAGGGTACAGAAAGAGAAATGGTAAATCATGAGAAAATGATATGTTTGTTTGGCATCTACTGAAATCCTGTGGATGAGAAGACCGATTACTGATCGCTTTTACCTTATCTTCAATTTTTAGGAAGAATTATTTACTGTCTACAGTTTATTTTAAATTAGTTGGAAATTATAAAAACAAAAAAGTTAGCAGAATATTGTGTCTATAATCGAAGTTAAATTATAAGTACAAGTCTAATAGTACAGCGACAATAATTTACAAATGTGCAGAGATGTAGAAAACAACGGCGAAAACAACAGTCTAAAACTAAAACTCTAAGTCAATCTCTTCTTTTAATTTTTAAAACGAGATTCGTATGAGTTCTGCCTTGTGTACCAGACTATCAGATCATTTATTTCATCATAGCAAAGATTTGGTGGAGAATTGTACTAAGAAATTTATTAAATAGTTTAGTTTAAAAGGTTTATAATTTAATGGTATAATGTCTTAATTTTGTGATTTGTAAATAACGATTTTAAAATTTTTTCATCACAGTAAAGATTTGCGAGAAAGTGAGTTGCATTGGACTATAGTAAAAAAATTATTAAAATGTTTAGCCAAAAAAAAATTATAATTTAATTGTAGAATGAATTTTTTACTAAATTTTGTAAAAGTGTAAATTAGGGATCTTAATTTGAGGCTTAACTAATTTAGATGAGATGCTTTGTTGTAATTTAAAGAGGAGGTGCTGGTTTGTGTTAATAAAATGTTCTACTAATTTAGGATTTTAATATTTATTTTTTATTTTTTTTTAATTTAAAATATATTTTATTTTGATTGAATTATTTTGTAGATTTTTTATATTTTTATTATATATAATTTTATTTTAAAATGAAATTGTTTAAATGATTTCAAATATATAAGATGTAGATTAAAAAATAAAATTATATATATATGATATATTTATCAATGTATTGAATGTCATGATATGATCATTAGAATTAATATGCAAGTCAATAATATTAATCATGAATAGTAGAAAAAACTTTATTAATTGTACTTTAAGTAATTATTTATATGAATATATTTTAAGAATGATAAAATATCAACATGAATTAATAACACAAATTGAAAATTTTCATCTAATTTAAAGCAACTTAAAGTCCTAATAATTCAATAAGTTATGAACTCTGACCTTTTGATTTTAAAGAGCCAATCTCCACTCTATTGTTACTCCAAAAGCCAACATTGAAGCTAAAGATATTGTAGATTCCTATCTTATCTCAGAACCACATCCAACTTGATGGCAGATTACAAGTTGAACAAATACTGGTCTCAATTATAAGATTGAAAAATATTAGAATCATTCAATATCAATTCAACCATTAATTATACAAAAATTATGAGAGATTCTTTTTATCTATAGGGTGAGTGCACCACTTTTACTTTAAAAGATGAGTGCTATGTTCTTTAAAAATAATAATAAGTAGGTCATGCATACTTAGATGAGAGGAGGATCATTCCTAATTAGTAGAGATGGGAGAGCCATTCCTATAAACAGTTGAATTCCCAAAATCAAGTACTGACATCTGAATTTATTGTTTTGTGGAGGTGCAGGTCATGAAGAATGTAGTGGATCCAGTTCTTAAGTTGCAGTTGAACGCGAAAACTGTAATTGTGGTGGGCAGCAAAAAAATTTATGATGGAAAAAGCATAGCACAATTCTTGCGCCAAAAATTGGAATTGAAAAAGGTATATTAATTATCTGCTGAATTGATAGAGTTCCGACTAACTAATTTAGCAGGGGTAATGATATAAAACATTAGTAATATTTAGTTGTGGGGTTTGAAGCATGGCAGATTCTGCGGATGACTTGGAAATCACTGCCAAAAGATAGCAATGGATGCCTCCACAGAGAATACCTTCGAGTTGGGCTAAATATCTTAGCCCCCGCTCTTGGTTTGCCATCGTTTGGAGTTGTGGAAGAGGTAACATAATCATTCTTGACATAAAAGTAGACGTAACTTTTTTATTTTAAAAAACTTTTACTTTAGTCAAGAAGAGCACGCTAGTAGTAATTAGCGTAAAGAAAATTAGACTAAAAGAGAAATGATATTAATGTCTGCCACTATATTCTGTTGGCACTTTAGCATGGGGGTCACACTCATTGTAAAGTGCGGGCATAGATGTTAGTGTATTTAAAATTTTATGTTGTTTTTTTATAGTTAATTCATATAATTAAGGTGTGTAAAATTCAATTAAGATATTAACATTAACAAAAACATTTAAGATGAATGAACAAGGGTGAGCTTAAGGAGAAACAAATTTATCTAACTCTCAAATTGGAGTTAATTATAGATATAGTTAAAGTAAATATTTGGAACATTGGAGAGATGTATAAGTATATAATAAATATTTGTTTCTAGTTTTCAAATAGGGAACTATTAGTGGTTGTTTGTTACTATTCTAATAGTTTTGAGGATGATTGTGGAATAGTGATGCTTTTCTCACCATCCTAATAGTCACAAAATTGATATTGAAGACTACCTACAATCTTGCCACAATTTAGACAAAACATAGAAGATGAAAGGGTTTGACTTTTAATTCTATTTTTTGGTGTTGGATCTCTATTTTGGCACTAAAGAATGAAACGTAGAAGGCATGAGAGGACCTAAAACATATTGGAAATTGATTCTCTCGTTCTTACATCCATGTTCAATGTTTTACTATTCTTAGATGAATAACGTCTCCATGTTGCATAAACCATTTGTAGGTGTTTGGAATCGGGTGTACTTGTTTTTAAAACTTATTTCCAACCTAGAGGTATTTCAATATATGTATTGGACTAGAAGATAGTGATATGAGAAGCAAGAGCTAAATCTTATCAAATTTTGTTCCCTTTAAAGTGATTCTCTAGGTGTAACCATGTGCCCCAACCTTTTCATAATCTATTTTGCACTATCTAGTCATCTTTATTATTTCCTTATGACAGAATTATTTGAACACTTTATAATGATACTATAATCATTATAATCAATTAATTAATTGTGTGAGGATGTTTTGTGGAGTTTACCAATATCTAAAGTCTGTGATTATTGGAAACTATCTCCAATAATTTTTGTATCAAGTGGTATTAGAGCAAGGTTCAAGATATACTTGCAAATATGTGACTAATATTTAGGAATTGTGACTAAATCATCTACAAGATCTAGTGGAAGTGAGGTGTGTTCCCACTTGAGTATGAGATTGGTACAAGAGAGTAGAATATGAAAACTAGCACAATGAAAACATTTTTGGATAGAGAAAAAGGATGAAAGATAGGCTTGATTCATGAGGCTAGAAGATGATTTTACATGGATATCCAAGTCAATGAGAAATTTGATAGGTTTGAAGTTATGGTTTTCTTTAGTGAAATTGTCTGTATTTCAAAAGATCTTGAAGAAGAGAAATAAATTTAGATAATTGAACAAAAACCAAGAAGATAAACCCCATAAAAGATTCCTTGAGGTTGAATCCATGATTAAGTGTAGAGAGAGAATCTATTTTAATGGGTATCTCAAATGGGTTTTCTTTACTTTACCCAAAAATTCTCCCCATCAAAACATTTTTTGCTAGGTCCACATCTATCTTAAAAGATATTCTCATTCGTTGAAATTTTAAAAAGTGCTAATAAATCTCCAAGTGAAAGGATTTTGACGGTTTACTAGAAGTAATTTTTCCCCTTTTCTATGAATAAGAAAGGGTGACACAATGACAATTATTTTGGAGAAGTACAAGGGCAAAATATTCAAGAATACATAAATGAGTAGGGAAGAAGGAAACTCAATTCAGAAAGGATTTCATGAATTGTAAAGTGTCATGATTTATATAGGTGTATAATTTGGACACCAAAATGTGCACGTTTTCATGTCTGGGTGCCAATATATTAGGAAGCACGTGTAGGACATTGCATGTTGGAGCTAGATAAGAAGAGGAGCACTTCCTACTAACAAGAACAGTAGGGTAAAGATGAAAACATAGTGGTGAGAAAGGAAATTGGAAAGGTAAGGAAACTAATACTTAGGAAATTAATTAAGAGGGGAAAATAAGGAAAAATTCCATTGAACTCATTGCAAGAAAGATGAACATTTAGAAAAGAAGTGTTGTAAATTACACCTAGAGTTGGCATCTCAATGAAAATAATTAAAAGAATACAAGAATAACACACATGTCAATAAGAGAAATAACCAATTGCATCTATGCCATAATTAGTAGAAGTGAAAGTTTAATGAAAATTGATGCCTTAATGATTATCCATTGGAAGTTACCCTTTAACAAATAAAAATACTATATTTTTAAAAAATTGCATCCAAACTAAATATATATGAATATTCCATTTTTGTTAAGTTTCTACCCAAAATCTCCCCATTCAATTATATAAGAAAAGATTATGAATAGAACTACATAACCATGAAATTTTACCCTCCTCATCTCTCAACTTAACCACATAATAATGTACATTGTATTCTATAAATGTTCTTATAGAGTTGTCCTTCTATAGTGAAAATGTAATATATGCCCCCATAATATAAGAAATGTATATCTAATGTATTTTACCAATAAAAACATGGATTTGTATGATTGTCAAACTCTTCTTAAAAATAGGAAATATAGTATGTGTGTGCGCGCACACACACACACATGTATGTATGTATGTATGTATGCATGCATGCATATGTATATGTGTGTGTGTACACATATACATTCATACATATATATGTACATATAGATACATATCTATCTAAATATACATACATGTGTGTAGAAAACAAAATAATAGATAGTAGGAAAAAGTAATTAATATTTTTCAAGTCAAATATATATTGAATTATATAGATTTAATATATTTTTTTATTTTTTATTTGGGAAATTATTTGTAGAATAAATATTTGATATTTTTAAAAATGAGAATTTAAAATAATATATAGAGGTATAAAAGCTTATTAATGAAGAAATTTGGTGTTGATGAATGCAGATGGATGAAATGGTTTTGAACATTTTTTATTTGGTGAGAGAAAATGAAGGTGGATGCTTGAATAAAAAAGAATTCAATCGTTTGATGTTGAAAATACTTGGAAGCATCATACTTCACCTCCAGAAGAATCCAATTAATGTATCTTTTATTAAAGTTTTCACTCAATCTCCTATATGTAACAATATCACGTTCTAAATGTTCATTCCATATTGATTGATATACAACTAAGAAAAAGGTTATTAAGAGCCATGGAACCAATTCTTCTAGTAAGCTATCCAATCCATAATATAATATATGAGAAGAATATATGTTATATATAGAGAGTTTGATTAAATAAATATTATGTCCTTGTGTTTCTTTAAATGAAGACAATTAAATTTTACTTTTTTTTTCTAAGGACATAAAATTTACATAATTCTAGATTTATAATTGGTTCTTTTAGTAAAAAAATAATACAAAGTCTTACATAATTTGTACGACACTAATATAGGCCATAAAATCCAAGGAAAAAAAATAAAATATTGGTAAAGAAACAACAAATATCTACTAGAGAAATTAACATAGAAAATCATGCTAAGAAAAACTAAACAAGTAGAAATGAGGATATAAAACCAATAAATTCCCTCTAATTTTGTAACCATTCTTTGAGTGTCTGAAATGAGGATATAAAACCAATAGATTCCCTCTAATTATGTAATCATCATTTCTTGTTTCAAGAAGTTTGGATAGATGTTTGCCTTGTTTCTTTATTGAGTCTCATTCAACAAGAAGTTGGTGCAAATGAAAGGGTGTCATTGCACATTGGAATTAACATTAAACACTTTGTATATCTTCAAGAGGTAGCCTTACATCATAGTTAGCCACTACCAAAGTTTCTTCATGTTAATAAAATAGAGCCAAAATAGACAAATAAAAACTACATAGACTAAATAGTAAACATAAATTGTATATTATCACCGAATCTATTAACATTTATTGGTCATAATGGAAGTCTCTTTAGGCAGAGTGGAAAATTTGAATCCAAAAGAAGTAGGAAATTATGATTTTGGTTCGTTTGGTGTGAATGGATATGTTGCTAGTGCAAATTTGCAGTTTGGTGTAGATTTTGTTGTGAGCAAAGGATGAGATGATGTTTTTCCTACTATTTGTTAGCAATGTGTTTAGTGTTGACATTGATGTCAACCTATTGTTCCTATTAATGTTAACCTAATGGAGTCTTGTGTTTCTTAGTGTGTGGAAGATAATAGAGGTCCATAAGTGCGTGTTCAGGTGTTGTTCTAATGTCTAATAGTGATATCAAGTTAGTGTGTGGTGTTTTCGAAAGGTGATTAATGGGAAACTAGAAAATGTAGGAAAGAGTATTTGAAGTCCTTATAAGAGAATGCTTTGTATTCCTCCACAAGAATTTGATGGATTGTAGTTTTGGTTGTAATATCTATGTTCTGGGGATGTTGAACTACCATGTTTCCAAGTCCCCATTAGTTCAGAGGTTGGAGTTGTGATTTTTTATTTGTTGATCCAGTGAGGCTGCCTATCAGGTTGGTTAGGATTGGTCCAAGTAATTCTCCGCATTTGTGTTTCTGAGTGTGTGGAATACATGTTCAAAAGGTTTTTGTAGTATTCTATTTCAAAATTCTTGTGTTTTTTTTCTCCATAAGTGAATATATGTTGTTTTGTTGGTCAACAGATCGTTGTCTATGTTTTTCTTTGGTTAGCTCATTGGATTATCTTAATTAAATTGTGATGTTTCAATATGGATATGCATTGGAATATGAGTTAAGATATTTTTATGGGTCTTATCTTTTCATTTTTAGATTTGTTTTAAGTAATTATAATCATTGCAAAATATCTTTGGGCTAACTAGTTAATGTGTTTTAATATTTTATTACACATTATGCTTGATGTTGTTCATGGGGGATGTTGCATTGCATGTGATTAATCTAAATCAATTGTGAGAAGTATGTTATGATGTATTTATGTCCCCTATAACTATTGGGCTCGACCACATTGAAAGGAAGTATTCATGCTGGCTGACTTTGTGTAAATATTATTTATCTTTACTATGGCCGACCTAGTTGAGGTTTTTGGTGATCAAGTTGATATATATAGACACGTGGATATTTGATTTGAGTGTGATTGAATGTGAAAAAATTATGATGAAAATGTAGAGGGGAAGATGTGTGGACTTGATAATATCTTTCAAAGTTGGCATAGTCTTCGATAATGAATGCATAACAAAGATCAGGAGATCCTACATCATTTCAGTTCTTCAATTAGTTATGCTTGCTAGAAGATAGTGATTCATTTTGGTAGTTTGTACTATCTTGTATCTTTCCTCAAATCATGTTTCTCAGTCTTACAAGTATATTTTTTTCTTTTAATTCCTAAGGTTGTGCATTATAGCCTAAGAGTGGATTTGTGATTGTTTCTTTGTGATCTTGATACTTATCTTTCTCCCTCCTTTCTTTAGCTTGGTGTGTAGATATGTCAATAATGGTCCTAATTTTTATTTATTTTTTCCTTAAAGGATGCCTCCTAAGAATAAAAATCAACAACAAGCTTTAGGTACTTGTATGGGTACAAGACATAATCCTCATCAAGAGGAACACCAAGATGATCATCATGAGAAGGAACAATACGATGATCATCAAGAGGAGTAGCATAATCATGATCAAAGATGTGGTTAAGATGATAGTTTAGGGGGTCATCATGTCCTCAATTTATTAGAGGGGAGTATTTCATGATTGGGACCTAGATAGGAGATATCACAACATGAGGAGTTCTAAGGACATCAAAATGACTAAGGAGAACATAAGCGGTCTTAGAGACCAAGTGGATCTATGGTTGATTACATGAGAGGTTGAGATATTTTTCATAGGTTTGACCATGAAAAAGAGGACGAGGATGCTATACTATCAGAGCATATAAGATACCTTCTAAGGTCACACCCACCTACCTTTGATGGATCATATGGTGGTGTGGAAGCTAAGACATGGTTGACCTAAATCATTGATTTTTTATGCACCCTTATAGGAGAAATAGAAAGTATCCACATACCATCATGTACCTTAGAGGATTCACATCTACTTCATGGTGTATATAGGAGTAAAGATCGATTTGATATTGCATTATTCTTATGATAGATCTTTCTTAAGAATTTTAGAGTAGATTTATTTTTTAGGCACTATCATCAGAGGTGTGCCAATGATTTTCATGAGTTGACATAAATAGTCATGCCCTTTGATTAGTACAAGCATAATTTGTTTGATCTCAAGGAATATGAAAATATAGAAAATGATGAGCCCATGAGTGAACAACATTTGATTTAGGGCCTTAATGCCTATATCAATGGTGGAGTTCAAGTTTTTTAGTCTAAGGCCTAAGAGATTGCAGTAGATGAGGAAAGGATAATAGAGGAGAATGTGATCAAGGGCCTTCAAGGATAGACATGATAGTAGATATGCAGTGCACCTCTCTAAATATTAGGTGCACATAGTACATAATCATAGCCTGTGAGATCTTCTAGGGCATAAACATCACCCTCTAGGTGAGGTTAGCAATAGGGATAGAGACCTTCTAGGATCTGACAAAGTGGTTGTAGTACTGTAGGGACCTCAACTAGGAGATATTGTAATTGGCACTATGCCAGATAGTTTGAGCATATCCAATAGTCTCAAAGTATTTAGAAAAGTATTAGTATAGCTAGTTCCCATCATTTGAGTGAATCTTCTACAAGAAATAACTTTGGTGGTAGAGGGTGTTTCTCTTGTGGCCAAAATGGTCGCATAGAAATGGGTTTTCCTTAGAGATCAACATTAAGATAAATTTATACACTAGCTACTTCTAAGCCCACTGTGGGGTACACAGGTAGACCTAATAGGTTTTTTACGCTAGTTGACAACTATTAGGCATAGCATCAAAGAATCATTGTTGAGACCTTAGGTGAGTTGTGTCAAAATTTTACCTCTATTTTATTTGGTCACCTTCACCACCATTGTTGATCTTTGTGTCCTACCCTTGGGATTTTGTAGATTTGTGTTGGGTATGGATTGGTTGGATTCCCACTAGGATTATATAGATTATTGGTGCAAGTCAGTATAATGTTTGGATGACACAAGTAGCTAAGTGGAGCTAGCACATGAACTTAGCCATGTAGGTGAAATGGAGTATGAGATAAGGGCATCATTTTTTTTCACTCTCAATAAGTGATATTTATGAGTTTGAGAGTTAAAAGGTATATCTTGATGATCAGCCACTCCTCCATGATTATGCACATGTATTTTCAAGTGATATCCTAGGCATGTTGCCTAAGCATGACATAGATTTTCACATTGATCTCATTTTGAGATCCAAGTCCATTTGTCAAGAACCATACTATATGACCATTAAGGATTTGAGTGATATCCATTTGAAATTGGAGGATTTGTTGGATCAAATATCTCTTCACTTGTGCATTGACTACTAATAGTTGAATAAGGTGATGGTGAATAGACGATATCCCTTCCCAAGGATTGATGAATTTTTTTATCAAATCAATAGAGCTAGAGTGTTCTCCAAGATAGACCTCATGTTAGGATAACATTAGATTTGTATTCATGAGGTAGACATTCATTAGAAAATATTGTATACCTATTATGAGCATTATGAGTCCATTGTTGTCCCTTTTGGGTCGACCAATGCTCCATCAGTGTTCACAAGTTTGATGAATGGGGTGTTTTGCACCTACCTTGATCATTTTTTCCTTATGTTTCTTAATTATATTTTGGTATATTCAAGGATAATGGAGGAACGTGAGGGCTATTTGTGTCAGTTTTTGTAGTGTCTTCATGATGATCATCTCTACGGAAACTTGCCAAAGTGTGAGTTCTTCTAGACAAAGAAGAGATATTTGGGTCATAAAATTTGAGAATAAGGTATTGCAATGGATACTTCTAAGATCCACACTATTTTTTATTGGCTAGCACTAACCAATGTTGCAAAATGCCCACAATTTCATGAGTTTGGTGGGTTATTATCATCATTTTGTGAAAGACTTTTCTTAGTTCGAACACCCTATTAATTCTCTTCAATAGAAAGGGAAGAAGTTTGTGTGGTTAGAGAACTATGAGGTAGCATTTCAATCTCTTCAAGAGTGTTTGACTATTGGACCTATCTTGGTAGTGGTAGATTCTTTGGGAGATTTGTTTTTGTGTGTACTAATGCAACATTAGAGGTTGTGGGGGTAATCCTTATGTAGGAGAGATAACTAGTTTCTTATAAGTCTTGTAAGCCCAAGGATCATGGTCTAAACTACCCATACCACAATTTGGAGTTAGAAACAATACTGCATGTGATTACGTGCTAGAGATGATTTTAGTTGTATCATCGATTTGAGTTGCATAGTGATTATTTTAGTTTACAATATATCTTTACTCAGTCAAACCTTAATGCACGAAAGTACCATTGGATGGAGTTCCTTTATGACTATGATTTTGATGTACATTACATTAAGAGAAAGAGAATGTTGTCATGGATTTCTTGAGTAGGATAATAAATGAGGTTTTATTGTTGATTTGCAGAGTTGTAATCTTGAGGCCCTTCCCAATAACTCTTGGTATTAGGAAGTGAGAGTAGAGACAAAATTTGAGAGAGCTTAGGAGGGAAAATTTTTAGGTTGTTCTTTGAAGTTAGATGGACTCTTAAAATACCTTATACATATTAATGTGCTAGTGTCAAAGTGATCATTCTTCCTTGATCTTATCTAAGGCACATCATGTGGTTTATTCAACACATCTAGGTGTCAAGAAGATGCAACTAACCTTAGATAGTTATATCAGTAGGAAGGGATGAAGAATGATGTTTCTTTTTTTGGATATGTTCCCAAAGTGTCAGAGGTTGAATGTAGAACATCAACATCTAGAGATTATTTTGCAGCCACATTCCATTCTTGAGTGGAACTGGGATAAATATCTCTTGATTTTATTATTGGGATACCTATGTCTTCATGTTGTCATGATGTCATTATGGTTATGGTGGGTCACTTATCCCCTATGATATCCTCATATATATAATTACATATGTAGCATGTCTATTCATAGAGGACATAATTATATTGCATTAGATACCTTGTGAGATCATTCCCAATACATATCTTGTATTCACATCGCCATTGTGGATATTCCTACAATATGCCATGGGTTATGAGTGCTCAACTCAATTTTAGTTTTGTGTTCCATCCTGAGACTAATGGTCAAACAAAGAGGAATAATAAGGTTCTTTAGGATATTCTTTGCAAGTATGTCATGGATTAGAAGTCATGGTATGAGTACTATTTGTACCTAGTAGAGTTTTCATATGATAATGGATACACCATATCTCTTTTGGCATCTCTCATTTTCAAGCTTTTCATAGTAGATTATGTTGTACACCTTTGAGTTGGGATCGTTTAGAGGATCATGTTGTCTTGGTTCTAGAGATGCTTCAAGACATGGGTCAAAAAGTATTTTTTCTTGGAGATAATTTGGTTGCATCTCAGGATTGGTGAAAGAAATATATTGATTCCCAAAGATTAGATTGACACTTCTCTATGGTTGATCATGTTTTTTTTAGAGTTTGATTGTGGAAGAGACCGATTCCTTTGGGAAAGGTTTTAAGATAGAATTGAATTTAAGATATTTTAGAGATTGGTCTTATTTCCTACCACCTAATGTTTTTACCTAGCCTATCTAGCATCCATGATGTATTTCATGTTTTTGTACTTAGATAATATATTCCCAATCTGACTCATGTTCCTGATTGGAGTACCTTGTAGGTAGAGTATAGAAAAATTTATTTGGAGCCCATTCCTATCCTTTAGTATCAAATACTGACCCTTAGCCTGGGTTGAGACATAGAGTAGGTAAGGGTCCAATGAGACCCAAATAATGAGACTTCTTCTATTTGAGATGGAATATAATATTAGAGGTCAAATGGAAGGAATTGGGGGTTTTCTATGTGTACGAGGATATTAAGAATAGAAAATTATATTTTTTTAGGGTGAAAATGGTGTCGATGAATTTAGTAATGTAAACTATGTGAGATGTGTTTGAATTAATTCACCATTTCCAAATGAACATTAGAAATACAAGAGAAAGAGGGGCTTCCATGCGTAACTCTCAATATAACCTAAGTTAGATTAGCAAAACCCAAGGAGATAAAGGGATGTCAATGCTAAACCAAAATTATACTAAGGAAGCACACAAGAAAGTCCTCTTTCACGCAATGTAAGATTTGATTAAGCTTGTGTAAATGTACTTATTAAATTGAAGTAATTGATTTAACAGGATAAGCAATAGAGATCTAGGTGCTAAATCTAAGAAATCATCACAAATAAGATGTGAAAATAGATCTAATCAAAGATATGAAATAGGTAATGAGGTAATTACCTTAAAATTTGAAGAGGAATATTCTTTTCTTCTCTGAAAACTATTGTTCTCAACCTGTAACTGAATTTCTGACTGTGGATCTGGGATCACAGATGAAAACCCATAAAATGCTAAAAATCTTAGGCTGTCAGGAACACGTCGACCATGTCACCGTGTTTTGGAATAGGTCGACCAAGTCACCGTGTTCCCAAGGCACTTTTTTGAAGTTGACCCATATTTTTTTTTATAGATCTCTATCTGCAACTTCTAGATTTGTACCTACAATTCTGAGATCATTCTCCTGCATGCAAAAAACTAGGTTTTTGGGGTTGGGATGGATAAGGCTTGCCTTGGTCAAGCCCTAGATTGAGGAATCAAGCTTGAATTGAAATGCAAATGTATAAATGAAACAAGACAAATGTAAATATTTACCTTGCTTGAAGAAACCCTTGTCAATAAGGATTTTGTTTTATTTGTATATTGATCTTGACCTTGCAATGTAGGAAATCTCCACAAATGATATGGATCTACAAAAATAACTTGATGGATCCATGGATGTAAGTGTGCATCAAATGAAGAAGATGATGAATGCCTCAATGTAGATCTCCTCCCTTGATGGCCAATAATATGCTAGATCTTAAAGAGGAAAGATGTCCACAAAGGATTCTTGATTCTTTGAAGACTTGAATGCTTGAATACTATCATCAAATTGTCCTCTCCTTTTCTTCTCCTTTCTTTTGTGATTTCTTTTGTGTCTCTCTCAAAATGAGGTGCCTAGGCTTTTTTTATACTAGTCTATGGGTGGGAAAACAAAGAGAGAAGACATGGTCACCACATTTTGAGAATTAAATCCCCAAGACAACACCAAGACTGAGGATCATAACCCCTAGGGAGTAGGGTAACTTGGTCGACTTGTTCTTGAGGAATAGGTCGACTTGGTTGACCTGTTCTAGGGTTGGCCCATAGGGAGCTAACCTTGAGGTCTTAAATACTGCATTGGTGAAAGGGGAGAATATGGGTCAAAATAACAGAAAGAGGTGATCCAGCATGAATCCATCCATGGTCCAAAAAGTCAATAAAGGATGGGAGCTAAAAGGTCTTAAATGAGTGTGTCCATTTTAAGATGGTGCAATATTTTAGAAAGGATTTGGAACTAGCAGACTGCAATTGACCTATGATTTGAATTTGAGGTAGAAATAAAAAGAATGAGTCTTATTTGACTTGTTACCAATAACAAGACACCTAGCTCAATTGAGTCATGATGGTTTCAAATGAAATGAATTTTAGACTATAAATCATCACTTGATCTTTCTCTGGATCTTCTTGTGTGTCCATCACCTATACCTACAACTAAAAAAGAGGGAAAATATTGTGTAGAAATGGGTTAGCCTAAGTCAAACCCGAATGTAGAAACTAACCTTAAATTGAAATGAAATATGCTTCAAATCTAAAAAAAGTAGATGTATTATACCTTGATGATGCAATTCTCTTTGAATGCAATCACAAGTGTTGGTGCAATAACATGATTCAACAAACACCTAAAGGAAACCATAAAGTCATTCTTGTATGAAGGTTGATGAAGCTTTCCATAATGAAGAATATGGTGGGATGAAATGGTTTGAATTATGAAAAATTTCTCCTTAAATTCTTAGATTTAAAATTATAGTTGATAAATCCAATTGCACTTAAAAAATTGAACGTGGATCCTCAAAATGAGGGAGGATAACTTTCTTTTATACCTCTTACATCATTTTAGGGAGTGAAAATTGGAGTATCGCTATTCAAGATTAGAATTACCACTTAATCAACCTAACCATTGCATTGTTCAAATTTGAAGCAGAATTGGCAAGAATGGTATGATTTGATTTGGCCATTAAAAGTAACAGGGTGAGTTGATTGGCCCGTTCTACCCAATTTGGCCTAAAATTTAAACCTAAGGTCTATAATGCCAATAAGAGGTTATATTCAATACAGAATTGGATTATGATGTTGGGATTGATGATGAGAGTCCACTTATGTTAAAAATATGAGGGGAACAAATAATTGAAGGGCACGTGTATAATTAAGGGCTCATGTAATATTTTGAAGAGATTTAATAAGTGAGGACTCATAATATTAATTTAAATAAAAAATTTCCTAAAGTACATAGAGGAATGATACACACTAAAATGAGTGTTGAGCAAGTGTGGAATTAGATACTTATCAAGGGTGTAAATTTATAATGTTAAAAATATGAATATAACTAGTTCTTTTCTACTTAATTTTTTTCATAGGATCTCAATCTTAGTTTTTTATATTAATTTCAATTTGAAGTTATCATTTTTACTTTTTTAAACTCTTTCCTATTTTTTTTCATCCCTTTTCTAAATAATATATTCTTCATTACAATTGTATTCTACTAGTCATGCTCTATATATGTATACATATATATACATATTTAAATATCTACAACCGTTTTCTTCTCCTTATTTTGTGTCATACTTACCATTATAGGCTAACAGTTTGGCCCATTTCCTTGTTCTATTTGGGCTTGGGTTCTTCCTCAATTTGATTTCCTTTTCTTTTTCTTTCTTTTCCCTTCTCTACAACAAATATTCCACAATATTTGGAGTTATTTATTTGTCTTCTCATTAAAATTTCCTCAACCTTCAACACATATTAACACGCTTCTTCCCTAGAGTTAATTGTAAACATCAGTTCTTACCTAGAGTTAATCATAAACATCACTTCTTCCCTAGATTTAATTGTAAACATACTTATTTTGTCATGAATATTTAGTTGTTATCCATTCACATATCTAGATAACTTTTCCCTAACAATTGTATGGCTTCCTAATTGAATGGAAACCTTGTAGAAATCCTCCATGGAATATTTACACCCATTTCTTTCTATTTTAGATTTTAAAGCTTCTTGAATAATTCCATTTTGTAGTCTCCAGGAATGATTTTGTTCTTCAACCTAGTCACCATTTGATTCCACTCATTTGTTACAAGTGTGATTGTCGGTGCACCAAAATATCAACCTTTCAATGCCTGATACAACCACTATACTTTTAGAATACATATGAGAAAGTTAGTCCCTTGTCATGAGTCCCAAGGGGAGCACATACCATTTTGCCAAAAATTTCCCCCTCACTATTATCTAAGGGGATGTGAACCTGCAAACAAGCTCTGATACCACTTGTTACAAGTGTGATTGTCGTTGCACCAAAAGATCGACTTGTCAATGCCTAATACAATCACTAGACTTATAGAATCCACAGGAGGTCATAAGTCCCTTGTCACGAATCATGAGGGGAGTGCTGACCATTTTCCCAACATCATTATTATGTGTTCTCTATTTTTAGGCCCTTCCTTTACAAATCTTTCTACCTTAGTGCAGCTTGTTCTTTCGAATTTTTTTTAGTGAACCTTACCCTCAATGAGTCTTAATTTCTGATATTGCAAAATACTCTTTTGGCTCTCATATCTAATCAATAAATGCTTATGGATTTAGAATTCCATAAAAGTTCAAGGTAAATCCATTTTATTTCTTTCTTTGATTCTTGAAAGAGCCCTAAAAAATCTATCTTCTCTAGCTTATTCTAGTTTTTCATCCTCTTTATTGTTCTTTCACTTTACTTTCTTCTTTACTTACATGTGTTCTTACATTTCCTATTCTCACTCCATTTCTTATATATTCTCTTTTATTGTTCCTTATAATTTCAAAAAACATTCTAATACCTCCTCTATTCTAGGAACTCCTCTTTAAGTCACTTCTTCTTGCAACAATCCCCTTGAGATTCTCACCCACAAGTCCTGGTGTAGACTACCTCAATTTTGGTGCTCTATCCACACACTCAATATAATTAGCTCTGATACCAATTCAAGGTAGAAGAATCCTTTTACTTCCAAAGAAACCCATTTATAGCACATTTTTTCTATTTATAGTAAGTTTTGAGAGGCTTAGAGAAGGACCCCTTCTATTTTTATAAATGGGGTATGGTCGTATGTGGCTTGATCATGTCAGTCCCCAATTTAGACGACGTGTAGACATGATGACTAATAATGGAGATATTATTATTTATATGGCTAAAATAAATATTAATAGTTTTGAGCTTATATTGTAAAGTTATAATATAATTTTATATTATAACTTAAGTCACTTAATTAGTGAAGGTTCAAATTATCATAGATGGGTCCAAGCGAACAATTAATTTTAAAAGAATTATGTGTGCACCAACTATAGAGTTTTAAGTGAAAAAAATTAGAAGTGGGAATATATCTTTTATCCCACAATGGCTAGGAAAGTGTTTGAGCTCTCACAAGAAAAGAATAAAAGGAGGCTTAAGAGCTCATTCTAATTATGTTTATGTTTATTATTTAACTCTAGTTGATTTTTTCTCTTTCTAGGATAACGAGGGTTTCTACTTGTAGCCACCATTAGAGAACAAAGTTTTCTCCTGTGTCTGTCCATTTGAGCTGGTGGAATACCCAGTGAATTTGGAAATGTGGAGTCTCATTCAGGAACTCTATTTGTATTTCAGTTGGTGAAATCTAGTGAAGAAAGGATCAAAATTGAAGAGTTTTGTATTGCAAATTGAAGAGACTCTGACCTACATTTGTTTCCAGCAATGTTGATGTTTTTTCCATTCCATACAAGAGGCCCTAAAACCATGTTGTACTACTACATATTTGGTACATTCTTTCCTAAGAGTGATTTCATTATTGAGGGTTCTAAAAATTGTAAATTTCATTGAGCAAGTAGAATGTGCAGTGGAAAGATAGGCATTTTCATTCAAGAATCAATGCAAGGTGTTTGCAGGTTGTTTGGAGATTATATCAAGGTGACCCCACAATAGTGGGTTACACTTTTTTAGACATGCTGATTTTTGCTAAAATAATAGAATTTTAATAAAATATGATTATTTAAGCCTTGAGAGGTTCCATTTGAAGGAATTAATTACAAATGGTTAGCTCAAAGCATCTTAGATAAAAAAAAAATATTGATATAACATATATACCCCTCATTCATACCTAAAATGGAGTCTCCTTCACACCTATTAAAATGCTGACAAAAAATCACTTCGACTTTATCTTTTGGCAAATCAAATGAATTCATTTAAAAAAATTATCTATGTAGTAAGGTACTATTGAGAAAACTCTTTCCAATGATTATAATGTTTATATATATTAAGTTTATTATGACTTTGTATTTTTAGTTTTACTAAACATAGATATTTCACCGAATGTCTACCTCTATGTTTGACACTTATGAAAAAATAGTAAATGAGAGAAAAAAATTTCTAAAAAATATCTATGCCCAAGGTATTGGAGTGCTCTTTCTATCCAAATAAATAAAAATGAAATTGGAAAAATACACAATAAGTTATAAGCTATGTAGTCAATGTATGTCAAAATTATGGTTTAGTCAACTTCAAATGTTAATAAAATATGAAATAATCATGATAATTTCATCAAACCAATTTCATTCCCTCCATATGGATGTTAAAAAACTAAATTCAAAAAAATCACATTGATATCTATTTTAGAAAAAAAGTTATGCTCTATGAAAACAATGTAACTATCTAAAAATGACATTTTTAGCAACATTTCAGTTTTTGTGGGAGAAAGAAAAAACCAATCAAATCAATTCAAAAAAATTTTAAAAATATATATTTATAATTTGGACAGAAAATCTTAAAAGACTCTAATTTACTTCATCTTCTGATTCCAAATGGTTTAACGAGAATATGCATTCGAATCTGAAAGTTTTTTTCAAAATGTAGAGTTTAGTGTCTGTTCAAGCAAAAAAGTGCAACCCACTGTTGGGGGTTCACCCATCAAGTTCAATTAATTTAGCCACCGTTGCTTTTTGTATTAGAAACCTGAATAAGGATCAATCTTTCATTGTAATAGACATCATTTACTTGCATACTATATAGGATTCATTATTTCATTGTGTTCACTATAATTAGTTTTTATCTTAAGCTCAAAAACCTCAAACACCAAAAAAATTAGAAAACAAACAAAAGGAAAATTAGTTCAGCAGTTAGGGCCTGTGAAGGGTTCTTACATAGGTATCAGAGCTCAAATCCTACCATCTCGAGGGTTAAGGATTCATATGCAGCCATAGGAAGTTGGACCTAATAGATATTATACTTGCAGGAGAGCCCTACTTGAAGATGAATGGGTTTTAGATAGGCATTTGGTCACCATGGGTGACACACATGATGGTAGCCCACCCAAAGGAAACAAGAATAATGAGGATAAATAAACTAGAGATTTTTCATAGCTATGGTTACAAGATAGTAGTAGGTGGCTCAAGCCTTACACTTACAGGCTCTCACTACTATGGTAGAGTGCATGAACCCATCGGTTAGGTAGAATGAGGATCATGAGGATAATATGAGTGTTATAGGTTCTCCATGGGCACAAAGGACACATTTTAGGACATCAGAGAGGCTTACACATCCTACCTTTGTTAGGGAGGACCTAGTTCAGGACCTAATAGAGGAATTTGGGGATGAGATGTTTTCATACATCATTATGGATTCTAATGATGAATGGGAAATATTGGCACCATAGGTGCGAGAGAGGATGAATTTTGAGAGGCTTTTGAACCAAATAAGAGAACACTATCATGTAGTCAAATAGGACAGGAGACCTAGGGGCAGAATAGTGAGTTGAAGTGTGCTATAGGCAAGCTTTCATTGTCTACTTTTGATGGTAGTGGTAGAATGACAGCTCAAGCTTGGATTCACAAGCTTGATACTTTTTTAACTTTCCAGCCTATGACAGAGGTTGAAGAAATAAAATATGTCACCTTGCATATGGAGGAAGTTGCACATGATTAGTGGTACCATGGGATGGTCACTCTTCAATACAATCAGGTGACTTCATATCAGGACTTTGTAGATAGACTAGTGGAGAGGCTTGATGAGAAATATCAAGAGGTCTACTTCATAGATTTAGCTCAACTGAAACAAATGGGGAGCTTAGATCATTTCATCAATGAATTTTAGTAGTTGGTAGTCATGCTGTCAAATATGTCAGAGAGAAGGTTAATAGTTTTATTCATTGATGACTTATCCAAAATACTAAGAGGTTGGATAAATGCTTTTGATCCTTTCACACTATAGGATGCTATGAGAAAATCTGGGAGCATGGATCATGTAATGCCAACTAAAAAAATTTAGTCCAAAGGAGCATCTATAAGTAAAGATAGAAAACCATTTTTCAAGAAACCAGAGAGGACTAATTTTTAGAATGAAAATAAAGAGAAAGATTTATCACCTCTTGATAGAGAAAAACTTGATGATCTGATAAAGAAAAAGTTTCATTTCTACTACAAAGGGCTTTATGCTACCAATCATGATTTTATTTTAAGACCAAAGGGCAAAGTGAATAGGGTTATGTGGGCATTTTATGAGGATTCAGAATTTGAAAATTTACACTAGCCATCTAATTTTGAGGAATCCAGAGAAGAAAAGGAGAGCACAAAGTCTGAAAGGTTAGTAAAGATGGAATCTCATGATGGAGAAGTTGAGGGAAGAATTAAGGAGGCACATCTCACAGGTGTACAACAGGAGGGATCATTCAGGATGAGAGGAGTATTAGCAAGACAACGAGTTATCAACTTTCTTGATATAAACACCACTCATAATTTTATTGATTCTAGTTTGGTTGAGAGGTGGGATACAAATGGAATATTTTGGAGGCCTCAGAGTGAGGGTAGTTGATGGATATATCCTCAAGTGTGACAAGAAGATTACAATTTTACTTCTAAAGGTCAACAACTTTGAATTCAAGGCAGATTTTTATGTTGTAACCATGGGTGACATAGATTTGGTGTAGGTAATGAGCTGGTTACATGATATTGGGGTATTCACTCTCAATTTGAGAGAGATGGAGATGAGTTTTCAGTTATATAGGAAGACTCACGTGGTTAAGGCCATCCATAACAGTGATTTTAGGAAGATAACTTGCAAACATATGGAGAGTTTGTTGAGACATGATCAGATGGAGTGGGCAACCCATTGTACTTTGATGCCATCATAGGAGGGCCACAAAAATCTAGAGTATCATCCAAATATACAAGACTTGAGAGTCAAGAATACTAAGGTGTTCAATGGCATCCCACCATGTAGATCTCCTGATAGGGGTATTGAGAAAATCATTGAGTTGGAGGAGAGTTCCAAACCCATTATGATCACACCCTATAGCAATCCAAAGTGGTTGAAGGATGAAATAGAAAAGACCATCAAGAAGTTACTTGCCATGGGCCATATTAGACCAAGTAAATATCCTTTTAATTCTTTAGTGATTTTAGTGAAGAAGAAAGATGACACACTTAGGATGTGTATTAATTATAGGATCCTGAATAAAAAAACAATAAAGAACAGGTACCCCATCCCTTGAATAGATGAGTTGATAGATGAACTCCATGGTGTTTGCTTCTTTTCAAAGATTGATTTGAGAATGGGGTATCATCAAATCAGAGTGAGGGAACAAGACATAGAGAATATAACTTTTAGATGCTATTTGGTCATTTTGAGTTTGTAGTTATGCCATGATGCAGGAGCACCCTGGGTGTAAGAGCAATCTTGCATCACCCAAAAATATTTCTATTTTTGTATTCAATAAGGGCTATCTTGTGCAGAGTTGCTATTTATGGAAACTTGCTATTTTTAGTAAGTTGGTCTTACGATCTCAGAATGTTCTAATTTTACATGTGGAGGTTCATCTCAGTCATATCAGCCTGCCAGCAAAGTTTCATGGCTAGATCAGGTATAGTTTTGAAGATATTGAAGATTTTTGGTATTGGCAGCAGGGTACAGAAACTTCGAACTTAGTTTTGAAGGCTTTAGAGGCCCCGGATGAGGTTGAAAATTTGGGTGACGAACACTTTGCGCAAGTCAAGCCTGTAGAGCACTTTGTGGCATTTCCAGAATGGGGTTATAATAGCTAATCAGGTCAACGGGCGATGACTTATGGTCTTCGAAAGTTGGGTCACCTGAAATGGCGAAAAATAATTTTTCTTCAAAATTTCTGTTTGGGTTTCAAAACTCATTTTGAGCCAACTTTGTTGTAGTAAATTGAAAAATAAAATAATTCTAAGTTTGGTCGGCCCTTAGGGCTAAATTTTTGGAACCTTCTCAGGCGGTGGAAATTGCCTATATAAAGAAGGCCCGTAGTGTTGTCTAGAGCAGTTCTAGGTAGTAGATCTAGGTATTGATTCGAGGCTTTGTCCTACAGAATATTGTAAGGGAATGCCCATGTGGCTTTGCATATTGTACTTCTGAAAATTTTTAATTCCACATTTGTGGAGATAATAAGAAGCCAATTTTTTGTTCTTGCATATTATTGTTATTGTTTCTCTATTTCTGTTATGTGTTTGTGGTATTAAGGGGAGCACCCTTCATCATGCCATTTGGGCTAACTAATACCCTTGCTACTTTTCAATACATAATGAACAGGGTCTTTTATCCTCAGTTGAGGAAATTTGTACTTGTCTTCTTTGATGATATTTTGGTGTATAGTAGATCATGGGATGAGCATTTAATTCATCTAGACACAGTGCTAGGCATTCTAAGCAGATATAACTTATATGAAAAGGAATCAAAATGTGAATTGGGGATGATAAATTTGTTGTACTTGGGTCACATCATCAATGCAAAGGGCTCACACATGGATCCTGAAAAAGATTTGTGTCATCATTGAGTGGCCTACACTAGTGAATCTTATGTAGTTGAGAGGATTCTTGGGGTTGTGTGGTTTTTACAAGAGATTTTTCAGTGGATATTCTAGGCATCCAGTGCCCTTGAAGGATTTGATGAGAAAGGGATCTTTCTTGTGGAGCCCTAAGGCATGAGAGTGTATTTATAAGTTTAAGGAGTTGATGACTTCTTGTCCAGTGTTAGCTTTGCCAGATTTCAGCAATCCATTTGAGCTACATTGTGATGCATCTGGAGAGGGTGTTGGAGTGGTGCTTATGCAAGAGAAGAACCCAATTGCATATGATAGCGGTAATCTCAAGGGACTAGAGAGGAGCTTTAGCATTTATGATAAGGAAATGTTGGCCATTTTGGATGCTTTGGGAAAATTTAGGCAATACTTAGTGGGAAGAAAATCTTGCATCAAAATAGACCATGATAGCCTAAAACATTTCCTAGGCAGCAAGATTTGAATGGCAGGCATCATAAGTGGGCAAGCAAGTTGCAGTCCTATAAATTTGATATTACATATTTCAAGGGGACTCAAAATGTTGTAGTAGATGCTTTTTCACGTAAACCCCACTTGAGCATAATGATAGATATAGCCGAGGATTGAAGACACTTGATCCTTGCATAGTATGCAAAGGATACATGGGCATCGGGATTGATTGATGGAGTCATACAAGAAAGTGATTATACCCTTGTGAATGAGCTTATCATTTACAAGGGGTGCATTTATTTGGTTCTACGATCAAAGGTGAGGAAGATGGTGTTGAGGGCTTATCATGCTTCACCTATGGTAGGACATCCTAGTTTCTAAAAAACTTACTAGTAGATTAGAGAGCACTTTACTTGGAAAGGGCTCAAAGATGTGGTGTTGCGGTATGTTAGGGAGTGTCCTACATATGAGTAGAATAAGTAGGAGCACTCTTACCCAGCCAGTTTTCTTCATCCACTTCTGATTCCTGATAGGAAGTGAGAGTGTTTGTCTATGGATTTCATCATAGGTCTTTCGATGGCCCAGGGAAGAGACTATATGTGTGTGTGTGTGTGTGTGTGTGTGTGTGTGTGTGTAGTTGTTGATCAACTTACTACGTTCACTGACTTCTTTCTGATCGCAACTACATACATTGTTGTACAGGTGGTAGATTTGTTCTTTCATGAGCTATTTAGATTGCATGGCTTACCTTGGAGCATAGTTCTAGTGATAGGGATAGCAGATTTATGAGTCACTTCGGGTAGCAATTGTTTAGATTGTGTGGGATAGAGCTCACTTTGAGTACTAGTTACCACCCATAGATAGATGGGCAGACAAAGATAGTAAACAAATGGGTGGAGGGATACCTTAGGAACTACATAGCAGGAAAGAAGAAGGCATGGGTCAAGTTGGTTTACCTTTGTGAGTATTGTTAAAATTCCACTTACTACATGTCTATCCAAATGTCACCTTGCATGACGTTATATAGATATGAGACACCCAATTTCATGGATCTGTTGTTGATTGAAAGTAGAGTTTCTAGTGCTAGATATTTTGTATAGGAAAGCTAGGACATTGTAAAGACTCTTAAGGAGACTATTGCTAAGGCACAAAATAAAAAAAAGAAGTATGCAAATCAGAAGAGGATTGGGAAATTATTTGAGGTTAGTGATATGGTGTACTTGATGTTGCTATTGTACCATCAATCTACTCTCAAAAAGAGTGGTATCAAGAAACTCAAACCACGGTATTATGGACCCTTCAAGGTAATCAAGATAATAGGAGAGGTGGCATATGAGTTGGACTTTTTGACAAAGAGCAAAGTTTATAATGTATTTCATGTGTCATGTCTCAAGAAGGCATTAGGACACCACATTGTACAATATACAGTGCTTCATGTTATAACTACAACTGATAGACTACTTGGAGAAAAAATGGGAGAATGTGAAGATGATCACCAAGCTACTAAAGTATATATGAGACATTCGATCAGTTGTTATATTGTCATTGATGTCAACTAGTTTTGACTTTACTTATGATAGTTACAAACATCTGAAGAAGGTAATGCTAGTGGAGGAAAGGAGATATTAGCATGAAGATGAGATCTACGAGTAAGTTATGATTAAGGTATTCATTGGGAAACTTAATGATGATTCTATGTGATGCAGAAGCATCTTGGGTCCTTGGCAATCCTATGTCACCAAAAATATGTTTGTGTTTTTCTATGTTGCTTAGTTCCTTCTTTGACTGAATTGGTTCAGTGTTTCTCAGTTTCCTTTGTTTACTAGTGTTGGTCGCTTATCTCTCTAGTGCTAGTGAATTTACTTGGCGCTCAGTGATGCTTGTTTAGCACTCCGTTATCCTTGCTTACCGAGTTTTTTATTTTAGATTCCTATTGAGGCTGACTCTTGCAATTAATTTTGGTCATGGATTTAATGATGGTATCTATTATTGGGAAGTGTGTGGACCTAGATTTTTTCATTCCTTCCATTGATGGTGAATTTGAAAGCCGACTTGTTCGGTAGCCTCTTGTATAAATTTAGTTGTTTGGTTAGAATTTAAGGAGGTGGTTTTGGGATAGAAGATAGAAGATAGAAGATTAGAGATTATTGGCAGATCCTCGCATGTTGGAGGACTTTTGTACTTGATTGTAATATCTAGCCTAAACTAGGAAGGCCTTACAGCCTGACATGTAGGAATCAAATTGAAGATAATACATGAAAGATATCTGCATTCTCTCTCTCACTTGGGTGTTTGTTGCTTCCGCGTGTGATCTCTGCAAGGTGGACCTGGTTAGGGTGTGCCTTTGGCCCCTCTCCCCATCCTTCCTTACACTAGGTGGTATCAGAGCGAGGTTAGATCTGGATCTAGGTTTGTGAATCTAGGTTTGAGGGTTCCTTCTTGTCAGACCCTAGTTGATTTGTAGTGGGGTAGCAGATTGCGATCTGGCCTGCAATTGCATAGGGTTTCAAGATGGTTCATGGGAGGTGAGATGCGAATCTAGGATTGGAAGACATGTTGAGAAAATTTGCTACTAGATTAGAAGCTATTGAAACAGCCCAGATAAGAGGAAGACATCTTGAAGATGTTAGTGATGATGAAATTAAGGAAGAACAAGGTGATGTAGAACCTACACAGGCAATGGATTAAGGTGAGGAAATATTGTTGAAGGCTTTGACAAATCTAAAGTCTACACCACACTTTAATCCTCTTGAGTATAGTGGAAAATTAGATTCTGATAAATTGGTGGACTGGATCACCAAGATAGAAAAGTATTTTGAATATGAAAATGTACTTGAGGAAAAAAAGGTGAAAATTGCAAGCAGAAAGTTGAAAAGTCATGCATCCTTGTGGTTGGAACATCTGCAATTGGACAGAAAGAGGAAAGGTAAAGACAAAATTAAGGTATGGAACAAAATGGTGAATAAATTGAAGGGAAATTTCTTACCTTATAATTATCATATTAACCTAGTTAGGCGAATGCAAAGTTTGAGGCATAAAGATAGCTCGGTAAAAGAGTATACTGAGGAATTTTATAGATTAGATATCAGATCTAGACATGATGAAGATGATGTGGAAATAATTGCTAGATACTTGAATGGTTTGAGAGTTTCCATCCAAGAAGAAATCAATTTGGTCAAATTGGAGAACATTGAAGAGGCTTATCAATTTGCATTGAAAGTTGAGGAGAAATTAAAAAAAAGACATGAGAAAAGACAAAGAGGTAGAGGTGGTAGATTCCCTCGAGGAAGAGGTAGATCTTATGGTGAAAACAATAGATTTGAACCTAAAAAGACAAATCTGGATAAAGGCAAGACCGAGTGGAAAGGTGAAAGTTCATCTAGAGGTAGAGGCAGTAACTACCGAGGTGGTTATAACAAAGGTGGTTTTCAAGGAATTTTTTACAATTGTGGAGAAGGACATAGATCATTTGAGTTTACACATGCAAGTAAGAAGGTCGGTAATAGTAGAAATTCTTTGGTGCAAGAAGAGACACCAAATGAACCTGAGAAGGAAAATAACTTGATGGTAAGAAGATCACTTTGGCGTGAAAGTAATAAAGAAGATCCAATAAGGAAAAGTTTGTTCAAGACCAAATGTAGAGTTTCTGATGAAGTTTGGAAGGTAATCATTGACAGTGGTAGTTCAACGAATCTGACATCTAAGGAAATGGTTACAAAGTTGCAGTTGAAAAGGTTGGAACATCCGAAGCCCTATCAGATTTCATGGATCAAAGATGAGGTGTTATGTGATATAATGCCTATGGATTATTGTCATATTTTGTTGGGTAGACCTTGGCAATATGATAGACATGCTATATATGATGAAAGATTTCATAAATATACTATTTGGGCTGATGGAAGAAGACAAATCTTGTTACCTTTGATTGAAGAACCTATTAGTAATGTTTGCACATCTGTGAAAATTTTCTTGATGGAAGGAAGAAAGTTTGTTAAGGATTTGAAGAAGAATGATGTATGTTTTGTTGTGATTCCTAACAAACCAAGTAAGAAAACAAAGGATAGTGTCCCTAAGGAGATTGATAAGTTACTCACCAAGTACAGTGAGATCATTTCTGATAATGTACCTAAAGGTTTTCCACCGAGGAGAAGCATTGATCATTGCATGGCTCTAATCCCTGGAGCTACTTTACCGAATAAGGCACCACATCGGTTGACACCTACCGAGAATCAAGAATTGAACCAACAGATTCAAGAATTGTTGCAGAAAGGTTTCATCAAAGAATGTTTGAGTCCTTGTGCAGTACCTGTTGTATTGGCACCTAAGAAGAATGGAGAATGGTGAATGTGTACTGATTCCAGATCAATCAACAAGATAATAGTGAAATATAGGTTCCCTATACCAAAAATGGATGATATAATGGATAGTTTGACTGGAGCAAAGTATTTTACCAAAATTGATTTGAAAAGTGGGCATCATCAGATTAGAATCAGAGAAGCTGATGAGTGGAAGACTACTTTCAAGACAAAATAAGGTTTGTATAAGAGGTTGGTTATGCCTTTTGGTTTAACTAATGCACCGAGTACTTTTATGAGGTTGATGAATGAAGTTTTGAAGAAATTCTTGGGTAAATTTGTGATTGTATACCTAGATGATATTCTAATATTCAGTAAGACCAGAGAAGAGCATTTGTTGCATGTTAAACAAGTATTGCAGAGGTTGAAAGAAGAAAAGTTGCTGATAAATCTAAAAAAAGTGTTCATTCATGAAATAAGAGATTGTGTATTTGGGATTTGTGATTTCAGCTAATGGTTTGAAGATGGATACTGAAAAGGTTGAAGCTTTTTTGAATTGGTCTACACCTGAGAATGCTAGTGAGGTAAGATCATTTCATGGTTTGGCAAGTTTTTACCAAAAGTTCATTAGGAATTTTAGCTCAATTTTTAATGCTATGATTGAGACTACGAGAGGAGATAAAAGAGAATTAAATTGGACACATGGAGCTGATAAAAGTTTTGAGACTCTGAAGCAGAAGGTTATTGAATTTCTTGTTTTGGCATTTCCCGATTTCAATAAGATATTTCAAGTAGAATGTGATGCAAGTGGTAGTGCAATTGGAGCTATGTTGAATCAAGAAGGTAAACCTGTTGCTTTCTTTAGTGAAAAGTTGAATGATGCAAAAAGGAAATACTCTATGTATGATCAAGAATTCTATGCTATTGTTCAAGCAATGAAGAAATGGAGACATTATTGGATACCAAGTGAATTTGTGTTGTATACTGATCATAAAGCTTTACAATATTTGGGTAGTCAGAATAAGTTGAATTAGAGATATATGAAATGGGTTGATTATTTGCAGAGTTATACATGTGTGATAAAGCATAAGAGTGGAGTCACTAATCGAGTTGTTGATGCATTAAGTAGAAGAAGATCTTTGATGACAGAGATGAAAATTGAAGTTCTTGGGTTTGATGACATGAGAGATTCTTATGAATTTGATCCTAATTTTTATGAGCCGTGGAGAAAGTGCAGAGAACCTATTCAAGATCAACCGAGTACTAAATGGGAAGAATATTTCATTCAAGAAGGTATGTTGTTTAAAGGTATTCAGTTGTGTATACTGAGAGGACCAATGAGAACTAATTTGATAAAAGAGAAACATAGTAGTGGTTTGGTTGGACATTTTGGTGTTGACAAGACATTGAATTTGTTTAAGGATAAATACTTTTGGCCACAGTTGTATAAAGATGTTCAGAAATTTGTGAAAAGTTGTGGAATTTGTCAAGTTGCAAAAGGAGTAAGTCAGAATACTGGATTGTATACACTGATTTCTATTCTTGAGAAACCTTGGATTAATATTAGTATGGATTTTGTTCTTGGCTTACTGAAGACAGTAAGAGGTAATGAATCTATATTTATTGTTGTGGATAGATTTTCTAAGATGACACATTTTATACCGTGTAGAAAGACATCAGATGTAGTACATATAGAAGATCTTTTCTTTAAGAAAATTGTCAGATTACATGGATTACCGAGGAGTATTATCTCTGACTGAGATAGTAAATTTCTTGGATACTTTTGGACGACCCATTGGAGAAAGTTTGGCACCGAGTTGAAATATAGTTCTACATTTCACCCATGGACCGATGGACAAACAACAGTTGCGAATAGAAGTTTAGGAAACCTTTTGAGATGTTTAGTTGGAGACACACCAAGTAATTGGGATTTTGTGTTGGCACAAGAAGAATTTTCATATAATAATTCAGTGAATAGGAGTATTGGAAAAACACCTTTTGAGATTGTAAGTGGCATACAACCGAGAGGTATATCAGATTTGAGAGACATTGTTGATGAAAGAAAGAGAAGTGCTGAAGGAGTAAAGTTTGCTGAGTACATTAAGACATTGCATGAAGATGTGAAACATAAGCTAGAAATGAGTAATCATAAATACAAAGATAGAGCTAATAGATCAAGAAAACATAAGACTTTTGTAGTCGGTGATGAAGTAATGGTTCATTTGAAGAAAGACAAATTTCTTGTTAGAACATATGGGAAGCTGAAAATGAAGAAGTTTGGACCTTGCAAGATAGTGAAGAAATTTGATAGTGGAAATGCTTATGAGATTGAGTTACCTGATGACATGGACATATGATGTAGGAGCATCTTGGGTCTTTGAGCAATCTTGCATCAACCAAAAATATTTCCTGATTTTTGTACCTGTTTGTTGTTGTTTTTTTTATAATATTTGCATTTGATGATTTCATGGTGTACTAAGCTTACATTATGCTGAGGACCTATTTGGGAGCCTTCTCCTATGAACACATAAAGTTTGGATGGACTATTTCAAAGTTAGAGCTATTTCCTTGCTATCGGAGTAGTATTTTCCTGCAGTTTTGGGGCTGATTGCGCACCGTGGTGACCTTGATCTTTAAAGAATAATATCTTGTGCACTTAGGTCATTAAAGAGGACCTAATTTAATATCATTTTCCAAAGGCACAGCTGCTAATTCATTATGAGTCAAAAGTTATGACCATTTTGGCATGGGACCTATTTTCTGCCAGTTTTGGGTCCGAGCCGTTACTGCAGTTTTGGTGCTGATTGTTCATGTTGGAGACCTTGATCCATAAGGAATCAGCCTTTTCTCTCTTAATTAATTTTATAGGACCTAAAGTACTATAATTTTTCAAGAGAGTAAGCCCTAATTCATTATGAGTAAAAAGTTATGCCCATTTTTCCTTGGGACCTATTTTCTGCCAGTTTTTGGGTGAAACGTGTGGTGTTTCTTCTTGTGATGTTTCATGTGATCAAATGGGACCTTTCCCACTTAAATGAATGTTCTTGGGTCATGTGAGGACCTAAATCCAAAGGAACATCAATTTATATTTATTCTAGCATTAGTTTTGGTTTAAATCTTGAGACTGGACCTATATTGTAATTAAATGTCTGACTGGCCGACCTGTGGCTTAGCTGGCTATATAAAGAGTCTAGATTGATGTAGTAGGGCATCAGAAGGGAGGTCCAAGGAGGATAATTATCAAGATATATCATTTGAGAGAAAGATAGGATGCAAGTTGTAATTCTGATTTCATAATTCTCATTGTATAAGGCCGAAATCGGAAGGCCTCACAGCCGGGCATGTTGAAAGAAATAATATAATTCTTTGTTGTTGCTGCCAGTTGATTGTCTCATATCCATTGTGATTTCATTTCTTTCATGTGTATCTATATGGCTTCTATTGTGTAACTCTGAGCAATGGCTTATTGTTGATTCAAGTGGATTCAATTCTGCTTGATTCTGCTTGTATTTGCCCCGCCCTTGCGTCAAGTGGTATCAGAGCGAGTTCTTTCTTGTGGATTGGATCATGGAGAACCTTATTGGATTGGTTGTAGGGTGGAAGATCTGAGATCTAACTTATAACTTGTAGAAGGTTACGATCTTGCTAGAACCTGATTGTCAAGATGGTTCATGGTAGAGGAAATGATAATGCTATCATGGATATGTTGAGGCAGATTGCAACTAGCTTGAAGCTGTAGAGATAGCCTAGAGAAGAGGAGCACATCTTGAAGATGTTAGTGATAAGGAAGAAGAAGTAGTACCTAATGCTGAACTTGAAGTTGAACAAGATGAGGAAAGACTTTTGAGAGTTTTGTCTAAAGCTAACTCTAGACCTACAGTTGAAGTTGCTTGCTATGATGGAAAACTTGAGACTGATACACTTTTGGATTGGATCTCTGAGATGGATAAATACTTTGAGTATGAAGGTACTCTTGATAATAAGAAAGTCAAGATAGCTATCACAAAGTTGAAAGGGCATGCATCTCTTTGGTGGGATCATTTGCAAACTGAGAGACAAAAGAGAGGAAAATAAAAGATCAAGACATGGATGAAGATGCTTGGAAAGATGAAGAAGTAGTTTCTTCCAGCTGACTACCAAGTTAGTTTGATGAGAAAAATGCAAAATCTGAGACAAAAGGACATGAGTGTGAAAGAATATACTGAGGAATTTTACAAATTGGATATCAGATCTAGACATGTGGATGATGAATTTGAGAAGGTGGCTAGATATTTGAATGGCCTGAGGACATCTATTCAAGATGAGATCAGTTATGTGAAGATTGATATTGTGGAAGAAGCATACCAATTTTCTTTGAAGGTTGAAGAGAGATTGACAAAGAAACATGATCAAAGATAAAGAGGAAGAGGTGGTAGATTTTAGAGAAGTAGAGGAAGATCTTATGGAGAAAGTAGCAGATCTGACAATGCAGTGCAAGATAAAGGATGGAAAGATGACCCTGTTGGTAAAAGAGGTAATTACTCTAGAGGTAGCTATACTGGTTACTCTAGGAATAACAATAATGGTAAAAGAGAAGAGAAATCTTGGTTTAAAGGTACTTGTTACAAATGTGGTGAAGAAGGACATAGAGCTTTTGAATGTACTAACTCTGGAAAGAAGACTAGAGGTAATGGTAGAAATAATTTGGCTTGTGAAGAAGTTGAAGAAATGTCTAGTGAACCTGAACATGGTGAGAACCTAATGCTAAGAAGGATCTTATGGAATGAAGAAGCTGATGAGGAACCTATTCTGAGAAAAAGTTTATTTAGAACTATATGTAAGATCGCTGATAAATGTTGCAAGGTAATCATTGATAGTGGAAGTTATGATAATTTGGCATTCAAAGAGCTAGTTAACAAATTGCAGTTGCAGAGATTGAAACATCCTAAGCCTTACCATATTGCTTGGATCCAGAAGGAGCATAAACTACTTGTAAGTGAACAATGCCTTGTTAAGTTCAAAATTGGGAATTATCATGATGAAGTCTTGTGTGATATTATGCCTATGGATTATTGTCATATTCTTTTGGGTAGAGCTTGGCAGTATGATAGGAAAGCCTTTCATGATGGTAGATTGAATCAATATACTATTTGGATGGCTGGAAAGAAACAAGTATTGTTGCCTTTGATAGAGAAGTTTGATGAAAATCATTGTACTACAGTTAGAGTATGTTTGTTTGATGGTAAAACATTTAAGGGAGAAATGAAAGATCATAATTTTTCCTTTTCATTGAAGCATAAAAGTGGATAGTCAAATAAGGTTGCTGATGCCTTGAGCCGAAGAAGAAGTTTGCTGATAGAGATGAGAGTTGAGGTACTTGGTTTTGATGATTTGAAGTGTTTGTATGAGACTAACATTGATTTTGTAGAGCCTTGGAAAGCTTGTAAAGAACACACAGTGAGTGATAAGTGGACTGATTATTTCATTCAAGAAGACATGTTGTTTAAAGGAGTTTAGTTGTGTATACCTAGAGGATCTATGAGAGAAAACATAATAAAGGAGAAACATAGTGGTGGACTTACTAGACATTTTGGGATTGATAAGACTGTGAATTTGATTTCAGAAAGATACTTTTGGCCACAAATTTACAGAGATGTATAGAGAATGGTTAGAGGTTGCAAAATTTTCCAAATAGCAAAAGGAACTAGTCAGAATTTAGGATTGTATACACCTTTGCCTATACCTAATAGACCTTGGGAAGATGTGAGTATGGACTTTGTTCTTGGATTGCCTAGAACTCAGAGAGGTAATGATTCCATTTTGGTAGTGGTTGATAGATTTTCAAAGATGGTTGATTTCATACCTTGTAAGAAGACATCTGATGCATTGCATGTAGCTAAATTATTCTTCAAGGAAGTGGTAAGATTGCATGGTTTGCCTAAATCTATTGTTTCAAACAGAGATACTAAGTTTACTGGTTACTTTTGGAGAACACTTTGGAAGAAGATGAATACTGATTTGAAGTTTAGTTCTACATTTCACCCTTAGACAAATGGATAGACTGAAGTTGTGAACAGAAGTTTGGGAAACTTGTTGATATGTTTAGTTGGAGATAAGCCTGCTAATTGGGATTTGATTTTGGCACAAGCAGAGTTTGCATATAATAATTCTATGAATAGAAGTACTAGGAGGACACCATTTGAGATTGTTACTGGATTTCATCCTAAGAGAACCACAGAGCTGAGAGATTTACCTACTGAGACTAGAAGAAGTGTTGAAGCTGATCATTTTGCAAAATACATGAGAACTTTACATGATGAAGTTAAAAAGAATTTGGAGGACAGTAATCTAAAATATAAACAGAGAGCAAACAAGAGAAGGAGACATAAATCTTTTGAAGTTGGAGATGAGGTTATGATTCATTTGAAAAAAATATATTTCCAGTTGGTACCTACAACAAGCTGAAAATGAAGAAATTTGGACCTTGTAAGATTCTGAAGAAGTTTGACAGTGGAAATGCTTATGAAGTAGAATTACTAGAGGACAGGGATATATCACCTATATTAAATATTTTTGATATATTTGAGTACTTTGAATCAAATGATGAGATAGAAGATGATCTAGATTATCCTAAGAAGAACAAAGACAACATTGAGAGGATCTTGAATAAAAGAGTGAGCAAGAGTACAAGAGGAAAAGACTACATGGAATATCTAGTTCAGTGGAAAGACAAGCCAGTTGAAGATAGTTCATGGATTACACAAGTTGAGTTGGATCTTTATGATTCAGATCAGAATATGAGTAGTTCCTGATGTGGACATCAGTTCTTTATTTACCCCAGGTGTCTGATGCAGGAGCATCTTGGGTCTTTGAGCAATCTTGCATCAACCAAAAATATTTCTTGATTTTTGTACCTATTCGCTGTTGTTTTCCTTATAATCTTTGAATTTGATGGTTTCATGGTGTGAAAAGCTTAAATTATGCTGAGGACCTATTTGGGAGCCTTCTCCTATGAGAACATAAATTTTGGATGGACTATTTCAAAGTTAGAGTTGTTTCCTTGCTGTCGAAGCAATATTTTCCTGCAGTTTTGGGGCTGATTGCGCACCATGGTGACCTTGATCCTTAAAGAATAATATTTTTTTCACTTAGGACCTTTAAGAGGACCTAATTTAATATCATTTTCAAAATGCACAGCTCCTAATTCATTATGAGTCAAAAGTTATGGCCATTTTGGCACGGGACCTATTTTTTGCCAGTTTTGGGTCCGAGCCGTTACTGCAGTTTTGGTGCTAATTGTTCATGTTGGCGACCTTGATCCATAAGGAATCAGCCTTTGAACTCTTAATTAATTTTAGAGGACCTAAAGTTCTATCATTTCCCAAGAGCACAAGCCCCAATTCATTATGAGTAAAAAGTTATGCCCATTTTCCCTCGGGACCTATTTTCTACCAGTTTTCAGGTGAAACGTGTGGTGTTTCTTCTTGCGATGTTCCATGTGATCAAATGGGACCTTGCACACTTAAATGAATGTTCTTTGGTCATGTGAGGACCTAAATCCAAAGACACATCAATTTATATTCATTCTAGCATTAGTTTTGGTTTAAATCTTGAGACTGGACCTATATTGTAATTAAATGCCCGACTGGCCGACCTGTGGCTTAGCTGGCTATATAAAGAGTCTAGATTGATGTAGTAGGGAATCAGAAAGGAGGTCCAAGGAGGATAATTATCAATATATATCATTGGAGAGAAAGATAGGATGCCAGTTATAATTCTGATTTCATAATTCTCATTGTATAAGGCCGAAACCCGGAAGGCCTCACAGTCGGGCATGTTGAAAGAAATAATATAATTCTCTATTGTTGCTACCAGTTGATTTTCTCATATCCATTGTGATTTCATTGATTTAATATGTATCTATATTGCTTCCATTGTGTAACTCTGAGCAAGGGCTTGTTGTTGATTCAAGTGGATTCAATTCTGCTTGATTCTACTTGTATTTGCCCCGCCCTTGCATCAACATATCACCTATTTTCAACATTGTTGATTTGTATGAGTATCATGAGTCAGATGAAGAAATGATAGTACTAAATTATTATCCTAAGAAACCAATAGAAGAAGTTGAGTAGATTTTAGAACAAAGAATTGGCAGAAGTACAAGAGGAAAATAGTATATGGAATATCTGGTAAAGTGGAAGAATAGACCGATTAAAGACAGTTCATGGATTTCACAATCTTAGTTGGATGCAGCTCGGATCATACCTATTTCATGATTTGGAGAATAATTTCAAATAACCCCAGGTGTCTGATGTAGGACCATTTCAAGTCCTTGGCAATCCTATGTCACCAAAAACATGTTTATGTTTTCCTGTGTTTCTCAATTCCTACTTTGACTGAGTTGGTTCGGTGTTGCTTGGTTTCCTTTATTTAGTGGTGTTGGTCAGTTATCTCTCTGGCACCCGGTGAATTTCCCTGGTGCTCGGTGATGCTTATCTGGTGCTTGGTTATCCTTGCTTACTGAGTTGTTTATTTTGGATTCTTGTTGAGGCCGGCTCTTGCAATTAATTTTGGTCACAGATTTAATGATGGTATTTGTCATTGGGAAGTGTGTGGACCTAGATTTGGTCATTCCATCCATTGATGGTGGATCTAAAGGCTAACTTGTTTGGTAGCCTTTTGTATAAATGTAGTTGTTTGGTTAGAGTTTAGAGAGGCAATTTTGGGATAGAAGATAGAAGATAGAATATTAGAGATTATTGGAAAATCCTCACATGTTGGAGGACTTTTGTACTTTATTGTAATATCTAGCCTAAACTGGGAAGGCCTTATAGCCCGACATGTATGAATCAAATTGAAGATAATATATGAAAGACATCTGCATTCTCTCTCTCACTTGTGTGTTTGTTTCTTCCGCATGTGATCTTTGCAAGGTGGACCTGGTTAGGGTGTACCTTCGGCCCCTCTCCCCATCCTTCCTTGCATCACTATGAAAGTATGATACCGATTTGATTGACTTACATGATTCTGCTAAGTGTTGAAGATTAAGAGTGTACAAGTTAATTTGGTCAGTATATGAAGAACTTAGTGTACGCCAAGAAGATGTAGTGTACATCGAGTGTGGTATTAACTGAGAAGGAAGAAACTAACATATCATGGTATTAACCAAGCATGAAGAAACCAATATATCATGGTATTAACTAAGCAGGAAGAAACTGGCATATCATAGTATTGACCGAGTAGGAGAAATAAGGAGGAACATTTGGTTGCTGACATGAGATGATGAGCTAGATGAATCTAAAACATTCCAAGGATAAAGAAAAAGTTTTTTATGAAGATCTATGGCTATAAAAATTCAAGGATGATCGGATGATAAATATTGAAAATAATTTAGGGCACAAGTTCCGAGGAAGGTTAAAGAGGCAAAACCAATGATGAAAATTAAGAGGCAAAATCTATGGTTGAAATAAAAATGGTTTACATGTCTATATAAGGAGACAAGAAATATGAAATGAGGTATGAGAAGATTGCATCCCTATGCAAATTACTGGTGCATACATGTGAAGTTGGTTAGACAGGTTGAAGTAAGAACCAAGTGATTTTGTAGACCAAACTAAGTAACAGAAGGAGATAACCGAGCAGAACAGAGTTAGAGGAAGAAGGAGAATGAAGAGATTATGATGACCAAAATGATATTAAGCTTAGCATAGATCTAAATACAAGAAAAAGAAGTTGCATTTGAATCAGGTAATATATTGTCTCTTGTTAACCATTACTACAGTCAAAATCTCTTAACCGAGTGAGACTTAACTGTCTTTTTCTATTTACATTCTATGAATGTTACTTGTTTTCTTTTTGACCTAAGTGAATGTATGGTCACAGAGAATTGTTAGTGATAAATCCTCTAAAAAGGTCACACCTTAGAGTGTATTTGTAACCTTTAACAGGGCAGGATCTTAATTGAGCTCACTTTAAAAGAGTAAAAATATTTTGGGTTACTGGTCCCAGGTAGTTTTTCTTTTAAGATGGTTTCCACGTTGAAAATCAAGTGTTAAATGTGTATGTGATGTTTTTCTATTTTACTTTACACATTATAGAAACTGGTTAGATCAGTATATGTTAACTACTAGTTGGTTTACATTATCTGACAGTCGGTTAATTAATGAGCAAGTTACACACAAGTTATTACTGATTTTTTTAGTTTATTTGTTCAAGTTCATATTATACATCAGAGAGGAATTTGGGTATATAGGATAACTAAAAATAATTGATTTACCCCCCTCTCAGCTATCTAACAATTGGTATCAGAGAACAAGTACTTGAAGGAAGAAGTTTGAAGGAAAGTTAAAGATCTGAAGATGTATAAGAGAGAGGTACCAAAGTTGAACAAGGATAATTTCTCAACATGGAAAAGCAGGATGAAGTTGTATCTATCAAGCATTGGGGATTCTACACTATACTATTTGGAAAACCAATTCATAACACCTAGAGGTCCTTTGACTGTCACACAGATGAAAGAAAGACAAGAGCATAATAAAATGATGATAGAGATTACTTCTTCTCTATCAGATGTCAAATTTGAAGACATTAATAATTTTACAACTACAAAAGAAATGTGGGACACATTGACAATAGTTCATGGTGGAGATCAAAATGTGCTAAGGGAAAAGGCAAAAATCTTAAGAGGAAATTTTGATGATATGAAGATGAAAGAGGGTGAAAATATAACTCGGTAAAACAAACAAGTCAAGGAAGTGGTGAATGCTATCCGAGGAGTAGGAGGAACTATTGATGAAGAAATTATGGTAAGAAAAATTCTCAGAACATGTTTCCTACCTATGCTATTAGACTCTCTGCAATACATCAAATGAGAGTTGTACCTGGTAATGATATTTCCCTTGATAGTTTAATTGGTCGATTGATTTCATTTGAGCTTAACAACTTTGATAACAATGTTGTACCTAAGGTAGAATCTGCATTTGTGTCATCTTTAAATACTAGAAGATTAAGTAATAGACATTAGATAAGAAATGGAAGTGATTATGAAGTTGAAGAAGATGAGCTTGAAGAACTAGAAGCATTAATCTCTAGAAGACTACCAAAAGGAAAAGGAAAATAGAGGTAAAATACCCTTAATATGTTTCAAATGTAAAGAGATTGGTTATATTGCTACTAGATGTCCTGACAGGAATGATAATGAGAGGACAAGTGAAAGATCAAATGAAAGAAAAAATGATAGAAGAGATTACCAAGATCATAGAGGTAATCAACAACAAGGAAACAGAGAAAACTGAGACTACAGAGATAAAGGAAAAAAAGCATGCTACCTAGTTGAAGAAGCTGATGATACCAAGACTATAACTGATGAAGAAGTAGAAGTGGTGTTTTTGCAATGAAGGAAGATTTTGAAGAAGCAGAAAGATATGTAGAAAAGGCACTTATTCCTAAAGTAAGAAAAAATGATACTTGGATTATTGATAGTGGTTGCACACATCATATGACTGGTGACAATGATAAGTTTTAAACTCTTGAACAATATAATAGATGATTTTTAAAAATGGGAAATGATACACCTTGTCAAGTGAAAGGTAAAAGATCAATATTGCTGAATAATAAGATCAGATGTGAAAATGCTTATTGGGTGAAAGGGCATAACTATAATCTATTGAGTGTAGCATAGTTGAATAATACAGGTCACTCAATTGCATTTGAGAATAGAATAGAAAAGATTTATGATGATGTTGGAAGATTGATCGGTACTGGTGAACAATCAAAAGGTAACCTATTTTATTTGGATAATATTAAAATTTTATGTTTAATGGCTAAGAATGATGATTTTTGGTTATGGAACAAGAGGTTATGTCATGTGAATTTTGACAATATGATAAATATCAGTAAGAAAAGGAAAGTTAGAGAGTTATCGAGTATATCTAAGCTTGACCAAGTGATGTGCAAATAATGTCAAATGGATAAGATGACAAAGTCTAGTTTCAAGAGAAAAACTTATTCATCTAATGCAATTTTGGATTTAGTTCATACTGACTTATGTGGTCCAATGAGAATTTAGAGCTATTATGGAGATAGATATTTTATCTTATTTGTTGATGACTTCTCTAGAATGATGTATGTCATGTTTCTAAAAGAAAAATAAGATGCTTTCCAAATGTTTAAGTTGTACAAAGCAAGAGTATAGAAAGAAACTAGAAAGTAGCTAAAATGCTTGAGATCTGACCGAAGAGGTGAATTCATTTATGATGAATGTATTAACTTTTGTAATGATCATGGAATCAAGAGACATGTATCTGCACTGAGGATATTGCAACAAAATGGAATTATTGAAAGAAGGAACGGGTCAATTGTTGATTGCACTAGAACATTGCTGATTGAAAAAGAGGTTGCACAAATTTACTAGAGAGAAGCTATCAGTACTGTTGTTTTTACACTGAACCAAGTGCAATTGAAGAAAGAGTCAAACAAGACACCTTATGAGCTATGGTATGGCTATACACCTAATGTGAGCTATTTTAGAATACTTGGAACTAGATGTTACATTTTGAAAGATGATAGAAATAGAAAATTTGATTCTAAAGGAGATGAAGGCATATTTTTAGGATACTCTACTAGGAGTAAGGAATATAAATGTTTGAACAACACTACTAACAAGATGATTAAAAGTGAAAATGTGAGAGTTGATGAGTTTTCTGAGAAAAATGATGAAAGAAAGAAGGAACCAAAAGATTAGCAAAATATGTGAGAAGAAACCATCCAAAGGATCAGAGAATTAGTGACAAAGGAGAAGGAATGATGACAAGAATTAATTCGAGGAACAATACATGTTTGGTTTGTGAATTTGAACCTAGAACTGTTAAGGCTGCATTGGAAAATGATGATTACATTAAAGCAATGAATGAAGACATCAAGAAAATACAAAAAAACAAGACATGAAATTTAGTACTAAGGCTTAAAGACAAAAATGTGATCGGCACCAAATGGGTTTTTAAGAACAAATTGAATGAGAATGGAGATGTTATAAGAGACAAGGCAAGATTAGTCTGCAAAGGTTATGCACAAGAAGTAGGAATTGACTATGGAGAAACTTTTGCACCTTTTGCTAGACTAGAAGGAGTGAGAATTCTACTTGCATATGCTTCTTATAAAGGATTCAAGGTATATCAGATGGATGTCAAGTCTTCATTTCTCAATGGGATACTTGAAGAAGAGGTATGCATTGAACAACTTGAAGGTTTTATAGATCCAACTCATAAGAACATGGTTTGCAAGCTGCACAAGGCACTTTATAGACTGAAACAAGCACCGAGAGCATGGTATGAAAGATTGCACTCATATTTAATAAGAATTGGATTTGTTAGAACAAGTGATAATAGTAATCTATATTTGAAAAGTGAATTTCGTGATAAAATTTTTATTTATAAGATATTTGATGACGATATCATATCTGGAGGTCATTCTACGTTATGTAAATATTTTTCTAATGAAATGAGAAAGGAGTTTGAAATGTCAATGTTTGGAGAGATCAAATTCTTTATTGGTTTACAAATTCAACAACTAAAGGAAGGTATCTACATCACTCAATCAAAATAAATTAAAGAAATCTTGAAGGCATTTGGTATGGAAGACTCAAAGCCAGTTGGTACACCTATGGTAACCGAATGAAAGCTAACCAAGGATGACAAGTCAATAGAGGTAAATCAAACCTTATACAAATCTATGATTGGAAAACTGATACATATGTTATCCATAGTAGACTAGATATTGCACATGTTATTGGAATTGTAGCTAGATTGTCTGCAAATCCTAAAGAGACACATATGACTATTGTAAAAAGAATCTTGAGATATTTGAAGTGTAATACCCCAAAAATGAGGTATAGGTTCATTAACCTCCTACATCTTCAAAATGAATGAAATCGACATCGAAGTCCTAACCTAAGGCACATCTCACTAGTAAATTTGGCTTCAAATTTCGACCAAGAATTGGTTGAAATTTCGACCGAAATTAGTCGAATTTACGACTAACATTATCGTCGGTCTTTTTTTGTCAAATTTTTGACGTATTTATAATCAGTCAAAATTTGACTAAAAAAGAGGTCAAAAATTTGACTAAGTCCATGATTCAAAACTGTCGTCATTTTTTTTATAATGGTCAAAATTTTGACCAATTGTCGAACAAATATCCACCTGATATTAATCGAAATTTTGACCGGTGGCAGCAAAAATTTCCACCAAATGTTGGTCAAAATTTTTGACGAAAACATCAAATGTTCGACCAAGATGCTATACGTTCGACGGAAAAGATGGTTGAAATTTTGTTGGTCAAAATTTTGTTATTGTGGTTGAAATTTCGACCATCCTTTGGTGGAGTTTTTTGGTGGCATTGGTCGAAATTTCGACCAATGTTATTTTTAAAAAAAAAAAAAAACAATGTTACCTACGTAAGGTGAATTTAGAGTTCTTTTCATTAACCTATGATTCATGAGTAGTGGTTTACATAAACCCATCTCTCATGAGAATGAATGGAATAGTTACCACTCATTGGCTCTAGGTGATGCTTACGAAGGTGAAGCACCGAGACTTCCCGGGAGGTCATCCATCCCAGTACCACTCCAGCTCGAGCACGCTTAACTATGGAGTTTCCTCCATGATTAAACCCACTCTGCTTGCATCCTCATTTGCAAAACCTTCACCAAGTGTTATGCCTTATGAACCATTCATTAGAAAGCCCCTTAAGCTCGTCAATTAAAAAGTAGGAGATATTTTCCACAGCAAGTCAAATTGTGATATTGCTATCAACATTCAACTTTGTAGTTTTTTGAGTCAAACTCATTAACCCGTGATTCATGAGTAGTGGTTCACACGAACCCATCTCTCATGAGAATGAATGGAACAGTTAGCACTCATTGGCTCTAGCTGATGCTCACAGAGGTGAAGCACCGGGATTTCCCAAGAGGTCACCCATCCCAGTACTACTCCAACTCGAGCGCACTTAAATACAGAGTTTCCTCCATGGTTAAACCCACTCTGCTTGCATTCTCATTTGCAAAACCTTCACCAACTGTTGTGCCTTATGAACCATCGATTAGAAAGCCCCTTAAGCTCATCAACTGGTTCGTAAGGCGCAACACTTGGTGAAGGTTTTGCAAATGAGAATGCAAGCAGAGTGGGTTTAACCAGGGAGGAAACTCCGTAGTTAAGTGCGCTCGAGTTGGTGTAGTACCGGAATGGGTGACCTCTCGGGATGTCCCGGTGCTTCACCTCTGTGAGCATCAACTAGAGCCAATGAGTGCTAACTGTTCCATTCATTCTCATGAGAGATGGGTTCGTGTGAACCACTACTCATGAATCACGGGTCAATGACTTTGACTCAAAAAACTACACAGTTGAATCTTGATAGCAATATCACAATTTGACTTGCTGTGGAAAATATCTCCTACTTATTAATTGACGAGCTTAAGGGGCTTTCTAATGAATGGTTCATAAGGCATAACACTTGGTGAAGGTTTTGCAAATGAGGATGCAAGCAGAGTGGGTTTAACCATGGAGGAAACTCCGTAGTTAAGCATGCTCGAGCTGGAGTGGTACTGGGATGGATGACCTCCCGGGAAGTCTCGGTGCTTCACCTCTGTAAGCATCACCTAGAGCCAATGAGTGCTAACTGTTCCATTCATTCTCGTGAGAGATCCATTTGATAAAGCTTGGTGAAAGAACTTCAAACATTTTGAAGCATCTATTGGATTCTGTCACCCAAATGGAAGATGGATTTCCCAATTCAGAAATTCAGAGTTCTTTTCATTAACCTATGATTCATGAGTAGTGGTATACATGAACCCATCTCTCATGAGAATGAATGGAATAGTTACCACTCATTGGCTCTAGGTGATGCTTACGGAGGTGAAGCACCGGGACTTCCTGGGAGGTCATCCATCCCAGTACCACTCCAGCTCGAGCACGCTTAACTACGGAGTTTCCTCCATGGTTAAACCCACTCTGCTTGCATCCTCATTTGCAAAACCTTCACCAAGAGTTATGCCTTATGAACCATTCATTAGAAAGCCCCTTAAGCTCGTCAATTAATAAGTAGGAGATATTTTCCACAGCAAGTCAAATTGTGATATTGCTATCAACATTCAACTTTGTAGTTTTTTGATTCAAACTCATTGACCCGTGATTCATGAGTAGTGGTTCACACGAACCCATCTCTCATGAGAATGAATGGAACAGTTAGCACTCATTGGCTCTAGCTGATGCTCACAGAGGTGAAGCACCGAGACTTCCCGAGAGGTCACCCATCCCAGTACTACTCCAACTCGAGCGCACTTAACTATGGAGTTTCCTCCGTGGTTAAACCCACTCTGCTTGCATTCTCATTTGCAAAACCTTCACCAACTGTTTTGCCTTATGAACCATCGATTAGAAAGCCCCTTAAGCTCATCAACTGGTTCATAAGGTGCAACACTTGGTGAAGGTTTTGCAAATGGGAATGCAAGCAGAGTGGGTTTAACCAAGGAGGAAACTCCGTAGTTAAGTGCGCTCGAGTTGGTGTAGTACCGGAATGGGTGACCTCTCGGGAAGTCCCGGTGCTTCACCTCTGTGAGCATCAGCTAGAGCCAATGAGTGCTAACTGTTCCATTCATTCTCATGAGAGATGGGTTCATGTGAACCACTACTCATGAATCATGGGTCAATGAGTTTGACTCAAAAAACTACACAGTTGAATGTTGATAGCAATATCACAATTTGACTTGCTGTGGAAAATATCTCCTACTTTTTAATTGACGAGCTTAAGGGGCTTTCTAATGAATGGTTCATAAGGCATAACACTTGGTGAAGGTTTTGCAAATGAGGATGCAAGCAGAGTGGGTTTAACCATGGAGGAAACTCCGTAGTTAAGCGTGCTCGAGCTGGAGTGGTACTGGGATGGATGACCTCCCGGGAAGTCTCGGTGCTTCACCTCTGTAAGCATCACCTAGAGCCAATGAGTGCTAACTGTTCCATTCATTCTTGTGAGAGATCCATTTGATAAAGCTTGGTGAAAGAACTTCAAACATTTTGAAGCATCTATTGGATTCTGTCACCCAAATGGAAGATGGATTTCCCAATTCAGAAATTCAGAGTTCTTTTCATTAACCTATGATTCATGAGTAGTGGTTTACATGAACCCATCTTTCATGAGAATGAATGGAACAGTTACCACTCATTGGCTCTAGGTGATGCTTACGGAGGTGAAGCACTGGGACTTCCCGGGAGGTCATCCATCCCAGTACCACTCCAGCTCGAGCACGCTTAACTACGGAGTTTCCTCCCTGGTTAAACCCACTCTGCTTGCATCCTCATTTGCAAAACCTTCACCAAGTGTTATGCCTTATGAACCATTCATTAGAAAGCCCCTTAAGCTCATCAATTAATAAGTAGGAGATAGTTTCCACAGCAAGTCAAATTGTGATATTGCTATCAACATTAAACTGTGTAGTTTTTTGAGTCAAACTCATTGACCCATGATTCATGAGTAGTGGTTCACATGAACCCATCTCTCATGAGAATGAATGGAACACTTAGCACTCATTGGTTCTAGCTAATGCTCACAGAGGTGAAGCACCGCGACTTCCCGAGAGGTCACCCATCCCAGTACTACTCCAACTTGAGCGCACTTAACTACGGAGTTTCCTCCATGGTTAAACCCACTCTGCTTGCATTCTCATTTGCAAAACCTTCACCAGGTGTTGTGCCTTATGAACCATCGATTAGAAAGCCCCTTAAACTCATCAATTGGTTCGTAAGGCGCAACACTTGGTGAAGGTTTTGCAAATGAGAATGCAAGCAGAGTGGGTTTAACCAGGGGGGAAACTTCGTAGTTAAGTGCGCTCGAGTTGGTGTAGTACCGGAATGGGTGACCTCTCGGGAAGTCCCGGTGCTTCACCTCTGTGAGCATCAACTAGAGCCAATGAGTGCTAACTGTTCCATTCATTCTCATGAGAGATGGGTTCGTGTGAACCACTACTCATGAATCACGAGTCAATGAGTTTGACTCAAAAAACTACACAGTTGAATCTTGATAGCAATATCACAATTTGACTTGCTGTGGAAAATATCTCCTACTTATTAATTGACGAGCTTAAGGGGCTTTCTAATGAATGGTTCATAAGGCATAACACTTGGTGAAGGTTTTGCAAATGAGGATGCAAGCAGAGTGGGTTTAACCATGGAGGAAACTCCGTAGTTAAGCGTGCTCGAGCTGGAGTGGTACTGGGATGGATGACCTCCCGGGAAGTCCCGGTGCTTCACCTCCGTAAGCATCACCTAGAGCCAATGAGTGCTAACTGTTCCATTCATTCTCCTGAGAGATCCATTTGATAAAGCTTGGTGAAATAACTTCAAACATTTTGAAGCATCTATTGGATTATGTCACACAAAAGGAAGATGGATTTCCCAATTCAGAAATTCCCAGCCACCATCTTTAATAAATTTATCTGGATCATCTGAAATGGTCTTCAAAATTGGCCGCCAGTTCAAGTTCATTCTGCTTTCATAATACTTTATATCCATTGAGTTTAGCCATTCTTTGATGCCATCAAGAGAAGATTGAGGAATAACATCAATGTGGAGTACATCCTACTTGAAGTCTTTGAAAACAATAGCCATATCAAATGCCTTTTGCCCAAGTCCTACTCTCTCAAGGTTAACTATCTCAATCTCACTAATGGTTATTACTAAGAAAGGCAATTCCACCAACTCTACCAAACAGTTTACGGTAGGAACAATAAAAGCAGAGGCTTTGAAAGGAACTCCATGAAAACCTAGCTCTCTAAATGGTATATCAAACTCCAGTTCAAAATCTTTTAGATGAGGCTGCTCCCATAGCTCTGTTACTCGTTTAACAGACCCTTCAAACTCTCCATTGATTTGATTTTTCCTGTCCCTCTCTTGCTGCTCTTCCTCAATTTCATCGGGATCATACATGGACCTTCTTGCCCCTCCTAAAGTTTGGACCACGTCCATTACTTCCACATAAAACTGGACATCCTTAGTCTTCTTAGTTCCCACCATAATATGGTTATGCAAATGAAAATGAAGCAAAGTAATCATCTCCTTCTCTGCTGGCTGGAAGAATGCGTGTTTAATATTTTGATACATGATATCAGCTCTCTCTTCTGCTCTCATGGTTGAATACCGAAATCCATTATAGTGGGCCTCCAGAGTTCTAGTCATCTTTCTTCCTCTTCCACCAAATGCTAGCCCGATCCACAAGTCTGCCAACCTAATTGTCTTTGTTTTTGAAAGCTGAAGTTTCTTCTGAGTCACCAGTGTAGGTCTCTCTGCCTTTTCAGACTCTGTCATAGCTACAGACCATCTGTGGGATTTGATCATTTGTACCACTTGGTTGATGATGCAGGGGCATCCAGCAAGGCACCTGAGCCCAGGAGTGGAATGGCATTCAAAGATGTTCAATTGCAATGTTAGACTCAATATTCAAAGAAAAATTCATAATCAAGTCTAAAGGTCATTGTAATGTAATAAGGAATAATTCAGTATGTAAGCAAGATATGGACGTACAAAAAAAACCAGTGAGCTATTTAACAAATCCCCAAAAGAAATCGATATCAAGAATGTAGCGAAAAAGATGTGAGTAGAATGGAAAAAGATGTGAGATGCATGAACATCAAAGATTAATATGGCTAGAAGATAGAAGCAATGAACTGTTCATGGTTTCCAAGCACTTAAAAAATGTGGAGTTCAGTCAGCCTGTAGTAGCAAGCTAAAAAAATTCTTTCTAGTCATTGATTTAGTTTGCCATGTTTATTGACCTCAAATTTGGTCTTTTCATTAACCTGTGATTCATGAGTAGTGGTTTACATGAACCCATCTCTCATGAGAATGAATGGAATAGTTACCACTCATTGGCTCTAGGTGATGCTTACGGAGGTGAAGCACCGAGACTTCCCGGGAGGTCATCCATCCCAGTACCACTCCAGCTTGAGCACGCTTAACTTCGGAGTTTCCTCCATGGTTAAACCCACTCTGCTTGCATCCTCATTTGCAAAACCTTCACCAAGTGTTATGCCTTATGAACCATTCATTAGAAAGCCCCTTAAGCTCGTCAATTAATAAGTAGGAGATATTTTCCATAGCAAGTCAAATTGTGATATTGCTATCAACATTCAACTGTGTAGTTTTTTGAGTCAAACTCATTGACCTGTGATTCATGAGTAGTGGTTCACATGAACCCATCTCTCATGAGAATGAATGGAACAGTTAGCACTCATTGGTTCTAGCTGATGCTCACAAAGGTGAAGCACCGGGACTTCTCGAGAGGTCACCCATCCCAGTACTACTCCAACTCGAGCGCACTTAACTACGGAGTTTCCTCCGTGGTTAAACCCACTCTGCTTGCATTCTCATTTGCAAAACCTTCACCAAGTGTTGTGCCTTATGAACCATCGATTAGAAATCCCCTTAAGCTCATCAACTGGTTCGTAAGGTGCAACACTTGGTGAAGGTTTTGCAAATGAGAATGCAAGTAGAGTGGGTTTAACCAGGGAGGAAACTCTGTAGTTAAGTGTGCTCGAGTTGGAGTAGTATTGGAATGGGTGACCTCTCGGGAAGTCTCGGTGCTTCACCTCTATGAGCATCACCTAGAGACAAGGAGTGCTAAGTGTTCCATTCATTCTCATGAGAGATGGGTTCGTGTGAACCAGAGTATCAAAACCCATAGCAAGTCAGGCGAGTTATCCTGACTTGCGGGTCGAGCCATGGCTCCCGGGTTTTGGTGACCCAGCCGAGTCATGGGCCGAGTTATGGGGCATGACCCGTGTGACTCGCCGAGTCAGCGGGTCATGGCCATAACTCGCGGGTCCGTGCCTCATGACCCGCGCCGTGGCAGGCCCGAGCCATAGACTTGTCAACAACAGTGATATACATGTTGTTGAAGGATGAGAAAAATTGTGACAATCACTTAGAACAAGACAATAATCTGTTGTTTCAAGAAGGAAGACTGTGCCAATGATGCAGTCATAATAACAATGATATGAGCAATAATCCACGAATGAGAGCAGCAAACAAAAGGATGTAGAAGACAGTATGCTGGAGGACAGTGGCTTTCATTTTTATGACAGTGATCAGAAATGGAGAAATGCAGAAGAATATCGGTGAAAATCATGACTGTTATGAGAGGACATGATAATTAACAAATAGTCACATCAATGTCTAAGGACATTGATCATCTTCATGAATCTCTAATGACAGTAGGCTTCATGAATTTGTGATGACAGTAGTCTTCAGTGAGTATTCAAGGACAGTGTTCAAAGAAAGAAGATAGCAAACAGAAGAATGAATCCTAAAGCAGTCATTAGTCATGAAAAGTCACTGATAAAAGATGATTAAAAGTAGTGTTTTGCAATGTGATAGAAGTGAAGAGAAAATCGATCAGAGCAGTGATGTATAGCAGTGATTACATGATGAAACAATGACATATACTGTTAGAAACAGTGACATTCACTGTTAGAGCAGTCACAATAAGGATCAGAATAGTAAGTAAATGATAGATCATGAAGAGTAGTCCAAGGAATGTCAAAAAAGTTAGCCAATGAATAAATAAGAAGAATCATAAAGAAATGAGAACAGTTGACGATGTATCACAAGAATATCAGTTAGAACAGCCATGATTCATCAATGAGCATTCATGAGTTGTTAAAGGGAACAGTAGGACAAACGCCTTGGGACAATGAAGATTGAAATGCTAAGAATCAATGATCCACAAGATTCAAATTGGAGAGATGGAATGAAGACAATGAATGTAATGGAAAAAATAGTGATCAAATTGCCTTGGTTATTGATTGAATCTACACATTTGAATATCTATATATATTGAACTAGCAAATAAGAAAAGATGTGACTGTTCACATTAGAAATGACATGTTAGTTCATAATGAAGTGACGTGACTGTTCATAAAAATTACCATTCGTTCCCTTCATTATCGATTATACTTTGTTCTCTTAACCATATCCTTTAGATGTTATTTGACCTTTAGATGTGATGTGATGTGTTTTTAAGCTTTATTCAATAATGGGTGCCTGAAACAAGTTTTAAATTTTAAGAAATCTCTATTTTTTTTTTGCTGAGTCATAGCCGAGTCGTTGCCGAGTCATCGGTGAGTCACGGGTCGAGTCGGCCTTGCCGAGTCTGAGTTTTGATTCTTTGGTGTGAACCACTACTCATGAATCACGGGTCAATGAGTTTGACTCAAAAAACTACATAGTTGAATCTTGATAGCAATATCACAATTTGACTTGCTGTGGAAAATATCTCCTACTTATTAATTGACCAGCTTAAGGGGTTTTCTAATGAATGGTTCATAAGGCATAACACTTGGTGAAGGTTTTGTAAATGAGGATGCAAGCAGAGTGGGTTTAACCATGGAGGAAACTCCATAGTTAAGCGTGCTCGAGCTGGAGTGGTACTGGGATGGATGACCTCCTGGGAAGTCCCGGTGCTTCACCTCCGTAAGCATCACCTAGAGCCAATGAGTGGTAACTGTTCCATTCATTCTCATGAGAGATGGGTTCATGTAAACCACTACTCATGAATCACAGGTTAATGAAAAGAACTCTGAATTTCTGAATTGGGAAATCCATCTTCCATTTGGGTGACAGAATCCAATAGATGCTTCAAAATGTTTGAAGTTCTTTCACCAAGCTTTATCAAATGGATCTCTCATGAGAATGAATGGAACAATTACCACTCATTGGCTCTAGGTGATGCTTATGGAGGTGAAGCACTGGGACTTATCGGGAGGTCATCCATCCCAGTACCACTCCAGCTCGAGCACGCTTAACTACGGAGTTTCCTCCATGGTTAAACCCACTCTTCTTGCACCCTCGTTTGTAAAACCTTCACCAAGTCTTATGCCTTATGAACCATTCATTAGAAAGCCCCTTAAGCTCGTCAATTAATAAGTAGGAGATATTTTCCACAACATGTCAAATTGTGATATTGCTATCAAGATTCAACTATGTAGTTTTTTGAGTCAAACTCATTGACTCGTGATTCATGAGCAGTGGTTCACACGAACCCATCTCTCATGAGAATGAATGGAATAGTTAGCACTCATTGGCTCTAGCTGATGCTCACAGAGGTGAAGCACCGGGACTTCTCGAGAGGTCACCCATTCCTGTACTACACCAACTCGAGCGCACTTAACTACAGAGTTTCCTCCCTGGTTAAACCCACTCTGCTTGCATTCTCATTTGCAAAACCTTCACCAAGTGTTGTGCCTTATGAACCATCGATTAGAAAGCCCCTTAAGCTCATCAACTGGTTCGTAAGGCACAACACTTGGTGAAGGTTTTGCAAATGAGGATGCAAGCAGAGTGGGTTTAACCAGGGAGGAAACTCTGTAGTTAAGTGCGCTCAAGTTGGAGTAGTACTGGGATGGATGACCTCCCAGGAAGTCCCGGTGCTTCACCTCCGTAAGAATCACCTAGAGCCAATGAGTGCTAACTGTTCCATTCATTCTTGTGAGAGATCCATTTGATAAAGCTTGGTGAAAGAACTTCAAACATTTTGAAGCATCTATTGGATTCTGTCACCCAAATGGAAGATGGATTTCCCAATTCAGAAATTCCCAGCCACCATCTTCAATAAATTTATCTGGATCATCTGTAATGGTCTTCAAAATTGGTCGCCAGTTCAAGTTCATTCTGCTTTCATAATACTTTATATCCATTGAGTTTAGCCATTCTTTGATGCCATCAAGAGAAGATTGAGGAATAACATCAATGCGGAGTACAGCCCGCTTGAAGTCTTTGAAAATAATAGCCATATCAAATGCCTTTTGCCCAAGTCCTACTCTCTCAAGGTTAACTATCTCAATCTCACTAATGGTTATTACTAAGAAAGGCAATTCCACCAACTCTACCAAATAGTTTACAGTAGGAACAATAAAAGTAGAGGCTTTGAAAGGAACTCCATGAAAACCTAGCTCTCTAAATGGTATATCAAACTCCAGTTCAAAATCTTTTAGATGAGGCTGCTCCCATAGCTCTGTTACTCGTTTAACAAACCCTTCAAACTCTCCATTGATTTTATTTTTCATGTGCCTCTCTTGCTGCTCTTCTTCAATTTCATCGGGATCATACATGGACCTTCTTGCCCCTCCTAAAGTTTGGACCACGTCCATTACTTCCACATAAAACTGGACATCCTTAGTCTTCTTAGTTCCCACCATAATATGGTTATGCAAATGAAAATGAAGCAAAGTAATCATCTCCTTCTCTACTGGCTGGAAGAATACGTGTTTAATATTTTGATACATGATATCAGCTCTCTCTTCTGCTCTCATGGTTGAATACATAAATCCATTATAGTGGGCCTCCAGAGTTCTAGTCATCTTTCTTCCTCTTCCACCAAATGTCGGCCTGATCCACAAGTCTGCCAACCTAATTGGCTTTGTTTTTGAAAGCTGAAGTTTCTTCTGAGTCACCAGTGTAGGTCTCTCTACCTTTTCAGACTCTGTCATAGCTATAGACCGTCTGTGGGATTTGATCATTTGTACCACTTGGTTGATGATGCAAGGGCATCCAGCAGGGCACCTGAGCCCAGGAGGGGAATGGCATTCAGAGATGTTCAATTGCAATGTTAGACTCAATATTCAAAGCAAAATTCATAATCAAGTCTAAAGGTGATTGTAATGTAATAAGGAATAATGCTATAAAAGCAATGTAATAAGTGAAAATCCCATGTAATGACTCAAAATGTCATGTAATGGTCATATAGGGTTAAGGTCTAAGTGGTTTTAGGTTTATAGGCATTAAATGGGTCCTTGACAAAGAATAGTCTCAATGAAAGAGACAGAGGATCAGTCTTCAAAAAAGGAGCATTGATTGAGGATACATTACCTTGAGACTAAGATCTTCAAAAGGTTGCAGTCAAATGGAAGATTACAGTCTCAAAGGAATATAGGAGAAATGTTTGGAGACAAAACAGTGAGAGAGGCTTTACTCAAAAAGTGCATCCAAGAAGGTGAGTACCTAGAAGATGGTTTGCTTCAAGGAAGTTAGAATTCTATTTCCTCAGTTTGATTGTTACAGTAGAGGATAGAGAGCAGCTGTTACAGGGTTCTTTGCTCTTGAGTAATTTGAACCTCAAAGGCAGAGCTCTTCTCATCTCTTTAACAGTACAAGTGGCTATTTAAAGAAGATTTCTAGGTTTGGATGGTCCATAGTAAAATTTCCCAAAGAGTTTATCGAGTCTTCCCACATAACGTTTTAAGCTTGATGGGAACATAGGCAAAAAAAAAGTTTCTAATTAGATTTTAACAAAATTTTAGCCCTTCCATTATATTCATATTATTTAACATCTTCATAATCACCACTGTAGCTTGCAAGGTGATTCATCAAATTAAAAACAAAGCCTCCATGGCTTCTTACAACCTTTGAGTATTGTAAACTATAAGTAATATTCAGTAGAGAAATATAGCGAGGTAAGTGAGGACATTCTTCTTTATAAGAATGAAATGATAGACAAGGGTAACTCTCAGGTTTAGTCTTTAACCATGCAAACTGTAATTGTAGAGACCGGCCTGGTTATTACCGTTGACATTCAATTATCTATTGAGCTTATGAGCTTGGAGAAGAGAACTGCAAACTGCAACACCCTCACCAACTGTAAGAAACAACCAATTTGGTCATAGAATTTCAGTGAACTTTTCCTTTTGAAGATTCTCCACGAGATCTGACCCAGGGTTGCTCAATGCAAGCTAAAGATCATGTATACTCCTTGTTAGTATAATGCACATTGTTTACAATACAAAATAGATTTTTGTTAAATTTTGTTATAACATAAAGATAGTCACACTTATTTAAAACTTGTAAGCTTGGTGAGCACTTGGATTTTTATTGATTTATATGTAGGTTCTAGGCCAGTAATGAAACAGTACGCAATTTAAAAAGGTCAAAGTTTAGAGTTTACTATTTAAACCAAAATTCTATGAAGTGTTGATATAGTTGACATGTTTTATACAGAGTACATACTGCTGAACACGTTTAAACAACACATTCTAAGCTTTCATTTCTTTGGTTGATTTATTAGGAATGCTTTTACTTAATTCAATAAGACCCACTTATTAAATTTATTAGGAATGCTATTACTTAATTCAATAATACCCACTTATTAAATGATTTTAGATGAATGACATAAACAAATCAAAACTTAAAATAAATTGTTTAAACCAAAATAATATTTTGTTCAAACCAAAATTATGATAATAGTTACCCGAAGGCCTTTCAGTTCAATTATTCTCTTGAGCTCTTTGAGCATTTTGATTCCACTGGTGTCAACAGTGGTTACAGCTGCATAAGCGAAAAAAGAGAATGAAAAGCAGCACCAAAGTACAATACAAACCAAACCTGCTGGAGTTTGACCATATACAGCTGTATATCTAAATCCCAAAATAAAGGAAACAGGAATGGTTGTATATGATAAAATTAGGGTGCATTTATTCCATTTTATTCTGCTCCATAGTTTTGTTACTAGAAAACCGATTACAAGTGAAGGGAAATCCTTTTACAAAAAAGAAATGATGCATCAAATATGTAAGCTTTCAGAACTTATGGCCCATATCTATAATAACATACTACAAAGTGTCTTCCTTCAGCTTGGCAAGATGCTCCTCTTCATCCATTATCCATCTCATTATCCTGCGTACATTGTAAACTTTATTAAGGTCCCCAATAAACAATCCATGTAATGAAGACTGTGGATTAGAGATGTGTCAAAGCAGAAGAGCTCAGAAGAGAAGGGTTATGGTGAATGGGTGCTCATGACATTGCTATTGCTTGGATTACTCAAAACATCAAATAATAAATAATATATAAAGTTATAAACTGTTAAGGGGAGGGAGAACAGTAGTCGTATGGACTATCTTCTTCAATATCAAATACCATCATGAAATTCATTAAAATATTATGCTTAACATAATATATTCTAAAAATGACATTTTTGAAATTCTAACAAAACTTAATCTAAAAATGACTACTATTCAAAAGATGAGTTATTCGAAAGATGGGTTATTTGAAAGACGGGTTATAAATAATTGAATCAAGCATGACTACATTCAGGAAGCTGCATGACTGAATTCAGGAAGCTGACCCTACACATAGGACATTCATTATGTCTATTGAAAAATAAGCTTTTAAAATAAACATAGACAAATCACCTTTCTCTTAAGTAGCTTGAATTGGAAAAATAGATTCAAGCTACAATGCTTTGAATTCAATAAAAACTTAGAATTAAATAATATTTTGTAGCTTAGCAATTTAGGAGTGCTGGAGTGATTACCAGTTGTGATGTAGCAAGATGTGCATGAACCTTCAATGTTCATCGTGTCAATGGCAATCATCTCTTTATTGCCATCAATATTGTAGTTCTTGAACAGTGCAAAAGTTCTGCCAACTGCTATTCCTTCCTGTACGGGAATAATTCAAATCAACTAGAGGTAATAAATTACTAGCCAATGAACATAATTATAAATCTTTGATGAGCTGATCTTTTAAACTTTTTTCTTGCAAATTCCACCTTTTAAGGAAAAACACAAAATTGTTAGATATAGCCACTAAAAGAAAAGACCGGAATGAAAGGGAAAATACTGTACCAATTAATGATATGAAAAAAAAATAGTGGGATAAACTTAGTTCACTTATGATGTTCCACCTTTTACGTATGGTGGGCCCGAATATATGCAATGTTAGGTCATAAAGTTTCTTATAAAACATATCATTTCCTGCAAAAAATGTCATGGGATAATCAATCCAAAACTTGTTATGAATAGGTAAATGCATATTACAATATAAAAAATAATTATTTAAAGTACCTGGAATCTGAGGACATTTTATAGGCATTGATTCATTATTGTCAATCAATAATGACGTCTGTGTCGCACCCGTGCTAGTAACACGGCTAGATCCAAGAAATGGTGGTGAATTATCACCAATACATGCAGATTGATCAGTATCTGGTGTACCAAGTGGTGCCACCGGGGTATCTCCTACTCCAAAAAAATAATCCACTATGTGATGCACCCAAGATTAAAGTACACCAGATACTGATCAATCTACATGCATTGGTGATACCCACTTGATGTCGCCTTTGGTCTCATCATCATAAGAACATGACCCCCCATTAGCAAGGAAATATTGCATGCGTTTGTCAAATTTTTTTCTAATCTTTTGCCACATCAACCTGCACTGAGTGGTCAACAACAAGATCCATAGGTACCTGCAATCATAAAGTTGAATAATACCAATAGTTGGCGTAAAGAAGAAAAATACCATAAACAATAGCATTTCAAAAATGACTAAGAAATATATATCTGATCTAGAATTTAAAGTAATAAAGACAGAAAGAGCAGAGATAAAGCAATCGTGATTAAATAGTAATCTTCAAAAACCTATGTTGTTAATCTTTCCATCATACAATGTATTAGGATTTATTGAAGAATATAAACACACAAAAAAATTGACAAGAAAATAATGTAGCACATAGACTTAGAGTCCCTAAATCTTCAACAAAATATGGAATGCAAAGCCAACACAATGAATTTCCATTTCTCAAGCATAAGAAATTCAAGCTTATTTCTCATGGAATAGCACAAGACAGAAACAAAGATGTATAGGAAAACACAGTGTGGTATCAATGTACTAATCTACCCCATAGGCACAAAAGAGACATACTAAAATACACCCATAGTTCAATTATTAAGTGTTATTTTTATCTTTTCAAATATTTGAAAAATGTATGGCTATCAAATACAAAGCTTTGTGCTCAATAAATAAAAGGTAAGGTTTTGAACATGTAGATCCACTTGTTATCTGAGGTTCGAATACATCGTAAACTCAAGCGAATTAAACTGGAACTCCTGGAGGGGAATTGGATTTCTATTTCAGCGCAAAATAGAAACATGATGAGAAATGATGAAAATGTTTTATTTTTCACTAAGCATAAGATATAGAAACTAAAGAAAAAGTGCCACCATTTTATACTAAAATGAACTAAAATAGTCTTTCAAAATATGAAGGCAACAACAATACTTACGGATAGGGACCATAAATCTTTACTTGATGAATATGGGTATCCCGTCCATTTTGATGATTAGACAATACAGCAAGCTGCAACATAAATGTTTGCACAAATACATCCTTGAAATGAATTAACAAAGGAAAATCTGTAAGTCTAAGAAGAATGGAAAATGTTTAATTAAATAAGATCACCATCACGAAAATCTGTAAGTCTAAGAAGAATGGAAAATGTTTAATTAAACTAGAGATGTTACCAATCTCTCTTGGAATCTGACCAACGAAAATAGAGTCGTACAAGCTTAAATGCCTTAAATTGTTGAGCTTGTGAAAGTGTGATGGGATGGCAAGAGGAGGGAAGAAGGCATTGTGACTGAGGTCCAAGTGCTCTAGATAGTGCAGTTGGAATAGTCTCCCACGAAGTTGCCTCCACGTCATGAATGGATAGATTATCTGATCTTGTGCGGTACCTCTTGTCTTGGCTCTAGCAATGGCTGTGCTGGTTTCAAAAATTCTAATTTAGAAATGTATAATTCTATTAAAATAAAAGCATTAAAAATTTGACTATTTCCAAGAAAACATAGATTGAAATGAATGTTGAAAACCATATCAGAAATATGAAGTATGTTTCTGTCGTACTTCTTTGCCGTATGAGGTGAGTTTAAAACTCATATCAAGCTGAAGAATCTCAAGCATAGAGTAACAAAAAGGAATGATAATAAGACACCTGAATGTGAATCTAGATCATAAAATCCTCCATATGCACCACCGCTAACACGTACACGATCCCACAACCATGTATTTCTTTGTATCATAATGATCTAATGCAGGAGAATAGAGAAGCTTGGTGAAGGAGCAGTGTTGGATGATAATTTGTTGATGGAGGTTAAGCCTGAACAGACACCAGTCATGTTGAAAGATGGTTGCTTCGTGATTGAAGAGGTTTGGTGATGGATTACCTATAAGGGGGTCTATAGTGAGGTTTTTACACAGTTAGTTTGGCCTGGAGTTGATGGGAGGGGTCCTTTTGATCAAACCCTCATGGTATGTCCCTAAAAGCAAGGGTTTGGTGGCGAACGAGTTAAGTGAAGGGTGGAGACTTGGTGAGTTGGAAATGTGTCATTTCTCAACCTCTAGAATGATTGTTTCAGCCTTTTGAGTCTTGGGAGCAAGTGGAGTTAGGGGTTGCTATGTAAAAGTGGAGAATTAGGCCTGGTGAGGATAGGCTAGGGGTATTGGATCTTGGGTATGGTCCAAAGGAGTATAGGTTGAATCTTTCAGAGGATTTAAAGAGCCCAAATGGGTATTTAGATAATATTTGAGTTTACTTAGTTGTTTGGAGAAAGTAAGAGGAAAAGTCAATTTAATGACTGGTGAGGGCTACAAGCTCCAAGGACTGATTGTGTGTGTTGGATAGAAGATGGGTTGTCCAAATCAAATGGGTTGTGGGAATATGGTGGATAGGTCATAAAAAGACATTTTGTGAATTTAAAATGAAGGTTGGATTCTTGTGTGAAGGTTTGGTGTTTGAGAGAAACTAGGTACACTTGGGAGTCAAGGCATTGAGGGATATTGAGGTAAAGAAGCAATTGCAAAGTGGAGTGGATTTGTTGTCTGAGGTAATCAATATGGATGCCACACACCAGCTCTGCATCAGATTGCAAGAAAAGTGGGCTTAACGTTGGAGGAACCTTTTTAGTAAAGAGCACTTGAACTAGAATAATATTGGGATGAGTGACCTGCTGGGAAGTAGCATTGTCTAAAATGAATCAAGGCAGTGAACCTGTTGCAGAGGAGTGTTTGGTTGATATCCTAAAGTCAAGAACTTCTTATTTATCCTCGAGTTGAAGTCTAGTTCCTTGAGTGGATTCCAAGACGTTGTTGAATCCTCGAGTTGAACAGGGTTCCTTAAGGGGATATTAGAAGGCTCTGCATCAAAAACTCTAAGCTTGTCTTTAAAATTTGAGCTTCACTTGGTTTTGAGAATAGTTTAATATTCTCTACTAAACAAGGCCAACCACATGAAGGTGGAAGCTCATTTGGCCCCTCCCCCCCCCCCTAACATCACTCTAAATTCCCCATTAACATTTAATAACATTCATTCATTCATTCATTCATCCAGCATTTTTGAAATATAACATTCAATCATTATAATCACATGATAACATTCATTAACACATAAAATTCATTAACACACAACATTCATAAATAATTCATTAACACATAATTCATTAACACACAACATTCATGAATAATTCATTAACACATATTAACACACATCATTCATCAACATTACTAGTACAAAATTACATCCATTAAGACAAAGTTCTTTCATTAGCAATAAATGTTAATTACAATCATTTCTTTTTGGGTTTCTTGCTATTTTTTTTAATCATATAATTTCTAAGAGGAAGATCAATGTCCTCATCATTCCCCTCCTCTATTGAGTCTAATCCCAACATGTGTCTCCTCCTCATCTGTTCAGGAATAGGAGGCCGCTGCGCTGAAGGGGGGTCTGCTGCAATAACTACTTCATGAGTTAAATTCACACTTTTATATTATTGAATTACAAGTATTTATGTAAGTAAAAGAACTATAAATCAAAAAATTAATTTAAAAGAACAAAACATAGATTTTCTTTACCTGAATGTGCCACATGATCTACATGGTGATTAGTCTGAACATCCTCCGGCACTCGTTCAGCATGACCTGATTCTGTATCCTCTAAAATATACACAAAAATGTTACACCAAGTTCAATTTAAGATTTTAAATTATATTAATAATTACATAATTAGTTTTAAATAGCAAATGAGCACCTCCTTGGACAGTATGATCCACATCAGCAGCTTCATGATGCAGCGCTGTAGGCTGCATTGCAATGTAATGGACATTATTATCAAATTGATTGTTGCTCAAGTATTCAATTTCTAATATATTTTTTGGCATATTTACCTGTGCACATGATGCAAGAGACTCTTCGGTTGGGCCAGTGGAAGTTTGCCGTAGGCGTTCAGCCACGCCTTGATAGCCTTCCTTGAAGGCAATTTTTCTTTGTTCTTCCGTGGCCTCTAAATTAAAATCAGAGCCCTGCATTTTTTGATTAAACAAAATTATTTGCATTTTATAAATAATTTTTCTCTGCAATTCATTTACTGCTACTTACACTGCGAGCTTTAATTTTTGAATATCCGCCAGCGCCAAGTCTGTGTTGCCCAATCTTTTCCAGCCTGGCCTTTGTTGCCTTTGAAGTGTCCTGCAACCTATGAAAAGTTTGAAAAAATGGTTATAAAAACATGTATATGGAATAACAAATGAAACTTTGAAATGCTGAACACATTGCCTTCAATGGTGAAAATGTCTAAAACATCATACCAAGATATTATATTGAAAAATGATGATTGCATTCAAAATTTAATTATCATCTCAAAAGTCCATGCCAAACACCTTATCACTAGTAGTTAATACTATTGCATACGTTCTCGCATTTGTTGGCGAAACTCCTTTTTGAGCGTCCGCTTTCTCCTTTGCATCTAAAATAAATTCACTCCAATCCCTCACTGAAATAAAGGGAGGATGCTCGTACTTTGGGTTCTGGACGAGACTCTTTCTATATTGGTCCCTCACAGTCTTAAGATGTTTGCAAGCTCTTTCCAAAATTTTCTTCTCATCAAAAATATTATTGCCAAACTCATGATGTAAATCTTTGATGAGCTGATCTTTTAAACTTTTTTCTTTCAAATTCCACCTTTTAAGGAAAAACACAAAATTGTTAGATATAGCCACTAAAAGAAAAGACCGAAATGAAAGGAAAAATACTGTACCAATTAATGATATGAAAAAAAAATAGTGGGATAAACTTAGTTCACTTATGATGTTCCACCTTTTACGTATGGTGGGCCCGAATATATGCAATGTTAGGTCATAAAGTTTCTTATAAAACATATCATTTCCTGCAAAAAATGTCATAGGATAATCAATCCAAAACTTGTTATGAATAGGTAAATGCATATTACAATATAAAAAATAATTATTTAAAGTACCTGGAATCTGAGGACATTTTATAGGCATTGATTCATTATTGTCAATCAATAATGACGTCTGCGTCACACCCATGCTAGTAACACGGGTAGATCCAGGAAATGGTGGTGAATTTTCACCAATACATGTAGATTGATCGATAGCAGGTGTACCAAGTGGTGCCACCAGGGTATCTCCTGCTCCAAAAAAATAATCTACTATGTGATGCACCCAAGATTAAAGTACAAATTATGAAATCATAATTAGCACAAAACCAAATTTAGTAAAACAATGATTTACCAGATGCCATAGCCCTTGAAGGCATTGATGTTTGCATGGCTCTTGCGGCCGACATTGCACTCGACAATCTTCTATGGGCAACCTGGCTAGTAGGAGTCTCCTGCAATTGAGGACCTGAACAATACATTGTTAGCAAAGACATTTTCAAATAATAAAAGTAAGAGTTAACTTGAGAAGTTTTTGAATGTTCCAAAGAAAAAATTCCTTGTAACTTGTCAACTAAAGGATTATTTTACCTGAGGCAGCTGGAGGTCTACTAGTACCGGCCTCATCCTCACATTGTCCTTGACCAGGTACTAGAGATTCCATAAAATCCTACAACAAGAACACATATTGGGTAAAAGTACAATAAGTTGTCACCCTTTTACAAAGGAAAAGGCTAACAAAATCAAAGTTGTTCAACTTCAATAGTATAAAAATGACATTTATGTTTGGAATTTGAAGATGATGTAAACTAATTAAATATGATAAAATGGATGAAGCTTATTATTAATATTTTTTATAATTTTTTTGAATAAGAATTGATACGTTTTTTTAATTTTTAAAGACAATTTTTCAGTTGCTGAAAATTAGGGGTCTAGTTCCCACCAAAATATTATATGTAAATAAAAAAAATTTCCCCTAATTTCAAAATATGTCATAGATGACATATATAGCTAGTGCATGAAGAAATAAAAATTGGCTTCTGACCTATATTTTCTCTTTTATAATAATTCAAGTTCCAACTCATTGAAATCAATAGTTTTCATCTCGCAACATATTTTTCATAACAAATCTATCCCAATCAAAAAAAGAAATATATATTCTTGAAGAGGACTCTCTCCTCTAGTGCATCATATATTTTTCAAATTTATTTAATAAGATTTACTATTTTTTGCTTTCTCTGAATCAACATCTCTTTGACTGTTAAAATACCTACTTGCAATATTTTTTAATTACAATAAACTATGTCTAATTAAAACACTATAAAGTCTATATGAGGATATTCTTGACTCTGATCTCTACAAAAGGATATTTTTTTATTTTTTGAAAAATATCATTAAAAAGATTAGGAGTTATTGAAACGCCACTTTTCTGAAATAATTTTATTTTTATGGTAATTGGACCCAAAGTGGTATAAAACATGCATTTAATAGATATTTCCAATTGGAAAAGTTAAATACTTATCTAGCTTAGCTATAATGAATCTAGCTAGACCATATGTTTGACCAAAATTAATTTTTAGTTAGAAATACTAAAATTCAGTTGTGCTGATAAGTTAGCCTAAAAGGTGACACCTGATTGTGCTTTTACCCTATTACATATATTTTACTTCACAACATAAAAGAGTATAAAATATTAACCTTTATTAAAATTTTGTTATAACTAAAGATTCATTACTGCTTACTTGATACCGATGTCCGAGTGCTTTCAATTCAGTTAGCCTCCTGAGCATCTCCTCACTTGAATTTCTTTCATACAAAATGTTAATTATATCTTTATTGATTTGTTTCATTTTTTTCTTTACCATGATTATAACATTAGGCGAATCTGCAAAAAAGATCATCATCATCAGGGGTAGCTATTGCCTCTACTGTCGAGGGTGCTTTTCCCTTATCCTGAACATCAAATTGTGATAGGAATATCTGTAAAACTATCATAAAAACTCCAAAACCATAAATAAAATAACGTAATAATATAACATTTTTCAACTATCTAATTTGTACAATTTTAATAAGGTTTACCTTTGCTGAAGAACAAGTGGGAGGAGCATCCTCGTGGCCTCTATCATGTGCGGGATCCATATCATCCTGTGACAAAGATTAAATATAAAAACTTTAGCGAACTAAAAGCAATAGACTTAGCAAAAAAAAACTTATTAATAAAATAGTATATAGTACTTACCACCCTCATGATAGTAACTTTGTTTGTATCTATGCGATTTAAATGATAATCTATTAGCAGTTCTTCCCTTGCACTTATTGATTTTATTGCACATACAAAAACTTGATTCCCCTCGCACGCCTCAAATATGCAATTGGGTTGCTTATTAGTTGATGAAGGTCGCGTACTATTTATAAAACCCGCAATACTACCTATTGCTTTTGGTCTCCCATCAATGTACATTGCAAATCTTTTACTTTGATCATTTTCTTTCCTTTGTATATAATTAGCTGATAGTGCATACCTACGCATACTTTTTTTATATTGAACAATCCGCATCCAATCATTGTAATTGTAACACGGACTGACATACTCGAACAATTCAACAACTCTATTGTAACATACCTTTATCCCATCCATGGAAAATAGGCCCAAACCATGTAATGAGGATGGAGCAATGCGATATATCCTCTCATTAACACAAAAATCAGTATTAATTGGAGGTAGCTCATTGGGTACCCATTCTTTCTCAATGTGTGTGTACCGAAAGGGCACCTTGATGTCGCCTTTGATCTCATCATCATAAGAACATGACCCCCCATTAGCAAGGAAATATTGCATGCGTTTGTCAAATTTTTTTCTAATCTTTTGACCTCTAGTTGATCCCCCTGTTTTAGCCGTACTACATGTAGAACTTTCATCTAGCATTCCCTCATTTCCCTCATTCGATGTAGATAGATCTGACAAGTACCTATTTGGTGGGTGCTGCAATCCATCAAATAAGATATTGCCACATCAATATATATAGAATAATCAAGTTGTGACCCATACGTATAGTTCTTCTTTGTCTATACATGAGAGATATAAAATGTACTAGGTTGAAAGTGATTATATATTATATTTCTATACGGTTCTTTGTCTATATATACATTATATGATTATATAATATGTCTATTTATAACATACATGCTCAGTGATAAACAAGAAGAATATAAGAAAATTATGTCTATTTATTGACTTATACCTGCCGATCCATGTCACTGTGCACGATCCACGCCAAAGGGGTCAAATTTACTGCATATGTTAATCATTTATCTTAAGTTAGCTAAATATTACATGATACGTATGCTACAAATAACTTAGAAGATAACATGAACAATATGCAACATCGTAAACATGAACAAATTTACCTTATGTATGGAATGCAAGATCGTCAACAGAAGGCCGGGGTGACAATGTCTGTAGTCAATTGCCTGTTTGCAAAAAGGGTGATAATCAAACATAAATATACATGTATCAACAACAATTAATTGAGCATCGTAAACAAAAAATTGGTAATTATAAATCACATATGTCATAATCATTAGAATTGAATAGAATAAATATGTAACTATTACAATTTAAAGCAAAACATAAATATGTAATCATTAGAATTGAACACAATAAATATGTAACCATTTCAATTATGTCATTGATCATCATCATCATCATCATCGCCATCACCATCGCCATCATCGCCATCATCGCCATCATCAACAGCATCACCGCAATCATCATCGCCATGATCACCATCACCATCGTCATCACCATCATCATCATCATCATCATCATCATCATCATCATCATCACCACCATCAGCATCATCATCATCATCATCATCATCATCATCATCATCATCATCTGCTTCTTCATCATCTTCAGTATCTTCTTCTTCCATAACATTATACTTTATCGGCCTTCCTCTTGGATCATGTCTAACAACAAATGACCAACCCTGTTTATGTGGAACCTCTGAGTAAAACACTTGCTCACACTGGCTTGGAAGAACATAGGGCTCATCTCCAACTGGCTCAAACAACCTTGTATTAATCATTATAAATATATTATCATGTTGAATAACAGTTCTATCTGGATCATTTTGATTCAGTCGTAGCCTGTACCATTTGACGATAAATAGAACTACTTTGAAGGAGTTAAAGTCGCACTCAATTATATCATCTAAGATGCCATAGTATTGATTTTGAGATTGTTGAGGATGTAGGTCATTTCTAGATGATATATTGGTGACCTCGAAAACTGCACTTATCCCAAAATCACAAGTTTTCTTTGTATCATCCAACTTTTTTATATGAAATTTGTGGCCATGATAGTACATAACTTTGTGGTGCTTGACCTGCAATTTTTAAAGTGTGTAAATTATTTGTATCATGAGTTGATATGAAACATACGAGTCATGATCATTAATAAATTTGTACGTACCTGTCCACCTCTTAAACCATGTGCTAGATCAATTACCATTGGAGTAACATTGGGATCTCCATTACGATGAGCTTCTCTAACCAATGAAGCAACACCTTCCCATGTTAATGAACAACCATTTTGTTGACATCGTTCAATCCATACCGTCATCCAATCAAGATTGTTTGCAATATACAAATGTATTGCATCCCATTCTCGACCAGCTGTATCAAAAACATCTTAGATTTATTACATCCGACTCTCAACCAGATTTATAAGAATTAATTAACTACAATAACATCTTAGATTTACCTCTCACTTTCCTCAATCTACCTTTGCCCATCAAGTGCTCCCCTTCAAATTTGTTAATGGAGTTGGGATCCCAAATACGATCTACATGGATCTTTGCTGCAAACTTAGGAAGATATTCACTAATGTACACCATGGTCTGGTATACCATATATCCCTCTACCATAGAACCCTCAAGATGTGCTCTCTGTCGAACCAAGTCTTTCAAAAATTTCAAGTGCCTCTCAACCATCCACATTGACCTAGTTGGTACAGGTCCACACAATTCAATCTCCTCAACTTGATGTAAGAGGTAATGTTCTTGTGCATTGAAAAAAGTTGAAGGTAGACACTTTTGCATTTCACACATAAGAAGAAAAATTTTTCTCTTCCATTATTTTATATCTTCTTTATTGATTTCTTTAGATGACAACCACCTCATGTATTTTCCAAGATCATATATAACTTGTTTGACACCATTGGCAAAGTGGTGTGGGAGAGATAGAGGTAGAACATACTTCAATATTTGTAAAATGATCTCGTCAATATTTTATAAAAGAATGCAATGAAAACCACATGCAGTATACAAATATATAGTGAATACAAAGTAATATGAATTACCTTAATAAATATATGCCAATCGTGTGTTTTCATCCCTGGCCCAAATTCACTTTTCTTTGATATGAGATCATTTATGTTCGCAGCAAATCCTGTAGGAAATCATATTTTCTTTATAATTTCTTTTATAGCATTGCTTTGCTGCTCCGACAATAACCATGGAAGAGCACTTGTATCAATCTGGTCTCCATTTTGATTGGATTGAATAAAATTTTTCATTGCATGGTTGGATTCTTCAATGTCACTACAAATTTTGATGATTTAGTCTTTGTCACGCCTTCCATCCAATATTTTCCATAATGTCTCTGTTACATTCTTTCCAATATGCATAGGATCAAAAAAATGCACGATTGGGAGTTGCTCGTAGTACGGCAACCTAGTAAATTGCGTAGGATAACTTTTGAGTCTTTTTGGAAGTTGGTCATTGATGCCTTGATGACCTTCATAAGCATCAATTACATCATTAGTAAACAAAACACAATATCAAAAGATAAATTTGAAACAAAACCCATCAGATGGAATGACATTACCTCGACGATTTATTTTATTGTATGCCAACTTCCATAGGCGAGGTGTCATTCTCCATGGCTTTGATGTAGTCTCTTCTTTCCCATTGAAAAGATGTTTTTCAGTAATTTGGTACTTATGATTTCTGTGGAGAAAGTGTCTATTCTCATCGAACACCTGCTTTCTCAAACTTTTTGAATGACAAGATTTTATCTTTGGACCACAAACTGGACATGCAAATTTTCCCTTTATCTGAAGACCTACAAGATCATGTCTAATTGGATTAAATGTGTTAACTTTGTGTTAGCACTATAACATACCAAAAAAGAGGTGTTATGAAGAGAACATACCATAAAAATGTGTTAGCCCAGGGGCATCATGTATTGTCCATACAAGCATTGCATGGAATTGAAATTGTCTTTGTCCTATTGGTCTAGAGATGTCATACATAGTGACCCCATTCCATAACACCATCAACTTGTCGATAAGGGGCTCAATATATACATTGATATCTTTAACTTGGTACTTACCTAGTTGAATGAACAAAAACATTACATAATTATTATGACCATTTTGATGGATTATTAATAATAAATTAATTTAGATGACCATTAAATCAAAATATACCTGGAACAATCAGTGACAACATTATGTGCTCCCTCTTTATGGACAACCAAGGAGGAATGTTATTGTTGATAACAAAAACAGGCCACACCGAGTAAGTAGATCTCATCTCTCCAAACAGATTGACACCGTCCGCTGCCAATGAAAGCTTGAGATTACGAGGTTCTTCTTTAAAGTGTGGCCATTTTTCTTCTATTTCCTTAAATGCCGAGCCATCTACAGACATTCACATAATGCCATCTTGACTTCTATTGTGTGCATGGTAATCCATAAATTGTGCCAAGCTATTGCACTTGAATAATCATTGCAGACGTGGAATAATGGGAATATGTCGAAGAACCTTGCGAGGCACCTTTTTTGTTATTTGATCTGATTGATATCTACTAATATGACAAATAGGGCATTCTATTGCAAATTCATGCTGTTTATAATATATAATATGATCGTTCGGAAATGCATGTATTGTTTGATATTCCATTCCAATATCTTTCATAACGGCAGATAATTCTCAGTACGAGCGAGGTAGGATGTTTGATCGTGGTAACAAACACTCACCTACCAACCTACGACCAAAAATATAATTTTTTAATTTAAAGAATATTAATTGCTACACGATTCATCCAATATTAATTGCAAGGGAATTACGACTAAAATAATGAAAAAATATGACATACCTTAACATACGTGTCATTGCTACGTTGGATAAACCATTCATAACCTTCAGGTTCACCAACAACAATATAGCGAAAAGAAGAGTTGTTTCGGAGCCTTCATATAGGGGCTCGTGTGCCTTCTCAAGTAAAGGTACATCAAGCTCTGCATCAACATCATCATCATCTTGATCATCGTGATCATATTGATCTTCTTCATCATCGTGGTCTTCTTCCATGATATCATTACCTTCTACTTCTATGTTCACACCTCCATGTTCCCTCGTTTGGAAATCCACATTCTCCAGATTGTCATGGTCCATAACATGAAATTGAGGGACGTTGACCTATATGAAAATGATGACCTTATATTAACCATGATCATGTTGTCATCATCAAATCATGTCTTATGTATTTTATAAAATATTAAAATACATACCAATGGATGAAATTTGTTTCCCCCTTCAATGTGACCATGTTGCCTACAATGTTCCTCAGCTGTTTTGATTAGATATCTTCGAGTCTTTAAGCCCTTACAAAGTTTTCAAAGACAATAACATTTTCCATCACCCTTTCTTTTTAAGTTAGACCATAGTCTAGCAATTGTCTCCCTATTTGTTTGTGCGTTGATATCATCAGACATGGTCTTTCTTGAATGGAATGACTCGTTGGTGGAAGAAGGATGATTTGTTTGCAACCTGCTTATAAAAATCGTTAGTGAACAACCATTTTCTCAACCATTTTAATATCGAAAACATCATATGAAATATCTTTATCATTTAGATTTTAATGCTATATTTTAACTTTTAATCAAAATTATGTGTAATATAAGGACCCTATATCACCATTTTACTGAGAGTCAAGCATCAAGTCATCAGTAAGTTAACACAACTTGATATGAAGATCTGAAGATATTTGATACTTCCATCATCACCCATGACATAACTCTCAAGCCTAACATAAAATCATTCATACAAAAGTAGCAACCTGTTAATTTGTTGATAGAACCCTTAATCTTCAAGGAAGTTCAAAAGTTACTTGCTGCAACGATAATTTTTCCTATCCGCCACTCCACTTGGGTGGAAAATTTGGTGCATGTACAGAAGAAGCAAGAGGAGATTTGTGTTAATTTTTGTAAGCTTAAAAAGGTGTTAGATTGGACACCCTAAGCCTCTACATCAATTTTATGAGTTCACCTTTCAATAATGTTGAAGTGAGGTATTGGGCCCTCGAGAAATAAGCTTTCAGCTTGGTTAGATAATTCAAGAAGTTTAGACAATATATCTTGAGAAGCAATATATATGCCATTATGCTTGACCAAGTGGTCAAGAGATTGGTTATGTAGTCAGATTTGGGAGAGCGTCACGAGAAATAGATGGCTATTTTGCAAGAGTTTGATTTAGAGATGCATCCTATGGGATTGGTTTAGAGATGCATCCTATTTGATTTTTGAATTTAGCCACTAGCAGTTCAAAATTTGAAATGTATGGGTCTTTGACCACTTGCATTCTTTAAAGGTGGCCACGACCTTCCGAATGTAATAATCAAATAGCGTTAAGGTTTTCTTTTAAACCTTTGTATATAAAGCGACGATGTCAAGTTTTCTTCCTGGTTCTTTCCTGATTGAGCTCTTTTTGAATTAGTTTTTATAAATATAAATATAAATATATATAGTGGTTCTTCCACTTTTGTCTAAACAAAATAAAATAAAACAAGATACCCTATAAGAAAAGATAATCATCTCCATCTTATCTACATTGATTCTTAGAAAATAGCATACTACACAATAAAAAATAACCAATAAATGATAATCATCTCCTTCTTATCTATGTTGATTCTTATCTCTTTTATATATAATCAATTTTAGAGAATGAAATAGTATGCAATAAACGATAATCACCCCCCTTATGAAAAACAAGATAATCATCTAAGTTCAATATTCTAAAAAACAAGATGCCACTTGTAATAAAGTGGCCATCTCCCTTCTATGTACGATGATTCTATAATTGAGTAAACTCTAATTCACAAGTAAAAAAATTCATACTATAATTTAGAAGGTCTAATTCACAAGTAAATAAATTCTTGGCAACTCCTACATAACAAATTTTTAAAAATATATTGCACATTGAATCAATTTAAACCCAAGATGTATTTAAATTAAATTAAAAAATATATTCAAATTTAGATAAATCAACATGATAGATCATCAATATATCACTAAGTCTACAATAAGCAACATTTTGTTACTTAATTCTTCCTTTGTTAACCCCATCTTCTCTTCTGTGAAACATAATAAACAATCACTAACAAGCTTCTAACATCTTGTATGTTTCCATCTTCTGCAATGACTACAAAATATCTCCTACAAAAAATTCACACAAAAAACTCAAGTATAAAAATTAGAAGCACTTTGAACCTAGATATATATTAAATACTTTTGGAGGAGTTGTTTAAAGCTAACTACACATGTAAATGTGTGCACGATAAAAATGTGATATAAATAAACATACCTATTTTAGTGGATGTTGACATATAGTCATAATAATTAGAAATATTGAAAATGAATGTCTTCAAAGATTTTATCTTTGTCGTATACCTATGCAAAGATGGATGCAAAATATTGAAGCATATCGAGTATGCAATCTATTTGTCAAATGTTAAAAAAAATAATAGATCTTTTAATCTCAAAGCTATAAAACATCACATATCCCAAATAATAACCAAATACAAATTATAATTTTTTTTCAAATATGGGACAATTTACTCTTAGCTTTTTTGGATAAGTATCTTGCTGATTTTTTGGTTCCTCATGCCTCTCTTCTTTTTAAATCCAAAGACCAAGAAGGTAAAAAAAAAGAGAAGAAAAACCTACATCATCTCCATTTTTATTTTCTCATTTAAATGAAAATGAGGACTTTAGCATTCTCACCCCACAATTTGGAAATTTCTAGGTAGGGAGTAAGTGACTACTCCACTAGACTAAGCAGGATAAATGGATGCAAACACATGAATCCTTCCATCAATTCATAGATACATTAATTGTTACAATATTTTCAACTTGAAACTAATTAAATAATTTAATATTTTATCTTTCATTTGTAATAGAGCTCTAGTCACCTCCATCAATATATTAATAATTAGAAATAAATTTTCACACATATACTTTGTGCTAGCTCTTCAAATGAGGACATTGATATGCCTGCAAAGATCATAAATATAGTCATTGCACATATGCTAACAAATACTAAGCAAGGTTCTTATAAATATGTCTGTAATCAAAGATTCTTGCCTCTCTTATTTGATAGGTATATCTACCTTTCTCATCATGCCCAGTGAAATGAGGACAGTCTCTCTAAAGACAACATGATAATGTACACTCACTGTAAGGATGGTCACAAATGAGGATAGTCACTGTAAAGACAACACGATAATGTACACTCACTGTAAGGACAATCACAAATGAGGATAGTCACTCTAAAGACAACATGATAATGTACACTCACTGTAAGGACAGTCACAAATGAGGACAGTCACTCTAAAGACAACATGATAATGTACACTCACTTTAAGGACAGTCACAAATGAGGACATCTGGTGTAGGGGCACCTATCAAGTCAACTAGGAACACCTTGGAACAAGATGGAACCAGAAGATCAAAGGCATTCCTACATGTCAACTGGGATATTTTAAGGCCAATAATGGCATATTGTAATGAACAATGTACTTTGCCAGTCAAGAGTCATAAAATTCTTGATAAAGCCTATGGGCAACTTGATGTAAAATGGCCTAATGAGCCATAAGGGTGTCCTAGAGGGTGCTTTTATATTTTGTCATATTCAATAAGGTCTTGAGATCATTTTGAGTCAATAACATAGGTTAAAATGTCATAAAAGTTATAGAATGCATAGTTTATAAATTTGAATTTGAATATAAACGGTCATGTAGGCATTTTGGAGGGAAACTTAGGATTTAGTATTTGTTTGTTAAATAAAACATTTCTAACCAACTTGATCAGTTAGACAGGTGTATGTACACCTATATAAGTTGTGTTAACCTGATGAAAGGGGAGAAGGCATTGTTATGTACGGCAAAGTACATGATTTGTACGGACATGGCATAATTTAATGAAAATCTGAGATTTTCTTGCAAGATTTAAGTGTATTGGATGTGATAATCATTCATTTATGTTGGTAAGATACATTTAAGGGTTATTGAGTCACTTTCATATTATTTTGAGTGTTTATTGCAAGTTTATTTGCTGTTGTAAAGCTGAAACTGAAAGTTTGCTTTGATTCTTCAATGGTAAATGGGGGTACCATCCCATCTTTGTACATCTGATCCTTAGGATGGACCCTAGAAGCACTAACAAGTCTATCTAACCATGAATAAACTAGAAAAGTGAAGTTTTGCAGGAGAATGTGAAAGAAATGCAAAGTTGATGGTTGTTTGGACAAGTTTGGGTACCCAAATACATGCCATATGTGTAGCAGCTAGACATCTGGCTTAACAAGGTATAAATATTATTTGATATTCTTCAATAATATGTTGAACTCATGGTGAACCATGAATTTTATGACCTGGAAGTGAGTGGAAGTGTTAGATTGGTGATACCCTAGGTTATAGAGGGTTTTAAGGGCAAATTTGGGGTTTTGGTAGCAAATGAAATCATAAAGTGAAATGGGTTGTTGAATCATCTAATTGGACACAAAATAGGAATGTCCTATGAATTTGGTGGCTTTTGGATATGTTTTTAGCACACTTGCTTTGTAAAACATCACTAATTCCTCTTGAAAAATAGTGACAGTCAAGGTTTTGGGGCACATTTTCCAAAGAAGTTGATACTGATTTTTTAGTATGTTATAGTTCTCCCAAAAGGGTATCTAGAATGCTAATTTTTTTGCAGGTTCATTTGGATAAATTTTGAGTTATTTGGGTTATAACGTTGCTGGAGGACTAGAAAAGGGGCAATTAGGCCTATTTGACAATTTTGAGAAAATTGCTTGCTAAGAATTGTTTGAAGTGTTGAAACTTCTTGAAACCTATTGAATCCTCTTTCTTAACACATCTAACACCATATTTGAAAGTTTGGAATCCAGATCTAAGGTTTTGTGACTATTTTGTCTTTGAGTGGCTTTGAAGCCTAATAGGAGTTTGTGGGTTTAAACAAGCATTTGATTGAATTCCATCACCTTTTGTTGCCACTCTGCATCAACATCGATCTTATAGTGAGTGTACATTATCATGTTGTCTTCACAGTGACTGTCCTCATGTGTCATAATATTAGAAGTTCACAAAATTATTTTTGTGAACTGTAATATTATTTTTGTTTTGTAATTTTTGTGACCTTGTGTAATTTCACAAAATGAGAAGTTCTCACAGTGACTGTCCCTTGTGTAATTGCCACTTGAATGAGGATAGTCACTGTAAAGACAACATGATAATGTACACTTACAGTGAGTGTACATTATCATGTTGTCTTTAGAGTGACTATCCTCATTTGTTGAAGAAGGAAAGCATTAATGTGGCTGAATAGCAATACATTCAAGTGGCAATTACACAAGGGACAGTCACTGTGAGATGTCCTCATTTGTGACTGTCGTTACAGTGAGTGTACATTATCATGTTGTCTTTAGAGTGACTATCCTCATTTGTTGAAGAAGGAAAGCATTAATGTGGCTGAATAGCAATACATTCAAGTGGCAATTACACAAGGGACAGTCACTGTGAGATGTCCTCATTTGTGACTGTCGTTACAGTGAGTGTACATTATCATGTTGTCTTTACAGTGACTGTCCTCATTTGTTGAAGGAAAAAAGCATTAATGTGGTTCAATAGAAATGCATTCAAGTGCAAATTACACAAGGGACAGTCACTGTGAGATGTCCTCATTTGTGACTGTCCTTACAGTGAGTGTACATTATCATGTTGTCTTTGCAGTGACTATCCTCATTTGTTGAAGGAAAAAAGCATTAATGTGGTTCAATAGCAATGCATTCAAGTGGCAATTACACAAGGGATAGTCACTGTGAGATGTCCTCATTTGTGACTGTCCTTATAGTGAGTGTACATTATCATGTTGTCTTTAGAGTGACTGTCATCATTTGTTGAAGAAGAAAAGCATTAATGTGGCTCAATAGCAATACATTTGATCAAGTGGCAATTACACAAGGGAGAATCACTGTGAGATGTCCTCATGTGTGATTGTCCTTGTCACAAATGAGGACATCTCATAGTGAATGTCCCTTGTGTAATTTCACAAAATGAGAAGTTCTCACAGTGACTATCCCTTGTGTAATTGCCACTTCAATGAGGACTGTCACTATAAAGACAACATGATAATGTACACTTATAGTGAGTGTACATTATCATGACAACATGATAATGTACACTTACAGTGAGTGTACATTATCATGTTGTCTTTAGAGTGACTATCCTCATTTGTTGAAGAAGAAAAGCATTAATGTGGCTGAATAGCAATACATTCAAGTGGCAATTACACAAGGGACAGTCACTGTGAGATGTCCTCATTTGTGACTGTCCTTACAGTGAGTGTACATTATCATGTTGTCTTTACAGTAACTATCCTCATTTGTTGAAGGAAAAAAGCATTAATGTGGTTAAATAGCAATGCATTCAAGTGGCAATTACACAAGGGATAGTCACTGTGAGATGTCCTCATTTGTGACTGTCCTTATAGTGAGTGTCACTTTTAATTTGTTGATTCTAATAAAAGAAAATAACACCAAATGTGTAACCTATTCTTGAAATCATAACAGTTTGATGCCAAGCTTTAGACAGCTAAAGTTTGAATAGATTCCCACATTCTATTATAGGTTCACACGATTGATGACTCCAAGCACAGTCACAAATTCAACTGATAATTCCAAATCCCTCAATTTGGTAACAAAAAATATAAATTTCAGACTGCCAATTGATGACTGTAATTTCTTTACACAATCTACCAAACTTAGCTTGTGATGTTTTCCGGTTCTGTTTCTTACCACAGGCAAATATAACTTCTGTGTTTACAATATATGTATATTCACTCTTTTGAACATAAATCTCTATGTTACAGCCGATCACAACTTTAACTTGAAGATTTGTATTTGATTCTTCTTATTTTCTCTGTTTCTGCAATGTGAACAGAGAAGGCACAATGTGTTCTTCTACAGGTATTGATAAGGCTTGTGACTTTACCTCTTTAACCACTAACTATCACTACAAACTTCTACAGGGAATCTTTGAGTCTATTTGATCAATTTCAACTCGGTTCCATCTGGAAGTTTTAGCAGTGGTTTGATGAGTGGTTGCAATCGGTAAAAGATTTTGTAAGCCTAGCTTGACTTTTGGCTATCGAACTTCCCCACTTTAAACATTCTTTCACAGCAGATGATTCTTCACAAATTCAGAGTATCCTCAATCTGGATTCGACAGATTATCTTTACTGTTAATATCTAACATTCCTTTGAGACTGTGCAATCAAATTCGACTGGTATTAAACACCCGTTTACCACTGGGTTGTATTCACCCCTTTTACGGTCTAGGGTATCCAAAAATATGTTCATCTAATTGACTCACCGTTTATTTTCTTGTTTATTGTTTATTTAGGGCACAATTTGTGAACTGTTCACATAATGTGTGCCGATTAGGCACCGATTTGATTACACCTTTTATGCACTAGTTCGGGCATCGGTTCTAGAAGCAGCCAATTGCTTCCCATTTTCTGTGCTTAATGTTTCATTGTTTACATCTATCCTTGGCTTTCTCTCCATCCAAAGGTATTGATAACCATTTGGGGAACCACAAGTCAAGGATTTAACATATAATTGAACCCGATATACCAATTCTTGCAAGCTGTGAAGTCTAAAATGATTCTATGCAGTTATAATAGTTCAAAACCTCTTATAATACAAACTAGATAACATCACAGTTTTATTCAACGCAGATTCCACAGTTTCATAAAACCAATAAACTATGCCCTAACATATTTTATTGAAACTTCGATAATGCTTATTAAAGTTCTGTCACAGTCTAACAAATTTCATTACAAAGAAACTCGATAGCAACACAATGTTCCACATTGGTTACTGTCGCCAGAGCAACACAAAGATGTGAAGATTTATTGCATCTTTCTTAACACTTTGCGGGAACAGTAAAACCATATAACAATTTAGAAAAAAAATAGAATTAGAGACAAAAAATTCATACATAGTTGTCCCCGCCTTCTCGCCCGCTCCCGCCCGCTGTCGCCCGCGTCGAAAAAGAAAGGGGTAAAGTAAAAATGAAATGCATCTTCTTTTTTTTTTTTACATTTTATCCCCGTATTGGTCAAAATTTCGACCAACACGGGGATAAAAGGAAAAAAAAAAGAAAATTTTAAGACCATTTCCACTTTGGTCGATAAATTTGGTCGAAATTTGACCTCAAATCTACTAGTGTCTGAATATCATCGAATCCTAATTGATTATCCTAAATTCTGCATCGAGGAATATTCCTAGCAATATTCTTATTTATCATAATAATCTTTAATTTAATGATTATTTGGCGATAAATCTTATTTATCCTAAAGTTTGATTAATTGAATATTCTAAATATTTAATTAATTAGATTTAATACTGCCACTTAATTGTTTAATTGAAGTTAATTATATTTATTCCTAAATTGTATTATTTAATTTTGACAATAAATCCAAAATCCTATGAATAATTGATTAAATTCTTATTTAATTAATTAAAGCAAGTTGTCAATTTTTAATAATATTGTTTTTTAATAAAAGTTTGAAAAATAGTTGATTAACCCATAAATCAATTGTTTTAATTTTTCAAAATCAGTTAAGTTGGAAATACATCACTTTATTATTAAATTAATTCATAAATAAAACATGCACAATCAAGAAAAGCAGATAATTATCAATTATCAATTAAAGCTAAACTCTATTTTGAGTTGATCTCTACTTTTGCATGTTTTTGTGAGTTAATTATCCTTTATTTAAAAATAACTCAAAAATCAACCTGAGTTATTTGAGTGATTTTTGGCTTTTTCCATGCACCTCCAAAGCCCTAGATTTTTATAAATTAAGGCTTCGGCTCTTCATTCACAATCCATCCACAGAATCTACAGAATCCATAGATATCTCATATTTTTGCAAACTTATGCTGGCGAATTGCTATCTAGAGAATCGAAGCTCCTTTGCGAATCAACCACGTTTGTGAGATCACTTTTTTTTTTATATCTTAGAATCATTGCATATCAAGTTTTCATATAGAATAGATTCATATCAGATTTATCATATTATTGCATAGAAAAACTCAAAAAAATAGATTAATAGCATTCATTCCATATCTACATTTTGCATTCAAATCCTTTATTTAGGTGTCGTCAAGGTCACTAATCTCAGTATAATCTGAGAATACATACTCGCATCTACTAGAAGGCAGTAAATCGCCTGGTTAGTTTAGTTTCAATTATTGCACGATTTTGATTTCAACTAACCTCTAATGTTTTACTGAAGTGTTGTGTCTACATATCAGGTACAAAATTCATACACACATTTCTAGCACTCACTGTGGGCCCCTGATACGGGTTTCCAATTCAATTCTATCAATTTCTATCTTTTCTTCTCGATTTCTAAGCCAAAACTTTGATTTTTAAATTCTGTCCGTACAATTTTTGTACAAGTTTCTAACAAAAGTCATCTTACATTATACCCACTATCGTACGATAGTCTATTGGATCGAGAATCATGCCAAACTATACACACTGTCATTTGGAAGTTCAACTGTCATATCATCATACACCTAGTGTCGTACGAGTTTCAGGACTGTCGTCTAGAAGCAGACCCAGTGTCATATGAGTTTTGGCACTAGGTTTTCATTGTCATTTCATTTTTCAAGGTAGTTTGTCATATTTGGTTTCCAGATTTTGACTAACAACTAATCTTAACAATTGAAATTCTCTATTTTTTATTGACTCCTGCTGGTTTTGATTGGAAAAAGTAAAAGAATTGCTAAAAATAGGTAAAAATCTACTAAGTGTGTTGTGAGGAATTCAGGTAATCTTCTCAGTTGATAAGACTTCGATTTTGGATCTAAAACAAACATCTCATGTGTTTAGCTTGAGTGACTTTTATTGCTTTCCTATCACAGACTTCATTTGGGCTATAAAAATGAACATAGTTTGCTTTCAGCATCTTTGTTACACATAGTAATTAGGCCCCATGAACACTATTTGTGGATCTTGAGAGAGTGGGTTTCCAGCAAAACTCTTCTCAATGAAGGATCCCTTGTAGGTGGGGAGGATACTGAGGGAGTCTCACGTTCCACTAGATCCGTGTGTCTTCAACTTTTGATCGAGGCATTCTCTCTCCAGAGAGGTTGATAGATCACGAGGGGTTGACATCATAGATCTTTGTGAGATAATCTTAGTCTTAGTGTGTCAAATTTATTTATCTATTTTGTTTGGGTTAAAAGTGAAAAGGCTAGGGGATTATGCTCTACTTCCTTTTTGGATAGTAACAAAACCCAAAATCCTTGAATCTAGAACCAGTCTCCATGTGGTATATCTTGTGAGTCACCTTTAGAGAGGGTTAACTGTAGTGGACATTCCCTTAATTGGGTCAACCACGTTGACGGAACCTCAAGCGATAATAGCCATTTTCACCGTGGTAGTGACAACCGCTATATAAATGTCCCGTTGGAAGAAATCTCCACAGGTGTGGTCTCTTGTTGGGCTGTCAGATCTCCCTATCAGATCCTGACGATTAAGTTCTCAGACTGTGTCAAAACCCCGGTGCACCTAGATTGGAGTTCACCCTCTTGGATCATAAAAGTTGCAGAGTCAAACCATTACTAAAAACCCTAGCGAACCCTAGCATTTTCTAGGGTATATGTGCGTTATTGCAAAATATTTTTGGAACATACACAATTAGCGCTTCTGAGGATTAGAATGAATAAAATCACTTGATTGTTCATGTGCAAGGTTGCTTTTGCCCTTGTTCATTATTTTCAGACATGCTTGAAATCACTTGCTTGCTATTTTGCGTGCTTGTTTATCTATTTGGTTATTGAAAACGAACAAATCTATTACCATCCTCAAATCTGGACATTAAAATTTGCAAACAATTTGAATCTGAAAACTCAAAATTTGCAAAATCTGAAGTAAAATTATTTTCTGGAGTCCACTGTCATCTCAGTCAGTCAGAAAGTCATACGAGTTTTTATCAAATGTCATTTCATTACTACCCAGCTATCATATGGTAAAGAACCCAGTGTCATACGAGTCTTTTTGCCAGTCAAATTCAAAAAGTCAAATCCTGCTAGCAACTGTCATGCGAGTTTTGCAACTATCATATGAGCTTTTCAACTGTTGTTTCATAGCATACCCACTGTCGTACGAGTCTGCAGAGTGTCATTTGGGAAAATTTTGAAAAGTTGTCAAAAAATTGTCAGAATTGCCAGATACTTAGCTTTTTCAGCCTATTTCCAGAATCTGTCGAACAAATCACTATGTCAGGAATAGAGAAATAGCTATTGAGAATCCTATCATTTTCCAAAAGTGGCCTTTTGAATCTGATTCAGCCTTCTATTTAATCGATTTGAGTCCTTTTCATCTTGTGTCAAAACCTTGTCAGATCTATCAATCTTCTATCAAATCTTCAAAAATAGACTAAGTGTTGTGAACTCGTGTCTGCTATCTTTTGGGAATCATACCCATACATCTAGGGCACAGTCTCCTTCACCCATGTCTAATCGAATCTTCAAACCAATCATAATCTTGACAAGGTTGTGTCATCAAATTTTCTTGCATCAAATCATTCTTCAGTTGTCTTCATCCTATTCTCTTCGCTTCACCTAAGGTTAATGGTGGAAACTAGAGCTTCCTCACACAAAAAATTAGGAGAGACATCTCAGACCTTACCTTTGACTAATATCCAGGGTCCAACTCTTGAGCAACTCATCAATTCTAGTCTTTACGAGGATGATGGTCTTGGGAACTTTCAATTGAAAACTAGTTACATACCTCCTCCATCAACCCACAGAGGTAATCAACAAACTCCTCCTTGATCTATCTCAAGGAGTCCCAGAACTCCTACCATGTCTCAAACAAGGATGAATCACAGCTCTCAAGGAGCTCATTCCCAACATGGTGTAGATCAGGAACCCACACCTGAAGAAATTGTCCGATACCAAAATGACGATGAATTCAAGAAAATGATGAGGCATTTCTTGAAAGAAAATAGAGAAACATACTTTTTGGAGTTAGCTCATCAAGGAGCTAAGATTCCTACTAATTTTAATGTCAAAGATATCATCACACATGAGGAAGAAACTCTGATAATGGTCATGATGAAACAGATGCATGCTTTACAAGTCAAACTGAATAAACTCAAAAAAGAGAAGGAACCCGAGGAGTTCTCCATGGAGGCTCTATGTCCTTTTCCATTTGACAAAGACTTGTACATTCCACCATTTCCAAAAAGAGTGGAGATGCCAAAGTATGATAAATATGATGAACACTCTGATCCTCAAGATCATGTCAGAGAGTTCTGTACACAATCCATGGAGTTCATGCATGAACTGACCTATTTGATGTGCCTCTTTCCTCGATCTCTGGGTGGAGCATCCATTCATTGGTTTTCTACATTGCCTCCTATGATTAAAAATTTTGAGGAGTTGATTAAATTATTTTATCAACAATACTCCTACAATATTCAACACCCGGTCACCATGATCGATATCTGTAATCTCAAGCAATATCCAGGAGAACCATTCCTAACATTTCTCAAGAGGTGGCGAAAGAAGTTCTCTCTATATGCTAGACCAATTCCTGAAAAGGAGAAACTTGAAATCTTTATCAATAACATTGTCCCAGAGATCAACTACCCATTACAAATGCAAGATCATACATCTTTTGACAAAATGGTAGATAATGCGATCAAGATTGAGAAAGTACTTGTCAAGAAAGGAGATATCATGCTTCAAAAGGACAAATATGAATCTGGATCTAGTTCCAAAGATAAGAACAAAAATTAGAACAAGAACAAAGGTATTGTCATCGATGGCGTTATTGACACTATCCATTCCCCATCAGAGGCACCAGCCTACAACCTAACTCTTGGTTCCCAAGCCATTAAAGCTTCAAAACAAAAGTCATCCGAACCATTCCAAAAGAAGCCAGAATACAAATCTTGGGATAAAAAGAAAAAGTTCACTCCTCTTGGAGAATCTTTAGAATCAACTATGAGAACTCTACTGGCTAATAACATCATCTCTTTGCCAGCAATCCAACAATCTGATCCAGACCCTAAGCCACATTGGTGGAAAGAAAATGAATTCTATGATTTCCATCGAGGTAAAGGTCACAAAACTAATAACTGCTTACGATTGAAACACACCATTCAAGATCTAATAGATAGTGGAGACATCATAGTTGACAATCCTAAGAGCAATAAAGATCATACGGCATTTATAGAACCATTTCTGCAACATGGTCAAGGAGTTTCAACTTCTCAGCCTAATATGGGGTCAAAAGTCAATTATGCCTACCCTGGAAATAATGTTGTCATCAATATGGTTGAACCATGTATCTCTGAAAGTTGCAATGTCATCACAATTGTACGAAGAGAAAGAGATCATTCCTCAACTAATGCAATTACACAATCACAAGCTTAGACACATCTGAAAGGACAAATCCCAGATTCATCTAATGTCCCTAAGATACCCTTCAATCTTTCATCTGCTTCCAAATAGAAGTCTGCTTCCAAATCTTCCAATCCAAAGGATACAAGTCCAACATCTTATAGCATTGTTCAACAACTCTAGCACACTAATGCCAAAATCTCTATGTTTGAGTTACTTCAAATATCCCCAGCTCATAGAGCCATACTAGAGAAAGTTTTTCTCGGTTCCAATGTTCCTAATGACCTTGATTTAGATAGGTTCTAGACTATGGTTGGACATCTTACATCTTTGCAATATATCTCCTTTTCAAAGGAAGATGACAACTCCTTGAGTCACCCACATAACCAGCCCTTGCATATAGAGGTCTTGATCCAGAACCATAGGGTCAAACGTGTGTTAATAGATGGAGGCGCTAGCCTAAACATTTGTTCTTACAGGTTGATCACACAATTGGGATTTTCAGAATTGGCTATTGATCCTAGAAAGAAAATAACTATCAAAGCCTATGATGAACAAGAAATATCTTCTAAAGGCATCATTGTCTTACCTATTAGAGTAGGTCCAGTTATCAGAGATACTATATGTCAAGTTCTTGATCTACCTTTGGCTTACAACATTCTTCTAGGGAGACCATGGATACATGAAATGCAAGCTATTCCTTCTACATACCATCAATGTTTGAAGTTTCCTTATGAAGGAGTAGAGGTTACTATCCCCACAAATCTAAATACAACTTGCAATACATTGAAGGAAAGTCCTGATAAGCTTGTTCCCAATAACAGAGAATCTTCTACTGAACAACTAAATGTTGCTTCAACATCCAAAATGGAAGACATTGCTAAAGAGGTCAATATCAAAGAAAATGGGATGGGAGAATATATTATAGAGCTAGTCTTATCTTTGACATCTCTCCCTATCTCCCCTAAGTCTTATGGATAATCTTTGAAATAGTCCAAGCCCGAACCCAAGGAACCTCTTGAAGCATATAAAAAGAATTTTGTGGTAGAACAAATATCCAAGCAAGAGTTTGAAGAGGATGAAGCTGTGCTATCATGGCTATACAAAGATGAACCTGAATCCCACAATGTTCCAACTAATGACTCTACAACACCACAGATCCCTTCTAAGTCATATAGTCTAGGAATAAATTGATAGCTAAGATGGGATATCCAGGCCAAGGACCTCTAGGAGTCAGAGGAAAAGGTCTTGTGGCACCTATTTCACATATGGGTAGGGAAAATAAGAATACTATTGGCCTAGGCTTTAAGAAGAAACCCTTCCACCTCAAAGGTAATTGTTCTCATGTCATAAAGCATATCGCACCAGGAGAACCTCTTCTTAAGAAAGAAGAAACAGAACCATCAGATAGTGATTCAGACATCTCAGAACTCATCCCCTATGAAAAATTGCCTAAAGAGATCAAAGACCTTCTTGATGATAAAGATGATCCAATCAAAAGAATTAATGTAGTAGAAACACAAGAACCTACTATCAGTCAAGAGATAGTTGCAACACAAGAACCAGCTAATCTAGAAAAAAATCAAGAAGAAGAAGGTGGTAGTTATTCTGAAACTGATTCCCATGAGTATGAATTCAAATCAGAAACTGAGGGTAACCCTTCTTAGGGTATTCAACCCGACTTTACTCATGTTCTAAGATTTCCTAGAGATCCTAAATCAAAAGCTAAATCAAATGACTATGAATGGGGAGCCATTCCAGAACTAGATGAGCTTATTACAGAGAAACATGTTGATGTTATTCACTAATATGCACCTGAACCCAACGTAAGTCTAGAGTGAAATGATGAACCTATCAAGTCTGATCCACCTATGGCTGAATTGGACTACCACAATGACATTGAGCCTATTCATGAATTGAATGTCTTAAGTTGTAATATCACCTTTGAACTCAAGCATCGGGTTAGGACCAATGATGACATATCCATATCTATAAACACTATCTCCCAATCTTTCCCCACTTTGACTATCCAATATCCATAACTTATTGATCAAACCTCCACAAATCCGAGCCACGGTATTTATACCTTCCCGAATGACTATGCCCTTGTTTGCTACCCTAATGCAGTTGAGCCTATGAGTACTTCCATCAGTGAACTGAGCATTAGCATGACAGAGTCAGACATCAAGTATCTTAGTCAGAAAAATAAGAATAAAAAGAAAAAGAAAAAAAGTTTTGAGGGTGAAAACCACTTTGTGGCAGTCTCAGAACTTACAAAATTAAAAAGAAAAGATGTATCCAAAGGTGAAAACCTCTTTGAGGTGCCTAAGGATGAGATATTTGATGTCCTTTCGAGTCATTTATAGGACAGATCTCCAGTTCTAATTGAGCCCACTCAATCTATCAATTTGGGTACAACAGAGGAACCACAATTGGTACATGTAGCACAATCATTATCAGAAGAAGAGAAGCAAAATTTTACTACATTCCTAATAGAGAAAAAGATCAACTTTGCATGGAAATACTTAGATATGCTAGGGTTGGATCCTAATCTTATCATGCACCATTTATCTATAGCTCCTAATATAAAACCTGTCAAGCAAAAATTGATAAAGATGCATCCTCATGTTGCACTCTTAGTAAAACCTAAATTAGAGAAGCTCCTAAAAGCTAGATTCATCCGAGTTATTGACTATGCAGAGTGGATCTCTAATATTGTACCTATTTTTAAACTAGATGGTTCAATCAAAGTGTGCACAGACTTTAGAGATGTGAATAGAGTGTGCCCTAAGGATGATTTTCCACTACCTAACTATTAGCATGTGCGAAAAATTTCATGGCTCTAGCCCTTTTCCCCTAGTCTCTGCAATTATTTTTGTGTCTCTGGCCCTGAAACCCTTAGCAAAAATTCAAAAATCTAGCCGTTATAAAAGAAAAACCCTTTGAAAAACCCTGGCCTTGTTATATTTTCATGTTACTTTTCATGGGTCACTTAAGGGTCCTAATTCGTATGTGCTTTATATTTTATCACTTTGTGGGGTCGGCTATTAACTTTTCCTAAGTTTCTACCCTAGTGGCCTTTAATATTTCCTAAAGTCCCCTGCGCCTAATATTTTTCCCGAAAGCCTAAGTCCTGAGCTTTAATTTTTCCTATGTTTCGATCTTAGTGTTTTCTGGGCCCAATCTACTGACAACACTTCCATCCGATGGTCAGCGTAAGTTCTCATAGATTGTGTTAGATGCTTGAGATCTTACGCCGATCGTTGATTTTTCCTGATGATATAGCCTTTCTTTTCGAGCGGGTCCACTGCCATGTTGGCACAGTTGGCGTTCTCTCATTGGTCAGTGTTTTGCTAAGAGGGATCCTATCAGTGGGGCTTGCAGTGAAGGCTTTTCAATCTATGGTCGGTGCATGATCTTAAGGAATATTCTTCCCCTTTGAGATCAAGCGCCATCTGTTGATTTCAAATCTTACTCAGCATGTGTTAGTGGGACCTGATTTTTCGGATGCGTTAGTGGGTCCTGATCCTGACAGTGAATCGATGAATGACGTATAATCTTATGGGTTTTGTCAAAGGCTTAAGATCTTGCAACAACCGTTGATTCTGTTTCCTGTCAGATGGTTGTCAGAGATGGGAGAGGATTCCTAATCGACGGTTGGCATGTAAGCACATAGAATCTTTTGAGCCTTTCAGATCTTGCGCCAGCCGTCCGATCTTCCAAATGGATTAATGTTCTCAGTGGGGCAATTTTCTGGGTGGTGCAGGATTGTTCAAATTTTATTGGTTGATGCAGATAAAGTGGGCCTAGGTGGGGTCATTGTTAGAGAGATCAGTGACGAGGACATGATCTACAGTCAGCGTAAGTTCTCATGAGTTTTGTTAGAGCTATGAGATCTTACGTTTGTTGTCCGATTATAAGGATTATAGAAGGTGGGTCCCATGTCAATGTGACCAAGCATGAGCTGTGAATGAGATAATGACATGTGGCATAAAGTGGGCCCAGGTGGGGTCTAAGGTCTTAGCAGTCCGGATAAATATATTTAGCGGCTTGATAAATTTTCAAAAGGGTTTGCTCATTCGCATGATAAAATGGTGATGTTCTAAAAGTCTTGGCGATTCAGCGAACAATGTCATGGAATTGCTAAACTAAATGGCAGAGAGATAAAGTGTTTCGTGAACTGGCGGAAACCTTTGTCGTCAGTTCGCTAAATTTGACTGGGGCCCTTTTAAGAGATAAGTCATAAAGCTCGCGAAGCATGGAGATCTAACGGCCACGACTTAAAGTTAACCTGATTTCAAATTTCAACCATCGATTTGCTGCTGGCACCATGGAATTGACCATTTGATTTCAAATTTGAATTCTTTGAGGGTTTCCAGCGACAGGAGGTACCAGAATTTATGGTTTTAATAGCCAGTTTTGAGTGATTTGGTGGCACTGGTTGTTGTAGACTGGTCCGAAGGTCCCTGTGGTAGGTGGCATGATGTTTTTGTACCAGGAGAAGTATGGTTTTGTGCTCGAGATATGTTTGCAGGTGGCTGATGTGACTACTTTCATGGAAATTCCTTGGTGTACTATGCCGATCTTGTAGATTTTCATGATTGCAAATCTGTTTTAGATTTATTTTCTCTGAGTTGCCTATGTTTCTTCCCCTGTAGTAATTTCTAATGTATTTTTGATTGGTTGGGTAGTTGAAACCCTAACCCTAGTCACCCAAAGCTTGATGCATCCTCTTAGAGGATTCCAAGGTGACTAGGGGTATAAGTAGTTAGTTTTTTTATAGAGTAAGGGTTCTTCTCAGAGTTTTAGTTCTAATTTTAGGTTCTGATCTTGATTAGTTCTAGGGAGTTGTAGTAGGCGGTATCATATTGTATTAGATTGAATAGAATTTCCTTGTAGTCTTTTGCAGGTTATTGAAGTGGTTTGATTCTCTGTCCTACTTTGAATATGTACATGCCTCATCATACTTAATATAAATGTTTCAAGCTTTCAAGTCTCTCCTTGGTGCCAATATTGTGAGTTTTGGATTTTCTGATCCATTGCATAAGATTACCTTTGCATATGTTCTTTTCTTTAGTTCTTGATTTAGGATTAGGTGAAATATATTTTAGAAGGGACATAGATTCATTTGTTTTGTCTACAGAAGGATCTTATAAGTAGTGGATGGGCTGAAATGTTTATATTTATGGTTATGAGTCTTTGACAATAGTTGGTTCATATTCAATGTGTGTATCTGAGATCTGCCCAATGGATAATGGCACTAATCAGGGATTAGTGTATTCAATTGAGTTCAATGCTTGATTGGCTCTTGTTTACTTCTTTCCATCATCATATTGTTAGTCCATTTTCCAGTCATAGAAAAATCCTATGAAAATGGCCTCTTCCCTACAAATGTTTTTGTAAAAGTGTCATGCCCTATGTTCTTCATGTTGTCACCTTGCTTCAGTCCAAATCGCATCTCCTGAATCGCAAAACCCAGAAAGTTATTCAAGTTCTAAGGTCTGCAGGAAATAATTTCAAAATCTGTCACAGTGTCAAAAACCCACAGTGTTTTTGAAAATCCATGATGTTTTCGGTCTGTGTGAAAACCTTCGTTGTTTTTGACCTTGTGCCTTCTAGCTTTTGTGCACTTATCTTTTGGTGTCAGAAACTTTGTGTGTTTTCGATCTTTTGCCGAAAACCCTATGTGTTTTTGACCTCACATTTCTTTCCTCTTGCCAGCACTCCTTGTTTGTCAGTCCTAATTGCGCAGGTGCGATCATTGGTGGGTCCCAGTTGTTCCCATTTCCTGGTGTGGTTAAAGTTTGGACATGATCGATGGTTGTCATATGTTCAAATGGTAAAGATGCACAGTGTTTATCCTTCACGCTTTTGTGACAGCGGTCAGATTTTCCTATGTGGGCGTGTCGTGGGTCCAGGTGGGTCTATGTGTCAGACAGTGCTGAGGTGCTCATTTTTGATTGGTCCATGTGGTGATGAGTCAGATATGTCAGTGGGGCTTGTGATAGTGATTTCAATCTACAGTCGGCGTGTGATCCCAAGGAATATTCTTTCCCCTTGTGATCATGCACCCACTGTCCGATTGGATGCTGATGGGTTTGTTTGCAGTGGGTCCGCTGTCAGAGGATGTTGAGGTGGCAAGGTTCTATTGGATGCAAGGTAGAGATGTGGACCCAGTGTCAGAAGGGAAGCAAGGGCGCATGTTTTTATTGGTTATCACATGATCGCATGTCAGGAATTTTTGACATGTGACCATGTGACCGATTGACGTCTATCTTGTGGGGCCATGATTGCGGGTTTCGAGATGTATTCCTTAATGGATGGTTTCTCTAGATATAACCAAATAAAAATTGCTCTAAAAGATCAAGAGAAAAATGCTTTCACATGTGCATGGGGTACCTTCTGTTGGAATGTCATGCCATTTGGGCTTAAAAATGATGGTGCTACATATCAAAGAGCAATGACATCTATTTTCCATGACATGATGCATTGAACTATGGAAGATTATGTTGATGATACTTTAGCAAAATCTATGATTAGAACTGAACATCTAAAGGACTTGAGCATGATCCTAGACAAAATGGAAAATTTTAGTCTCCGACTAAATCCTAAGAAGTGTGCTTTTGGTGTCACTTTTGGAAAGCTCTTAGGATACATAGTTTCAAAGAAGAGCATTGAAGTTGATCTAGCTAAAGTCAAGGCTATAATAGAGATGTAACCTCCCAAGAATATCAATCAAATGAGAACCTTACAAGGGAGACTACAATCTGTCAGAAGATTCATATCACAGCTTGCTGATATATCACAACCTTTTACAAAAACATTACATAAAGGTGTGACCTTTGCATGGAATGAAGAATGTGAGAACAACTTTAACCATACCAAGAAGTATCTATCAAATCTGCCTATCTTGATGCCTCCTATTCATGGGAAGCCTTTGATCTTATATGTCTCCGCTACATAGACATCATTGGGTGCATTGTTAGCACAACATGATGAGAACAAAAAGGAAAGAGCTATATACTATATCAGTAGAACATTAGTTGCATATGAAAAGAACTATTCAATGATTGAGAAAGCTTGTCTAGCTATGATCTTTGCATCACAAAAACTGAGACACTACATGTTAGCTCATACCACACAATTGGTAGCTAAAATTGATCCACTCTAGTACCTACTAAGCAAAGCTGCCCTCATAGGTAGATTAGCTAAATGGGTTATGCTCTTAAGTGAATTTGACATTGAATATGTGGAAAGAAAGGCTATCAAAGGATAGGTTATTGCTGATCAATTAGAAGATGCACCTATGATTAATGATACACCAATGCAAATGGAATTTCCAGATTCCTCTATCATGATTGTTTCTTCTAGAGAATGGAAATTATTCTTTGATGGCTCCTATCCATAGAATGGATCTGGAGCAGGCATATTGTTCATAAATCCTCAAGGATACTCAATCCCAAAAGCATTTAGATTAAAGTTTCCTTACACAAACAATATTGTAGAATATGAAGCCCTTCTGAATGGCATGAAACTAGCAATTGAGTGGAGAGTAATAGAGCTACACATTCATGGAGACTCTCAACTTGTTATTCATCAAGTCAATGATGTGTACCAAACTAAAGATGAAAAGCTCATTCCTTACAAGAGAATGGTAGATGATTTAAAGAAGTATTTCATATCTATCACATTTGAGCAAATTCCTAGAATGGAGAATAAGGTTGCCGATGCAATGGCAACATTATCTACTTTATTACAGCAGCCTGAACATGAGCTATGCTATGAGTTCCTAGTGGAAGCACTATCTTATCCTGCATATGATTCCCTCAAAACCTGCATGATCTACACTGTTGTTGGTCATGATTCATCCAGATACAAAAACCTATTTTCTTATCTCCAAGACCAAATCATTCCCGATACCTTCAACTACCATGAAAAGAGATACCTTATCTGTAATGCCTCCTGATATGTCATCATTGGTCACAATCTATACAAATGAGGTCTAGATGGTATGCTACTTAGATGTTTAAAATGGAAAGAGTCTCAACGTGTGTTAGAGGAAGTCCATGATGGTATTTTTGGGTCACACTTGAATGGTTTAACACTAGCTCAAAAACTTAGTAGGGTTGGGTACTATTGGCCTGAAATGGAGAAAGAGTCTATCAAGTTTGCTAAGAACTGTCAAAAATGCCAAGTGCATGGCAACTTAATTCATGCTCCAGGGAGAGATCTAATTCCCTTTACTACACAATGGCCTTTTAACCAATGGGAATTTGATCTTATAGGAGCTATACATCCTCATTCTTTTAATGGACATACCCATATAATCACAGTTACAAATTATTTTACAAAATGGGTAGAAGCAGTCCCTTTGACACAAGCAACGGGAAAGAAAATATCTATGTTCATATTGAACTATATCATATGTAGATATGGGATACCTCATTCCATAATCACAAATAACAGTGGGCAATTCAAGAACAAAGACCTAGATGATCTATGTGCCAAATTCAAGATCACGCAACATTGGTCTTCTATCTACTATCCTCAAGGGAATGGACAAGCAAAGGCTTCTAACAAGAATCTATTGAAAATATTGCACCGCATAGTTAATAAAATAGGAAGAGACTGGCATCTCATGATCAATCCAGCTCTCTGGGCCTATAGAACAAGTATCAAATCACCTACTAGGGCTACACCTTTCACTTTAGTTTATGGGTCTAAAGTAGTACTGCCTATTGAGGTTGAAATCCCATCACTAAGAATCAGAATGCATGGTCTAGTAACTGATGATGACTACAGAGTGTCTAGGTTGCAAGAACTTGAACTACTAGATGACCACAGACAAGCAGCATATGATCATCTCAGAGTATATCAGAAAAGAATGTCTAGAGGTTACAACAAAAAAGTCGGACATAGAGAATTCCAGGTTGGTGATCTAGTCTTGAGAGAGAATCCAAAAAATCAATCACATCAAGAATGCAAGGGGAAGTTTGAACCCAACTGGTTGGGTCCCTTTGTAATCACTACTACTTTTGGCTCTGGTGCCTATCAAATCTCAACGACTGAAGGAGAATAGCTTCGAGAACCAATCAACGTTCTCCATCCGAAGAAATTCTATGCCTAAAGCATTCAGTCTATTGGAAAAAGTCTTGAAAAAATGAACATCTTGGTGAAAACCTAGCAATAGGCACCTTGATGATTCACAAAAAAAAGTAAAAAATATCAAAAATATCAAAAAAAGTAAAAATAAAGTAAAAAAAAATGAAAAATACAAAAAAAAGAAAAAAAGAAAAAAGTGCCTTGGTAAAAATCTGGAAACAGGGGCCTTGGTAGCAAAAATAGAATCTTTGCCAAGATGGTGAAAACTCGGCAAACGGGTGCCACTTGTTTCAAAACGCTCCATCTATTAGCGCAATCTTGGTCTTTCCCAACTTTCAGTCTTGCTTTAGTTTGTACATATCTCCCAGTTTGTTTTCAATAAGTCAGTTTGTACACCAATCAGCTCAAGCATCTGTACCTTATCAATGCTTAACACTTGGGGGCAATCAATGTCATACCCTATGGTCTCTAGTATGTTTTAGACATGTCATATCTAGTTGGAGTCCTTTTAAGCTATATCTGAGTCAGTCTCGTCTCCAAAAAGGATTTTGCATCTACAACAACGCAATCAAACATCAAACTGAAAACAATCTATGCTTTTTACATGCTTTTATCTCCTTGTATGCTTACTGATTCACATTGAAATTTCTACATATTGTGTTCTCACAAGCTCTTCAATGATGTCCTTTTTAAGATTTAGAGAGTGATGACTGGGGGCATAATCTTTTCTTTGTTTTCTTCTTGTATGTGAAAATCTAACAACTTTGGAAATTCTAGATTGAAATGGTGTCCGACTATAAGAGCCTCTATCTTGAATTGGATGGACATGCGTACCTTGACCATTGATACCTAGAAAATTCAAGGAAGTTTGATCTAACTATTATCTTTTTGAGTGAGTTCTTTCTCCTATTGTGAAATGCGATCTTGCCTAAGGATGTGAATGATAATGGGTCACTATGGGTAATTCACATTGGATTTAGAATGATCTCTTGACTGTTTGATGTATTTGCAATGCAAGGCACCGTATTTAGGTCATCATGACGTTTATGTTTTGATGCTTATACAAATTGCTATATCAAAATGGACATGATATTCAGGTCATCTTGGCATTTGTGCCTTGGTGCTTATATCTAATCTGACATTCCGAAAACAAAATCAATATTCATATATCCATGGTTGTTGACCAGTGGGTGTTTTATTGATTCTTGCGCATACAAATCGATATTCATATGTCTATGGTTTCATAGCTAGTGGGCATTGTATTGATTTATCTAATTACCTAAAAGTTTAATGATGATAACAAATCGACATATGATCAGTGAGTAGGTCCTAGGTTGCACTTCACTCTGCATGTTTCTTTGCATTTTGCATGTCTGCATGATCTCACAAATGTTTGGAAACACTTCAAAGCTTAAACAATTCTTCATATCAATTCTTCACATCTAACGAGAGCTGAGTCTCACTTGAAGGTCTCTTCATTGAACCGCAAGCAGTAACCCTCTTGGGTTAAACATCCTTTTGACATAAGACTGAGTACTTGTCTTCATCAACCTACAAAAACATATCATGTGTATCGCTGCATTTACATCCTATATCATTACCATTTGTTGCATTACATTACATCCAGTGCATAAGCATAAATCATACATACATCTTTTCATAATCCATTACATTTGCATAACATCCATACATATGATAGAAATCATTGCATTGCATTGATCCATACATACATTCTACACTACTCATAGCATAAACATCACATGATATCATCATCAATCAAAACATGACAGGTACAAATGAAGTCACAACCTAAAATATCAATCTCATATATATCATCAACTCGAAATGTGTCAGTTGTGCACTACTGGCACAATATACAAAAGAATGAGCTCTTGAGAGCTATACGAGTCAGAACAGTATATCAATGATAAAAAAGAACAGAGTATATCAAAACATAAGAACATGAATCAACTATCGGCATGCTCCTTGACATCTGGTGGAGGAGGGGGTGGTGCATCTAGTATAGCCTCTGCTCTTAGTGCCCTAGCTCCCTCTAAGGCTGCCATATAATCTGAATACGTGGGTACTCTCTGCGCAGCAAGGACAACAACATAATATGTAGACACATAATATGAAGCCCATGAGGTTTGATGGGTCACCTCTATCTGTAATCTCTGAACCTTTGAATGAAACTCTGCATGAAGCTCTGTACGCTTCCTATCTGCCTCTAGATACCTCTCCTCCCACCTAGCACTCTGTACCTTCACATCTCGGACCTAAGCTTTGAGACATCTAATAATCTTTGATGAAGTAAGAGGTACACTAGGCTCATCCTCTGTTGCTGGCATATTTGTGTCCTATGCTGGCTGTGCTGCCTGCCTTTTGGTACCTGCTCTATGCACCTTACGGAGTCTAATCTCAGCCCCTAGATCAAAGGGATCATCTGTACCCATATCTATACCAGCACCTACAACCTGCTCAACTGCTAATACATCATCTGCAGAACCAACACCACCGAAAGTGCCACTCTCACCCCTGGTCTATCTCTGTGAACCTATGGATGTACCTACTGTAGAAGTAGAAGGATGAGGGGGCCTCATATGTCCTATTGGTCTCTGTAGTGGAGCCATCGCTCTTGGTCTAGGTGGTGTGGGATGTACTTCCTGTGGTCTCAGAACCGGTCTCATAGGAGCTCCTGGCACATCCATCGCCTCCTCCATGGAGGGTATCAACTCAGTGGGATCCAAGAATCTATGGATAGGGTGATCTGCAAGCTAGGAGATGTATCCATCTGTGACCCCTACATCAACAACCTGTGGACAGTAGTCCCAGTCTCTACCTATGATCCTACTGTACTCATCTGAACATAAAGAATAAGTGAGTCTCTATGTCCATCCGAGCCCAATCTCATGAACAATGTGAGCATACGTAGTATACTCCTGTGGGACATCTTGAATGCATCCATACTGATGCCAGACTCTCGTAATAAAAAATCTCTCCAAAATGGTGGAAGACTGACCAATAAGTACACGACTCTGGAACAGAAAATTGTACTACTCCCTCGCAATGGGCCAGACCTCTATCTGCAAGAACGGTCTCCATACTACAAAATTTATATCATCCAAGCATCATCTAAAATACTCAGTATGGCCCATGTGGACCTGCGTGACATAACTAGCATATGTGTATATCACTAGCTCCTATGGCTGACGTTGTGTCTAAAAAACCAGTCTCAAAACTGGGATATGCTCCCAGGCCCATATCTATAACACAAGAGCTCCAGAAGCGAAACTCTTTCAATCCTGATACACAACCTCATGCATCTCTGAAAACATATGTGCCAAAAGACACTGACCCCAAGCAAGCTCAGTGGGAGTCACCATAAGAAGTGCTACCATCGTGGCCCATCCCATCAAGAAACCGTTCTGCTGACAGCCCGACATGATGAGCTCACCAATCATCCTAGCAATAATGCACTCTAAGCGATGTGTTTGACCATATCTCTATACAAGGGTCTCCCATGAAATGGACCTAGTCAACTATGTATCATCACCAAACAGACGCCTAAAATCATGAAGACCTGTTTGGCCGGTACTCACATATTTAGGACACCGACTACTATGGAAAGGAATGCGAATATCCTATATACATCCTCTGGAGTCACAGTGATCTCTCTAGTCAGTAAATGAAAAGTTTGTGTCTCTGAGTGGAACCTCTCGATCAACGCAATCAGCAAGCCATGATTTACCCTAATATCAGGTAAATGGATCAAGTACTCAAACCCACAGGTAGCAAGATGTACCCTCATAGGGTCAAGAAGCGAAACACATAGTCTCTATGTCACTGGATATGAATGATGGACATGTACATCTGGATATGTGACCTATATCATACAGAAACAAGAAATTCTATCAGAAATTGGGTTCAATAATAGGCTAATAGTGCAGAAATTGAATGGTTTGGTATTTCAGAAGGTAGGTCAAAGAGTTGGCAATCAGGCAGAGCAATCAGAAAAGAAAAAATTTTGACCTAAGATGGAGTTTTGAACTCACTATTTTTCATACGACAGTCTAGACTGGCATGAAAAGTCATACAACTTTCCACAACAGACCAAATGACAAACCCTAGTCATACGACACTGGATACTTCATCATACAAGTTTTGAGGGACCTGATGAAATGTCGTACGACTCACGGGTCCCTCTCATACGACACTGGGCAGGTCATGAAATGACAAAAGAAATGAAATTCAAATGTCGTACGAGTCTGGGGGAGGACTCGTACGAGTTTTCATACATGCGAAAATTGAAAAGCAAAATGCATATGAAAAATTCTAAAAATGTTATAAAACATGAAAATTTTGAAATTTCAGAAAGGCACAGAGGTCCACATACCGGATGTCTGTACTGTCGAGGTCTCTGATGTCTCCGGCTACACTCAAATCGATGTGAACTCACAGGTACCTTCGGTTCTCTCTATTCTATCATTTTCTCACTCAGAGGGCTCCACAAGATCTCCAAAGTCAAATGGTTGAAATGATTTGAAAATGACCCTTCCAGCCCTTATATAGCTTTTGACCTAATTTTCAAAAGTGCTCTGTTTTCCATGAAAATTGCACCCCTGGCTAATTTCGATGTTCTGAATCCATTTTCAGAATCAAAATTAAAATCTGAGATCGTTTATTATGTCAAAATCACGATTTAAAATTTTGGGCCCAGGACGGTCTACTGCTTGCATATTCAACCTTCACTCATCACAGAAATCTAGTATTCAACTTAACTAATTATCTTACATCAAACTATTGAAATTTCAACTTGGTCAACTATGGTCAACTCATGGTTTCACCTAGTCAAACTTGGTCTTCAAGACCTCCCAACGATGCAGAATGCATTCTCGAACGTATATAACCACTTCTCAAATCAATTAACATGCTTCTAAACTATAAATGTGTCAGATTTCAATTTTAATCCCAAAGGGGGCATGGTATTGCACATCATTCAAAGTCTATAATCTAAATCTGGAAATCATATCTTTCCTTAGTAATCAAGACAACAACCATGTCTAGTTGTTGATTCATCAAAAAGACCTCATCGCTTGGGGCAAATCAATCATCACTCGGGGCATATCAGATTCATTGAGATCCATATCAATCTGGTATTCTCTTAATCTTGTAAATTGTATCATTTTTTGCAACTATCAATTCAATTGTGTTATTTCCTTGGTTCTTTAGAAACTGAAGGGTTCAGATGTGATACCAATGTGATTCAATATAAGGACATTCGGGTCTAGAATCGGTCACTCCTTTGCAATCATAAGGTTCAGAATCAAGTGTTGTGACACTTTTTCGCAATCATTGGTTCATTTACTATTATAGTTAACATTATCTTTGGTCATTCAGGACCTATTATCTTCATATCAATTTCAATCAGTTTTTGTCTCATATCAATATCAATTTCAAATATCAGTTTCAACATCATACACAGACTCTCTTTGAACCACTGCGCTTCGCATAACAATTCAAAGAGGGGCAAAATGTAATACCCCAAACATGGGCTATAGGTTCATTAACCTCCTACATCTTCAAAACGAATGAAATTGACATCGAAGTCCTAACCTAAGGCACATCTGAATATCATCGAATCCTAATTGATTATCCTAAATTCTGCATTAGGGAATATTCCTAGCAATATTCCTATTTATCATAATTATCTTTAATTTAATGATTATTTGGCAATAAATCTTATTTATCCTAAAGTTTGATTAATTGAATATTCTAAATATTTAATTAATTAGATTTAATACTGCCACTTAATTGTTTAATTGAAGTTAATTATATTTATTCCTAAATTGTATTATTTAATTTTGACAATAAATCCAAAATCCTATGAATAATTGATTAAATTCTTATTTAATTAATTAAAGCAAGTTGTCAATTTTTAATAATATTATTTTTGAATAAAAGTTTGAAAAATAGTTGATTAACCCATAAATCAATTGTTTTAATTTTTCAAAATCAGTTAAGTTGGAAATAAATCACTTTATTATTAAATTAATTCATAAATAAAACATGCACAATCAAGAAAAGCAGATAACTATCAATTATTAATTAAAGCTAAACTCTATTTTGAGTTGATCTCTGCTTTTGCATGTTTTTGTGAATTAATTATCCTTTATTTAAAAATAACTCAAAAATCAACTTGAGTTATTTGAGTGATTTTTGGCTTTTTCCATGCACCTCCAAAGCCCTAGATTTCTATAAATTAAGGCTTCAGCTCTTCATTCACAATCCATCCACAGAATCCACAGAATCCACAAATATCTCATATTTTTGCAAACTTATGCTAGCGAATTGCTATCTGGAGAATTGAAGCTTCTTTGCGAATCAACCACGTTTGTGAGATCACTTTTGTTTTCATATCTTAGAATCATTGCATATCAAGTTTTCATATAGAATAGATTCATATCAGATTTATCATATTATTGCATAGAAAAATCTAAAAAAATAGATTAATAGCATTCATTTCATATCTACATTTTGCATTCAAATCTTTCGTTTAGGTGTCATCAAGGTCACTAATCTCGGTATAATCTGAGAATACATACTCACATCTACTAGAAGGTAGTAAATTGTCTGGCTAGTTTAGTTTCAATTATTGCACGATTTCAATTTCAACTAACCTCTAATGTTTTACTGAAGTGTTGTGTTTACAAATCAGGTACAAAATTCACACACACATGAAGAACATCAAGAACTATGGACTGTGGTATAAGAAAGAAGGAAATTTTGAACTTAAAGTCTATACAGATGCTAACTAGGTAGGAAATATTGATCATAGAAAAAATCACTACTGGAGGAGCTTTCTTTTTAGGTGAAATATTACTAACATGGATAAGCTGAATATGTAGTCATTGCTACCAACTGCTCTAATATTGCATGAATAAAGCAATTGTTGGAAGGTATGAATGAGGAAGTAATAGATCCAATGACAATCTATTGTGATAATACAAGTGCTATCAACATTTCAAAGAATCCAGTGATGCATGCAAAAACAAAGCACATATCCATAAAATATCATTACTTAAGGGAGAAAGTTCAAGAGAAACAGGTCAAATTGGAATATGTGAAGTCACAAGAACAACTTGTAGATATATTCACAAAACCCTTACTAAAGGATACATTTGAGTACTTAAGAATTAGATTAGGGGTCCATCCCCTATCTAACAGTCACTAAGGTGATATAGGGTTGCATAAACCTATTCTTTATTAGAAGATATAACTATGTTGATGCAAGATGTTCACACTTTGGGATTCCTAAGGATGTGAAGAAGGTGGAAGACAAGCTGAAACATAGAACATATGTACATGCAAGGTACAAGAATCAGTAAAGGAACAAAAAAGATACTTATTTGGCTACTGAAGAGCTTATTTTTGGCATTGTTGTCAAAGGGATAGATGATTATGCATGAAATATTCAATTAGGAGAGAAGCTAACCAAAAGGGAGAGAATATGCATTGAATAGAAAAGAAGAAAAATAGTCATACAGTAAAGAGAAATACTAAAGGAGAGACATATATTGTGTATTGATTAAACATATTAAAAAAATAAGCTAAGGGAGAGCTAACCGAGTCACAACATAAAGACTGAGTTGTAGACACTTAAGATTTGTTTGGTATTCTATGGTATATTTCATATTATATTTCCATCAATGCCAAAGGAGTAGATTGTTACAGCTACAACTGATAGACTACTTGGAGAAAAATATGGGAGAATCTGAAGATGATCACCAAGCTACTAAGGTATATGTGAGACATTAGATTAGTTGTTATATTGTCATTAATGTCAACTGGTTTTGAGTTTACTTATCATGATAGTTGCAAACATCTAAAGAAGGTAATGTCATTGAAGGAAAGGAGATATTAGCATGAAGATGAGATGTATGAGTAAGTTATGATTAAGGTATTCATTGGGCAACTTTTTGATGAGTCTATGACAGTATGATAGTGATTTGATTGACTTACATGATTCTACTAAGTGTTGAAGATCAAGAGTGTACAAGTTAATTTGGTTGGTATATGAAGAAATTAGTGTACACTGAGAAGATGTAGTGTACACCAAGTGTGGTATTAACCGAGTAGGAAGAAACTGACATATCATGGTATTAACTAAGAAGGAAGAAACTGACATATCATGGTATTGATTGAGCAGGATAAATAAGGAGGAATGTGTGATTGTCGACATGAGATGATGAGCTACATGAATCTAAAAGATTCCAATGATAAAGACAAAGTTTTCTATGAAGATCTACAGTTGGAAAAAATTCAAGGATGATTGGATGATGAAGATTGAAAATGATTTAAGGCATAAGTTCCAAGGAAGGTTAAAGAGGCAAAACCAATGATGGAGATTAAGAGGCAAAATCTATGGCTGAAATGAAAATGGTTTACATGTCTATATAAGGAGACAAGAAATATGAAATGAGGTATGCAAATATTGCATCCCTATGAAAATTATTGGTGCATACATGTGAAGCTGGTCAGACAGGTTGAAGTAAGAACCAAGTGATTGTGCAGACCAAATCGAGTCATAGAAGGAGATAACTAAGTAGAACAAAGTTAGAGGAAGAGGGAGAATGAAGATATTATGATGACCAAAAGCATATTGAGCTTAACATAGATCTAAATACAAGCAAAATAAGTTGCATTTAAATCAGGTCATACACTGTCACTTTCTAACCATTGCTATAGTCAAAATCTCTTAACCAAGTGAGACTTAATCATCTTTTCTATTTACAATCTATGAATGTTACATGTTTTCATGTTGACCCAAGTGAATGTATGGTCACAGAGAACTGTTAGTGATAAATCCTCTAACAAGGTCACACCTTACAATGTGTTTGTAATATTTAGTAAGGTAGGCTCTTAACCGAGCTCACTTTAGAAGAGTGAAAATATTTTGGGTTACTGGTCCCAGGTGGTTTCCCCTTAATAGGGTTTTCACATTAAAAATCAAGTCTTAAATGTCTATGTGATGTTTTGATATTTTACTTTACACATTACAGTAACTGGTTAGATCGGTATATGTTAACTACTAGTTGGTTTACATTATCTGACAATCAGTTAACTAATCAACAAGTTACACATAAGTTATTACCAAGTTGTTTAGTTTATTTTTTCAAGTTGATATTATACATCAGAGAGGAATTTGGGACTCTAGGATAACTGAACATAACTGATTCACCCCCCCTCTTAGTTATCTAACACTTGCACCCCTGGATGATGCGGGAAAGTTAGTTTTGGTGTCAGAGGCTATCATTGATTTTAGGGAGAGTAATTTGAGGAGATGTACTATCAGGGAGTACTTGGTGAATTGGAAGGACCTGCTAGTAAAGGATGCTACATGGGGGAGTGAGGACATTTTGCAGAATCCAGATTTGAAGTTGCTTGAGGACAAGAAATTTCAGGTAGGGAGGACTGTGATGTCCTCATCTAGTTGACATCAGTTAGTAGAGTAGATTAGCCTATTACTAACCCTCGTAGGCTAATGAGGTTGGTTAGAGGGTCCCTTTAGGGATGCATCATCTTTAGTGGTCAAATGTTTGCAAGTTTCACTTTCATTCGAGGTCTCCAGGACTTTGTATGTAGTAGTTGCTATTTATAGCACATTTTTTTATTTATAGTAAGTTTTGACAGGCTCAGAGAGGGACCCCTACTATTTTTAGAAATGGGGTATGGTCGTATGCAGCTTGATCATGTGAGCCCCCAATTCAAACAACGCGTAGAGATGAAGAGTAATAATGATGATATTAATATTTATTTGGCTAAAATAAATATTAATAGTCTTGAGCTTATATTGTAAAATTATAATATAATTTTATATTATAACTTAAGTCACTTAAGTGAAGGGTCAAATTATCATAGATGGGGCCAGGTGAATAATTAATTTTAAAGGAATTATTTTTGCACCAACTATAGAGTTTTAAGTGAAAAAAATTAAAACTGGTAACATATCTTTTATCCCACATTGGCAAGGAAAGTGTTTGAGCTCTCACAATAAAATAATAAAATGAGACTTAAGAGCTCATTCTGATTATGTTTATGTTTATTATTGAACTCAGGTTGATTTTTTCTCTTGTTGGGAGAACGAGGGTTTCTACTTGTAGCCGCCATTGGAGAACAAATTTTTATTATGCTCCATCCATTTGAGTTGGTGGAATACCCGGTGAATTTGGAAATGTCGAGAGTTTCATTCAAGAACTCTATTTGTGTTTCAAATGGTTAAATCTGGTCAAGACAGGATTATAATTGAAGAGCTTTGTATTGCAAATTGAAGAGACTCTAATCTGCATTTGTTTCCAGCAGTGTTGATATTTTTTCCATGCCATACATGAAGCCCTAAAACCCTATCCTACTACTGCATATTTGGTACATTCTTTCCTAAGTTCGATTTCATTATTGAGGGTTTTAAAAATTGCAAATCTTGTTGAGCAAGTAGCATGTGTAGTGGAAAGATAGGTTTTTTTCATTTAGGAATCAAGGCAAGGTGTCTACAGGGTATTTGAAGATTATATCAAGTTCATTTAATTCAGCTATCATTCATTTTTGTATTAGAAATCTGAATAAGACACATTCTTTTATTGTAATAGATAGTATTTACTTGCATACTATATAAGATTCCTTATTGCATTTTTTTAACTATAATCAATTTTGTTTTTGTGTTAGAAGTATTTGGTTTATGCTCAAAGACCTCAAACACCAAAAAAATAAAAAAATAAACAAAAGCAAAAATAGTTCAACGGTTAAGACCTGTGAAGGGTTCTTATAAATAGTTCGCGTGCATCATCTATGCTTCCAAATTTTTCATACATATTGGTCATGCTAGTTGCAATAATATCTACAAAACTAAAGAAGATTATCCAACCATAAAATAAATTTTAAATAAAAAAACTGAAAATATGCTTTTGGTGGCATTGCTTGTCAATATGCACATGTGCTCCTACACTATAGCCTCAAACCAACTATTGTGGCTTCTTTCTACAAGACATTTTCCAAAGAATGTGATGTGAATCCATATGGTCCTCATCACATACAAAATTATAATTAAATTAGTATCTAGGAGAGAAAAAATGAGGTAATGAGAATCTTGGAGAGCTAAGTAGGAGTGTGTCTTACATTATTCATAATAGTCAATAATGGATTACCATTTTGCAATTTTTTAATGTTCTTGAGTAGAGCGTTCCAAGATTCTACTTGTTTAAGGATAAGAAGTGGTTAAAAAATTACATTTCCCATTGTGAGCTAGGTGCTTGCATGGTATCCCAACTGCATGAGTGAATGAAAAAGGAACTCTATATGAATTGGTTGCACCATTTCACACAATCAATTCTAGGTCACATTTCACCCACCTACAAGCAATTATTGGTTTTTGAAGGGCATGGCTACCATGTCACACTCACAATCATCCAAGAGGAAAGAACACTAGTACAAAAACAACAATATATGACCAAATAAACTACCAAAAATTGTAGATAAATGACCAAATTTGGTCACGTGACCAGTGGTAGTTTTGCCGGTCATTTATCTCGCGACCAAATTTATGACTAAATTATTTTATTCATTTATTTGGTCATTTATTTGGTCATTTAGTCATTTATTTGGTCATTTATTTAGTCATTAATTTGGTCATTAATTTGGTCATTGATTTAGTCATTGATTTGGTCATTGATTTAGTCATTGATTTGGTCATTAATTTAGTTGTTAATTTAGTCAATTATTTAGTTATTTAGTCATGTATTAGGTCGTATATCTAGTCATTAATTTAGTCATATATTTGGTCGTATATTTGGTCATATATTTGGTCGTATATTTGGTTAATTTAGTCATTAATTTAGTAGTTTATTTAGTCATTTATTTAGTCATATATTTGGTCATATATTTAGTCATTAATTTATTCATATATTTAGTTGTTTATTTAGTCATTTATTTAGTCGTATATTTAGTCATATATTTAGTCAT